>JABACO010000002.1:7213045-7587778 GCA_013339895.1 Ephydatia muelleri | reverse complement strand
TCGGAAAAATGTTTCTCGCTACAAGAGTGGCATTTTTGGATAGCCCAACCATCGCTGAAATTGTTTATGTCATTTTTAATCTTGTAGCAAGATTGATGCTAGATCTGTATGCATTGTAAGAGACGTTTCGCAATTTCTCGGTCATCGCGGGGATCGACGTAAGTACACTTTTTTCTCAAGCCCTATTCAACAAGTTTTATTGTGCTTTCATGCTTAGTTTGTTTACCAATAGAGATCATAGCGAAAAACGTTTCATTAATCCGCTTAGATTTTGTACAAAACGTTAAGCCAACTTGCCTTGGTAAGTCCCCAGACCCATGGAAAATGACGTAATTTGTTATTTAGTCATTAGTGGACGAGTCGAGTGTAAAATGTTGCCATCATGTGCTGAGAAGCACAAGAAACCAGTGTGCACTAAGTGTGATGGAGGAACGCGTTGCACTAAGTGTTGTCTATGCAAACCCCACCAACATCCAGGTCGTCCAAGGAAGGATAGATCGTTACCAGATACACCCGTACGAGCTAGTGAGGCGCATCACAGAGCACATGAAAACTTTACAAAATTGATACGTTTTGTGCAGGATTAACATCAGAAAAGCCGTTGACAAGAGAGAGAGAGAGAGAGAGAGAGAGAGAGAGAGAGAGAGAGGGAGAGAGAGAGAGTTAGAGAGAGAGAGAGAGAGAGAGAGAGAGAGAGAGAGAGAGAGAGAAAGAGAAACGATAATCGACAAATGCGTGGCTTATATGTCACTAATATTAGCGTGAAGCTTTAATAGGACCTCCGCCCGTATACGCGTAATTACTTATTTCCATCGTGCCCAGACCTATATGATAGACATTTAGCTTTGAACTCTGTCTTTCAGAGAGCTGAAAGACTGCAGTGCCAAAATTAGTAGAATTCGATGTTTGTGTGTAGAAATGAGAATATATTCACTGTTTAAGAATGAGAAAAACGTCACTGAAAAAAGTGTACTTTTTCGGTGACGGTTGTAAGTTACGAACTTTGAACAAACACAGGATAGGCTAGGAAGTAGGTATGAAGGTGGGAAAAGCATCAATATTCATGTGGAGAGTTGTATTATTATAGTTCATAGCGTTTACGACAATTGGACCGCTTCCGACTAATTTTCAAAAACGTGCGTTCGACAAAATCAGCTCAAAAAATGTTCTGTTCTCACGGATCCGGTGTTAAGCATTTTATTTCTTTTACTAATGACTGGAAATATTATTACAACAATTACTTTGTAATTTTGCAGTACCCATCTTATGATAAACACATTTGTGCATTGTTGTTTATCATAAGCTATGATAAGCTATAATGAACTGAAGCATTTTAACTGTATCATTAACGACTGGCAATAGTATAGCAATAACTACTTTGTCATTAAGCAGTACCCATCTTATGATAAACACATTTGTGCAATGTTGTTTATCATAAGCTATGATAAGCTATATAGTACTTAAGTATTTTATCTTTATCACTAACGACTGGCAAGAGTATTGCAATAAATACTTTGTCATTTGCAGTACCCATCCTATGATAAACACAATAGTCCATTGTTGTTTATCATAAATCAAAATTTACTTAAGCATTTTATCTTTATCACTAATGACTGCCAATAGTATTGCAGTAAATACTTTATCATTGTGCAGTACCCATCGTATTATAAACACATTTGTGCTTTGTTGTTTATCATAAACCGTGATGAGCGAAAATATACTTTAGCATTTAATCACAATCAATTACGACTGGCAATAGTACTGCAACAATTACTTTGTCATTGTGCTGTTCGCATCTTATGATAATCACATTTGTGCAATGTTGTTTATCATAAGCTATGATAAGCTAAAATGTACTGAAGCATTTTATTTCTTTTACTAATGACTGACAATATTATTACAACAATTACTTTGTAATTGTGCAGTACCCATCTTATGATAAACACATTTGTGCATTGTTGTTTATCATAAGCTATGATAAGCTAAAATGAACTTAAGCATTTTAACTTTATCATTAACGACTGGCAATAGTATTGCAATAACTACTTATACATTAAGCAGTACCCATCTTATGATAAACACATTTGTGCAATGTTGTTTATCATAAGCTATGATAAGCTATAATGTACTTAAGCATTTTATCCTTATCACTATCGACTGGCAAGAGTATTGCAATAAATACTTATACATTAAGCAGTACCCATCTTATGATAAACACATTTGTGCAATGTTGTTTATCATAAGCTATGATAAGATGTAATGTACTTAAGCATTTTATCTTTATCACTAACGACTGGCAAGAGTATTGCAATAAATACTTTGTCATTTGCAGTACCCATCTTATGATAAACACATTAGTGCATTGTTGTTTATCATAAGCTAAAATTTACTTAAGCATTTTATCTTTATCACTAATGACTGCCAATAGTATTGCAATAAATACTTTATCATTGTGCAGTACCCATCTTATGATAAAGACATTTGTGCAATGTTGTTTATCATAAACCGTGATGAGCGAAATTGTACTTTTGCAATCAATTACGACAGGCAATAGTATTGCAACTATTACTTTGTCATTGTGCTCATCGCATCTTATGATAAACAAATTTGTGCAATGTTGTTTTTCATAAGCTATGATAAGCTAAAATGTACTTAAGCATTTTATGTCTTTTACTAACTACTGGCAATAGTATTACAGCAATTACTTTGTAATTGTGCAGTACCCATCTTATGATAAACACATTTGTGCAATGTTTATCATCAGCAATGAAAAGCACTTAAGCTATATATTTCTATTACTAACGACTGACAATAGTAATACAATAATTACTTATTCATTGCGCAGTATATATCTTATGATAAACACATTTGTGCATTGTTGTTTATCGTAAGCTATGATAAGCTAAAATGTACTTAAGACTTTCTCATTAACGACTGGCAATAGTATTGCAATAACTACTTTGTCATTAAGGAGTACCTATCTTATGATAAACACATATGTGCATTGTTGTTTATCATAAGCTATGATAAGCTAAAATGTACTTAAGAATTTTAACTTTATCATTAACGACTGGCAATAGTATTGCAATAACTACTTTGTCATTAAGGAGTACCTATCTTATGATAAACATATTTGTGCATTGTTGTTTATCATAAGCTAAAGTTTACTTTAGCTTTTTATCTTTATCACTAATCACTAAATACTTTATCATTGTGCAGAACCCATCTTATGATAAACACATTTGTGCATTGTTGTTTATCATACGCTATGATAAGCTAGAATGTACTTAAGCGTTTTATCTCTATCACTAACAACTGGCAATAGTACTGCAATAATTAGTTTGTAATATATGGTGCATTACCCATCTTATGATAAACACATTTGTGCATTTTTGTTTATCATACCCTATGATAAGCTAAAATGTACTTAAGCATTTAATCCCTATCACTAGCGACTGGCAATTGTTCTGCAATAATTACTTTGTCATTGTGCTGTACCCATCTTATGATAAACACATTTGTGCATTGTTGTTTATCATAAGCTAAAATTTACTTAAGCTTTTAATCTTTATCACTAATCACTAAATACTTTATCATTGTGCAGAACCCATCTTATGATAAACACATTCGTGCATTGTTGTTTATCATACGCTATGATAAGCTAGAATGTACTTAAGCGTTTTATCTCTATCACTAACAACTGGCAATAGTACTGCAATAATTAGTTTGTCATATATGGTGCATTATCCATCTTATGATAAACACATTTGTGCATATTTGTTTATCATACCCTATGATAAGCTAAAATGTACTTAAGCATTTAATCCCTATCACTAGCGACTGGCAATTGTACTGCAATAATTACTTTGTCATTGTGCTGTACCCATCTTATGATAAAAACATTTGTGTATTTTTGTTTATCATAAACCGTAAAGAGCTATAATGTACTTTAGCATTTAATCACAATCCATTACAACTGGCAATAGTATTGCAATAATTACTTTGTCATTGTGCAGTTTCCATCTTACGATAAACACATTTGTGCATTTTTGTTTATCATGAGCTATGATAAGCTACAATGTACTTCAGCATTTTATCCCTATCACTGACGACTGGCAATAGTACTGCAATAATTACTGTGTCGTTGTGCAGTACCCTTCTTATGATAAACACATTTGTGCAATGTTGTTTATCATAAGCTATGATAAGCTATAATGTTCTTAAGCATTTTATTTTATCACTAACGACTGGCAATAGTATTGCAGTAAATACTTTGTCATTTGCAGTACCCATCTTATGATAAACACATTTGTGCAATGTTGTTTATCATAAGCTATGAGAAGCTATAATGTACTTATGCTTTATCATGAATGACTGCCAATAGAATTGCAATTAATACTTTGTCATTGTGCAGTACCCATCTTATGATAAGCACATTTGTGCAATGCTGTTTATCATAAGCTATGATAAGCTAAAATGTACTTAAGCATTTTGTCTTCATCACTAACGACTGGCAATAGTATTGCAATAAATATTTTGTCATTGTGCAGAACCCTTCTTATGATAAACACATTTGTGCAATGTTGTTTATCATAAGCTATGATAAGTTAAAATGTACTTAAGCATTTTGTCTTTATCACTAACGACTGGCAATAGTATTGCAATAATTACTTTGTCATTGCGCATTACCTATCTCATGCTAAATAGATTTGTGCATTTTTGTTAATCATAAGCTATGATGAGCTAAACTCCACTGAAGCATTTAATCACTATCCATAGCGATTGGCAATAGTATTGCAATAATTACTTTGTCATTGTGCAGTACCCATCTTATGATAAAGACATTTGTGCATTGTTGTTGATCATAAGCTATGATAAGCTACAATGTACTTAAGCTTTTTATCTCTATAATTACTTTTTCATTGTGCAGTACCCATATCCTAAGTGATAAGCTATAATGTACTTGAGCATTCTGTCATGTTTAATAAATGAAATGAAAGTACATTTGTTTAGTTGCATCGGAATGAAGTATTGCAATGGTGCAAAATGCTGCGTTTCATTGCAAGGGTTTTCATGGTGCTTTACCTAGCACTTTAACTGGCACTTGCTCCAATCCCTTATTTCCTATATACAGCCCAAATCCTATATTCCATGAATTTTCTCAGAGAATGTTTTTATAGTGGCCAAGGCATCAACTTCGTGATATCCTGACTACCACACTCCCAGCACACACTATGCTACTTAATGTTAGGATACAATGCATGCAGAATGACAGCCGGCAGATCCTTATCCTGTGATCTAGGCGTAGGTGTTATAAAGTGATTGAACTGTGTATAAATGTAATGTACAGTTCTGTTGATCAGATCTTTTTATAATAAAAATTCGTTTTGTACATACATTAATCTTATATCAGTGTGTATCGATTTGTTCATTAATTTTGTTGTGAACATAAATGGATTTAATAATTAATAGATAGGAATATTTGCTTTGTAATGATAAGCTATTTCTTTGAGTTCCTCAGTTGCTATTTGGTGACTACTTGGGTTGTGTGGCTGGAAGTTGGCGATATTGTCGCTTAATTTGATCGCCTGTTTGTTGCGGAGCACCTCTTATGCTGTTTAGTGACTATTGGTTTCTCTGCAGGTTGTGTATTCTTTGTTTTGGTAACTTGTAGTTCCTCTGCATTAGTATGTATTTCAAAATGTGTTCTAGTTCTGATGACATAGGGTGCGCATGCGCACGGGGACCTGGTGCACTCGCATTCATAATAGTAATCATATGGCTTCGTTCCGCGGTGTCGTATTGAAGTGTACTGTTCAAAAGTTGTTCGTTAAACACAGTCACAACCTTTCGGGAATATCAATGCGGGAATATGTTTGAACTCAGACACAAACTAATTATTGTTGCAGGCCCTAGACATGTCCTGATGGTGCCAGTTGACAAAAATCTTTATAATTCAGTGATCACACCATTTATAAATATCTGAAATCTCTTGGTTTCCGCCAGGATGGAAATCAATAAAAACGCTATGTACATACTAAATAGGATCATTCCATAGTAACGAGTCACTTTAAAACATAGAGTAGTAACCACAAGCACAGTAGAGGCTAAACATAGCATAAGGAATCCAACTGCAACCATCTCAACCTGAGTGAAGTATATCTAGAGTGCACAATGAAGTGTTAAATTCAGCAACCCAAATGTTTAGCAATTAAAAAGATTACATCATTGATACATTATCTACAACATTAATGTGGCCATGTACACTTGTTGCATAGATGGGGATGGAATAATAAATGTTATTGCTATTTCAAGCAACTGATGTAAATAACTTACAGGAAATTCTAGTGTACTGTCAGTGACCATTTTGATTATGGAGGCAACGCCAATAGCAATTAGAAGATCTTCAAATGTCAAGGAGATATCATGACAACAAGATCCTATCCACAATACGTATATAATTAAAGATGCAAGCAGGTGCCTTCTGCATTTGATAGAGTTTATTTCCTCAGACTACTCGATTACCCACCCATCCATCATGTTGCTATATTTCTACATGTATGTTAGTTTTTAAGTCCTGTTGTGCTACAGCACATCAAATGAATTATGTACTGTTCAGCTGTGTTTATACAACAATAAGTCTTTGCAATGTATAGCATACAAGGTCAAATGTGAAATACTTCACTTAATGTGATTTGGATACTCATGAGAGGACTTCCAAAGCAGGCACCTACAGCCATTCTTGGAAAACCTTGACGTGCCATCGTTATGTTTGAAACTGCGTCTACATACGTGATGAAATGAATGGAGATGCATGTAGGGGTAAGTATACACAATCCTAACTTACCACCAATACTGTTTCCCCATGCCAAAAACGTCAAGCCTAGGATGCCATCAGACACACTGAAAACGGCTCCGAATGTCTGTGAAATAAGTACAACATACAATATGCAACACATACTAAGCATGACTGTACATGTATGTACCTGAAGAACACTGACAAGCTCACCAGCAAGTGTGTATATCCAAATCACTGACACTACGAAGCCAATCCATGCAAATACCTACATAGTGGGAGGGAAATTGACTGTCATATTACCAATGTAGTATATGCCAAAAATGTTTCATGGTATAATCATGGCCTTATGTGGATATCTAAACTGTAATGTGTTTCATCATCACCATTTGATGCATTCTAAAATGTATACTGTCTCATCACTAATTTATGGACTTGTTATTTACAGTAACATGTATAGACCCAACAAAAATAAATTAACTACAAATCAGAAATCCATATTTAATTATCCATAATTCATTGGTATGGTAAGTAGACTCTAATCTTTAGAACTAACGAGGTCCATACGTGCTGAAATAAAATACCTTCTTCAAGGCACAAAACTGACACATTTTTGTACGGTAAGGCCATATGATTTATCTATCATATGAAGGTCAGAGGTGTTTAATCTGCATAGTATGACTAAAGTGTTTATTGTAGATTTGTGTATAGCACATATTCCACAGGGAATTAATTGGTTGTCCGGTTAGTTGCTATGGGACAGCATACTAATTTCAAAATTAAGGGCCGAGTCTTCAATTAGAGTGTGTATCGGTGTGCATAACATATTAAAACACTCTTTGACATGTCATAATTACCTGTAAATTACAGACCGTAAATCATAAATCACCTAATTAGACATTCATAATTTAGAAGCTGAATGGTATGTTGGTATGGAAAACACATTGTACATGACACAAATGTGATTCAGTCATGTAATTTAAACAGATATACTGGACTACAAATATAGCTGTTACAGATGGTATTTCTGCATGCTACATCACAGTGACCACAGGGTGACTGACCACAGTGGCTGTCACAGTGAGAACCAATGCTGTCTTCCTGGATGCTCTATGCGTGGAGCACTGTATACAATTTTCCTGACCCCACAATTTTAGGAAGGCAATTTTGAATTAGTTATACAGTACTGTTTGATTCAAGAATGGAATATCTGGTGCACGGTATAATATGTATTGCAGTGTGTAAAACAACTTACACAATGGTACACAGGCTGCTTGTCACCATTTGATGTACAAGCTACAATCATGGCAATGATAGTTGATAGAATCAAAACAAGAGTCCATATAGGAAAGACACCACCAATGTTGTAGAAGCCCACTGCATACAGAAATGATAGAAAAGCAAAATTAATATACAAGTACATCTATAAATGTCTTATTTGCATATATCCTTGAAGTACATGTACACAATGAAAACATCCAAATTGATTCTATATTTTTCATTACCTTACACATATTAAAACAAATCCTAATTTATTCTTTACTCTGAAAACTAAGTTGGAGAGGTAGGCAACTCTCTTCTACATGTAACAGTAGTGTTGCACTATCTATCTCAAGTCGAGTGGTGTGCTGTTAGTTTTGTTCATACATGTACATGTAGTTGTCACAACTAAACGTTTACACTGTTACACATATATGGAGTACCGAAAATCACAAATTGTGCTAATGCCTGGTGCTTTCATTTTGATATATTTGGTCTTTTCGCCTGATGTTCTGAGCATAAATTTTGGCTTCCCAGCCAATTCCTGATTATCATGAACCTTGGTAAGTTACAGAAATGTTGTATAGCTGAATTGGATACAATTGAAACAACTGAAACAATTTTTCAGAATGAAGAATCATAATGTTACTGAAGGAGATCATTGCTCCCCTGAAGTATTGGATAAACTCCATGTGCAGTGATTCATTCTAACACAATGTTGGGAACAGACTGTATCTATGGTTAGTGAGTGCACCCCCAACCCCCCACCCCCCCCCCCCCCCCCCCCCCCCTTCTCTCTGCCCTTCTAGATTCTGCATACATGTTGATTACAGAGAATACAATCCTCTTCAATGCAACCCTTTGTTCTTGTGATTAAATTACATTATCCTACGTTTGATTTTGTAGACAGTGTGGATTTAGGAAGGGAAGGAACAGGCTTCATTTAACTTAAAGATAATAGCTGTTCTCATGGTTTGAGGTTGTTAGCAAGCTTCAATCTTGAATGATGCAATCTGGAACATTCTGAGTACTGCAGCATTAACTGCTCTATGGAAGCATGGAATGACTGCTGCTTTGGCCAGGACTGCCATCACTGTTAAATACCACAATGCCATTACACTGTTAAATGCCACTTTAAAGTGGGCGCGACAGTTATGTATCTGCAGACAGCTGAGGTGTCTGAAAGCATGCAACCAATAAACTGAATTGTTGCAATTTGGGATAGCAGGTTACAGAGGAAGAGACAAAGGAAATCACTCAAAACATTACTCAGCTGATGAGTACAGATACCTAGCACACTTAGGAGGTACATGTTATAGAGACCTCAATGATTCCTGCAACAGCAATTCCATCGTCAAACATAGTAATTACACTGTAGCTAAACTGCAAGTGGCTACATTCCAATACCAACTAGAAATATGTTGTGCACTACAGGTCCATTAACTTTATATGTTCAACAGCATATAGAAAGATGTATAAAAGGTGCAGCTACTAGCAACATGTGCTTCATGCAAATCGAATTTGTCAACTTACATTTTGTCACCAAAACGAAGAACAGAGGGACTGTGACACAGTGCAGGACACTAAGCCATTTGTTCCAGTTATCATTTGGTTTCTCGTGATCCACCACAGGGACAGTGAGAGTTAGAAGAATGGCAGCAGGTACCTTGGATTAAAAGAGAGCAATACGGTACATCCTGAAATTGCAGACAGAGGATTTAAATGAGGAAGAATCCTCCTCTAACACCGTGAGGCTAGAATACACACAACACTGTAAATGCCTCACAGCCATTTTTTATCCCTCATTTTACATAAATAATGTGATAGAATGCCTGTCATACTACATGTGGTGCATAGACTTAGAAGACCAAACCATATATTCAAGTATTACATGTGTTTAACAAAACAATCAAGCTCACACCCTACATGTAATTCTAGCATTTGTGACACAAAATGCACTCTTATAAAAGCTCATCTCAATCTCTACAACTCTTTTAGCATAGGATCACACAACCAAACCAAAGCTATCCCTATCCCATGTAACTACTTTTAAACACAGTAAATAAACATTGACTGCTTAGAATAATGTCACACAAATTAACTATGCAACATCGAGGAATAAATGGTGCAATTTGAGAGACTTACTGTACTACCTGTAATAATTCCAGTAAAGGATGCTTTAGTTTACTTCAAAACACTAGATGAAATCTGCACACACTGTACCCTGTGTACGGTCCCATACAACTCCGTATATGCTCCACACTACAAATGGCTGACATGGACAATATGTACATATCTCTCATCCATGTAACTGTCTCGAATCCCTTTTTTGGGTTTGACCTGCTACAGTTCAAGTGCATTCACAGTTTTCCTTTCTTCAATGACTGTACATTATACCATGAGGTGTTTCATGTAAAAGTCACATGTGAGCACATGCACATCAACTTAAAGCTAATGGATAAGCAGTTTTCATGTTTCAAACACAAACACAAATGAATTCTTTTTTATTCAAAACCACTTTCCCACTCTAGTAGCACTACATGTACACAATACTAATATCAATTACTGACCATAAGCAATCCTAATTGAACATGAATACAATACATTGATCACATGCTGGGTAGTACAGTACACAGGGTACAGTATTATTGTAGTACAGTAAGTCTCTCAAATTGCACCATTTGATGCATTTGATGAATTTGATCTGTTGCAGGCATTATGCTATAAATGTATGTGGCTCAGGCCTTCATAAT
The DNA here is from genome assembly GCA_013339895.1 of Ephydatia muelleri. Lineage (NCBI taxonomy): Eukaryota > Metazoa > Porifera > Demospongiae > Spongillida > Spongillidae > Ephydatia > Ephydatia muelleri. The sequence continues at coordinate 7,576,969 of JABACO010000002.1, read as the reverse complement.
TTTAATTTAAGTACGAACATGGTTATTGACTGCAATGTATCCAATGAAAATAACACACCTTGATGATTTCATAAATCTTTCCAACTGGGCCAAGATCAGTGAAATCCTCACCAAAAGGCCAGAAAGCCTTCAAAAGCATAGTAAAAGGATGGGAAGCTGAGCGATTTGGTTGAATAAATAATGTAGATTCTCTATTAATCTCCGATGACTCTGAAAGATAAAAGTTTCAGAATGGTGACTTGACAGTTGATGTGGATAATTACTCCTACTCTATGCTTATTCAGGACAGAAACAACAGTACAAACACAAAACCTATTAACACTAGTAGTTGTGTGGTACCATCATATACAGCAGTTATAGTACTATAAAAAGAAAGCGCATGGATATATGAAGCATACTGTAACCTCAATTAATCATAAGAACAATGTGATTGCCACTAATTGCAACAGCATTGCAACAGCATTTCAATGGTTGTGAGTTTCTACAGACAGTTTATACAGGAGAGCAATACATAATGTTAAACCTTTCAAGGTACTCTTTAAAAAAATGTATTCAGTATCTATTATAAGAAACGGATTAAGCACATAGAGTTGCTTCTCACCATGAATGAGAAATTGAGATGTACCCATTTATGAATCAAATTTTGCCCTGGACTGCCCAATTTTAGGCAGCTAAAATGTCATGTAAGAATCTGATTTAGTATAAAGAGAATGGATATTTATAACATCCAGCCCAATAAATGCACATATATAGAAGCATACAGTAGATTCATATATTATGGTCACACATTGTACCTTCGGACAATCATATTGACAAAACAAGAAAATGTGTCCATTAATGCCTGGCACATGCATTGACGCTAATGCAAGAAAGTACACTTATAACTACATGCTTATGCACAACCTGCAAGTCATACAGCTATATGACTTGTACATTTACAAGATACAAGATCCATACAAGAATGCACTGCACACAGGTGATGTGAATACGGTAAATGTTAAAATACACTGAGTAATACCTTTATCATTAATGCTTGTAGGTGGAGCATGGAATGAGGCAACTTCTTGCAGTGGATGAAATGCATGAGACCGCAATGCAACACCTTGGTCACCTCCATAATCATTGCTCAATGCCCCTTGATGATCAGAAGTACAAAGTTAAAGACAGACATACACCAGAACTTGAAACCAGGTACAACAGATAAAGAAAAGTGATTGGAAGAAAACAAGGTGATAGCATCGAATAGAAGGAGGCAAGTGAAAATGGTAAACAATTTTTGCATGCAATTCATTGTAATCAGACGATTATGTGAATTGGAGTGTAAAGAGTAAAAAGAGTTGCACTGACAGCATGTAGTCCTCACCAGCAATAGTCACTCGCATACGATGTCTTCTTGTGTCATTCACACTACTAGCCAGCACATCAAGAACCTTATCGGCTGGTGCTGCAGGAAATGCAGCAGCAGCTACAAGGTTTTGGAGCACAGACCCAGTTCTAGGTCTGTTCGATTGCCGATCCTCAAACTCTGATTTTAATTGTCCCTCTCGATGCCTTTCAGGTGCAGGTGCTGTTGCTCTTAACCGATTGGGTTTGGTCACATTTAATCTCTCCCATTCTCTGACAGCCGGTGTTTCAGGTTTTAACCTCTCAATTTCATTTTGCTCAGGGTCTGCTATTGATACGCATGTATGCACAGATACAGGAGAATTGATTGGACTAGTATTAACTGCAGTAGATAAGGGCTCTTGAGCCACCTTGTCTGGCACATTTTCTGAGCTTTTATTCGCAGCTGTATGTATGATAATTAGAATAAATTGTCATTCAATTGCATGCTCGACAGACATTTTACATACATGCATCTGCCATTACGTTTGCATCGGAAATGACCTACCAACCTACATGTACAGTGTGTTTGCACCAACAACACTATTGGTCATATTCATTCTAGTACATGTATCTACAGTATTATTATTTGAACTACTGCACAAGTAACTGGCAGCACTTGAATCTTACATTATTTCATATAGTCCATATCGGTATCCCATAATAAATCTGATCCCTCGGTGGCATATATGATGCCATTGGGGAGGTCAATATATGGAACCTGTCGAAATCCAGTCGCTAGACCATCTGTGTCTTATGATGCCGGGGACCATTTAAGGAATTCTAATAAAGGGGCAGAACCCCTATGAAGGAATTGGTTGGCTGGTATCGTATTATTAATTCTTTTGCGGGCAAAGCCTATTATTACGGTACACATATTGTGCAAAACAAAAGTGTTGCGTGTTGCAGGAAAACATAGTTAGCAAACAACTTGCACTATATGACCAGGAAACAACTGATCAATATGTTGTTGACTGCAAAGTGTTAACTGTTTAGATAAACAGAGTGGCTTTAGTATAGCACCTGCGGCGCAATATTGCTCTGTTGCCCGTGAAAAGGTTAATAGGTAAAAGGGGACAGAGCCCTTAGCTGAGAAGCCACACTTCCACTGAAACAAGGGGAAGACTTGTATAGAGGCAGTAAAAATATTTTGCAATGCATAAAAGTATGTTGCCAAAGATACAAGTAGACTGTCAAACACATGTGCCAGCAGATGCACTTATGTGAAAGGTCTAAGTTTTTATCAGAAAAGACATAAAGTGTGTGTAGGCAGGATCCCATCGGCAAGGCGTCACCTAGGCAGCATCTGCGCTGTGCATCAGACCCACGAGATGTGAGGTTAAAGTGGTAAACGGAACTTTTATGTAACGGCAGAATGCTATAATATAAAATGGAACACCTGAGGCGAAAACAATTTACTAATAAAATTAGACACTGAGACACGAAAGTAACATAAAAGTTTGTGTATTAAAATACATGTATTCACACTTGACACACATATATGTAATGGCTTACCCCGCAATTTCTTCCATTTCTGATAGACAATCCGGCCGAATATTACAACCAATACATATATGACATACATTGATACAAAACCTGCGGGTTGCATACAATAACCATACATGTAAATGAATATAGGGAATGACAGGAGCATGCGGAAACGAATATGTACATTCAAAGACACAGACCTTTGAGGATCCAGAGGTAACTAGTGTTGCTTACCTACAGCACTGTATATAGTGACTTTGTTCTGCCAGAGGATCACAAAGGTCCAGAATACGCTAATCAGGTAAAATAAAATGTCTCGGAGAAAGGGCCTTTGTGTGAGGGAGAAGGGTTTCACCATGCTCACTGCACCAACCACCACTGTTGTTACAAACATTCCTGCCCCTGGTAACGAGAAAATTGTATTTATAAAAGAATTTAAAAAGAAATATTAAATGATTTTCATCACCAATTGATAATCAGAAAGTGAAGCATACTTAGTGTTTCAAAATTTTATTAATGCCTATTACAAATAATTTTGGAAATGATCTTTAATTACTTGAATAATAATGGTCGTCTCATGGGACAGAATGGCTGAACAATTGACCAAAAGTAAGTCTGCACTTATGTCTCACAATAATATTTGGCTTCCATAATACTGTAGGTGTACATTCAATTACTGAATGTCCTACATTGTACAGTAATACATGTTTGCAATCTTAATTCAAATAAATATTAAACATGTTTCATTATGAAATTCAAATCAACTGTATAGAGCTACAATAATGCACTGAGGTAAGTTAATTGAAATCAATAATTGATTTTTCCTTCGCATATTCAAGGTTTAATAAACTATTCTTGTAGCTTGCATACATGAATTTGGTCACGATTTAAACATAGTTGCTAAACAATTAACATAATCTGAATTTGTTTATGCTTACTATTTAACTAGCGATGTATAGTAATAAATCAGCACACTAATTGAAAGAAAGCTATACTGATTGTTTTAAAGTGTTATGTTCACTTTAAAACACCTGTTATACCTATGAAATAGCACACGGGAATGGCTTTTGAAGTTCGGTTTGGCCATTCTACAAGAGCACATTAAATAAGTAACGTATTCAATTCACGCTAAGCTGCATAGCAGCAAAGGAAGTAGCGAAAAATATTTTGTAGTACTTGTGTGCCAAATTTTCTAAATAAATGCATAATCATTAGATACAACAATGACCATAAGAACATAATTCATAATAAGAAAAATAAAATAGGTTTATACTTGCATGTGGCACAAGTGACACAGGCAGTTATTAAATGGAGTCTTTGAAGTCACACAAAGTAGTATAATCATCATTAAACACCCATTCTAATATTTGACCTGCATTTGATTTGACTGGAATGGTATGATGTACATCATATAATAAAACACACATGTATAAATCCCAGTGTTTTTGAAAGCTAAATGTAGACAAGGGACCTCTAGAAATGCAATCTCTGCATTTAAATTTGTGTACAAACATATACAATTGGCATATGAAATATGATCTCTCACCAAAGAGTGCTCCAATAGCAAGACTCGCTTTCCTTGGGTCAGGCTGCTTGATAACAGCAATAGCACTAAAAATGTCAGGAGCTCCATTCCCAAAGGCCAACAAAGTTACACCCTGAGCTATGTAGTTAAGGGAACCCTACAACTTTAATAACGTACAGCTGTATGTAACTCCAATTTGCACCCTTCACACAAAATACAATGGTGGATACAGCCACATTCTGGCTTAGTCTAAGAAGTTCAGATATTATTTGAAGAGAAGGGCAGAAACTGGAAGGAAAAGGCCCAAGTTTGTTATTAGCACGAAATAAGTGCCCGCATTGTAGTTGCTAGATTATGATAGATTGCTTGCAATATGCAAATTCCCTTAATTGCCTTTTTTAAATTAAAACTTTGTCATAAATTGTCACACTACAATCATTTAGCGTATTTTATGAGTTTGTACAATACATAATACCTATAAAGTCAGTAAAACCATTATGTTATTAGCAATGTAGCAATGTGTCCAGCTACTGAGTCAAACTGATTCCATCAGCAGCATTTATAATATTTCTGATGGAATCCCAGAAAATAAAATTTACACTATTTTGGTTAAGATGGCATTTGAAATTAACATAATACATAAGACGTATAAATTCAGTAAATCATTAAGTACAGGTATGCAATGACACAACATCTCACAGAAGATCTACCTACACATCGTTAATGCATGCACACATGTGACACATACTTAAGTACCTATAGGTGATAAAGTATTCAAAAATCACTTTACTAGACAAACATCAACATTACGAAAACTTGACCTTTGTGTACATACCTACCTACACAGGTTAAAAACTTACTATTCTTGAGCCGTGGCACCCATGAAAATGAAAAGATAAAGAAGCCATAGACACTGAGATGACAGTAAGTAAAAAGAAAAGATGAAACACAAGTACGCACATCTGTGTACAAACTTTGCACACAGATATATATAAATACAGACAGGCATACAAGCACACAGAGACACACACAGACACATATGTACACTTTGTATGGACAGACACACATGCACACTTACATGTATTTATGTATGTTGTGCAAAACATTCAAGCATACAAACACACCGAGAAACACACAGAGACACACACACTCTGTATGCCTGTATGCATTTATGTATGTGTGAATACATATAGGTATACAGACACACTGAGACACACACAGAGACAGATGAACACACACACACACATCCATAACACATAGAAGGGCGGGCCCTACCACCGCGTTTGGTCGGGTGGTAGGGCGTCAAGCCTATAGATTTGTGCTGCTGCAATGGGCATTGCAGCTCCAATCGAATTGCAGCGTTCGAGTGGGTTCATTATCACCCAATTAGCGGTTGATGTGAGATAATGGTTTCCTAGAAATATACTTTTTAACACATCCCAATGACAGCATCTGTGTTGAAACGAGGAGTCCTGGTTTATGTTGCAAAACACAACAGACTTTTCAGTAATGGTGCAAACTTGGAAAGCTCACTGAGAATCATGTCCCATGTAAATTCTTTGAGGTGTTCTGTATTCGGACTTTTCAGTATGGAATTCGCTCCTTGAGACAACATGGTTTTCACTTCTTGGCGCAATTCTTTTCCTAGCATTTTCACTATACACTGCTTAGTGACAGGGTCTCTCAATGCCTCCTGTGCTACAGTTTTCTTGCTCTTTCGAGCAATAGCTTTTCCCATTTTTTCCTGCTAGGAATGAGTAGGAATGTCCTTTGATTCTTGTACCCAACTCGGATCTATGCATGCATGCAACAGCAGAACATAAAAAAAAATTTGACACATGTTGCACCTACCAACCTCAACTTCAGGATTCTCATCACTGGGTTCCATGTCATTATGAAAAGACTGTTCTCGTGTTGGCCAAGATAATGACCTACTTTTCTTAGGCCTACTTGAAGACGGTAGTGGCAATGTAGAACAGGGGGATAATTCCAAAACCTCTATAGCCTTTGTCAGTTTCTGCTTGATGGTTTGGTGGAACTCAAAATACTTCTTGTAACCATTAAAACCTCATCTTTGGTGGTCGCTGACTGTCTTCACTGTTCAAGATGGCGTCTAAGCTAACATCCTCACCGATCAGGTGGCCCTCATCTTCTAAAAACGCTTTCCACACTAGAACAACGTTTTAGGCTTCTTCATTGTCTAAGCTTTCGCCGGTTTTCTGATTACCGCAGCCAAAGCAATACGTAGCCCTACATGTATGGCTTGTGGCCGGTTCTGTCATTTTGGTACGGTGGTGGTAAACCATCACGTATAAAATATAATGATTTCACAGCATACATTACATAACTGTTCTGCACAAATCTTGCTATAGGCTTGACCATAGATTATATACCAGGCCCGTAGGCTGGTCGGGAGATGGGGGAGTTCGGGAAACAATGAGGGTGGAACTAACTAGCGGGGGAGGGGCCTTCCCTGTGGTACGGGGGAGCGCTGTAAGCTCCCCTATCGGGGTCTGGGGCAGCTTTGCAACTTTTACAATGTTGAAGTCACAAAACATCGCATAATAAAAGGGGGGGGGGGGGGGGGGGGGGGGGGGCACACAGAAAATACGTTATCGTTTATAATAAACGGTTACAATTTTGACCGAGGGGGGTGCTCAAGCAACCGGAGCACCCCCCCTGCATACGCCACTGTACTACTTAGTATTCGACCGGCGCAACGCCATTGTAAATAAATCTGTTGGCCGTTGTTATCGACAAGTATGTATGTATTTTGTGTATTATTAAGAACGTCATGCATGTAAAATAATTAATTCATTGGCAAAGAATAATTCATGGTGAGCAGGAAGAAGCGGAACCAGCTACGGCAAGCAGAACCAAGCTGGGCAGGCGGAACCAGCTTAGGTAGGCGGAACCAGCTTGGGCAAGCGGAACTAGCTTGGACGGGCTGGGGGGTTCGACCGAACCCACCGACCCCCGCCCCCCCTCCCCCCAGCCTACGGGCCTGTATACGACTATAGATAGTTTCCACAGAAAGGTGTGAAGGAATTTAATCACGGTCACGTCACGTAAAACCACACCCACTGGTTGGAAAGATTCGCTGGAGTGGCAACGGTGATAACACGTGGATCAAAGTTATGTCTACGAAAGAGCGCTACTTTGCTTCATTGGATGCTTCTGGACGTCAAAGGTACCTGGATAAGTTATGCCTGCTGGGACTTTCAGTGGATAACGACCCGTATGCGGCAATAAATTCCAAGAACTTTGTAAGCGACATGTCACTCTGGCCGCCAGTTGAGTTTGGGCACATCTTCTGCTATTTTATTGATCGCCCTGGCGTTTATACACGCCAACAGTTGCTTCAATGGAAGCAGCTGAATGCCTATTATTTCTTTACTAGCGGGTTTGTGTGAACCGTTGAAATTTGGGATCTGAATAACACGAGCCAGTGTGTAATTTTGAAAGCTCTTGTGAATCCAAGCATGCGTAATCCAGACGAGGCCCACTGTTCTTGGGTAGCAACCAGAAAGACAGGAGATATAGTGGCAGCACACTGCACCTGCATGGCTGGGTGAGTTAGCACATGCACTCATTCATTCATGTATGCATACCATGCACTCATGGTGTATGTACCTGCTCCTTTTACTTTTAGCTTAGGTGAAGGTTGCTCTCATGTGGCTGCAATTCTTTTTAAGATAGAAGCTGCCAAACGTAATGGCTATACTGCTACTACTTCAAGCTCCTGTCAATGGAATGAAGTGTTCACAACAAAGGTAGGTTATATTTGCTTCATTCATGCATGCAGTTTGTATAGCTTCATTTGTATTTGACCAGCACCAGCCTGCTCGTATCAGAGACATCATGTTCAAAAGACCATAGCGCTGTATGTTGCCAGATCTTGCCGCACCACGACAGCAGTCATCTACTACACCTGAGTACCCAACATCCAAAGACCAACAACAGTTTTTTACAACTCTGAAAGCTTTGATGCCAAAATCAGCAATCTTGTCCTCGTAAGAAAAATTCATCCATTGGTGAAAGTGACCGACCCTTTGGTTGAACAAATGGCACAGTGAACGTGAAAACGTGAATAAATAAAACCCAATGTGGTAAACCAGTATAGAAGGAGGTCAGCTTATCATTTCCTTCTATCAAACTAAATGAAAAGGCATGTATTTGTAGTTGTTTATACAGGGTGTTTTTCTCTTCACTCAAATCATGTACGTGTGTTATCAGTTTCTTCATGTCATCGTTTGTTTGAGTAGCTTTTTCTCTCAATTGTCGAATATTGGACATTTCAAGGAGTGCTACTGCAGCATAAACATCAGTTTCTGTCACATTTGCTGTCATTGAGTCCTCCATTGTAGTTGGTTCCTCTGCAGTAATTGGTTCCTCTGCCATGATTGGTTCCTCTGCCATGATTGGTTCCTCTGCCATGCTTGGTTCCTCTGCCATGATTGGTTCCTCTGCCATGATCTGTTCCTCTACAGTGGTTGGTTCCTCCATATCCAGATCACCTTCACTAGCTTTCTGAACACTTCCTGCGTCAGGAAGACCTTCTGCTATATCATTAATAGCCCTGTTCCTCAAGTCGTTCAAACTTGGTACTTCCCTATGAACCTGTTCTTCATCACCCCTTAACTCATGCTGGACATGAACGAAAGACTTCTTCCCTCTTTCCTGCCTCCTAGAATATCGCGCAATATTCGCAGTTGGCGATAATTTTGTACGCTTGTATACGGTTGGAAACATTGTGGGGATGTAGTCAATGTGATCAGGATCATGATGGGATTCACCTGAAAATAACGCATGAATTAAATCCCAAAGCTGGTGATTCTTTTATGACAATACTGACCTGATACGAAATGCGCACCACAAATCCTGGCGCTCTTTCCTGGTATCCACCTTTCTCTTCGAACCGCCGCTATCCATTTAGCCCTTTTCTCACTACAACGTTCACTTGGAAACCGGAAAAAACGAAGCCCAGGCTTCTTTCCAAAGTAGTTAGTACAGCCAACAACAACGCAATGAACAACCATGATGAAAGGAAGTAGCAATAAATGGTTTTAAGCTCCACGTGCGTACTACTCCAGCAAATCTTTCCAACCAGTGGGTGTGGTTTTACGTGACGTGACGTGATTAAATTCCTTCACACCTTTCTGTGGAAACTATCTATGGCTTGACGCCCTACCACCCGACCAAACGCGGTGGTAGGGCCCGCCCTTCTACATAACACACACATACATCATCCTAAAAACGTCCATGCAAGCGCCTTTACATCTCAGAAGTTATTCAATGGTAAACATACCAGCATTATCATTGCGAGTGGGATGAGGTTGGAAGGAACTTGGCAATAGATAAATTGTATATAATTGATCAGCCCATCTGTTTCGCATGATTCTACGGTCTCTGCAAACGTGCATCTGTCACGCTCTTCTAGCTCATTGACTTCTTTGCACTACAGCGAATAAGCTAGAATCACGACTATATGAATGAGACCACTTACCTCAGCATCCTCAGTGTTGTAAGTATACGTAGTATTGCCATCAGTGGAGACAGTTACAGTACCCAGTAGGGAACGTTTGGATATCATTGGAAGCTCATCTCGAACACCAGCACTCTCCGAAGCCGCAGTTATAGATGACAAAGTAACGGCCAGAATCGCAACTGTATAGATTCTGCAGTGTCGCGAGTTCATTCTCGCTGTACTATTTTTAATACAGCGATGAATACATCATGCTATATATAGTACATCGAATGAATTAGCGCACGTGCAGTATAGTAATCATGCATATAACGCTAGGTGTGAACATCAATTAGTTGGCAGGGTCACGCCCAATTAATAAATGTCGACGAAGATCTATTCTCTGCATTTGAAGTGCTTGCTCCCATCAAGGTCATTGTGTTTGACTTTCTATTTAATTGACTCCATGTTAAGAGTAGCCCTGTTGATCATGAGCTCAGTACAGCTAGGATGTCTGTTGGCCTTTACTGAGAAAGTTCTGTGCTATGACCAACACCTACTTCCACCTGGACTGACGCACGATAAATCAACTCTCTCTAATTCTGTTATGGCACACATGTTTGCCAGTGGGGTAGAAACACAACATCATGCATGTTTATAATGAAAATATGGGACTCTGAAGTTTAAATTTTATCACTATACAAATTGTACGTTACTCAACGTAGCATATCTTCACAACGGTTTGATGTTTCGTACACTTGTTCACACATCATTTCTCTATGTGGAAACCTGTTTTGGTGCTCTACATATTTACTATGCCATGGTTGCAAAGGTCTCTAACCCAATGGACTAGAATTTCACACTTCTCCAGATACGAGGGATAATAACGCGTCAAATTCGGAGTGTACATAGAAAAGTCATGTAGCAAATGATTTCTGCAGATCGTTAAATTTTTTTCTTTTCCTTTACGGGGATATAGATTTTCAAAGTAACTCTTCATTTCTCGCCTAGCAACCCGATTCCCGTTCTACCGATCGATAATGTAATGGACACGCCTTTTCTCCCGTATTCAAATAGGCTGGGACCATGCCAACGTATCCATTCCAGCTTCTAAAACCTGGAAATGACTCTGTGTGTACCGCAGCATCTGGAGACAACTTCTTTGATGTGTGTGTATCAGTGGTACATGCAAAGATGGATTGCACAGGTGTACCTTAGTTTATCAGATGACATGTATGTGGATGCCTGTATGGTGTCGGAGGGTGTATGAGGGTGTGTGAGTTTGTCCTCCCATCCATCCACCACTCCCAGTTTCTTATTGCATCCTATTGCTGGAATGCAAGAGCACCTGTCACACCCAGATGGGAGGAGACACTGGTGCTTGATGTTAATATCTATGGCATTCCCCACCACTTGGTCATGCTGCCCCCAGTGATGAACATGGAGTTCTATGACATTGACATAGTGGTGAGTAGGAGCGTGTGGTGGTGTTTGTAGTGTGTCCATTATGACTTGATAAGCTGTTGTCAGTGTGTCTAGAAATACGTGCCATTAATCTTAAGCTGAGCTGTTTGTGCATTACACTGTACACGTACATGTATATGGTACATGGATTGTATGTGGTACATGGGTTGGAAGGCGCATCGATGGATATACATTCTCACATATCTGGTGCATGTATGTTAGCACGTGGTACATTCACTCCCTCTCCCCCCCCCCCCCCCCCCCTTCCATCCTCTGCTAGATGGCCATGCACTATCGCTTGCACAAGACGTTTGTGCTCACCTACAAGTCAACCAAAACCAGGTTTTCTATACCTCCTCCTACTCCCCATACTCCTCTTCATCCTCCTCCTTCTCTTCTACTCCCCCTCTTCCTCCTCCCTCTCCTTCTCTTCCTCCATCTCCTCCTCCCCCTCCTTCTCCTCTTACCTACCATCCCATTGCATCCACCCTCCTCCTTCACCTCCACCGTCTCTCTCCTCTTCCTCCTCCTTCTTTAACCTTCCTTCCCATTGCATCCCCTTCCCTCCCATCCTCCCTTCCTCCTCACCCCTCCTCCTCCTCTTCCTCCTCCCCCTCCTCCTTCTCCCCCTCCTCCCCCTCCTCCTTCTCCCCCTCCTCCCCCTCCTCCTCCTCCCCTCCCCTCCTCCTCCTCCCCTCCCCCTCCTCCTCCTCCCTCCTCCTCCTCCTACCTTCCTTCCCATTACATCCACCCTAGGTTTCAAAGAAGTGTTCCATCCCCAATATATATATTTCATCTCTAGGAGGCAGTGGAATATATTTTTGGGGATTTGCAGGCTACATGCAGTCAGAAAAGGCTACAACAAGAGATACAGAGCTTGCACTAGAATTTTGTTGAGATTGAACTCTACAAGAGGATGTATGTTGGTGTAAGCCTTTTTAAAACCCTTATCAGGAGTCATGTCATAGCACTAAGGAAAGTACACTACAAATAAGGAGAAGGGGAAACAGGAGGAGGTGTGGGGGTGTAACATCTGATGTCCCTGCCTAATTGTTGGCAGTGCCTGCTAGGTTGTTGCATTGTCACCTTTTTAGTTGTAAAATAACCAAACATAGGTTATATTGCTACATCTCCCCCACATATCATACATTGCATGTCTATGCTGAAGTACCAAAATGATTCATGCTTGCTAATTTGCAGTACACTGACTTGCAATACCAATAGTTTAAAAAAGCTGGATAATTTTTCTTTGGACACATGTCTCTTTTAATTTATTCATACGTTGATGCGTGTGCAGAGCAGAACTGGTATCATATTTCTTATCACACATTGTGCATGCAAAGGACAAAGTCAGCTAGGATTTCTTCCTTCTTTTCTTTTCCCTGGTTCAGTAGCACCATCCACATGGTGATTTCCACTAGCTAAAGTCTGAGAGATATCTTGGTTGTGCTTTCTCTGATTGTCCTGGCTGACCCTCCTTAGTAGGTAACACTGCTGCTTGTGCATGATACTTCTTTTTATGCAAGTACAGGGCACTATTGCTATTTTATTTCTTATCACACATTGTGCATGCAAAGGACAAAGTCAGCTCGGATTTCTTCCTTCTATTTCTTTTCCCTGATTCAGTAATACCATCCACATGGCTAAAGTCTGAGAGACATCTTGATCACTTGGTTGTGCTTTCTCTGATTGTTCTGGAGGAGGGAGAGGAGGAGATGGAGGAGGAGGAGGAGAGGGAGGTGGAGGAAGAGGGAGAGGAGAAGAGAAGGAAGAGGAGGAGGAGGAGTAGTGGGGAGTAGGAGGAGGTATAGAAAACCTGGTTTTGATTGACTTTTAGGTGAGCACAAACATCTTGTGCAAGAGATAGTGTGCCAACTGCATGGCCATCTAGCAGAGGATGGAAGGGGGGAGAGGGAGTGAATGTACCACATGCTAACATACATGCACTAGATATGTGAGAATGTATATACATCGATGCACCTTCCACACATACAATCCATGTACCATATACATGTACGTGTACAGTGTAAATGCACAAACAGCTCAGCTTAAGATTAATGGCACGTATTTCTAGACACACTGACAACAGCTTATCAAGTCATAATGGACACACTACAAACACCACCACACGCTCCTACTCACCACTATGTCAATGTCATAGAACTCCATGTTTATCACTGGGGGCAACATGACCACGTGGTGGGGAATGCCATAGATATGAACGTCAAGCACCAGTGTCTCCTCCCATCTGGGTGTGACAGGTGCTCTTGCATTCCAGCAATAGGATGCAATAAGAAACTGGGAGTGGTGGATGGACGGGAGGACACACTCACACACCCTCAGACACCATACAGGCATCCACATACATGTCATCTGATAAACTAAGGTACACCTGTGCAATCCATCTTTGCATGTACCACTGATACACACACATCAAAGAAGTTGTCTCCAGATGCTGTGGTACACACAGAGTCATTTCCAGGTTTTAGAAGCTGGAATGGATACGTTGGCATGGTCCCAGCCTATTTGAATCCTAACATCCAGTCTGCTAGCATGAGTAGTAGAAAGAATGGCTGGTAAGGAGTGTGTGTGTGCATGTGTGTGTGTGTTATATGTGTGTGTGTGTTATGTGTGTGTTATGTGTGTGTGTGCGTGTGTGTGCGTATGTGTGTGTGAAAAGGGTGACGATGAGTGCAGAGAAGGGTGGCCATGAGTGCAGATAAGGGCGGTCTAAGAAGGGTGACCATTGTATGTGTGTGTGTGTGTGTGTTTGTGTGTGTGTGTGTTTGTGTGTGTGTGATTGTGTGAAACAGTCATAGATAAAATAATTGCTAGCAAGGAAGCATGATCCGAGGTTTGACTGATGCATAAGTTGAACAGACATGAGATGCCTATTCGCTTCCCTTGCCATTACAAGTTTGCAGACAAGTGGTGGTGGCACAGGATCAGCATCCCAAATAACCAACCTTTTACTGTGTTCAATGGTGATGCTGAACATGATAATGGTGCAGCACTAGGTGAAGGTTGCGACCATGTGGTTCTAGTATACCAGGAGGAAGTTGTGTCCACCTACTACAGTGAGAGATGAAGTCCCCAGACTAGCTATAGTGTAGAGGGTGAAGAAGGTGGTCCCATGATTAGAAGGCATGGTACATGCATGCTTACATGTACTGAGCAGATATAGAAAAGGGTGCACAATGTAAACTACCATGACCCAAGCGATACATATGAACATCGAGCGGTACTGTTTCATGTTGAAACATACTGTACGAAACACAATCGTCTGATCTACTATACCACGTAGCACTGGTAGCAGCTGCTAGGCCCGTGCGCAGTGGGTTCGATCGAAACCCCCCCCCCCCCTCCCCCCGGCCCGTTTCTTCCCCCTTCGGTTAGATCGAAAATGGCGACACATAAAATTTTAGTGATAAAAGACTCATGTCAGTGGTAGCAATCAGAAGCAAGGCGATATTACCATGCAAATACATTGTACAGATCATATTGATAATATGCCATCTCATTCGGCTGATGGTACAGAGAGCATAGCCGGCCACTGACCTACAGTCTCTCTCGCACTGACTTCTCAATCTGATCACATGTCTGTGTGCATTGGCGTGGAGAGGACTGACCTTGGGTTCGTTTCTAGATCATCCCCCCCCCCCCCCCCACACTTTAAATCTATTTAAATCAATTAACGACTAATTAGCGAGTACACACACACACACACACACACACACTCATGTACATGAGTGTGTGTGTGTGTGTGTGTGTGCGTGTGTGTGTGTGTGTGCGAGTGTGTGTGGTTGTGTATAAGACATATAATATGCCATACGATAGTGTACTAGTCTCGTACCCAGACCCACACTCGCAGTAGCGGATGGATTACATCACCGCTCGTTGCATTATACTGTAAGCGATAATGCTTACGTACGTTTGGGTCTGGGTACGAGACTAATAGTGTACAGTACAGGGCCATGTACGCAACAATGCAAGTGTGTGCACAAGTGGGAGTGTGTGTGTGTCATGTGTGTGTGTGTATCTGTGCGTCTGTGGGCTGCTACATTACCCGCCAAAAGTAGAAACGACTACTCTTGAGAGACACTTACGCACTTACGGGACACTGCTGATTACGTCGCAAATTAGTCGTTAATTGATTTAAATAGATTTAAAGTGGGGGGGGGGGGGGGGGGGGGGATGATCTAGAAAAGAACCCTGACCTTGTGTCTGAAGTGGAGCTGAGGGCTGATCTTGTGTGACTGATGTGGAGAATACTTTTAACGATACTCAAAGCTTCCCCGCACTTCGACGTATTTTGTGACCGACGCCCCCTTTATTCCCTAGAGGTTAATCGAACCCCCCTTTCCAAAATCCTACGCACGGGCCTGGCAGCAGCTAGTTGAGCGATAGAGCCGGGTGGAAAAGGCGTGTCCATTACATAATCGATCGGAATTGGGTTGCTCACGTGAGTGTCGAGAAATGAAGAGCTACTTTGAAAATCTATATCTCCGTAATGGATAAGAAAAAACGTAAACGATCTGCAGAAATCAATAGCTACAGGACTTGTCTATGTACACTCCGAATTTGACGCGTTATTATTAATCGTATCTGGAGAAGTGTGAAATTCTAGCCCATTGGGTTAGAGACCTTTGCAACCATGGCATGGTAAATATGTACAGCACCAAAATAGGTTTGCACAGACAGAAATGATGTGTAACAAGTGTACGAAATATGAAAGTAAAACATCAAACCGTTGTGAAGATATGCTACGTTGAGTAACGTATAATTTGTATAGTGATAACATTTAAACTTCAGAAGGGTGATTTTGCTGGACACCGTCCCATATACTTCCTGTCGGTTGAAGAAATTAGCTCCTGCCTAAATGTGACATAGCATGCAATGGCGATTGGGAGAGGCGACAGGGGTTGAGAAGGAATAGTAGTTTCATATTGAGTCATTCTAAGTATTCTAGATATGCACGCTGTGTCCTGAAATTTTTCCATGCGTGTAATTCATAGGCGGATCCAGGATTTTTGGCTGGGTGGTGCACATGAATATTAATGAAGGGTGGGGCATGGTAAATAATAAGCGCAATAACAGTAATGCTCATACGGTAACGTTGTGAGTACTAGTTAGTATAAGTTGGATTCACAAACTGACAATTTAGATGCTGAAAATTGTTAATGTATTATGAAGCTTAAGCATCATCATGAAGAATATTCTGGAGAGCCATTCGTCTAGGGTGCATCCTTGCAAACATGTCAATAACATCATCATAATTGATCTCAAGGTCATAGTGGAATTGCATTGATGCAATTCCATTCATTCTTTCTTGACCCATTGTTGATTGTAAGTAGGTCTTGAGACGCTTCAGGCCACTAAAGCTTCGTTCACATGAACAACTTGTAACCAGGTAGTGTGCACACTAACCTCAAAAGTGTATGTATGTTGGGAAAAAATATCGCAGAAGAGTTTTTTGAGGATCAGTAGGTAAGTTAAGAGATTCAGCAGCCCATTTTGTTTCCCAACATACAATCTCCATGTCCAAGTTTCCTTCAGAAGGAAGGTCATTGTTGCCAATTCCACAACCTGTTTTTTCCAGTTTGGGATTCTCCTTCATTACTGCTGGAATTAAGCTTAACCCTTGGACTACACGCTGCTGATCGCTACTAAAGCGTTGCTCTAATTTATTTCGAAGGTGATCAAGAAAAGGAATTGTGACTGATCGCTTAAAATACTCCTCTGGTTCCTGAGCTGGAACATTATCCCTTCCTCTTTGCCTTCCACAACAACGGGGTACAGCAGGAATATCACCCCCAACAGCTTCATGCACTTTTCGCTCTAGCCAATTCAAACCATTGCAAGTGGAAATCATCAACATTATCACGTATATGTTGAACACTTTGCTTAGTCTGCTGAACATACCTGTATGCCTTACAGATATCAATGCAATTGGACTGGAGACTGATGCATGCTTAATGGCTTTATCAGTGTAAGACTTTTCCAGAGTACTATAAACCCCATTACAAAATCAAATTCTGTTATAGCTGCTATTAGACTAGATGCATCTGCGATGGTGTCTTTGTTCCAGACTTCTTTGGAATGTTCATCCAGTACATCCACAACCACTTCATACAGATCATTGAAATGTTCTAAGGCTGTGTGTCGATAAACCCATCGTGTCCGACATGGGTTGGCCGTTCGATCGGAGTCAGAAAGTACATGTAGGTCCAGGTGTTGCAACGAACTAGCTCCACTATGTAACGGAAGGCTAACTTCTACCAGTTCTCGTGATAATGTATTATTGGTTGCTCCTGGATCTTCATTACAGCCAGCTACAGATGATTCTTGCTCTTTTGCACAGTTTGTGGGAGAAATGCTGACTAATTCATTATCAATCCCAATTTCCCTTTGCTTTGCCGACAATTGGCTGAAGCAACTTAAAATGCTACTTTGACGTTTCATCACACGAGTACTGAAATGAAATTTAATAAAGTACATAATTAATGAATTCATTATTGACTGGACCTTGGAGGGTGGTGCCCGGGCACCCTAGGCACCCCCCCTGGATCCGCCTATGCCTGTATGTTACCTTGCTTTCAGCTGACATAACCACGATCGTAAACGGAAGAATACTGCTTGTGGTGTTTGTGCTACTATGTGAGCAGTTTAGAGTTGTGTGGTTTTTGCCCCCCACAGTCCCCCTACCTTCCACGTCACACTGGGTCTGGAACTCTGGGGCTCGCCATAAATTAACCTTTCACGCATCCATGCACGCTATACAAAACTTAATTATTTTTTTAAATACACCGTACAGTGCATACACGCATGGTTTTATGAAGTATGATCGACAGCAATTAATACTATAATGATTAACTTGATCAGTTGATGCAGAGCAGGGGCGGATCCAGGATTTCAGAAAAGGGGGGGTTGTTAATTAATAGTGATGAATAAAAGGGGGGCCGGGGGCGGGAGGGGTAACCCCGCCCGCCCAGCTAGGGGGCCTGGGGGAGCGCTGTAAGCTCCCCCAGCGGGGTCTGGGGCGGCAGCCCCAGACGCCAACGCTTTTTTATTATATCATGCTCAAAACACTACATAAAACTGCGTGCAAAAACGGAAACTGTATATTTTTTTCATGAATCAAATAATTCAGAAACTTACATGTACGATTATAAGAATTGCTGGATCTATGTATACTACAATCAGATGCTTGAAACAGTTTTCTGGGATGTGCTCGCATGCAGATTTCATCCACAGGTACTCTTTCTTTATAGTGCACGCATGCATGGAAATCAAAGCCAAAAGATGTTGCATATGTTTTGATCCTTCTCATTGATTAACTACTTCGGCGATATCTAGCAAGCGCTCTCCATGACCATTTACATGTATACGGTGCCTCGATCTCTCGTAGGATCATTTTCATGTTTAATCATATAGATTGATCAATGCTTACTTTTTAAAGTAAGAAAACTGCATGCATACTTGAGTAAGAGTTTTTATAAATGTCCCGTTTTGTTCTTTAGAGTGCAGTGTGATACTGTAGTTTATTGAGCGATCGTTTTCAATCACGTACAGTACCTTCTGCACTGACAGAAATGCCACAGAAAGCTTGTGTTCAAGACAAGACAAAATCGCGGGTCCGTTACACGAGGCACGTGCACGCCGTTACTTTTTGTTTAGCATCAGTACAGAATCTATGTTGCTTGTTATTTTATACAAAGAATACACTTGTAAACCTTGCTTACGCAAGTAAGCACCATGCGCTTACGTAAGAAATTAAAGATTGATCAATCTATGGTTAATAACTACATGTGCACGTGCATGAAAAATTAATGTGCGGATCGATTCGGTTAGCCTTTTAGCCTTGCTAGTGTGGAAGCGCCTTTAGGAATGTTTCTCTTTTGTTCCGAATTTCCTATTAGTGAATGTTAATATTATTCATTGTGGATCTGAAAGGGGGGGTTGCAACCCCCCCAACCCCCCCCCCCCCTGGATCCGCCACTGCAGAGATACAATGCACACACATGCTTTAGTGCTACTGTGGTAGTGAAACACTACGGCAACAATCAGACAATAAAATTTAAGCGCCTCGCGAAATGAAAAAAGATGTTATCTTGCTACATATCTCACTGTCGGCAGCTAGATTTGCTTTACGAAACGATGCTCCTGAACCTTTGGATCGCTTTGATGACATCGTGTGATGAATAATCAATTGCCAATTAATTTTTCGGGACTTTTATTATCAATTATCATTCAGGATCTGATAATTCATAATAAAGATTTAACAAATAACAATAACTATTTTAACCGTACAGTCCCACAGCTAATACGAGTGGTACATCACCGCTATGTGGAAACACAGTGACACGCTTAGTGTTTATGTGTACGTCGTAGTGTGAAAGGGGGGCTGCAATTTAATAATAGGGGCGGCATTTTATATCGATGTGGGGGGGGGGGGGGCGGCCGCCCCCCCCCCCCCCCCCCCCCCCCCCCCCCCCAACGCTATGGTAGATCCGCCGCTGGCCCCAACAGGTGGATTTTTCCTTTAGAAAGGTTTATCCACGGGGTTTTTCCGAGGGCTGATGTGGGCTCACCACCTGTGGACTTAGTGTATCGTGTGAAACAGTAGCACGCCAATAACTGAACTGGATTGGTGTAGAACAGTAGTTCATTCGTGTTTTTATGTGGTGTCGACATGGTGTGCCGGCAAATAGATCCTGACACCAAAGTGATGGTCGTAGGGAGGGGAGGAGATCCAATAACCGTGTGGGGCATGTGGTGGGAGACAACTTTTCTATGTCCATGTATGTCCTAAAAGCTACTATACAACGAAATGTAAGATGTAAAAAAGTATGTTCAAAATTAAATGGTTAATAAAGGTGCGAGGAAATCTTTTTTTTTCAATACTAGTTGGGCGTGACCTGTGCCGTAACTTGCAGTACGGTTACGCCCAACTAAACAATTACATGTACAGCGATTTGGTGCTGCGCCCGTTATTTTTTGTTAGGTACTGCTGTGGATGCTCGAGCGGAGGTTGAAAATGAGACTGACTATAGTGATAGCACTGCTGGCAGGTGTGAGAACAGACAGAATAACAACCTGTAATGTTGGTTCCAACGTTTGTGAGTGCACAGGAGATGATTTCACCCTAGATATCAGTACATATGCGAACTATCCGTAAGTGCTTGTGTCTTTCTCCGTGTATCTTTTATTGCATGGGTTTGCGTTTTGATAGAAAGAAATGTGCATACCACAGCTTGTATTAGTCTCGTACCCAGACCCAGATTCCCAACAGCACGTAGCGATGATGTAATCCAATCCAGCTGTTGGGAGTCTGGGTACGAGACTAAGCTTGTGTGGCATGCAAGCAGTTACATGGTATACGATGTTAGTAAAAGCTGTAGAACACTGTTTATAAAACATTACTATACGGTGCATTAAGTTCGACATTACATCTGCTTTGGCCACGAAATTGAATTTCTAGCTATCAACAACAATTGAGTGCAATTTGTTGCAAAGTGGATTTCGTATATATTCAAACTGTATAGTTACCAATTATTAGAAGTAAAAGCAGAGCTATATTTTGCTTGTCAAGATCATGCCTACCTGTTAGCAATAGCGAAACAATATATTGTTTTGCTTACAAGGACATTGCTTAGTCTCGTACCCAGACCCAGATTCCCAATAGCTGCGGATGGATACACGTGGAAACTTTCCACGTAGCGGTGATGTAATCCATCCGCTACTGTTGGGAATCTGGGTCTGGGTACGAGACTAGACATTGCTGTGGGATGTATTAGCTGGTGAATAAGTGAGCAAATGTAAAAAGCTCACTATTTTCCTTTCCTATTTGTATGTCAGTATCTACAAAATTCCTGATCTAAGTCCACCTGGCTACGATGTGTACGTTTACACGTACAGCCCCTGTGATCTCATTGCTTGCACAAAAGGAGGAACAGTTGACTCATATGTAAGCATACACAAGATACACAGAATGTGAGATTTTAAGGGTATAATAAATATTCATGTAAGCTGAATTGATGCAACGCTTCAGACTTACACCAAAGCATATTGCCTATTGTTCTATTCACATTTGTGCATAATTATATGTTGCATTCTTTGTAGATCACAATTTGCATTCGAAGTGTTATCATTTTCCTTGAATCGATTAATGAAATTGTGTCATTAATGAAGGTAATATAAGGTAACGGCATGTAAATAGACACACAAGCTACACCACTAAACGAGCAAATGCATAAGATATAAAATCAATTAAAGGTAATGAACCTTCTTTTCAGTCCTGTCAGTATGGTTACAACCATACATTCTCCAATGCAAGGAACGCACCTGCTCAATGGGAGATAAACCAGTGGGAGCCCCTACAATTCACTTTGCAATATCAAGGGGGTGATGCTATCCTGTCCTATAAGAGGTATGTTTCCTTGAAGTGTCTTAAATTATACTTCCAAGGGTCATTCTATCGCACATGCATCACACAATATATATGTTTACATTTAGGGTAAATCACAGCATTAGAACATTGGAAATTTGCACCACATTATTGCAGTGCATATAAATATATACATATGCCCTTTGAACATTGCAATGCGAAGTTTAATTTATTACCTTTATTGTGTAGTTATCATGAAATTTTTAAGAAAAATTGTACCTTTCCTGTAATGTAGTAACAAACATTTTGAAGATAAATACATATATTTTTACGTTTTTAGCTATAAATACACATGTATTAACAAAATAATGAGTAATGTGTTATTTGGACTGCTTGAGAAAAGAAACAACATATTTGATAAACAGTTAAATATTGCAAACACTTATCATATACAGCACTGTGCTTAAAAAGGACAGGGCTGTTTCTGCATATGTTAACAGTGATAATGTGGTGCAAATTTCCAATGTTCTAATGCTGTGATTTACCCTAAATGTAAACTGAGAGTTCAGAGTAGAAGCTAGAAGCTGTACATTGCATGAGACATGCTGAATGGAGCTACATTGTTACATCATAAGAAAAGACTACATGTGGTGGGAATTTTATCCATCTTCTAGTATGGGCTTTAAAAAAAATTGTTTAGTTTTATTACTTTTCTAATCTTCACACCTTATGTCAAGCAGGTATAACCCTTGTGGATATATGTTTGTCAGCTGGCAAAATATCACATTGTCTGAGTACCATGCGTACTTATAACCTTAAGGAGATAATTGTTATAATTTGTGAATACTGTGTGTATATCTGTGTGTGGATGGGTGTTCAATTACAAACTGATTTGGAATGCTCAGAATTATGCAGATGACCTTCACCTATGCTAATACCACACCGGTGATTGTCATGGAAAGCAACACTGTTACAGATCAATATATTTTTTATGTGAGTTATGCATGAAAATTGGGAGAGTGTTCAGCATAATCACCCTTGTGAGTAGTTTTACAACTTTTGTTATCTCTGTGTCAAATGATTCTAATGAAGAAAAAATTGCACTATTCTTTGTGGAGTTACAGGACACTGAATGTTTAAATAGCCATGCATTTCGTTGCTCTTCCTTTGCTTGTCCTGGAAAATGTATAAAGAAATTTGGTTGATTGTGAGACAACAACCCTATAATGAGATGGTCATGGTTTTTGTATCAGTCGACCCCTCACACAGACACATAAGGTACCATCAACCCAGGCGCAGTAAATCTGCACCAATTTTTTCATCTCGAAGAAAGGGTTGTCTGACCATGCTCTAAAGAATGTAATACTTCGTATCTTTTGCTCGACATTAAACTTTTTGTCATAAAACTGTGCATAAGATTTCATGGACTCGGACAGTGTTTGAAACACATTAACTCTGTAGGTTACAGTGCTACTCCAACGCCCCCCCCCCCCCCCCCCCCCCCCCCCTTCCCCTCTCCCTTCTGCCCCTTCATCTTAATCCTATTAGTTACAACCATTGGTAGGACCAACATTTATTCAGTACAACCAAGGTGCTATTTGGAAAAGTAATAGATCATCAAGTACAGTGTTAAAGTGTATTTTTGTCATTGACCTGATGTTTTGTTCATTGCATGTAATCTATTTTTTTAAACTCTAAACACTCTTCTCAGTAGCCCTGAATTTCTTCCAACTGACCCTAGGTATAGTTTACAGAATATATCTCACTTAATGGTTTATAGTTAGAGTAAGTCAACCTTCTAATTTAAATAAACAATTACTTACTGCCAAGATACATTTGTACATTTAGCAAATACATGTAATACCATACCTGACGTAGCTATTGGAAAATCTTCAAGGTGACTTCAGAGGTGCAATAATATTTGTGCTCATCAGTGTATGAACAGAATTGTATTCCTACAATTTAATTTTTTATATGCCCATATTCTCTTTCAGAACTTCAACTTCACTGGTGATGTTGTTAAATTCACTTAATCAATATTTGGTGAACTCTTTCCTCACATCATTAATCGTATTCTCTTGATTTTTCAATTCCAACGGGAGAACTACGTGCGTACTAAATCGCCAGTGGAATTCATGTCATGATGTTTACTTTTCAAGGGTGTGTTTATCAACTAGGGGTACTTTCCCCACCCCCCGGCCTCATCCATGAATCATTAACCGATTATACGCGGAAGACCCAAATTAGCGTACGAAGCCCTAGCCGTATATAGCACGACATTGCCAGTGGTTATGATAATGATGTATAGACAGCCGCAAATTATTTTCTAATGTGTATCAGTAACTTTTTTGTGTCAAATGCTGGTGATTTAGAAATGTAACAACCATTTCATTGAAACAGTACTGTACCCACCCCCACCCCCTCTTCACACACATACTTTTCTGGCAGTGTTTTCAGGTCCCACACACACGCACACAAACTTACATATGCATGCACTAAACTGAACAAAATGGAGCAAGTAGCACCACCCCCCCACTCCCAAATAGTATATAAGATACTCCTAATAGCCCTCAACAGAGAGGTATTTGCTCCCAAAAGGTAAGCCAGAAATCAATGGAAAGGCTCTCATTTGAATATGCTCAAAAGTCACGGGGGTGGAGCTATCGTCACGTGCCAAGTGTAAAACTAAAATGAGGCTGGTAATTTTCGTAGCTCTGCTGGCAGGTGTGAAGACCAACGAAAAAACTACTTGTGAAGTTGGTTCCAACCTTTGTGAGTGCAAAGGAGCCAATTTCACCCTAGATATCAGTAAATACACGAATTACCCGTAAGTCCTTGCTGTATCTTGAATTCCATATGCGTAATTAACCGTGCTTGCGTGCACTAGACAATTAAGTTAGGGCATGCTACAGTGTGCATCTTGTGACAAAATACATGTTAGGTGCGTATACCGTTGTGTTAATCCAGTTGCGTACAATTGTCATTGTCATTACAACGGAAAGAGGCGTTATCAGATGTTTAATGTTCCTCACAACGGTTCACTTAGTTATTAGCCTTGCAAGCGTTACTTGCGTGTACCGGAAAAGTTGAACACATTTGCGTTCGTAGCAACAACCCATAAGTACAAAACTTACTGTAGCCATAGATACGTACGCTATATAATCTATGCTGAGCCTGTAACTCGCGCAACACTTATTTCATTTTAGTATTGGATGAATTTGCAGTTGTTGCATAACACATGTGCATTTCCTTTCCTATTTGTATGGCAGTATCTACAAAATTCCTGATCTAAGTCCACCTGGCTATGATGTGTACGTTTACACGTACAGCCCCTGTGATCTTGTTGCTTGCACAAAAGGTGGAACAGTTGACTCATATGTAAGTATGCATGAAATACACAGATTGTGATGTTATGATAGTCAATGTTCTGTACCTTAGGAATGAAATAGCAACTGGAATGTAAAATTCAATCACACATTTTAAAGTACTTATTTGTGATACAAAGTTTACATTTATCGACTTCAACATTTACCGTTGCATTAATATTTATTTGAAAGTTAGTTATCCACTACCATTAATTATCGTAAAACATTTATGTGTTCATTGTTTCTATTTCTTGTGTAATGCATCTATCTATCAATTTATCCTGGTAAATCTCAGTTTCTATTCAAATACTTGTATAGCAGGACACTTTTGAAGGTGAAAACTGTGGACTATTACCTGATGTTTTCTTCACAAAATTTTGTTTTATAGTCACACTCATACAAAACAAGAGGCATCTTAGTGTCATCCCAATTTGCAATAGTACCCTCAAATGTTTTCCCATTATTAAAAAGTTACTACTGATTGTGGCAACTTTCCTTTCAGTTCTGCCAGTATGGTTATAACTACACATTCTCCGATGCAAGAAAGGCACCTGTTCAGTGGGAGATAAATCAGTGGGAGCCCTTGCAATTTACACTTGTTTATACAGGTGGTGATAAAATTGAGTCCTATGACAGGTACATTATATGCCATTTTACTTTAATGTGTCACACTATACAACCATATAATTATGCAACCTGTAACTTAACGTTTTCACATTGTAGTGCAAGATTTGCTCTACATTGTAATTTGAGTTTGATGTTCTCCATAATGCCTAAGGAAATTAAGCACGTATTCTAGGCTTCATACTGTAGTGGAGATATTTTTATTGGTCGGCTTAATAGTGTCAAGTAGTGAGGACTAGGTTGTGTGCAGTATTTGTATGTGTACATTATACTGTATGTGGTGTCCATGCAGTTGGCAAAAACAATTGCACTCTGAATCCAAATTCACAGAATTATGCAGGTGACCTTCACCTATGCTGATATCACACCAGTGGTTGTCATGGAGAGCAACACTCTTACGGATAAGTATTTTTATTATGTGAGTTATTGATATTATTAAGTTTCACATTAATCCTGATGTCCAAGGACAGAACTCAATGTCAAGCTAGAAGTAGACATATTCACAAGTCTTGAAAATATTTCTCATAGTTCTTCTCACAAGTGAACAACAGCACACTTGTAATACCTTACTTTGCAGCACGATAGCAATTGAATTAGAATTAGAAAAGAGGATAATTACATATCTGTGCAAGTTATAAAATTATCTGTTGAAGCAAATATTTAGTTCATGCATTAAACTTTTGCATCTCTGTCGTATTGAAGCAAACATTAATAGAAACCGTATTATTTGCAACTCCCTATTGCAACCATAAATGCTCTAGTCTAGCTATCAATCTATTTCATCGAAATAACAGCAGTTTAAATGTAAATGTCTTTATAATTTGCACGATCAAGTTGTGGTCATTATCAGCACATGTACTTTTAATTAAAGCCTGGCTGTCATTATCATTTAGGATAGACCTCTCTTAAGTACCAAAGTAAACATCAAATACATTGCATCACTTGCTACGAAAATATCTGTATCCAAATTGGCCACATTTTGGCTAGTTTGTCAAAACAGAAACATCAATTGCAGTTAGAATTGCTACACTATGTGCTTTATCTAGTGCTTTTATTCTCTTTCAGTACTTCAACTTCACAGGTGATGTGGTGAAATTCACTTAGTCATACATGTATGTGCTACTGTGGACATGGATTTGTGACATTACAAGTATATGTAAATGCTAGTTTTTGTAATCCTCATTTGTCTTTGATGTTAATTTATAAATATAATTATGTAAAAATACACTGTATAACTGCTATATAAAAATCAATACAGATCTAAAAACACAACATAAGACACAGAGTTTTTGGGGGTTTTTTATGTACAGTATAATTGTGCAGCATTAGAAAAATTTGCACACCAAGCCATGAACATCCCTCTCAGTTTTAGGATCAATAATAACAACGTGCCCTGTGGACCAGTCTGGATGAGTCTTCAGGTCATCTATCACCTTTGTTGTTCCAAAGTAAGGATGCGCAAGGATACCCTCTGACTTGCCATGACCCAGGGTGATTACATCAAGGTTATTAATCTTGACAATGTGGCTGCTGTCTAAAACTAGGTTGAAAATGGATCCCAATTGCATTCTCACTGTTTTTCCAATTTCTACTGGAAACACCCATGTCTTCTTACTGGTAGAAAATACTGGATGCCACGGCGTTAACAATACACCATCCACAACAACAACTTCAATGCCTTGATCCTTTGGAATCACTGTCTCAACAAGAGCTTGTACTACAGCAACCATGCCATTGAAACTAATAATCTGGTCTCCACGACGTAGATCCTGAACATGTTTATTCTGTCCATCAGCCATAGTAACCAATCCATTACCATCAAAACACCCTCCATGTATATTCAAATACATTGACATTGAAGATGCTGCATGAGCACGACTTGGTTGATGATGAACTGGTTGATTAACTGGTGTGTTGTGACCTCTGACTGGTTGGCTTGTTCCATCACACGATGGTTTAGGTGGTGGAAGACTGCAGAAAATCTTGTTTGCTTCCTCTTGGATAGTCTTGAACAGTGGACCACCATACTCTTGCAGGCTGGAGTCCTTGAAATTGGCACAACGTTGCAGCAGATGTGACTTTGAAAAAGACAACAGATGATCCCTTCCCCAACGCGTATACCAGTCTTGACTTGAAACAGCCTTCATTATCTGTCCCTCGTTTTCACTGCTGCTATCAATATCCTTCATAAGAGCATCAATGAAAGGGGAAGATGGCAAAGCTTCCAGCTCTTGCATAACTGCACGGATCTTTCCATTAAAAGTTGCTGAATATTTCTGCTTAGCAATACTTACTAATGCCTCTGTCAGAATTCCAACAGCGTAACTGTCCGCTGTTTTCTGGTCACGAGTGCTTGTATACAATGGCTGCGATTGATCCACTTCCATTTCACCCTTAAATATGCAATCAAGTTTCACTGCGAGGTCTGGCTGGTAGCTTTTACTTATCTCCAAAAGGACGGTTCTACTCTGACCATACTGAATGGATCCTAAAGGAATAACTGCACCACTTGCCTTTTTCTGAATCACAACATTGCCAAAGGCTTTCAAAATTTCTACACCTTCCACATCTAGGACTGCGTTTGGAATTGCAGTTGAAAGCGCGCTGGCCATGAAATTGATGAAAACGGTACCGACCATGCTGCAGTCGGGAATATATGCATATGTGCCCCGCCCAATAGAACTGATTTCGTTTAGAAGGATGCTGTCTAGTTTGTATCCAAATCCGAACGCATGGATTGAAAACCTTTCTGCCTCTTTTTTAAGGCTGTCTATTGTGTTCTTCAGAGTGGGAGCAAGGCCTCTTGGTGGGTTTATGTTCGGCTCGCCGTCTGTCAAAAGCAAAAGGATTACGTTCTTATCTCGGCAAATCGGCTTTCGAGCTGTTTCAATGCCAAGTCTTAATGCGTCCCAGATATTTGTCGATGCATCTGGCAACAACCTCTCGATGGACCCATCGGCATTCTGCTTCCCTTGCGTATCCATTCTGGTCAAATTCATACACATCTCGGCCCGGTCGCTGAAAGTAATGATTGCAAGGTAGTCCTTATCATTCAGAAGTTCTTTGATTGTTTTCATTGAGTGCTTCACAAGATCCAACCTTGAAAAGCCCTGGGATTCCTCCGTCGCATCTTTTGGCAGTGAGGCCTCCGTACCCATCGAACCGGATACATCCAGCATGGCAATAACAACTGTTTCGACTCTATTCCCTGTTTCAGGAGGAACTATCGTTATGCGAGCGAGATCCTTGTCCGACGAGTTTCGCTTGCTTGTGACAGTTGTCTCTATAGAAACTTTGACAGGCTCAGTCTTTGGCGGCTGAGCAGGCAACTGAGTTTGTGCATTACTAGTTGCAACAGTTCTGACTGGGGATCCAGTAGTGTCCAAAAGATAACGTTCAATCAGATTTCTTAATGCGTGGTTCTTTACAAGCTGGTCAGCGGTCATTGGTTCGCGAGTCATTGGACTTACCCCGTGATCACGCAACCACTCCTCAATAGCTAACAGCTCGTAGCTGTGACCATCAGGACCCATTACAGGATCATTCATGATCTCTTTAGTAATGGGACAGATGTACTCCTCAGGACAGGTCATTTTGCACAAGTTCAACCAATATA
Organism: Ephydatia muelleri; assembly: GCA_013339895.1. Taxonomy (NCBI): domain Eukaryota; kingdom Metazoa; phylum Porifera; class Demospongiae; order Spongillida; family Spongillidae; genus Ephydatia; species Ephydatia muelleri. The sequence goes on along the minus strand of JABACO010000002.1, from coordinate 7,547,653 downwards.
TGGTATGAAATTAATGGAGGGGTGGGGTATTTATTGAAACATCAGTACTATAAATACCTTTATACCTTTAATGACGTCATCGTACTATAAATATCTTAATGACGTCATCGACGACATTGGTTTATCCAACCCGCATATATTAAAATACTAGCCCCCTACGGGGCGGGGCGGATATCCGAAAGGGGTAATACCATAATGGCTTTGAGTTTGACGCACCACGTCTTGAAGCACAGTTTGAATTGTGCATCAGTATTGAAATAAGCAGGGGGATTCAGGTCCCCCCCTCGGAATGATTATGGGTATAATTATACAATGAAATTGGTATCACGTGTCGTTTTAACCACTTTGGCAATTGGTTCTCACTTCTCATGAGCCAACGAAACACCATGTACCATAAGAAGTAAGTACGATGCCGTTCCAGTTGTGTGCTAGTTTTTCAGTTGGATTCTTATGATTAACACAGTATCAGGTATTTCGATGCTGGCTGTACGCGAGTTCGATCTCATTAACTATTTCTCGTATAGTTAAAACAAACTAGTTACCTGAGAAAATTAAAGAGTCTTTCACTCCTGAGCCTGCATCCTGTTTCATTTCAACCAGCAGTACTGGTAATCAGTGGCGTGGTGGCTATTTATTGGCTGGGGGGGCACTCGCATATTTTGGCGCCCCCCCCCCCCCCCCCCCTCCCCCCCCCCGGCGCAACCGCGCAAGCTACGCTCGTACGTATGAGTAAATAATTATCAAATATGTAAGTACATGCGCGCGCATGCGCTAACTGAACAATCAGTGCACGTGCGATGAACGTTGTACTAGTAGGAATGATATTAATAGTTAAATTTAATAACCTTGGATTGGCATAGAGCGTCTACATCTGTATATTGTAATTACACATGATACGGTCAAATCAATAGCATTTTATTGCATGGAGGGTGGAGGGTGAAAAAAAGGGGGGGGGGGGGGGGGGGGGGGGGGGGGGGGGGGGGCGCCTCACGGTCTTTGTTCCAACATAGATTATTTGTGTAAATAATTTATGGATCCAACGAGTGATTGCCGATTCAATTGCCATGGTATGATTTACGTATCGGAAGGAAAATAAATTGTTACAAACTTTCAGTTGTTGGCGCCCCTTGTGCTCGGTGGCGCCCCTATTTTTAAGCCCCGCAAGGGGGGGGGGGGGGGGGGGCAATTGCCCCCCCCCCCCCCCCCCGGCCCCCCCTGGCCACCACGCCACTGCTGGTAATGATGCATGTAATCTGATATGTATGTATGACGTAGCGGTGATGTAATCCATCCGCTGCTGTGTATGAGGGTCTGGGAACGAGACTAAACCTATCCTACCAGCAGCTACTTTCACCATTCCTGAGACTGCATGCTGTCCCACCTCAGCCAGCAGCACTGGTAATGGGTTACTGACAATGCATCAGTGTAATTTGGAATGATGCTAATGAATAAATTGATAAAATTAAACCCCTTGCCACAAAGTTGTTCAGGACATATAGTACAGGCATACAACTAGTTGTAGTCCACAGGACCAAAACAGGCTGCCTGAAACGGTCCTAGGACCATTTCAGGATAGGACCAAATCAGCCGCGACAGACTAGCGCTTTCCAGCTGCACGTGCTGTTATTGTCTCGTGCATGCATGGCCATTACGTGTAAATCAGGACCATCTTGAGGTGCCGAACAACTCTCGGTTGGACGTTTCGCGGAACCAGCTGATTCGCTAGCCCAATAAGCTCGAATGGGCGCAGGCATATGCATATCGCAAAGCGGCCGAGCGCGATTTCTTGGACGTTGTGCGGTCAGCGGATGAATGCACAGTTTAGCTGGAGATTCATAGGCGATTCAGCTGTCACAAGAAAGGAGAACAACCTAAGGTAAAATGAGATTTATTCCATGGCACGGTAAGGCGGCATTGTCGATGGTGCATGAAAGTATACCGTAGAGCTAGGAGTATTATCCATGCAACTAGGTGGTACATTTAAAAATAGCGCGCACTGAGCTGATGTATCTTATACGTACGTCGATACCCTCGTTTAGTTAAACACTTTTCCTGTGTGGTAGATCAATTGTGTAATAACGATCCTAAGCATACGTCGAGGATGGCAAAATCCTTCATGCTGGACAACAACATCAACTGGTGGCAACCCCCCCCCCCCTCTCTGAATCTCCTGACTGCATGTAACCCAATTGAGAACTTATGGCATGAGAGTTCATGCGGAAACCAAAATGCAAGAGGGAGCTAGTTAATGGCATCACAGCGTTTTGGAGAACTGTGGATAAAGAAAAGTGTACCAAATACATTAGGCATTTAAGAAAGAGTAATAGAGTTACAAGGTGCGGCAATTGGATATTGAGTCTTCCGGTATAAGTCGTCTGTGTTTTGTAATACAATGCATACCTTGAACCTTGAAATCACACTTACATAGACTGCACTGTAATCAAAACCAGTTTAAAATTAAGCAACGACACCCACTGATAGTCTCGTACCCAGATCCAAATATACATAACGATGGTAATCGATTACCTCACGTTACGTAATTTGGGGTGGGTGCCCCCCCCCCCCCCCCTCCCCCCACTGCAGTACTGATTCCGTACGTAAAGGCATAACTATATACGCTACGTTGAAATCACACAGCTCCTCAACACGACACATGTTTAGCTAAACATTTGTCTTGTAACGCATACGATACGATTGTCGGTGCAAGCCCTGATCTGTTGCTTACGTTATTTCACCGCTGTATATCCCTCGCCTTCTTTCCTCCGATGTCGGTCCGCTTATTGTTATATCGTCCACACTATATCACAAGTATGAATCATTTACGCCCTAACGTTTCGAGTACCACCATACCTGTAAAAGAAAATCTAAACAAAGAAATGTGCACCACTATGCAGCCTACGTTCTTAAGCACTTACAATATTGCTGCACAGCAATCATGCATATTTTCCACAGCTCTTCAAATTCTTTAGGGGAGTTGGCATATTGGGGAAACCGTTTAAATGATATGGTTTTAAGCTGTTGCAGCTCCTTCATAGGCAGAGCTGGCAAGGACCGAGTGTCCATCGGAGTGCACAGCTTTAGAACATCATCTCCAAACAGTGCATCTTTGGCCAACTCGATGGCAAGAGAGCCAGCATTCTTTTCCATCTCCAGCTTGTGGTTTTGTTGTAGTACTGAAGCTAAGAGTTGCAGTCAGGGTTGCCGAAGGCCAGCCGGCCTGTCAGGCCGGCCTGACAGGCCAGGGGCCTGGCCTGACCTGTCAGGCCAGAGGTCTAGCCTATCAGGCCGGACCACGCCCAGCCTAAGCATCATGCAATATGTTAGGCGGGCTTCTCATTGAAAACTCAATCATCAACTATTTATTACTTTTTATTGACGGCATACAAATCCTTCATTCCTAATTACATGTTTATGTTTTGTCAACTGCAATCATATTCAGTATACACAAGTATTATAATATCTTATTACGGAGGATTTGGTGCAACCAATAAATACGAAGTACTGAAATGACTTTACACATTCACCAAATGCACGATTGTAAATCATTCATATTTAATAACTGACAAAAAGCAGCAGAATTTCAAATACATTTTATACATGTGTAGGGACTGAGCAAGAGTGTACGTAATATTGGCTTAATGCATTCGAAGCAGCCATGCATTATGCTTTAGCATAATTGATGCTCCAGCCGTTGGGGAAGTAGATTCCATCGTTGACACTCCTGGATCAACTTGGCTCTTGAAAATACACGTATTCCCTCAGATCGGGGTTAGGACAAGGTTTGAGGTGACGAGTGGAAGGCAGAGGAGTGTTTAAAGATGATGGACCATGCAGGAGAATTGTCGATCGACATAGCGGAGGCAAAATCACGTTGCATGCGTATCAATTAATTGAACACCGAATAATTTATCATTGATTGGCCTGACAGGTCGGCCTATCAGGCCAGGCAGTCAGGCCGGCCGGCCTCAGGCCAGACCCCTGGCTGGCCTACAGCAACCCTGGTTGCAGTTTGTCATGTTTGATTGCAGATGAGGATAAAGACTTGATTGCACTTTTATCCTTAGCAACAGGATGTGGCAATGTTGATGGCATGCCATCACTAGCAGGAGGCTATGAAGCTCCAAGGCCAGCAGTGATAGAGTTTGAGGGTACCTGGTACCTGGTAATGAGGAGTGTGGGTTCCTGTGGCGGCCAGTGACCATAGATGAGGATGGCTTCCTGTGATAGTCGGTGACCAAGGGTGTGGGTGGGTTCTACTGGCAGTCAGTGAGGGTGGGACCCACTGGTAGTCAGAGAGGGTGGATCCCTCTGGAAGCTACATGCAGATGACAGGTTGGTGGGCGTTTGAGGGTTTGAGTTGAAACTTTGGCTTATCCTCTTTGCTGAGACTCGAATTGTGTTGGTGGGTGTTTGAGGGCTCAAGTGACCCGCCTGCTAACTGGAATGCTGCCTGTGTTGAAAGATCAAGTTAAGTTTTTATTTTATTTCTGAAGGACACCAGTTCGAAACTGATACCTTGGGATGCGATGTGTGAATACTCTGCCTATCTGCTCGTGCAGCATCCTCAAGGTTCTTTGCACCCATTTCATGGTCTTCTCTACAGCCTCGAGTCGCATGGCCAAATCCTGCACTGTTGTGCACAGTACGAGTGGATCTAGACCTACGGCAGGTTAAAGAGCAAAGTACACTTTCATACATTATACACATGTACACCTGCTTACCATAGCTGGAGTCAGAACTGTAGGCGTGTACACAGTTCTCACTCTGACTTGATGGTGTGGTAAAACCTGCATATATGAGATACTGGTTGTAAAGACTATTTTTTTGTTTGTGCCCTATTCTGTGGATCACTAAGACCTGTCTACATCAACAGCATCAGAAACAGCAAGTGTTAGATGCATAAATTGAATCATAAAGATGTGTAAATAGATATCAACAGCATCACCCAGGTATGAATAATACGTACATATAAGTCAAAGTGATCTTCATTGCCATGGAGAGGGATTTTCAGCAACTTTGGCACCTGCATTGAGGAACTCAGTATCCATACTAAAATCAAGCTAAAGGGGAACATCCACCTTCATTGCCATCGATTGGGGTAGTGGAAGACACTGTTGGCTCTGCTGTGCACGGGCAAACAAGCATAAGGGATAAAAGAACTGTTACTGGGTGGATGGCAATGCATTGGGCATCAAGCTTTCAGGAACTTCTACATATAAGCACTTACCGATACATAATGATGCTACCATGATCATGTTTGCTTTCGCCTTTGTGCCTTTATGTCATCCTTTGCAGAGACCTGCTCATCCTGTATTTGCGAGCACCAAGGCTTTCAAGAAATTTCATGGACACAACGGTATTACTCATATGATCTTTGCCTTCCCCTTACTGCCACCTCCAGCACCCTTTCTCTTTCTATTTGAAGCAATATCATCGCTGATAGTGGCCTGTGCACTCGTAGGTGCCACAACATCCACCTGAATAGTGCCCGCCAAGAACCTTTGTTCTTTGCCAATCATCTCTTCTCTCGAGCCTACATGTACATCCAAAATTTCATTAATATTACAAAAAGTACACGTTTCATACTAAATATTCTTGCGCAATATAAAGTAGTGTACATTGCATGTACCTTTTGCTGCATCTTGCCGCGGTACTGATAGCAATTGTACACTCGTCGCAACTTTCTTCGATTCCCCTTGTATATCCCGATCATCACTACACTCACAGATTTCTCTGGCCAATACACCAACGAGTACGCGCCTACATATGCCGATTTAGCTTGTTTCCAATACTTACAGCTTTGTCGTTCGAAAACTAATTTCCTTCTCCGGTTTTGTAGCGCGTTCAAAGATCGTGTACACGATGAAATTGTGGTTTCATACCGATGATAACAGTTGGCTGGCAATCACCTGCACCAAGCAAAAGTATGTCATCCTACATGACCTGTATGGCAGGCAGGATTGAGCCCCTATGAACTGTCCTGTGTTGTTTGATTCTTATGTACACGTACATATTTTTGTGTTTGTTATTTTTAAATTATTTGGGACAGTTTTGCCCCACGGTTAAAATGTTATAAAAATGCATCGCGTTTGAATCGCTATACCTTCCCAACAGATAACGCTATCGACTTTCTATTTTCAATACTTCATACTACACCAGTTCACTATGACGTGTTGAAAATAGGAAGTCGATAGCGTTATCCGTTGGGAAGTTATAGCGATTCAAACGCGATGCATTTTTATAACATTTTAACCGTGGGGCAATTTTCGCGGAAACTGTCCCATTTGTTGTGCAGTTTTTCTTATAACTATACACGTACAATTAAAATACACCACTAATTTCTACAATCCACTTCTACTCAATAAAACTCTTGAGTTGGCCTTAATTAGTCCAGGTTTGGCTTAGTTGATGTCTTCATTTGTAATGGAAACATGCATAGCAAAGCCTGCATTTTGGGTAAACAGTTCACATAATATGATATGTATAATAATAGCACATGTGTCTTAACCTGGATGATGATTGATATATGTATTACAATTCATACAAATAAGTATACAATTATTATGTTTATTTTATTTATTTTTCATCCTTCATTACAACAATGTTAATAATATATGTACTTTGTACTAATTTATTAGCACAAAACAACCATTTAGCTTCAAGCATATCCAAATGGCTTTAACGATGGAAAAATTATAATAGATTTTTTGTTGCACATATGGTTACGTGTACATGCATGAATAAATCCTAATTTCTATTTTGTGCTTGGCTAAAATACCCCTCCTACTGAATGATAATAATCTTTACCTGTTTTATGTAATACATCGTACAACATTTGAGTGTTTTTATGATACTTGACAGCATGTACATGCACATGGTTGTATTAATAATAATTTAGGAACTACTTCAATATAAAACACACACTATTACACTGACCAAATGTTCAAAAACATCATCTGGTCAAAAGATTGGGGCAGACTTCTTGCCAAAATTTCTCTTGCCCAATTCAGGGGCAGCATTACCATGCTGGAGTGCAAGGAACAATTCATATTGTACTACTGTACCTGTATTCTGTGCATACATATTAATATACCAGTACATAGTACCACAATATAATCTATAATCGTCAAAATAATTCATATATCAAATATTAAATACATGCATGCCGGCTACCACCCACTTCTCCAAATCAAATTGGATATTGTTCAAACTCAATTCATCTGTCCCATTTCATTTTATATGAACTATACTTAGGATTTCTACAAACACCTTTGCCTACATGTGCATTCATCATTAAACTCATGTAGTAAATTCACATGACCCACCCACACTCCAAAGAAATGTGTGGGCTTTGCCAAAAGAACTTCATGGGTGCCCCCAGCATTTTTGGGGTGTGGGGGGCAGGATAGGGTAAGGGGGCACCATTTGACAGCCAAATACGACTACAGGGAGGGGGGGGGGGGATGCTGTCCACTTTCAGCCGATTCAACTAGTAGGGGGTGTGCATGTTCCTAGTAATACTGAATACTTGAACTTTTATTAGAAGTGGGGGCTATGGCTCCCCCCCCCCCCCCCCCCCCCCCCCCCCCCTTCGAGGTAATTTCTAATACTCCAACAATATCAGCGGTAGTTATTCCGTGATGGTCATTGATGGTGAGCATAGGATGTCCTACATTGCACACATAGTGAGGTACAGTACGTATGTGCTCTCTCTACAATTAAAAAGCCAATAGCAAAAAAGAATAGTACAATATGATCAACACTGTAAATGCATCAACAGTACAATCATATGAAAAGACACTAAATGTAGATGTGGACATGTAGTAAGAGAGATTTGCATGTCAGACTTACATGCACACTACCTGTGCAAATGAGCTGAACAGTTTGTCCAAGTTGTACTGGTTAGTTTTAAGTAGCCACACACATCACATCATCAGTCTGCAATAACCTTCAGATCCACTAATTTGTCTTGTGGTGACACGGGAATCACAATCAGATAAGGTAGGCAGCTGCATACATGTACATCAGTGCAGTGAATAAAATGTTTTGTGCTTGCTTAACCTTGTACAGAACAGACCACACCCAACAGGGAGCTTCTGAGTCCGCAAGTTCCTTAACCCTGTAGATTCTGCAGAACAGACCACACCCAAAAGGGTACTTTGCACCCGCAAGTGCCCGCAAGTCACTTAACCCTGTACATTCTATGGTACAGAACAGACCACACCCAACAGGGCACTTTGTGTCCGCAAGTCACTTAACCCTGTACATTCTGTACCACACCAAACACGGCACTTTATGTCCGCAAGTCCCTTAACCCTGTCCATTCTACAGAACAGACGACATCCAACAGAGCACTTTGTGTCCACAAGTCACTTAACCCTGTGCATTCTGCAGAACAGACCACACCCAACAGGGCACTTTTGAGTCTGCAAGTCCCTTAAGGGTCAATCCATTATAAATGAGCAAAGTGTGTGCATCACATCTTCCAATTTTGATGTAATTTCTAATCTGCATTATCATGAACAAAAAGTCATTCATTCAAACATAAGGATAGGATAAAACAACTTCCTTGTGAGCATGCATGTCCTTTCCTTGTGAGCATACACGAAGAACACACACCAGTTGTTGACAAGGACAGTTGGTTTATCTTTCCCTTATGTTTGAATGAATGACTTTTTGTTCACGATAGAAATTTTGATGTCAATAAATACATTTTAGCGATCAAGCATGATGCATATATGGTCCAACTACAACTTATGTCTGGAATGCACTCAGGTCAGAACATGCCCAACTACACTCACTCCTGGGCTGGGGGATCTTAATGTCGACATTGACCACATACTTTAATTAGTCTCCAAAGTAGCTGCAGGTGGATTACGTCACCACTATTTTCGTACCCGCAGTTGCGTAACTGGGTCCTCCCCTAAGATAGCTGCATCCGCCACTATTTAATACTAATATCAGAGATTAATATATTCTAATTGTACATACGATATAATAGATATAGAGTACTCATGGAACTAATTGCGATAATGTACGTGTGTACCCGTGGGAGTTATCGCTGACAACGGAATGCAAATCTGTGTGGGGGTACAAAATGTACACGCCACATTGTGTCTTACGTATCAACGAATAGCGCGGAACGAAACGACACACAACATTTACCTGCCAAGTGAAGTGAGTTAAGATGTTGTTAAACTCTATCCGTGTAATTTCGCACGCTTCCGGTTAACGTGCACCGCTGCAGTATAATACTTACCAGTTGGACTGGACTATTCTTTATTCGCTGAGTTAAAAAGGGGCCATTGCGATATTTCATGGAAATCACAGGTCTAGATAGAGAAGTTTACTTCGATCTAAACAAAGTATGAAAAGCCGTCAACGTACACAAACGCTGTATTTAAACATTTTTAAAAAGGTAATAAAGCTGTAAAAAGCACGGACTACGATTGAGATGCTGCACTTACGCATTTTTTTTTGCTCCTTGAGATTGACGTACGTGTGAAACGAAGTATTTTAAATTTGACTTGCATTTATGTACGATAGAGTATTTAGAAAGACAGCGTCAGGGTATATGTGCTTTCCTTGGAGAATATAAAGCGTATTGTTACAGCTGTGTCGAAATGTAGAAATTTTGCACATCCTTGGGTTACAGTGCAACATAACATTCCACACCAACACCATACACCTGTAATCTAAGTATAGTGCATCTAGTTGTCCCAACGAATTCTCCACTCTTACTTGGGTTGCCCTATGCAGCTTTCAAATGGACGTATATAAATGTTCGTATTATCAAAGGTATAGCTCTAAGCCTGATTTAAAATTGTAATGATGAGTTCAAAGGTGAGGCAAACTCTTAAAAGAGATGCTTTACAACTGATTCTGCACCCACACACTCCACTATTGATTTTAACGTAGTAATTATTAATCACATCATTTCACAACACATTCCACACACACAATGTTGAACATCACACTGATTTTACCACTTGCTCATGCAGTAGTTCTGTAAGTTAATGTTTGAAACACACAGCATTGGGCTATTCCATAGAATAATTGTAGCACTGACCAAAAAAGTTGTCCAGAGGGGGTCCAATGGTAATGTCCTACGGGGATGTTCTATTGCAGTGAGATGTGTCCTGAGGGGGGTCCAATGGCAATGATGGCAATGTCCTAGGGGTGTCGCACAGTGAGATGTGTCCGGATGGGTTTCAAAGGTAATGCTCTAGTGGGTGTCCTACATCGAGATGTGTCCAGAGGGGGTTCAATGGTAATGTCCTGGGGGGGGGGGGGGTATCCTACATCAGGTTGTGTCCAGAAGGGGTTCAATGGGTAATGTACAGGGTAGTGTGTCCAGAGGGGGTCCAAAATGTCCTGGGGGGGTATGGTGTAGAGGCTTTATGTCCTGGGGGGGATATGATATTAGTCATCAGTAGGGGTGTACAATTATATTATGGAATAGCCCATTGTGTAGTAAGATTTTGATGTCTGAAAAACTCATATAACGTTTGAAAGCATCATACCTAGTCTTTCTGAATCACATTTGCTGGTCATACCAATGGAACATGTCTTCTCATAGGTATCATCATGGCTGCATCACGCAATTGCAATGCAATGTCTTTGTCTTACTTTGCTGCAACATATTCTAGTTTATTTCCGCTGAAAATAAAAGTGCTCTCTGGTTATTCTGGTTTTTTGTACTCCATATCAAATGAGGAGATTATTGAAGTCAGAAGGAAAATTCACACAAAAGGAATTATTGCAATAACCCATCATTCCAAAAAATGTTCAATACCAGTCAACTGGAAGCTCCCTGTGTCATTAATTCATGACTACCGGAATGATATACAAGAAGCCTTAGCTGGGTATAAGTACAGCAGCATACAAGATCTTATGCATGCTAATCCATGTCCATCAGTGGTATGCACCAGAAAAGCTTATAATGATCTACTGGAACAAAATGAAGTACTTATCGTGAAAGGGCTGTCAACAGTTAATGACCAAATAATGCTAAATGTTTTCAGCATAAAAGATAGAAGTTACGAAGTTGCTGCCGAAATATTGCATTGGGGAGTTTAACACCTGTCCAGCACTTCATGAGTTGCAAATCAGTGACATTGTCGAACATAACCTTCTGCCTTGCAAAGTTGTAACTAAAGACAAAAGTATTGAGAGCAGTGTAATAATGCTGATGGGAATAACAACTCAGGAAATGCTCATCTGCTCGAATCCAATTGGTTGTGATGGTGACATTGAAGAATTTGAATTACCCACTGATTTGCCAGATGTGAAAATTGCAGTCATCGAAAAGAATGCTTCAACGGTAAGTAATACAATCATGCATATATGATGTTGCGTGTTTTTTTTAGTTTGTATAACAGCATACTTAATTCAATACTAATTTAATTAATAATGACAAACAATTTATCATGCGACCATAGAAATGTACAATTAGTCGCCTAGCGTGCCCTGATTAATGTGAGGTTGAAGTACTAATGTAAGGATGGTGACCATTGATGCTGTAGCACACCTTTGCATTGTTACCTGATGTTTGAATAGCCTGATATGATGCCAGATGAGTTAGTGAGTCTTGTGCATTCCTGCCTCAAGCTCCATATAGGAGCTTTGTATCAGAGTCCCAGCCTTAATTGACACCATTGGAGTTATGTATCCTGATCAAGAACTATCTTGAGAGAGAGCTCAGATTTAGGCAGTACATAGGCAGGGCCAAAGGCGCCCTAGCGAAACCAACTTCTCACCCTCATTCCGATTCCATCGTCAAACACTTTTGAATTTACAAGCCAACCACCTCGGTAATGTCAATAACATCCTCACACACAATACATAAGTTCCTGCAGCAGAGCCAGCCACTTCTGAAATAAGGAAAGGGCTATGCGGTGACTATAGTCTCTGTCTGAGAGGGTGGGGGTAGCAGGCACGGGCGCTTTGCCTTCAATAGTTTTTCAAGACAATCCACAATAAAGCCTTAGATAGCAAAAAGGACACTCTTCTTATCTGTGGTAAGACACTTAGCCATATTCCACAAAGCTGTATAGTTGAAATGTAGTTATACACTCACCTTTCAGATGTGATTCATCACTTCAGAGAATAAAAATCATCTAATGAAGCTCATGTTCTCTTTATCGAAATCAGATGTTTTTATGTTAAAACATTGTTACTTACCCAACAAGTATCTACTACAATCAGTAATTGAATGTATTGAAAACTACAAATTACACTCACAGAAGGAATCCCCCCTTTGAATATCATACATTAGATGGTATATGTGGCAATCGCCAATGTTAATAATCTGATTACCTTACAGAGCAATTCATTCACAACCAGACAAGGTCCTAAGAATATCAAATCCATACAAGCATCTGCTTCCGTTTTTAATTTTAGTGATTTTACCAAAGCCCTGCCGTCTACCGCTGAAAAGTTGCCTGTCCAACCATCCAGATATCTACCATTCTCTCTAAGTATGCAACGCCAAAGGAAGATTTCATTGTCTTCTTCACTTCCAAACATGAAGTGTTTGTTTCAATCAGATCCAAGCTCTGCTCGCTTATGTTCTAGCCCCACTATAATGGAACCACCTGCAGATGATGTATACCTTAGCCTCCATCGCTTTGTTGACAAATACTCATCTAATCTGCCAGCCACATTCGATGTCACCAAACAAAATCATTCTCACATCAGGAAGGGAAAATATACAGTCTACTTCATAACAGATACAGAGGTGGCTTCTGTTAAGGATGATGCAGACAATGTATATATCTTACAAATGGATGACCAGTCACAATTTGGAATTGTTTACAGTGGGAATGAAGCATCAGTCTTTGAAACTGCTCTGGATATTATAAATCATGCAAATCCACCCAAACTTATCTGTGCACTACAGCCATTTAAAGGAAGAGATGCGAAGTCTTCTGTGGAGACAAATGAAGTTTTATTAACCACATCCAAAACAAAAAGGCATTTAAAGGTTTACAGCATAACTGCAAAAATGAAGAAGAATTTGTCTGCTAGCTGCGCTGGTTATTTTACGACAGCTCCATGTGCAACGAAACTCACAATACATGAAATTCATCAATATCTCTCTGAAATCCTTCCTGCAACTATGGAGGTATTTCCAGCAAATGAGATCCATATTTTAGCAGGGAAAAAAGTAGTCACATTTGCCCACTTCCATGCAAAGAATACTCTTGTTGCCAGTTACAGCACACATTCACATGGTATGCAGTTCACCAGCATACCACTTACAGAACCAATTGAGGTTTCAGTTACTGGACATTCTGCAGCTGAATATTTATGTACACCACGCTTATACGACTATCCATTTATGCAGCACCCCTTTAACTCTTCGTCCAGTCAATCTGTATGTGATCTACCACTACCACCACCACCACGGATGAACTATTCATCTAGTACCGAAGATAGTGAAGATGACAAATATGTGTCAATTGAGTCACTCCCACCTGATGTCCCTGTCAGCTCTCAGAAACAGAGAATTCCTTAGGCATCTGAGCCACATTCAGGTAAACAAAGGGGAGTTGTCAGAGGCAGACCGTTGTAAATTTTCTAACGCGATCAATGTATGAACACCATTTAATTGTTTGTATAAATATTACATTGAATACTTACAAAAATATTGACGTTTATAATTATTATGTAGAGGATGTTAGTTTTGTTGTACATAAGCAGGTACGCTAGTAATATATCACAACAATGTGTTTATCTTTTAAAAGCTTGGTGATCAGTCTGAGACATCCCATAGCATGATTGGGGTAACTTTTTCTCATAGATTATTGAACTACTTGACAAGATGGGATTATCACATTACAAAGAAAATTTCATCAGAGCTCAAGTTGATGGAGAGCGCTTTTCTACTCTTAGTCAAGAAGAACTTCGAAATGAATTTGGCATTGAGGAGTGTGATCTTTCTAAATATTGATGGTAACAAGCGCAAAGGAAAGTGCACAAACGTATCTTATATGTAGGTGAATGTAATGTATGGATGTGGTTTTGTTGAGTGCATGAACTTGCAATGCTATGATGTGGTGCAATTATTATCAAACTCAAATGTAGCTGGAGTTATATTTGCAAACTGGACATGTGATCTGATAATCTTAACTTCACACTGGTATTATGGCTTTGATGAGCTATCTTTCATATTCTTTGTGTGGATGTTACATGTATACTTTGCATCACTCATTTTGCTACCTACATGTATAGAAGTCCTATTTTCTCAGAATGTAAACAGGTCAAGTGCATGCATTGTGAAAGGCTGAGTGTTTCACAGAGTAAATTTCCCAAAATTGTGTTCATACTACTAATCATTTGGTCCTTTCGTACTAGAATATAGTTATATCTAATGTTTCCTACATAAATTGTAGATAGAAACCGACCTGGCTCACGCCGGTCTGAACTCAAATCATGTACGGCTTTAATGGACGAACAGTCCAACCTCTTGGCTATGATGTCCTTATTAATGCCATTCAAAATGATCTGTTTTAGTATATGTCATAAGTTACTATTCATCACAGCTCCATTATAAAATTCGTACAACTTGTACAATTTTAACACTCACCATGTGAGTAGGATGACGAAGTGTGCGTGGGTTATATGTAGTCGAGACTATTCAAGTCGTGTTGGGTGCAACTTAAAAAATGGGCCCAGCTTCAATAGCAAGGATTTCATATCAATATGAATAACAAATGGGCTTCAAACAGGTAGGGGTAGATAAGGGAATTGTTATTCATATTCCACATCTCTTATTGAAGCCAGTGTACTGACTATGCTATCGATCAGCTTTGTGACTCAACCAATGCCATTTTAGCACCAGATCTGTCAAAACAAGTTCACATTTTTCTTGTCAATTTTGTCAAACCCACATAAAAACTAGTTGTATGAGACATTCTGAAAGCTACCAGCCATAGTAATACAACTCTACACATAACAATGTATCCCCAGTCTTGTATCCAGTTCATAAGAGACAGGTTTTCTTTAGAGCAATTTAATTGAAAGTGATAAAATTTCCTCTCCTGGCACAGTTTATTGCATAAATATTTATGCTTTAGAACATAAAGAAGATTGCGGTTAACAGTCAGAACCTCAGCATTGAGAAGGATTAACATGTATACATGTAAATAAATATAGAGTTATTCTTAGGCCTCTACAGATAAACTACTTTTAATGTGGATGTGTCTAATTGTTTCTTACAGTCAATCTTTACGAGAATGAGAGTAGTGAAATCCTTCTGCAATGAAGTTATGGTTGCATGTGTTCACCCTTTTATAGCACTGCTATGATACCATAACTACAGTAAGTTTCAGCTTTGTTACATGATGCTTAGCTTTCATGAAGTTGAAAGTGTGTAACATTAATTAAAAGAACATACACTCCATTGGCCCTCCTGATTTTAATATGGTGTCTATAGATGGCATCCAGTACACAACACAGATACACTGTAACTTCCATAATGCTCAAAACTTGTTGTGAAACTGAATTGCCTTGCTAGAGTTATTCATTGACATTTGCACACAGAGAAGATGGCCATGAGCACTGCCTAAGTTACGAAAGGAAGTAATATTAATTCAATAGCATAGCCACTAACCTGGGCCAATATGACCACACCAATGACCTAATGAGTTAGCAATTTAATTTGTAGCCAATTCAATTGCCTTTAACTCACCATAGAACTTGTTTGAAAATCAAAGATTTCATTTAGAGCTCCACCAACAATAGGCCCTAACAGTTCACTAGATAATGATGGAACATAATGGCAGAGAAAGTACATATCTCTAATCACCCGAATGAAAATGAGGAAAACATAATTCCAGACGTAATTGCAGAAAGTGACTCTGTATTGTATGATGTGTTAAGTGATCTGAGGGTAAACAAGCACAAAAGAGTGAAACAAGTTTGTATTTCATATGCAAAATGTCCAATCACTCCCTCCCCCCCCAAAAAAAAGTTAGGATTCTGCTATTCACACTGATTAGATTGCAAACTTGGTATAATACAAACTTTGCTGTAGTCATGATGTCAGCGTATGAGACCATGATAACCAGAGCACCACCAAATCCAATAATTGCAATTGAAAAAATTATAATCCAAAGTTGGCTGTGAACAGAAGAATGTACATAACAATCAAATCCTTTGCTACAAATATTGCCAAAACATACGGTGTTGCAATTAATTCCATTGGTCCAATACAAAAGAAACCAACTCCACAAGTCAATAGACCAACTATTATCAATAGCCTAGTACTCTAGAGGTACATGAATCAAAAATCTCATATGAACAAAATCGACAACAGTATGAATGTAACACTCACAAAATGGCTCAAAAGCGGTCCAATAATTACAGACGCAATCATGTATGTGATGGAGTCAGCGATGAATACCAAACCGATATACAGAGGTGACAGGTTAAACTATTTGAATGGAGAAAGAGAGTGAAGTAAACACAAGGCAATTCTCAACAAAACAGACTTACTTGTTTCATCAAAAATGGTGATAGTGTTGGGGTGAAGAAGTATATCGAACCAGTTGCTAGTGCATTACTTAAGGCTAATACGTACACTACATAAATCAACAGTATCTAAAAGATATGCAATGGCACCTACCTACAAGTATCACTGAACAATTTCCGATTATTTTAAAAATGGCTTTTGGGGATAGCTGTTCAATTTCAGGATCTGCAGGAGACATATGAACTGCTATCAGATCCACTTGTGACTAGTACTTGCCTATATCTTGTGTGACTAAAAGAAGCGGAATACTGACCAGTACTGTACTAGCACCAAGTACAAGGAATGGAAGCTTGAATCCTCCAAACTAGCACGAGAACATAAATATAATGTGACCAGTTGGTTTACATCAGTTTATTATAATACCTCGTAAAGCAGACCTCCGATAACAGGTCCAATTGTGCAACCTACACATCCTGCAAGTTCCATCAGACCCTGCACACATTGGTCTTCAATGTGTTAGAAAGAGAGACACATGGCAACTAACCATCATGGCTGCGTAGTGATTTTGAAACAGTGATGTCACTAGCACACTTCCTGATGTAGATACCCTTGCACAACCAATACCTTGGGTTACTTGAAGCAGCAAGCCATAAGACACGAAAGAGGCACCAGGAGGCATGTAGTCAATGAAAACTGTAGGTGAAAGTTGTGTGGATTAAATTTCTAAATCAAAGCCTCCTCCCATCTCTCTATTCAATAGAACACACCCTAGTATGAAATATGAGCCGCCTGCAAGCAATGTACCACACACAAGTATACGTTTCACTCCCAACTTAGCAAGCTGCATTGAAAAGACATGATATGTTAGTATCTACGTTTGCATATGCAGTAATCTTACATTGTATCCAAATAATGGAGTGAAGACTAGAACACAAAATGGAGACGCACTAAAAATTAACCCAATCAAAGCACTTGAGACACCATGGTCACCTGCCTGCGTGAGTGCATTAATTATGCGGTCGATGCACACTTGACTATAAGTTAAACACTACCTCTGATGGAAAGAAGGGTCCGAGAACAGAAGATTCAGTACTAACCACCACATATGCCAGCCAACAGCAGCCAAGAGCCGTCACACTTCTGGCATTCCAATGCGGAGTCCATTTTATTTCACGCTGCGATGCAGCCAGCGGTGTGCCGTCCTCGATACTTCTCAGCACTATTTGGGTGTTAACGTTTCCTTCCATCGTGCAGAACTTCGACCTCCCAGGCTTCACAGCATTTGAAGTTATCACGTGGTTGTCATTGGTGATTTCACTCCATCATCTAAGTGTCGATTAGCTATATTTAAATTAGCCATGTTACCAGTGTACTTCGTATGCATGTGCACAACGTAAATGCTCCACCAGCACGATGTTTTAGTGTGTGCATGAATCATTTGTCATTACTGTAAATCGCATTGAGTTACACGTGTACGAAGTGACAGAAATAAGTGATGTCATAAAGTGCCGAAACCCCACCTCCTAAAGCCTGGGAATGCTTTAAAGCACCAATCTTGCAAACCACTCCTTTTGCTTATGAATGCTGTCACCTCACATTCCATTGCAGTGCTGAAAATATCTCTGGCGTGGTCTCAGCGACAAAAGAATCCCCATGAAGTGACTTTTTAGTAACATCGCATGCACATGTGAACTTTGCAACAATAGAACATATAAAATATTTACACATGATCACCAGAAGAAAACAGAAGTGACACACTAGTACCTTCCCTACCCACTAATACATCCATAACTGGATAGTGCTGTCCTCATTCCATGTTCTCTTCAGATTCTGACGATTCACCACTTTGCCGCACCGACTCATTGACATTCGCTGCAGGAGGCTCCTCTGCTATACCAGCTGGAAGTTTGTTTGAAAACTTCTTCAATTTGGCAACAAAGAACCCATCCATGTTATTTGTGTGAGGATAAAATCGTCTTGTTAAAGACACTGATGGATGAAATCGTTTTTCTCTGTACTTAGTGAATCCCTCAACACCAAACTCAAGTCCAGTGGGCACTACTTTCACATGACGCATTTTGAGCGCATAATCCACTACCCATTCATTCTCTTCAACGAGAATTGAGCATGTTGAATACACCAGATACCCACCAGTGCGAGAGGTTGCATCAAGACAATCAATGGCAGCAAGGATAAGCTCTTTCTGCAGATGGGAACAGCGTTGTATGTCCTTCTCATTCTTGTTAGTTTTGACAGATGGATCTTTAGAAATCACACCAGTTCCACTGCATGGGGCATCCAATAAGACACGGTCAAAACCAGTCATGACGGATGGAAACTTCCTGCCATCATATGAACAAACAATTGTGTTCCTAACACCTAAACGATGGATGTTGCCGACAACAGCCTTCAGCCGGTCCTTATTAACATCATTTGCAACAAGCACACCTTATGGGGGGGAGGAGGGGAAAGCAGTAAGCATACTCTCCACCGGTAATAAAAAATGCATTATTATTCTATAACATACTGATTTTACTGTTTAAATGCCAAAGGGTAAGGAAGCTAAAGCCTAAATAACAACACAGTGGTAGAGGGGGAGTGGCACAACTGGCTCCCCCTGCCCTGATTTGTGCCCTCCTCTCTTCAAAATCCACCACTGTGGTTCACAACAAATTACTAATGTGGAGAAGACCAGGGCAGGCAGGGCGGCAGCTTTAGTGGATTCACATACCCCATGCACACCGATTAACATGCATAGGTAAATAGAGTAGTAGGATAGGTTTACTGATTTTTAAAATGGTACTTAATATATTGTATCCTTCTCCCTCCTCTCCCTTGAATGCTCTCATATCAATACTTAATGGTGCTAGTTTCGTACGGGGTATACCACGTTAATTTGTTTGCGATTTATTAAGATCTAGGACATCGCAAATATTCCGCAGTTGCTACAAACATATGAAGGGATGGTTGAGTAACAAGGGTACACAATACTGTAGTATACTTTCCTACAACATGTAGCGTTGCGAACATTTTCACTAACTTTATCAGTACAAGGATTATATTCATCATCCAGCAACACATGAACGTGAACATTTATTACACGCATGACATATTGCTATTTTATTAGTACTAGTTCTGATGCTTGCTGCATGAATTCATACTTGTGTGGCTCACAACAAGACATGATTATATGTTATACGCTTCGCATGTACTTTTATCTCCGATGTTAGCGAGGCACAGGCATGTAACCTCAAAATCCTGAACTGGATGGTGCCACCATTTTATAGTTGATCAAATAGGACGCGTAAAAACACACATGTTTAAGGCAGTGCAGTATTTTGATGCAATAGATTGAAATGCTAAATTACCCTAAGTCTCACATTCGTTGTAAGCTATTCTGCTATGGTAAAATCGGACGTATGGTTTGTTCATTTCAGGCCCAACGTTGTATACCCAGTATTTACGGGGGTATAACCTGGAACAACAAGACTCAATATTTCTATTATCATTTACTCAGTTACTTACCCGTGTTCTTCATCAAAGCAGCCAAATATGTTGTCTTCCCACCAGGGGCTGCACTCATATCTAAAACCCTTTCCCCATCTTGAGGCGCCATAGCCATGACTGGCAACATAGACGAGGCACCCTGTAAAATGTAGTGCCCTGCAATGGTGGTGCAAAAATGTTTCGTGTTCAAAATCATACAACTCTAAACATATTTATTCTATCAAACATTAAAGTCTGGGACAGCATCGAGGAAGTATATTGCGATGTGGTGGTCAAATTAAGCTGCAATATGAAGGTCTAGAGAGTTGTTTTACATCTGTGACATTGAAGTAACATTTTTCAAGTAATAAAACTGTTAATTAGTTCAATTCAATATTTAGGACTCAATTTCGTACCACATTGAATAATAAGTTTCTATGCAATCTGATGCATCAGTAACGACTTTCCGCATCTTATTTTCTGCATTCCATTCTTCAGCTACACGTTTCTTACGTTTTAACCCTTTTAACATGGCTTGAGTCAACATGTGGTTGTAAAATCAACAATGAAACATAGACCCAGATGTTTCGCTTACCGCTGTCTTTTTTTACAATATGGCCATTGTTATATGCTATAAACTACATTTGCATTTGCAATGCAGGAGGGAGAGGTTCGGTTGATATGGGTGGGTGGGGTGAAGTTACTGGTTTGACAGGAGGAGGGATTGTAATAAAAAAGGCTTTACGTGGGAAGGCAAAATAAAATTAACATTCTAAGAAGGGAAATGCCTCAAATCATAACTGATTGCATGTACCAAGCAAAATATGGCACACCTCCCAGATATTCTGGAGTAGCTCCGATGGGCACCTGACTGTCATACACCACCAGGCCAACTTTGGACCACTTGCCAATGGGATCCAGGTTCACACCACGTGCAATCAGTGCCTGTGCTAAGTCCCTGCGCCGAGTTTTGAGTGTGTTGGTACGTATGGTGACTGGCCTGTGGACCTCGCTGGCTTCAAGGAACTCGAGGAGTTCTGTGAGTGGGAAGAGTTCGAGTAGCTTGGTCACCATGAACTCACAGTAGCCATAATAGAGCATGAGGTCCTTCTGCAAGACAGAGATGTACTCCTTCCTCTGGCGCCCCGGCTGTCTCAACTTGGTGAAGTTAGCAAGAACATGGATGACTTCCTGTATTCTAAGGACAGAGACAGTACACACCTTCAGACAAAATGTATCATTACTTAAATTATTTTTTGGTAATGAATAGATACTAGAAAACTGAATGCTTAGTAGGTCTGATAAAAAGTGAAAAACTATTTTTATTATTACAAGGGGTAGGAGTGAAAACTTGACAATTGATTTTTAATTCTTATCTAATGATGAAGGTGAATGGGTTAAGAGGATGCGTGTTAAAAGTACAATCCAAAAACTTAACCCCTATAATACCTCTGGTGAACGGTTTGCAAATCATGCGATGCTTCTGCCACCTGCTCTGCAGTAGGAAGCTCGTAGATGGTTTCAGGTGCAGATGCCGTTTCTTTCATCTCATCTTCTGCGAGTTTCTCATCCCGAGCCTTCAGTTTGTCAAGCTTCTTTGACTTCTTCTCCACTGCAAGCTCAACACTATCAGAATCAGAATCCTCATCATTTGAGGATGGGAACTCGTCAGCCATTTCAGAATCAGTGCTCAAGCCTGCATCCTCAGTAGAAAATATGGCTGCAGGTGTGCTTTTGGCATCTTCATCATCTTTATCTTGACCATCATCACCACCATTACTGTCACCAGCTGTTACGCCTTCATGAGAAATGGTGTCTGAAGGGACAATTCAATTGAAGAATAACTATTTTCATGCCAAATGTACATGTAGATTGTAATACAACTCATATTCAGAATGGCAGTACAGCAGCATCTGAATTCACAGTACATGTTCTTCACAATATGGTACAATCCAAACCAATGCAATCATCATCATTATTAACTGAAAAATAAGTAACACAATAATATTATGTTTAGCCTTTGTGTGTACATTTCCATTTAGCAGCATCCCAATGTGACACATGACAGTAGTTGCAGCACCAATTAGACTTGATGCAAGACATGCTCACATATTTGTCTATAAAGCCTCCAATAATTAGGACGTGCACTCCACGTACTGTATTATTTTGAGCACTACAAATAATGTACGCCGTTCATATTGAAACAAAACAATTATTAAAAAAATTAAAAACAGTGCACATTCTGAGGGGACCCAGCATAATTAAGGGCTGTTACCCATTAAAAATACATTTTGGACAGGTCACGTTGGGGTGTTGAAACCTAAACCTCTCAGAGCATTGGTTCACAGGTTTGCGACTCAAGACAGTGTATTAGAGATCCCAGAATCTAATAATAAGACATTTGTGTAGGCTATTATGACTCTGAGCGTTATTCTTGCTGTTGAAGAAAAGAAAAGCGCCTGAGGCGAGGTACTATACATCCCAATTAGAGAGCGTCAAGTACATAGAATAATTTGTTACTATGTGTTGTGTGCTCTTTGGCTTAGTTGAGTTGCTGAAGGGGATGTATGGTTGTTGTAAAAACGACAAAATACGCTCATTTTGCGAATGCCATCACATCTGTCACAACTTAGACGCACTGTATCTATTCTTTAGTAAATGGTCAAGACCATCAAATTAATAATCTGTTAGTGCAAATAGTTTTATGTATGTTGAAGAAGCTACTTGCCCATAACCTTCCACCTTACTCGGTGCCTTTGAATTGTTCTATTTTATGTTCAGGCAGCCGGCCATTATGAGGTCAGTTATGAATCAGCGGGAGCAGGAATCAATATCTGCTGCATTGTGCTCTCCACGCATTCAGCTTTTTGTGAGATCTGAGGCGTTCATGAACGTCCAGAAGTTGGTACGCTAACGTATCAGTGTATCCAACGGATCTGCAATGCACAGCTGCATGATATGAGTACTTTCTGGTGTTGTTTTACCATGTACGGCTGTTATGTCATTGTTGATCATTTCAATTCTGGAGCCTGTAACACATAGCGTAGCGTTAAGTATAAAAGAATCTAGCAAAGATCAAAATATAGTAAATTTAAGTCTAGACTGGTAGATCCAATGTACTCGGAATATACGTTACAAAGGGAAAGACGCTGTATTCTGGATCACATGCACTTAATACACCTATGAAAACAGATTCTCTAATAAACACACTATCACAGCTTACGATGCAACAAATTACGAGCGGACTGTCAGTGTCACTTGTCTATTATAAGAGCCACAGCTTCCGTGCCAAAGCAAACACCAGAAATGATTGACAATATTAATAATACTGCAGTTTGACTAATTTTTTTAGGCATCTTTATCATTAGTTCCATCTGATAAAACTATGCTACAGACACTTACAAACATAGAGGAATTTCTTTATTTTTGCCATGAAACCTCTGCAACATACTGTAAAACCCAAGTTGGTAACTACTAAATGTATGATCTAACTCTAATCTTCCATAGCCTCATGGGATAAGATTAAAAGTTGATTGTGTAACCGTTCTGTCAAAACTTAAACTTTAAACATACATCTTGAAGCGCAAAGGTCGTATAAAACCCACTTATCACTATTTAAACAAAAATAGCTCCATCCCATACAAGTGATCTGTAAATATAACACAGACTTCCGAATGACTAACATACCCTGATCATCTTCATTGGATTCTCCTCCATCACTACCACCAATAACACCTACAGTACCAGCACAGATGAATAATATAAGTTGTGGCATGAACATGCAAATAGTACATTATTAAACACACACCCAACAGACTAGTCAATAAATATGCTGGATTCCACTTGTCTATAAGGTCTGCTTATTATCCAGTGCAAGTTGTTGGTATGAAAGGCATTGGTGCAGATTATTTTTTCGCCTCCTGTCTTACATCTTAAACCACAAGTGTGCTTATTAAGTTAAAACAAAAGCTTTATACAATATGATATATGCAAAGACACACTAGAAATGAATTTAATTGCCAATTTTGGTACCTGAGAGCAAACAGACTGAGTTCGTGTGCCATACATACGCGGATCGCATCGGGGGTAATTAATTTTCGCGACGTTTCGGATTGTGACGTACAGCCTAACAATCAATGTGCAAGAATGAAGCACTTTTCACTGCACTGCTTCCCACTAAGTTATAAGATAACGGAGATGTTCATTATTGCCAACGACTACGGTCTTCGAAACGATTGATAGCAAACACTGCATTTCGCTGCCTTCATTGTGCTTAACCCTATGCATTTGTTCCTCCCAGCAAGTACTGCACTATAGGACATGCCCCTAACCTGTTTTCTTCTTTTTCTTCAGTACTTCCTTTAGTCCAGACTTTCGTTTGGCGATCCTTTGCCGTATCTTTCCTCCAAGGGATTTCTTCACACGATGCAAAGGACGCTCTGAGGCATCATTCGCTATTGGTTGAGGTTCTTCCTGCTTGCGACTCTTTCTACCGGTTCCCCGTTGTCCTAGTTCCTTCTTGAGTGTTCTCCCCATCAAATACCGCACGTGGTGGAATTAATATTAATTAATAAATGTCACTATATTACGATTATAGGGGTTCATTATCTTTTTTGGGTTAGCAGTGTCGTAGGGCTGGTGGGCCAGTAGCCCTACCAAAGCCTCCGAGGGTAGGGCATAAACCTACCAATCAGTTATCACTGTAATAACAGGACGATATACTGTACTTAAGTAATTAACCTGTAGAGACCCCCCACCATTGGCGTCAAAAATAATAGCACGGCAGGCTATGATATTTATTATGGTAAGCTTATCGTCATAGTGCAATTGAGGTTAATTCACGTTGGGTTACTGGCTGCACTGACTCAGTGCAGTCGATTGTGACTTGTAATATCCTTTGTCTTGTATTTGTTACTGATAATTGATATTCCATTTTTGTTGTCCAGAAGGCATGTTCATTGTTCTGTCCATGGGGTTGTAATATATGGGCCTTCCGGGGTAGGGATGTGTCCTGGCTCCTGTAAGGGGTGATATAGCTACTCAGAGGGTTCAGTGTGTGTGACCTGAGTGGCAAGAGAAGTGCTCAAAATGTGTTCCGGGGGGAGCAGTATGTGTTGTCCCAGGTACTCAAAGGGTGTCCTGGGGGTGGTATGGCCTAGGGGTGAGTGTTATTGGCTTTCCGGAGTACTCAAAGGTTTCAGTGTGTGTCCCAGGTGGAGTGTACTGAAAGGGTTAAGTGTGTGTACCGGGGGGGGGGGGGGGGGGGGGGGGATATGTGCTGTCCAGTGAGTGAATGCTGATTGATCATTATGTTAACCCCACCCCCCACCCCCCCCCCCCCCCCCTTCCCCCAGGATTGAAGTTGAACAACTCCTTATTAATCTACAATGAACAACAGCAAATGTTAATTCTTCAATGAAAGCCTGCCAAAAGAATTCTTCAATGGTGATCTCAAAGGATGCTAAAGCGATTGTGTGCTTTGACATAGCCCCAGTTTAAAAACCTGGCTGATCATGGAAGCCCAGGAATTTGCCAGATCATACCTGGGATCAGAGCAGAGTCAATGCCATTACACACCTGTGCACACATACATGTACCATATTCATCACACACACACACACACACACACAGTTATACACATGGCAAAGAATAAAACTATGCAACATGATGTGTGAAGGTTTTTAAGCTCGTACGCACTCACATTACCCTTTCCCATCGCATAACTTCTCTTTGTTCTTTATGCTACGTCCACTCAGTTGTACTATAGGTTTGCAGAGTTTGGTTACTTATTTATGCATGTGCACACATTGTGTAAATGAAACTGTATTCCTTTGGCAACTCTTCATGCATGTGGAGTTCATACATGACTGGTTCTCTGTAGATCTACTTTTGACTGCACATCGGTACTTGTGTATGTAGCCACATGTCCCATATGATGTACATACATCGCATTTGTTCCCATTGGATTGGTCCTCTATACATACACTTGCACACATACACACACACCATGGCAAAAATTAAACCCCCAAAAGTATTTTACCGTAGAGAAATATGCGAAATGGTGTATGATGGAAGAGTAGAAAATAGGAAGTGGATAGCGTTTACCATTCAGAAGTTATAACGATGTAAACACAAAGGATTTTTATAACATTTTATAATATTTGGATCACGACATTTTTCGTTTGTCGTAATCTTAAAGTAATCCTAGATGTACCTCAAGTAATCTTGAAGTAATCTTAAAGTAATCCTTTCCTAGACGTACCTCAAGTAACTAGATGTACCACAAGTAAGTGAATCTAGTTTGTGTATAAAAGACGTGGATTATTCCAGTAAGAGGTTAAATGAACAGTTTGTTAGTACGGTCGTTATAATTCTTCACTGATAAATATCCATAGATTATAGGTGGCGGTAAGTCCTTGCTCAATTCTTGGGCTTGGGCGGACGACGTCTCTTAGGAGCTAATAGGATAGATTTTTTAGTCTGCAGTTAAATGCAATATCAGTATCAGTTAAACTCACGTTGCACTTGTAGGAAATAGGTAGGAGGAGGAAAGACATTAAATTATGGCAGACAAAGGTTCAATCCTTACCATTGTCATCTGTTGGAAATAATATGTAGATGTCAAAATAGCCTAACAATTTAATTTCAGTCAACCCTTACCAGCTACTGGCATTTCTCTTTCTTGGGGGGACACGATCTAATCAGATAGGATGAATAGTTAACTAAGGTGCACAATTAGGTGCACATAATATTCCTCGCCTCCCAATATGAGGTTCGGCCCCCCTAGAAAGGTTCACCGACAAGAGCTAATTATGACGGATTTAGTTATTAAGCTAAGTATATCCATTACCACCATTGTCTTCTGCTTAAACACAATGGGCTAATCAGTCAACCTTTACCAGCTTTTCCGGTATGCCTATTTCAAAAACATCTAGTCAGCAACATCAAGAATCACTTCATAAACATCTTGGATTTTTATCGTCTCCCATTTTCATAGCTACAATTTAAATCAGGGAATCCTTACCTGCTGGGGGGGGGGGGGGGGGGGGGGGGGGGGGGTTAGGTTCTCCTCCACGAGCTAATATGGATAGAGGGAGGGAATAATTTTAAATAGAAAATATTGTGGGTTAAACTAAATGGCGCAATAAAAAGAGTTACTGGGAGAATGTCATTTATTAAGGGTTCTATATAAAATCTCAGAGCAGGGAATCTGGAGAGGGGATGGGAGGGGGAGAGGGGATGGGAGGCTAAACATACCTGCCGGGGCGTCGGGTTCATCTCCTCCTCCTCCTCCTGCAACAGCTAATTTGGATAGAGGGAATAATTTTAAGGGGGATTACAACGGGAAAAGGATTTTTAGATTACATCTAGGATTTCAAGATTACTTGACGTACATCTAGCTAGGATTATTCAAGATTACATCTAGGATTATTCAAGATTACTTGAGGTACATCTAGGATTATTCAAGATTACTTGAGGTACATCTAGGATTAATTCAAGATTATAGGATTACGTGAGGTACATCTAGGATTACTTGCTGTACATGTACCTCAAGTAATGTTGAAGTAATCCTAGATGTACCTCACGCAAGTAATCCTCGATGTACCTCAAGTAATCTTGAATAATCCTAGATGTACCTCCAAGTAATCTTGAAGTAATCCTAGATGTACCTCAAGTAATCCTAAATGTACAGTACCTCAAGTAACTAGTACAGTACCTCAAGTAAAGTTGAAGTTGAACTTAAAGTAATCAATCCTACATGTACCACAAGTAATCTTGACGTAATCCTAGATGTACCTCAAGTAATCTTGGAATAATGTTAAAATAATCCTAGATCATGCATGATGTACCTGAAGTAATCGATGTACCTCCAGTAATCCTAGAATATGTACCTCACGTAATTCTGAAGTAATGCTAAAGTATCCAAGATGTGATCCAAGATGTACCTCAATTGTACCTCAAGTAACTAGATGAACCTCAAGTAATCTTGAAGTAATCCTAGATGTACCTCACGTATTCCTCGTTCAAGATAATAATTGCAAGGGAATTCCTACGTTATGTGATATTAGTGGTACGGAACGTCTCCATTTATCTAAAATCAGCTCCATTACGATCAATGTTGAAGGTGATGTGGATGGGCGTATCCATGGTGACAAAGAGCATTTTGGCCTCTCTTGAGTACTGACTGGTGAGGGGCCCACATGATCCTCTCCCCTCTCACATGATCTCTCCCTCTCACATGATCCTCACATGATCCTCTCCCCTCTCACATGATCCTCTCCCCTCTCACATGATCCACATGATCCTCTCCCCTCTCACATGATCGTCTCCCCTGTACACCAGCAGTACACAGCTGTGCTTACTCAACTTCAGGGTACCACTGGATTTGACCACACCCCTTCCTGGAGTATGATAGGCAGCCATCTTGTGGTGAGTTTTAATATGTAAGGTGAGGGCATGGCTGTAGTGATGGACAAACATGCATGGCCATGTGATGGTCATGTGAGCGTCATGATGAGATACATGTAGCCGTCAATTGCGTGAGCATTATGTACTCTATACTCTGTAAGCTCAGCTGATGGTATTTGCATCTTTACAATCATTGGTCATGAGGTGTGTCCCTAACTGAACACTTCAAGGTTCATCTAGGATTACTTTAAGATTACTTCTAGATTACGTGAGGTACATCTAGGATAAATTTAAATTCAAGATTACTTAAGGTTCATCTAGTTACTTGAGGTACATCTTGGATCACTTGAGTACATATATCATTACTTTAAGATTTCTTCTAGATAACTTGAGGTACATCTAGGATTACGTGAGGTACATCTTTCGATTTCTTCAGGTACATCTTGAGGTACATATCTTGGATCACATCTTGGATCACTTGAGGTACCTATCATTACTTTAAGATTACTTCAAGATTACTTGAGGTACATCTAGGATTACTTGAGGTACATCTTGGATTACTTCAGGTACCTCATCGTTGTAAAAAAGAATGCTATAGATAATAAAGGCATCAAAAAAGGAACATCACAGACATAATAAGCTATGGAGATGGTTATTTTAATTTTACATAAGATGTCATTAGAATCTAATAACTTTAAAGTCGATTAGATAAGAGATTCCTCTGCCTTGCCGTAAGGAAGGAATACTGATGTATATGGACATAACCCAACGTTGAACTAATCAAACGGGTTTAATGTTCAAACATCGGATCCGTGCGTGGTGACCAATCATTTATTCTAAAAACACGTTACAGTGACTCTACTAACGTTAGGCACAACGGCGGGAAATTCGATCTCCCGCACGTGACGTGATATTTGTATTTTTGAACGAACTTTGTAAGGTGAGATTGATTGTGTTTGCTCGTGTAAGTGGTGTTTAAACAAGTGGCATTATTATTATGGAGTTAGTTATGCCTAGCCTAGCGTACGGGAAGCTACGCAACTACGCCGTCCGTATCTGTCATATGGGCCCCTTCGCCGCTAAAGAGGTTTGCTTATTTGACTTGCAAGGCCCTAAGCGAACGTACTGTACGCCGGTTATTTGATGACTTATAATGCACTAATTATATTGCCCTAGCGAGCGTACTTTAGGCTATCTTCGTTCTGATGTCGGAAAGAATTTTTAATCTACTTTCTCTTATTTCACTCTAGCTCGCTCTAGAGGTTGCTGTGCTTTTCCCACTAGTGCCACTGGTATATTCTGTCCCTGGTTTTGGAACATTCAGCTTGTGATACCAAAGGCAAAGGTGAGGCTCCCATGAGGCTTTATTTAGAACCACATACAATAGGTGTGGACCTATTGTGAGCACTTTATCTCCAATGTTTTATGATTGCACTATTTATCTTTTACATGTAGATCAAGTGCGATGTCAGATAAAGATTCATCCGAAGAGCAAGGTATATTTTTTGTCTCTTAATGTAGCAATGTTTATCCTAGATCCATGCATGACATTAGGAATCAATTGAGGACTAAACTAACTAGGGCTTAGGGAGGGAGTGTACTAAGGTATATTTTTTGTCTCTTAATGTAGCAATGTTTATCCTAGATCCATGCATGGCTTAGGAATCCGTTGAGGATTAAACTATCTAGGGCTTAGGGAGGGAGTGTACTAAGACAAGAATTTTTTGTTTTGGAAACTAATCAGAGCCAGTGTATGTAGTGCTACTAACGAAGCATTCATTAATGAACACATAGCTACCCTAACCCTGCAATGTTGTAGCAGACATTTAAAAAAGTGTTTACATGTTATTTTAAAGGATTTAGCAGTGATGGCATTTGTTTATAGATTAAGAATAAGCCCTGTGATTAGGTTTGTTTATCTGCAAGTACTATTGGTGCATCGTACTGCTGTGATAGTTAATGAAAAACATGGGTCTGGGTACGAGACTAGGTATAATAGTAGTTGCAACCATCATCTATGCGTGGAGATGAGTCAATCACCAGACAGTCCGGAGATGTTGAGCACATGTAAAATGGTATTTCGCTAGTGACTGTTAAGGGAGGCTAGCAGGTGGAGAACTCACAATATCCAGTGAGAGGTAACGAATTCGCACCTCATTGAGATGTAGCCACTGCCTTCTTCCTGCCCCACGAATTATTTCATGCCTCAGCCACCAATGAAGTGATGGTGTTGTTAATTATGGAGTATACAAAGCACATCTGCACACTAAATTACACATACATTGTGGAGGGAAAAATTATATATACATTGGTCCCTTTTTGTGGAACGATCCCTTATATATGCATGGTATTAGAAGACATTTCAGACAATCAGAAATATAAATAAAATTGAAATTTAGTGACTCAAAGTGATAACGAATTTTAAAAAGAACTAGTTAGTATAGTTAGTCTTACATGTCCCTATCACAATTGCCCTTTAATCTTTCCGGCGTGCATACTGTATGTCACATAGAGTATTGCTTTCCTTCCCACGTTGAACCATTATGGGATCTCAACCTTTTTATACTTTCTGGGAGCGGAAGTATCTAATAGACTAAATTCCTAGAGATGGAGCTGGTGAGTATACGTAATATTAACAACATAGCTGTTTCTTTCACCACAGGACCCAGTACCAGTACCCGTAGAGGGGGGATAAAAAGAAGAGCCAAGAAGACAAAAAACGTTGCTGATGGTAAGAATTTACTGAGTTTTAAAGTAAAGTATTTCCCGGTGGAAGCAGGTATAAAAACCATTAAAGTCATCAATACTAAGAGTTAAGTTTGTGCTGGTATATGTAGTACCTGCTGTTGCCTCATTGAAGAGGCTATAGTGTTGGCTGATGTAGTGACAAGAGTGATGGCAGATGCAGTGATGGCTGATGTAGTGACAAGAGTGATGGCTGATGCAGTGAACAAGAGTGTTGGCTGATGCAGTGATGGCTGATGTAGTGACAAGAGTGATGACTGATGCAGTGACAAGTGTGATGGCTGATGTAGTGACAAGAGGGCTGATGTAGTGACAAGAGTCATGGCTGATGCAGTGACAAGAGTGATGGCTGATGTAGTGGCACGAGTGATGGCTGATGTAGTGACAAGAGTGATGGCTGATGCAGTGACAAGAGTGATGGCTGATGTAGTGACAAGAGGGCTGATGTAGTGACAAGAGTGATGGCTGATGCAGTGACAAGAGTGATGGCTGATGTAGTGGCACGAGTGATGGCTGATGTAGTGGCACGAGTGATGGCTGATGCAGATCACTCTTGTCACTACATCAGCCATCACTGCATCAGCCATCAGCCATCATTCTTGTCACTGCATCAGCCATCACTCTGCTAGTAGTACAGTGTTTTGGCATGGTTCATGGTGTGTGTGACTTAACTGACTAACACTAAGCAAAGAGGTTAGAGAATGAATGTATATGTTAGTTAAAATAAAACAGATCAGTATGTGTTTTATTCTATATCTAGTTTCAAAGGACACAATGATGACAAGGAGCATGAGTCGATACAATGGTAAGGAAAGGATTCCGTTAATTGACTGAAGATGAAGGGTGTACAAAATCAATCATCAGATGATCATTAGGAATCAATTGAGGACTAAACTAACTAGGGCTTAGGGAGGGAGTGTACTAAGGTATATTTTTTGTCTCTTAATGTAGCAATGTTTATCCTAGATCCATGCATGGCTTAGGAATCCGTTGAGGATTAAACTATCTAGGGCTTAGGGAGGGAGTGTACTAAGACAAGAATTTTTTGTTTTGGAAACTAATCAGAGCCAGTGTATGTAGTGCTACTAACGAAGCATTCATTAATGAACACATAGCTACCCTAACCCTGCAATGTTGTAGCAGACATTTAAAAAAGTGTTTACATGTTATTTTAAAGGATTTAGCAGTGATGGCATTTGTTTATAGATTAAGAATAAGCCCTGTGATTAGGTTTGTTTATCTGCAAGTACTATTGGTGCATCGTACTGCTGTGATAGTTAATAAAAACATGGGTCTGGGTACGAGACTAGGTATAATAGTAGTTGCAACCATCATCTATGCGTGGAGATGAGTCAATCACCAGACAGTCCGGAGATGTTGAGCACATGTAAAATGGTATTTCGCTAGTGACTGTTAAGGGAGGCTAGCAGGTGGAGAACTCACAATATCCAGTGAGAGGTAACGAATTCGCACCTCATTGAGATGTAGCCACTGCCTTCTTCCTGCCCCACGAATTATTTCATGCCTCAGCCACCAATGAAGTAATGGTGTTGTTAATTATGGAGTATACAAAGCACATCTGCACACTAAATTACGCATACATTGTGGAGGGAAAAATTATATATACATTGGTCCCATTTTGTGGAACGATCCCTTATATATGCATGGTATTAGAAGACATTTCAGACAATCAGAAATATAAATAAAATTGAAATTTAGTGACTCAAAGTGATAACGAATTTTAAAAAGAACTAGTTAGTATAGTTAGTCTTACATGTCCCTATCACAATTGCCCTTTAATCTTTCCGGCGTGCATACTGTATGTCACATAGAGTATTGCTTTCCTTCCCACGTTGAACCATTATGGGATCTCAACCTTTTTATACTTTCTGGGAGCGGAAGTATCTAATAGACTAAATTCCTAGAGATGGAGCTGGTGAGTATACGTAATATTAACAACATAGCTGTTTCTTTCACCACAGGACCCAGTACCAGTACCCGTAGAGGGGGGATAAAAAGAAGAGCCAAGAAGACAAAAAACGTTGCTGATGGTAAGAATTTACTGAGTTTTAAAGTAAAGTATTTCCCGGTGGAAGTAGGTATAAAAACCATTAAAGTCATCAATACTAAGAGTTAAGTTTGTGCTGGTATATGTAGTACCTGCTGTTGCCTCATTGAAGAGGCTATAGTGTTGGCTGATGTAGTGACAAGAGTGATGGCAGATGCAGTGATGGCTGATGTAGTGACAAGAGTGATGGCAGATGCAGTGATGGCTGATGTAGTGACAAGAGTGATGGCTGATGCAGTGATGGCTGATGTAGTGACAAGAGTGATGGCTGATGCAGTGACAAGAGTGATGGCTGATGTAGTGACAAGAGGGCTGATGTAGTGACAAGAGTGATGGCTGATGCAGTGACAAGAGTGATGGCTGATGTAGTGGCACGAGTGATGGCTGATGTAGTGGCACGAGTGATGGCTGATGCAGATCACACTTGTCACTACATCAGCCATCACTGCATCAGCCATCAGCCATCATTCTTGTCACTGCATCAGCCATCACTCTGCTAGTAGTACAGTGTTTTGGCATGGTTCATGGTGTGTGTGACTTAACTGACTAACACTAAGCAAAGAGGTTAGAGAATGAATGTATATGTTAGTTAAAATAAAACAGATCAGTATGTGTTTTATTCTATATCTAGTTTCAAAGAGCAGAACGACGACAAGGAGCATGAGTCGATACAATGGTAAGGAAAGGATTCCGTTAATTGACTGAAGATGAAGGGTGTACTAAATCAATCATCAGATGATCAATTAGGAGGTGAAGACCAGGACCATGAAACACATACCTCAAAGAAGCTCAGGACGGAGGTGAACACTAATGCTTTTTTTTTTTTCTTGGAATGGTTGCATTTATTATGTAAGTGACTTTCTTTTTGCCTGGGACATTTTCTGTAATCAATCCTCCTACCATTTCTTGTACATGGGTGGTGTACCTGCTGTTCTCATTTCCCACTTGAACTCAAGTCTGCTTGCCATCTTTTAACTTGTGCCCTTAGTGTATCTTTTGCATGTTTTTATTACGTTGAGATTTACATGATTTACCTTCTTTGCTGCATCTCATGATGGTTAGGAGCAAAGATCAAAATCTACAAGCACAGGTATGGATAGCAATGCTAATTTGTAAAGTGCATACAGGTTTGCTGTATGCTGTTTTCTACTTCCTCTTTACTTCTCATTCCCCTCTTCCTCCTTCCCTTTGCCTCCCTTTCCCCTTCCCTTCCCCTCCTCTTCTCTATTCCCTTCCCCTCCCCTTTCCCGTTTCCTCTCTCCACTTTTCCCTCCTCTTCTCCTCCTCCCCTTCCTCCATCCCTTCCCTCGCTTCTTCCTCTTCCTTTTCCTCTTCCGCTTTTTTTCTCCTCAGCTATTTCTTCTTGTAATTCTCTTCCTCTTCCTTTTCTTTCTCTTTAGAACTTCCTCCTTTCTTCCTCATTTTCCTCCTTCCTTTTCCTTCCTCTTTCTCCCTCCTCTACTTCTGCCACTTCTTCTTTTACCTCTTTTCTACTTCTTTTACTTCTTCTCCTCCTTATGTCATGAACCAGATTATAAACTAATGTGATCTTGCTCTACCGACCTAATTTTCACTACCATTCTTCATCTGTTTTACAAGTGTGTGTGTATGTGAGAGAATTAGTTGTAGGCTTCAGATGCATGAAATAAAATAGAGCAACTAAAGTAGCACTCTGAAGTCACGTATTTAAAATAGGGTGCTAACTTAGTTATGAACAAGCTTCTGTTTGTGCCCATAACAGCTATTTTGGTCACATCATTTCAATTTAGGAGTTTAGAAAATGGAATGTGTACATGACGGTATACCTGTACATGTTTGCCAAACAAACGTACTTGCGGTGTCATAAACGGTCTATCTGGTACTGTTAAGGAAAAATACCTTTGTAACATGGCATTTAAATTCAGCCACATTAGCATAGATTCAGCTAGAGTAAGGATGAAATTGGAAGCCAGTAGCAATTGCAGTGAGTTCACTATTGTATTTTCATTTTCAGCTACATTAAGTAAATCGCAGGCATCATACCAGCTAACAGCATCAAGTAATTGTTGGAGTACAACTATCTTTGCTGATTGTGACAAGCTTAAGGTGGTTAAGCCTGCCGATGATCATGATGGTGGTTACACACTTGTGGATATAGTTGGTACAATTCCAGATGATGAGTCTAAGAGTAAAAAACTATTAAACTGGTTGATCGATCTATTGAGATGGCAAGCGCTTGAGGAACAAGATCGATTTACAAATGAAACGAACAAGGCACCACCTGTCAAAGGACAGCTTTACTACTGTTGTGATTATGTTCCATTATCTACAATTGGCAAGCTTTTGATGCAACCATTAGCAGCATCGCAACAACACAAACCTGATGTAGCCTTAATTATGAATGGACTACCTGTTATTCAGTTTGAGATTAACTCCTCTCCCATCAGCACAACAGTAGCAAAATTGTTTGCCAATTTGGTTGATGTATTACGCTTCATTCGTCACTTTGATTTGAAGATCAACACTTGGACCGGTTTTGCTTTTCCAAAAGTTAAGGTTGATTCCTCTAACAACTATGCCTTCAAAGTGGGAGTCAGGTGGAAGGATCTTCAATTTGCTCCTGAGGTTAGCGCTTTAAAGTTACGTGACATTGCACAAGAAGTGAAAGACACATTTAACATGCAGGTTGATCTTGTGCAGAAACTGTATGTTTCTGAAGAGGAAGTAATGCATAAAGAAATGTACTTGGTCCCACTATCAGATGCCGATATACATTATTTTGCCAACGCTCTTCAACCTTCTCCTTCTTCTGCTTCAATAAAACAGGTGGAATCTCCATTTTCTATACTGCTGTGTGATGGAAACTATTATTACAAATATTCTCCCAAAGCTGAGGTTCGTGAGACTTTGTTTAAATTGTGGGTGCTAGAGGGTTCGCTGCTCTCATCTAATCTTATCCTACCTCATAAGATGAAGGAGATTGGTCCAATGGTCTTTTTTGTTTTTCATGCTGTAAAGTATAATAATTTGTCAAAGGATATTGCCAAAACGTGCCTTGGAGAGCTAGCTAATGGAATTGCTAGAGGACTTAGAACTCTGCATGATCTTGGCTTTGCACATCTTGATGTTAGACTACCTAATGTCTGTGTTGGTGAGGATTTCGAAGTGAAACTGATCGACTTTGACCGGGCAACAAAAGATGAATCATATCAGAACAGTGACTTCTTCATGTACACCTTAGAAAAAGAAGGTAAAAGTTCTAAAGATCTGGATTGGAAACAGCTTGGTTTATTGTTATTTTCTTTGTCCTCTGATGTAAAAAAAGATCAGCAAGAACTTAAAAGACAAGATATACCAATAAATCGAGAATCCTTTCTTGGGAAGCTGATTTGGGAGCATGAATATGATCAAAATGCTATGCAGTTGTGGATCAGTAAACTTCTTCCAACACAGAACGTGTCTCTTAGAAATGTTTTTGAAGTCCTGTGACTTTTCGTGGGTGTAGTAATTACTAATTGTAATCTTGTTCATTGAAATTAAAATTAAAATTTGTCCATGGTGAAAACATAAAAATTTTAATATTAAGGTGTGAAGGTCTCATGAAAAGTAATTTGATGCACGGCACAGGTCAGAGCCAATTCCAGGAAGCCTCATGCATACTGTTATAGCCTTTTTAATGCCTAGTAAACCACTGGAGGCACTCCATATCACACCCACTGGAGGCACTCCATTCACCCATATCACTCCCACACTCCATATCACTCCCACACTCCATATCACTCCCACACTCCATCCATATCACTCCCACACTCCATCCATATCACTCCCACACTCCATCCATATCACTCCCACTGGATGCACTCCATCTACCCATATCACTTTCACTGGGAAGGCACTCCATCCATCACTCCCACTGGAGACTCCATATCACTCCTACTACGGCACTCCAGACCAATGTGGTGAAGGAGGGAGGAGAGAGAGAAGAAGGGAGGGGAAGGGAGAGAGAGAGGGAAGGAGGGAGAGAGAAGGAGGGAGGGGAAGATGGGAGGTGGTAGGATGGAGCTACCAACTAAAACAGCATGGCCTCTACGTACCACCCATGGAGTGGGGTGCCAGTAAGGATAGTAGTCGCGTTCCTCACACACAAGTTCAATAGCATTACAACCCATCAATAACATGGAGCGAGGGTCAGCCAAACAACACATATATTTAGAGGGGTGGACCCCACACACCCTCAAGGGAAAAACCTGATGCGCAGATAAAAAACCCTTTGGGAAAAATTCTGCACTCAGGAAAAGCCTTTAAACAAGCACGCTCCCTAAACACCTAATCACTATCACAGTCAACTTCTTCCTCCACATCATGATCTGATACACTGGATGAAACAGTGCATTTACACCGTATGGAAATATTATGTAAATGTGATGTATATGTGACATTTACTTACATTTACATCTATTTACAATTTTGCAAATGTCATATTTACACAGTGTTTACACCGGTATGTAAACATGGTATATGTGCAATTTACTCACATTTGCACGTAAGTAAATGCTGGAGTAAATGTGATATTTGCGTTACATTTATAGGCACTGTGGATACCTATTGCAAACCTATAGCTATTGGTTATAAAGCGCTAAACTTTTAATATCTTACATATTTATGCATACATATAAACACAGCGACACACAAGAGCAAAGCTAGCTAAGTTCCTTTACGGCCCACGCAGGAGCAGATGGAGGCGGTTGCCGAGTTGACGGATCACCATTGTACCGCTTGCGGCACATCTCCTTTGCTCTATCTGAGCTCCTGCGCTGGGCCTTTCGGTCCATGCTGGCGATAATGGAATTCGCCCTGTCGCTCCGCCAAGGAAGTGGACGAAGTTTGAAAATGGTAGCTGGTGGCACCCGTTCATTATCGCTCCCAGCTGTCTCCTGCCCTGTTTCTTCTGAAGACATAAAGTCTACAGTGAGGATCTTTGTTGCCTCATTTTTCTCCTCGGCAGTAATAGCCGTGGAAGAGGTGTAGGCGTTCATCCTGCTATGTGCTTTCTATAAAAATGAATGGTGTATTAATTTCAGTGTTAGATTGCACAATACGACTCACGTTGTGCTTTCGCTGGACCTTTCGCTGCCGCTTTTTGGATTTGTCCAGCTTTCCAGCCAGTACCATTTACGAGCGTCGCTTTAAGCTAGCGAAGTATATCCTAGCGGCTTCTGCATGAATGATACAACGTATGTACCGCGGAAAAAGAATTTAAATACTAATAGATGCGTGGCATACTTCGGACGACAGCAGCGGGAAATTTGTCGCTCTGACAAGCAGTCACAACCTCATCCGTTACACGCCAGTTTGCAATATCTGTGAAACTTCATCATGCAGTATATCAGTAATGCATGTTGATGACCTCATGTACCTTAGGGAGGTATTCCACTCCATAGCATTCTCTGTCGGATCGCGCAGGTGTTTCACAGTGCTATGGATGGCAGACTGTATATTTGCAATAAAAGGCCGTGGTTCAGTGTGCAAGATAACCATGACAACACGAAATAGCGTATCGACAATTCCTTGGCAATCCTTTTCTCCTTCGGTGGTTCCGGCGCTGTGGCGGCTGTCGATGAGGTAGCTGTAGAGCTTCTCAACTCTGCTATCTGATCCTGCAAACTTTGAAGAGAAGAGAGGATTTTTTTCTTGGCAAGTAGTGTCCAATCCAGCGCTAGCGGGAGACCCTCCTAATATATATATCATAGTCGGTGTCGATGCAATATATTTTCAGTGATTTAAAAATACATTGCATAATGAATGATTTACCATAGAATAGGCCGACGAGATACATTCACACGACTGGGAGTGACAAACGGCAAAGACATTCTTGATGCGCAGATCATTAATATGTACGACAGAAGCTATGAATGGACAGATGCAGCAATATGCTATTTGGCGCAAATATTCCCATTGGTCCACGCGGGTTTGTATGACGTAATTACTGAGCAGAGATTTCAAATCTAAGTGCTGGCTAAGCAATTCAAGCTGAGAATGCCTCGTAACCGTCGTTATTGCCCACACTGTCGTGAAACAGTCTTGTCAAATACGTACCTGAAGCATAGAAAGCTATATTTCGACGCATCGTCGAATTCGTGGGCAATGAAAAATGTATTAGCGGCAGCTTCATCAGATGAGAGCGATTTGGAGAACGAGCAATTTTTAAATGTAAGCATATATGATTCAGATGAAGCAGAAGGTAAAAAATGCTGCTTTCAATTATTGTATCTGCTAGTGTATACACTACACAAATCGCACCACACCATGCATGCAATTGTCGCTGCGAATCATTAACTGATTGCTTGAATACCACACAATAGATATGCAAGATAATCAGGATGAAGAAATTGGAGAACTTGAAAAAGGCTACGAAGAGGAAGAAATAATAGATGATGGAGAAATGTGGGATGACCATGCTGCAGACATTGACGAGGATATTCAAGGTAATAGCACTTCAGATCTCCTTCCCAATCATGTAATGCCGACGGCTGAAGATGTAGAGGAAGAATCAATCTCAAGGAAAGCACATGCCGTAATAATCTGTTTTCTAACCATTCTACTGAAGGTTTTGTCGGTACAATATTGGAATTAACGCCATCGACACCTTGCTAACTGTTTTGCATTTCTACTGCTTTATATTAAAACAGTTTTCCCCACTATTAGCCTCGATATCATTCATCTTTCCTAAGTCTTTGAGAAGCTTACGAAACATCTTACGTGTTAACAGAAATAGTTTTATCAAGTTTGTTGTATGTCCTAAATGTCACTCCATATATAATTTAGATGATGTACTCACTACTATAGAAAACGTTTGTACATATTGCGAGTACCCCCAGCATCCTCATCGAGCTTGTAGAAAACCATGTGGCTCACCATTGGTGGCTAGAATAAAACTAAAGGATGGTTCATTGAGAGCATATCCCCACAAAATTTATTGTTACAAATCTCTTGCAGAATCATTGAAATTGCACTTTAGTCGTCCAGGTGTCCTGCTAGCCTGTGAAAAATGGAGGCAAAGAACTATCCCTAGCAATGCATTGCATGACATATATGATGGTAGAGTGTGGAAGGAGCTCATGCATGTAAATAACACTCCATTTTTAGCTGCTCCTAATAATTTAGGACTAATGCTGAATGTGGATTGGTTCAATCCTTACAAACACTCCCCTTATAGTGTTGGTGCTGTTTATTTGGTCATTCTGAATCTGCCAAGATCAATGCGCTTTAAAAAAGAAAACATTATTTTAGTTGGTTTAATACCAGGTCCCCATGAGCCTTCGTTGCATATCAATACATACCTTGATCCACTTGTTGAAGAGTTAAACATTTTATGGAAAGATGGAATTCAAATACTATCCCCAGATGCACATGACCCCATCACTTTAAGAGCTGCTTTGCTTTGTGTAGCCTGTGACACACCAGCAACAAGAAAGGTGTGTGGCTTTTATGGCCACATGGCAAAATGTGGTTGCTCAAAGTGCACAAAAATTTTTGAGACAAACCCAGATAATGGGGCCATGTGTTATGGTGGTGATTTCAATACAGTTTCAGCCCCACGCAAAGAGGATGACCATTGTGCACAAGCCTTTCTAGGACAACAGCAAGTCAGCAATGCTGCAAAGCAAAGAGTTGAGTCGCTGAGTGGGTCAAGATTTACATCTCTGATGCATTTGGAATACTTTGATTGCATAAGGTTTCACATCATTGATGCCATGCATAACCTCTTTTTAGGTACTGCGAAACATGTAATGAAAAACATATGGTTAAATGAAGATTCCCCCATTATACCAAAAAATCGCCATACCATTTTACAATCAAAGGTGGATAAATGTGCATTTCCGTCATCATTAGGAAGAATACCACATAAAATTGCTTCTGGATTTAGTTCATTTACAGCAGGTAAATGGAAAATATGGACAATGACCCTTTCAATGTATGTGCTGGAGGGTGAGCTGGAACAGACACATTTAAATTGTTGGCATCTTTTTGTTCGAGCATGTCAAATCTTAGTGTCACCAATGCTAACAATTGAAGAGGCAGAACAAGGTCATGACCTACTAGTTAAATTTTGTATTGAATTTGAGAGATTGTATGGCATTGAGAAAGTCACTCCAAATATGCATATGCATACACATCTAGTTGAATGCATTAAGGATTATGGGCCTGTTTATGCATTCTGGCTTTTTTCATTTGAAAGGTACAATGGTATACTGGGTAACTATCGAACCAATAACCGATCAGTGGAAGTTCAGTTCATGCAACACTTCATGCATGATGTACAAGTTGACAATCTGAATATTCCTGTAGAGTGCTTGAATGTACAGACGACAACAATGCAACAATTGTTCAACAAAGATTTAAGCACTGGTACATTAAATGATATGTGCTCAGAACATAGCATGGAGTATTGTGCAGTTATTGCTTGTTCAAAACTATCAGTTCATGATGTGCCCACCAGCATCTGGTCCATCAGTGCTCCCTATTGTTTATCAGGAGCTGCATCAGAGCACTACCTTGATGGAGACAGTACACTGTATTTGGCCAATGCATATCAAGTGATGTACAAACAGGATGTTATTAATACACATATTTCATTTCGTGCTATGTCATACACATACATCAAAAATGGAAACACAGTGTATGGATCAATAGGAAGCCGTTCCAAAAGATCATGCTACATCCTTGCAGCATGGTGTGGTAAAGATGGTCATGTGGACAAAACTACAGAAGAACTTCGCCCAGGCCATGTTATGAATTATTTTCAACACAATTACACCATGCTTGGAAACACAAAATCACATATTTTTGCATTTGTCAAATGGTATCAACACTACCAGAGTCATCATGCTACATCATCACAAGTGTGGTGCGCTAATCTGTATGAACCATTTGGCCCAGCATCATTCTTACCAGTACAAAGAATACACTCACAGTTTGTTGCAGCAAGTACAAAGCTAAATGATGAAAGCGTTCTTTATATCTGCCCACTACAACAGAAGGTTTTTTAATAATTACATACATGTATGTACACAATGGACAGTGTCATAAATTATGATTTCAATCATGTATGAATTTTTCCAGTTGTAATGATTAAAGCTGTCACTCATGTATTACTAAAATAGAGTGGATTTGAAATTGTGAGTGAAAAAAATCAAACGTCATAGAGGATAGGGTAAGAGGAGCACTAACAAAAGAGGAGGGGAAGTAAAACATAGCTACACAAAGCTTTTCAAAGTGGGAGGAGCTGTTGGCACTAGGCCATTCCATATATGGGCATGAACACAACTCATGTACATGTATAAACAAGTTCATGGCAGCTGCACTTTTACAAAACAGCACAACACATCTAACTTGCTCCAATCAACAACTCCCCACTCACTGACCACATCCATGGACCCACATAACAGCAGAGTCCATTAACCCTATACAGTACTTAGTGAACTAACCACACATCACAAGGATGTCAGAAGCATAGGGCACATCCAGGTCATATTCTAATTCATGATCAATGACAACTAGACACCATGAAGCCACATATAGTTCCAGGTGATATT
Organism: Ephydatia muelleri; assembly: GCA_013339895.1. Taxonomy (NCBI): domain Eukaryota; kingdom Metazoa; phylum Porifera; class Demospongiae; order Spongillida; family Spongillidae; genus Ephydatia; species Ephydatia muelleri. Next base: position 7,504,893 of record JABACO010000002.1, on the reverse strand, counting down.
CTTATTCAATGACAACTAAACACATGGATACAAGGCTAAACTCATATCGGATATCGCTCACATTAGCACACTCTGTGAGCATGGTCACTGTCATTGCCCCAACAGAAGGGCAGTCTGAAGCCACATCTAGTTCCAGGTGATATTCTAATTCAATGACAACTAAACACCAAACACCATGGATACAAGGCTAAACTCATATCGGATATCGCTCACATTAGCACACTTTGTGAGCATGGTCACTGTCATTGCCCCAACAGAAGGGCAGTCTGAAGCCACATCTAGTTCCAGGTGATATTCTAATTCAATGACAACTAAACACCAAACACCATGGATACAAGGCTAAACTCATATCGGATATCGCTCACATTAGCACACTCTGTGAGCATGGTCACTGTCATTGCCCCAACAGAAGGGCAGTCTGAAGCCACATCTAGTTCCAGGTGATATTCTAATTCAATGACAACTAAACACCAAACACCATGGATACAAGGCTAACCTCATATCGGATATTGTTCACATTAGAACACTTAGTGAGCATGGTCACTGTCATTGCCCCAACAGAAGGGAAGGGCGTTCATATTCGCACACACGGTCGCTATCAGCGCGACGTTGATTAATATATATGTATGCGTGCGCGAGCCTGCCGTACGTGTATGAGTATGCGCGCGCCTATGTGTGTTAAAGCTAATGTTAGAATCGAACTAGTGTACCTCAAGTGGATAGATCGATTTGATGGTGGTAATCCAATGTCGTGATGTCCACATTTTAAGATCGAGATAGCTATTAGAATATTTTCGTATTACTTGTATTATAAGCGCTTGTATAATTAGAGCATATTGCACATTTGCTAGCCTTGTATTAAATCTGATGATGTATATGCAACATAAATGTATTGCAAATACATTTGTAAATATGTGACACATTTTCCAGGGTAGTAAATGTGAAGTAAATATAATGGCAAATGTGTAACATATTTACAAGACTGCAAATATGTTAGTAAATGTGTCCCAACAGATTTACAACAAATGTACATTATACGTAAATGAGATGTAAATGTACTTTATCGCCTAGTGATATAGGCTGTCAAGGAAACCTCAACTGAGATGAGAACTGTTCTGCTGGGACAAAAAACACCCACAACACCAACAAACAACAAAGAACACACACAACAACACCAACTACTGAAAAGTTTGCAGCACGTGCACGACACTTAGACTGAGCCAAAAGCCCCGCTCATACCTATTTAAACTGGCTGGCTGTCTGCAGATGGATGGCTGTCTGCAGCAGCAAATAGATATTCAAATAAGGAATGGGAATTTGTTGCTTGATTTACCTTTCCTAACCCTGTAACGTTGACGAATTTCATTCCTTACTACAATCGGATTGGTTCAACGTTGGGTGGGAGCCAGGTCATTCCATTGCACACACACACACACACACAATGAACATCTGAACACTCATCACAGGGTGTTTCAAAATATCATGTTGACCTATTCAAGGAAATGGACTTGCTTCAGGGGTAAGTAGCCACTAAATTGAAGGTAACATGAGTGTTTGACTTTCATTTTCAGAACAACTACAAGCGATACAGGGATCGTCTTAGTACCATTCCCACCCCAGCTGTGCTCTACATTGGTGTGTTCCTCAAGGACCTGACCTTCATCTGTGACGGTAACCCTGACTACCTGAGGGGTGGTCTCATCAACGTACACAAGAGACGACAGGTAAGAAAAGAAAATATGTTACTGTGTGTGCCAGTGTTATGCATATGTGATGGCTTACGTGTGTAGAGTGTGAGCATAGAATGTGTGTGTGATGTGTGTGTGCATGTATGTGTGTGCATGTGTGATGTGTGTGATGTGTGTGTGCATGTGTGATGTGTGTGTGCATGTATGTGTGTGCATATGTGATGTGTGTGTGCATGTGTGATGTGTGTGTGCATGTATGTGTGTGCATATGTGATGTGTGTGTGCATGTGTGATGTGTGTGTGCATGTGTGATGTGTGTGTGCATGTGGTTATGTGCCTATGAGACTTTACATGCATACTAAAGACTCTATTATGTGCTAAAATTGTGCTGTGCACCTTTGTTGCAGGTATACTCGAAGGTTGAGGAGATCAAACGTCTTCAGAGGGATGCTTACAACTTCCAGCCGGTCCTAGAACTGCAGAACTACTTCACTCAGTACCGCCTCACCCTGATTATGAGCTCCACTCCCTTTCCCACGAGCTGGAACCCAAGATGGTGGTCCACAGACGTGCCACCAGATCCCGCTCCTCCACCAATCTCAGCTCCACCACACCCAACTTCTCCTTCTTCAAGCCCAACAGCAAACACCTGTCCACCACCACACTTAGGACATGATGATGTCATCAACACACACATAGAGCAAAGGAACGAAACAAAATAGCAGCACATCCGGCAACTCAAAGCTTCACAAGATTGTCAATCTCTTACCCCTCTTTGAATCAGCAGAATTATATCATTATTACATCGTACACACATCCAGCCACACACACATCCACACCCAAGCCCACACACACACACATATGTTGTGTAGGGTGTGTGTGGTTGTTGTGTAGGGTGTGTGTGGTTGTTGTGTAGGGTGTGTGTGTGTGTTGTGTAGGGTGTGTGTGTTTATGTAGGGAGTGTGTGTGGTATGTGCAGGTGTGTGTTGTGAAGAGTGTGTGTGTGCATACAGGTGCATGTGTGTGAATGTATGCAGATGGGTTGGGTATTCACTTTTATTAAGAATTCCTCGTTCAAGATAATAATTGCAAGGGAATTCCTACGTTATGTGATATTAGATGTTTTTTCGTAGACACATCTCTGTTCATATGCTATAGGCAGGCATTCGCATTATCCATTTATTGTACTGATTTGTACGCATTTAAGCCCGCCCCCCCCCCCCCCCCCCCCCCCCCCCCCCCCCCCCCCCCACCCCCCCCTCCCCCCCCCACACCCACTCACCCCCATATAAACAATGGCAGACCGCCACTGGCGTACAGCTGTAAAAGCATTGAACCTGTACCTACATTTCACTGTACATACAACCTAGTTACAAGTTTTTTATAACCAGCTGCAGGCGCGCGCAATCCTGAACGGTACTCACACGCGCTCATGCATTGCTCGTCGTGTAGACATGCAGCCATTGGTGACGCTCCTAGTGGCTAGTGGTAAATAGACATATACGATAGCGTATCGTTCGCTACCTTACTCGATTTTTTTTCACGTTCCAACAGCTGCTCTCACAAGCGCGGCCTCGCTAACCTGCAAATGCGGCAGCGACTATTTGCCTGAAACGGACAGCGCTCTGGCCGAGTGCAACAGAACGACGGCATCGTGCCAAGGAGCCGGCACGTGCGCGCTAGCGGCCACTCTGACTGCGGAAGGCATCGTCCAGTCCCACTGGTTCTGCCTCTCGGGGGCCCCCGACAGGGAGTTCGTCACAAAGAGCCTGTGCCACGGGGCCAACGTCACTCCGAGGGACCACCTGGTTTATCTGTGCTGCTCCAACTACAGCATGTGCAACGCGGACCTTAAAGCCACCTTTGTAACCAACGTTCGTCCAACTTCGAGTGAGGGGAAACAATAGATTTAATTATGGGGCAAAGGTGGGCGTGTACCTCAATAACTCACACATGCACAACACACATACACACACACAGCTCAACTCACACATGCACAACACACATACACACACACAGCTCAACTCACACATGCACAACACACATACACACACACAGCTCTCCCAGACCCTACCCAACTGTCAAACAGATCCGACTCTATTCCATCTGTCTTCATGGTCACAGCAGCCATCACCAGCTCCCTCCTCACACTCCTCATCCTCCTCGCTTTCCTCTCCCTCCTCACAATCACCCTCACCATCAGAGCCAGGAGAAGTGTCACCACTGTTGATGATGTTGCCATGGACACCATCACGTCTGGCAGCGGATTGGGCAAGCCTTACCTCGTCAAGCGCACCTTTTCCAGGAGGATCAATCTGAAGGACATCAGCCTGGGCCACGGTCGCTTTGGCAAGGTGACCCTGGGCAGCTACCAGAAGGAGGCCGTGGCCGTGAAGAGGTTCCTCAGCACAGGGATGGACTCGTGGCTCCACGAGACCCAGGTCTTCGACCTGTGCATGCACCACGAGGCCATCGTTGGCTTTGTTGCCTCTGACACCTACTGCCTTGATGGCTGCAACGAGTACTGGCTGGTCACCTGCTACCACCCACATGGGTCCCTCTATGACTTCATGAGATCCTGCGATGGGGAAGAGGGAGGGGGGAGGGAGAGGATGCACATTCTCGTTGGCTGACCTTCTCAGAATGGCTTCTACAGCGTGCTCGGGACTGGCCCACCTCCATGTACCCTTGGTGGGCTTCAAGGGAAAACCCCCTATCGCTCACCGGGATATCAAGAGTGCCAACATCCTGGTTAAGGATGATCTCACCTGCTGTCTGGCTGATATGGGACTCGCCTTTGTGGGCGGGAGGAAGGGGGAGCCCCCGCCCATCATGCCCCCTTCCTTGTCCCGGTGGGACCTGGGAACCAGGAGGTACCTCTCCCCCGAGATCCTGTGTGCCCATCAGTGTCATCCCATGAGCGCCCAGCGTCAGGTTCAACATTACATCATGTCCGATGTCTACGCCATGGCTCTGGTCATCTGGGAGATGTGTAGGAGGACTGTGACCAAGGAAGGTGAGCGGTGGTGGTGGTGTGGTATGGTGTGCTTGTGCCTGAGTGATGGTGGAGTTGGTACAAAGCATGACAGGAGTCAGATAACTTCTGTACAACAATGCACAGGTGGAACCAGATGGCCCAAGCTTGTTGCAACCATGCTACATGTTGTGCTATAGATTCTGTGATACATCTGTTGGGAGATTGTTTAGGCTAGGGTACATCAGGAAATGGTGGTTCATGTGATTGGTTTTTCAATCCTTGGTGCATGCAGCTGCAAACATTGTCACCATCCCTCCTCTTCCCTCCTCCTCCCCCCTCCTCCTCCTCTCCCTCCTCCTCCCCTTCCCCTCAGGTGACTGTGACCCCTGTGCTGTGCCCTACGAAGGCATGGTGCCCTCTGACCCCTCTGTGGAGGACATGAGGAAGGTGGTGTGCTCTATGAAGAAGAGGCCTCCTATTTCAGAGCGCTGGAACAATGATCAGGTGGGAATGGTGGGCCTGTGGTGATGAGGGTGGGCATGTGGTGATGAGGGTGGACCTGTGATGACAGAGGTTAAGGACACGAGGTGTGTAATGTACAGGATGAGGTTCCACACATACACTGCTTATGCTAGATTGCTTACTTGGCTCACAGCCCACATGTGACATCATGGTTTCAGTGAGTTTGGATAAGACACTATGGTTGGTTATGCTTTTAGGTCAAAACGTCTGTGTCCTGTTTGTGTGTGCGTGTTTGTGTATATGCACGCATGGTTCCATTGGTTTGCAAAAGATGCAATGTTTACCTTCCCCTCCCTCTCCCTCCCTCTCCCTCCTCAGGTGTTGGCTAGGGTGATGTACCTTATGGAGGAGTGCTGGAGGGAAGACCCTCACGCAAGACCTTCCTCTCTCTATCTCAAATACACATTGCTCAAGCTATCCAATACAATAGACAACACTCCCTAGACTGATGCAATCTCTTAACGTTCTGCTGATACATATTCATGTCAGTATCCATATTGCGGCTGAACGAATTTTCACAAGACTGTGTACTAGTGATCTCTCGCAATACATACACTAGTTCCCACTAGACATGTATACACACACATGCATGTACATACACACCACATGGCCGGAGACAACTTTTGAGATTTGGGGGGGCTTAATTACATACAACCATGCATGAATATTAACCAAGCGTTTGGCACTAGACATGCTCAATTTAAATTTATTAGAAATTCAAATGCATGCACTTATACAAAGTACATGACATCTGCAGCAAAATCAAACAAACTTTCCAAAAATGCCCCCCCCCCCCCCCCCCCCCCCCCCCCGTCAGCCAGCCGACACACTACGCAACCTGCACGGTATTGATATAACTTTTAATCGTCTATCGCAGGTGACGTCACCCACCCACGGACGACAGTCTACTTATTCATTAATTATGCTAATGGATTTAGCTACGAGGTTTCAAGAAGCCATAACTGCTGTGTTGATGGATTACATCATGTGATATATTATGGTGGGTGTGGTAGTGGATTACTGTGTGAGACATGTATACACACACATGCATGTACATACACGCCACACACCCCCAACACCCATGCACTCACACACAGCACTGTGGCCTGCTGATCTGTTGCCAACCTTCCAATTTGGTGGTAGATCATGAATTGCAATAAACTGAGGTGCCATGCCTATTTCAGCCATGCATTTGTGTGCTTCAACTCCATACAAATTTGTGAACTTCACAACAACAACATCATCATGTTTTGTATTATTCTCTGTTTCTGTCCAGATCATCTTTGCAATATATACCAACTGCTTCAAATTGCAAATATGGCATCACAGTTACGATACTTGAATGAAGTTTGCTACTGATACAGACGTGCGAATAGATGCATGTTAAAAAACCATGTCGTTACAAAGATTTTTCGATCACACAGCATACAGAGAGGGTAAGGTGATAAATAGTGAGTTGTCAAATTGAGGTTACAAAGAATAACTCTAGTTGGAAAGCACGTGTCATAGCTGACTGATGCTCTTCTGCCGCTCCTCAGGGTCGCGTGCAAGTGGTGCAGCGAAGTTTTAAAGAGTATTTGAACCCCTTTGGTACTGGATTATATGAAGAACTACACTGATAGACATATCAATGCCTTGCCTACCTGGGTTTGTGAGGAAGATGGTGGTAGTAGTGGCCACACCCCCATGATCGTAAAAGGAGGCCCAGTAGAACCCTTGAGTGGTGAGATTAACAGAGGAGATGGTAAGAGAGGCAACATAGGTGATGGGAACAGTTGAGGCATCAGAGACAGAGATGTTGGAGATGAGGTATAAATCACTGGTCTTCACAAACGAGCTATTCATGTACCACTGGACATGGTAAGGAGGAGAGTATGACATCACTTGTACCATCAGGGTAGTACCACAACCTTCACACACCACCACTACAGACTTCTTGATGGGTACAAGGACCATACCTGAGTAAAAACACCGGCCATTTAATTTAAACTCCACCATTCATTATGCACATGCGCAACGAACAACAAACCTTTTTGTCTTCTGTGATGTAAGCGTGTAAGGATTACGCGAGGATTACCTAGGTAACGCCGGTTACATTATTGCATTTATTAGACAATAGCGGAAGTGATTCGCGAGTTATCTAAACGCGGTAGATTCTAAGTGCCCCGGGCACTAGAATCCCCCACACTGGCACTTAGACCACATTGTTCGACTGGAGGGGGACGTTCTCGTCCCACCTACAGGTGGATGGCCCAGAACCTTATAGACAGAGGTAGTTTGTGTTTGTGTTAATGGTAAATTCATGTAGCTTTGCAAGAACATGCTCCTGATGGATCAGGTGGAAATGGAAAGTCTGAAAGTACGTAAATTTTCAAACCTTAAGACAATCAATAACAATAATGTCATCATTACAACAGGGACAGTTGTCACAAAATTTGTGACAACTGTCCTTCAGCACCTCCAACAGAGAAACGAAAGGGTTAAACTATGTATTGGTTTGTAAGGTAGTAAGAAACTGTTTGGTGTGAAGTGGATTCATTTTATTGACAGTGGAGGTCAACTTCAATACCATGATATCCTTCCATTGTTCATTCAGAAACCTGCTGTGGCCATATTTGTATTAAACCTTTCAGAAGAACTGTCCCATCAACCAACCATCATCAAATATGAACTTGTTGCCAGTATTTTACAAGGTCTCCTAGGATGAAAGTACCAAACTAATGAACTATTTTAATGTTTCCATTTATTAGTCACAACCGGCTGAAGAAATAAAACAACTATCTCAAGTGTACAAAAAAGCGCCTATTGATTCGTACAAGGAGAAAATAAATCAAGCAGCATTTGACCTTTGTGTTCAAAGTCCTGATTTAGTAACGGATAGAAAAATGCTTCTTGCCAATGCAAGGAAAACTTACACAATATGGGTTACGAATACAAAAAGGGGAAGTCACGTTCTTGGGAATTATCAGGGAAAATGTACATGCAATAGGAGGTACAGCTCTCAGTTGTATTTGGGTCTTATCTGATGCTAGAAAAGGAATGTTTCTAATGATGATATGTTCTAAGGGGTACTCATTGCTAGCATGATTTAACGTGGAAAAGAGCATTGAAGTTGACGTGTGCAATTTCAAGTGCATATATTTACAGGCCATAGGTATGTCACATAATTAAAAAATGTGTGTTAGGTCCCTTTTGGCAGTTATATCATATGGTGTAAAAATATATGGAACGTTGTATGAATAAAAGACCCTTGTAAAGCCAAGGAACCTGAACGTTACCATTCAGTGCTTTTTTATTCATGACGGATTGTCCAAATTTATTTCCATAAGAGCTATTTTGTAGAGGGTGTAAGTACACGTGTACCTAATAAAACATTTAAAAAACTCAAAACTTGAATAAATATCCACTAGGCTCATATTCTAATAGAACATGTCAATGCGTTGCATTTATTATATATATATTTTAGGTCAATGGGAGGGACCTTTTAACCTTGCCGGCAAGAGATCCAGTGAAATTTTGTCTCCAGGCAATGGATGTTTTGTTTACAAAAGAGGAGTTGGGCACTAAGCGGTTCAAGGTCACCCGTAAAAGGGGTGACCGAGAACCGCTGCCTACTCTAGACGAAGCAAAAGTGAAGTTAATTGATGGTAAATGTAATTGTACAAAATCGGTTGATTAATGCATGTATATATTTTTTCAGATGCCATTATTCAACGTTATGGCTTGGAAAAATACAATAGAACAGCTGCACAGGTCCGAAGACAGGCCAACCAGAAGTGCTCTGACATTGCAACAAAAGTGTTAAAAAAAAACAAAACATAAACTGTGCTATTATCAATTGTGTTGTAGGAGTGTTTGTTAGTTATAAATTTTCTATCTATCACAACAATAATACACCCAAACCCTCCCCCTCCCAAGAGTCCAGATGAAAAGTGTGTTCCTTGAACTGAGGCCCTTTGTACAACCACCAAAAGGCACTGGAACATGTAGCTGTTACTTTAGCCCTGTGACCAATTAGTACATCTCTTGTTCTGTGCTGTTAAATTCTTTGCAGGCAATGCTATGGATGTATTAAAAATAATGTACGAACTATGATCACAATTACTGACGATTATATAGGAACAGATACAAATTTATTAATACTAGAATTTATAATTTAAGAATACAGAGCATGGTAGCATCAAGAATTTTTACTATCGTATACGATCGTACTTGAACGTGACTACAACAAGACTATTCAAGATCGTACTATAACGTGATAGCAATTTACTCATTCAAGACTATTTAAGATTGTACTATAACATGACTGTAACTAACTACAGATGACGAATCCACAGGAGCAGCCTGATATGCCACTTTCTTTAGTGAAGTAAAACGATCGTGATAAGTTACATCCTGTATCGATCAGACACGACCGTGGACTAACGTAGAAAAAGCTGTTCTTTGTTGATCGTGAATGATCGAAATCTATATAACCAAACGTTTATTATTGCTGCATTTGCACGATACCATTCCAATCAAGTAAAATCAAAATGAAATCGTTATTGCTGAAAATCGTGCTACTTTTACGATTGGCGTGTATCGTTGCAACGATTCGCTGTATGGATTTTTTGCTGGGTGGAATATGTTGCGCAATCCTTGGATTGCGCACCATAGTAAGGATTCCTAGATTGCGCAGCGCAATCCTAGGATTGCGCAAATTCCTGCTTCGCGCGGAACATATATACATACCAGTATACGTTCAGTAGGATTGCAGTTCATTTAAAAAAAAATTGATTACTCCTCCATCACCTTCTGAGGTAGAACAATGCAAAAAGAGATTGAAGGAAGAGAAGGATGCAGAAGCAAAAGCAGTTGCAGTAAAGGAAGAGATGGCAGCAAATCTGGCAGCAGAGTGGGGACTTCTGTGGCCACCACTTGACAGGAAAGGAAAGTGGGGGAGGATGAGCAAAGAATGCGTTCAAACAGGAAGCTATATGCCCAGATCCAGCACATTTGAAAGTAAACCAGCTAATCCTCCACTGGCAGGAAAGGGTCAAGTACCAGCAACAGCCTGGCAGAAAATGGTGACCATCCAGTTGGTAGCGAAGAAGTGGGCAATACTAGTCAAAACATTCCCCCAGCAGCTAGTAGTAGTAAAGCATTGTTAATGAACCCAAGCAAGTGAAACTTCACAGACCTAGGTGGATCAGAAGTTATCTGACAAAGACATGTGTGACTGGGTGAAAAATCACATGTCAGATGTATTTTGCCATCCTCAGACCACAACAGTGAGCACCTGGAAGAAGCTGATTGAAAAAGAAAAAAATGCTCCTAAGGTCCAAGAGCCTGAAGCTATAACTGGAAAGAAGCGTGGACCAAGGACCCTGTGGGCAAATAAAGAACACCAAAGTGCCTTACAGCGCTTGCTTTGCATTCTTGCCAGTATGATAGTGGCTCAGTACAATTCTGGTTTTCCACTATCAAGTATCCTGCTCTCATGCCAATGGTGCTTGGTTTCTTCCAGATACATTAGATATCCTGGGTGCCTTCTAAATCATGGTACAATACGTTTCTAACCAGGATTGGAATGAAGTATCGGATGATCACAAAGGCAGCTCGCAGTCTGCCTGTCAATTTCCCTGATGTAATGCGTATGTTTCTTCGGAGGGTGGTATTTGTGGTATGAAATACAGCATTCCACCCCCTCTGTTTATCAACATAGATGAAACGGGTGTATGCCTACTTCCTTGTCAAAAGCGAACTTGGGGCCCAACTGGTGCAAAGCAGATATCTGCTATTGGTTGGGGGGACAAAAGACAGTTAACTGTGCTCCCTGCCATTTCTGCAGAAGGCAAACTAGTGGGAAAAGTCCAAATTATTTGGGCAGGAGAAACTGAAAGGTGCCATCCATCCAATAGGAGATGAAATAGATGGACTGAGCGATCTGATTTTATATTCTCACGGTTCATTCCATTGGACGACGGAGTCAACCATTTTGGAATACCTGGAAGTCCTGTACACTACCTATGTTCTGCCGGAAATGACCAAGGCAAACCCTAATGTGGATACCCAAAAATGGGTATTGTGGTGGGACTGATACTCAGTTCACCACTCGGCTCCTGTCCTGCTGGAGGTAAAGAGGATATACCCGAACTTAATCGTACTATTTGTGTCAGCCTCTTGTACACCAGAACTGCAGCCTCTGGATTTGTCGTATAACTACGTTTTTAAATCAGGTGTGGCAACACTATTTGCTTCATGGTTAAGTCAATTGGCTCAACAGCAGTTGCTGAAAGGAGTGACTCCAGACAAACTTTCTTTTGACTTACGTCTTAAAACAGTTGCATTCCCTTTGTTAAAGGGTTTACAAGACACTGAAAAGATATCAGAAAGCAAGCAGTCGGCCATGAAGGATGGATGGGATAGAACAAAGGGACACCCTTATGAAGAGGCTAGGGCTATGGAAAAATAGAAGACATTATTCATTGTTAAAGGTGGGCAATGCAAGAATGCTGCTGTTGCTGGGCTGCTTGACCAAATAGATGAATCGGCTTCAGCAGCATCACTGAAGCAAGGAACAAAATAAAAAAGAGAAGAGATGGAAGAAGTATTAGTAGAGAATACTAGCATGCATAATGGAGCTGAAGAGAACGTCAACGAACCACAATGGACTAATGTGATAGAAGAACTTGATGCAGAAGATGCGGATGAAAAGTGCGACGAATACAGGATTGATGAGGAAGAAAAAACACAGCTTCCAGAACATTTGGCAAGCTGCTTCATCCCGATTCGCACGACAAGAGCGGGGATGCACAACTACAGTACCGTTTAGATATAAATAACTTCTATAAAATTACATATTGATTACGTTTTGGCAAATATAAATTGAGGTTTATGTAGCTCTTGTTAGCTAACCCATTATTAAAAATACGTATCCGTATTACGGATTACTTTTATACCAACCTTTATTATTCGTATTTCACTTTAATTCTACAGTACCTGAAGGAGCAAGGCGCATGTGTGGCTGTAAAGCAAGATATTCTGCGCTTGATGCTGACATTTATAAATTTCTTGGTGATGAGCGACGTGCAGGACGATCGGTCAGCAACAAACAGTAAATGCCTAAGGCTTTAGAAATCGCACCAAATTAAAATATACCGGGCAGAATCAAAACATCTTGCATGTGGCTGAAACGTTTGAAAGTAAGGAACAGAGTGAGCTTGCGGTGCGCCATTAATAAGTCTAATGATTCTCAAAAGCTACCAGTCGATTTTTGGGATGTGTTGCACAGTTTTCGAGCAAATATTATGCAGCAGTGAGTACAACATAATATCTCACCTGCCCATATATTCAACATGGATCAAACTATGTGCCGTTTTGGACATGGTTTCTAATCGCAAGAACAATTCCATAGACAAGAAATCTATTCGAATCAGCCACCAAGAAAGGCTTCACTGTTGCTCTTTGTGCCAATGGAGCAGGAGAAAAAATACCACTTCTCATGAAAAGGTGGGAAGCTGGGTCCACGTGTCATTAAGACTGTAGGGTCAATCTTAACCAATCCATCACACATGTGTCTGAGTTTCAGAAATAAAATATATCCATGAACTAAACATACTAATGTAGCAGTGGCCAAAGGATATATAGTAACACGTGTACAGACTGACTAAGAACACAAAAAGAGAGTATTTATACATACAAGTGCGCACACGATGTCACATGCAAATGTTCTGGCAAGTTCGAGCCCATCTGGCGCATGCGTGCACATGCGCAAAGAGATATTTGCATTACACTGCTCCCTCTCTTTTAGTGTTCCACGTAGGCTCCATAGCGATCCGGAGGGTGTCTGTCTCGTACTGGGTACCGTGGTTGAATGTTAATTTCTTGCGGTGGAGGGGGGGCAGCGTCCGTGGCTGGTTCTTCTGCCACTGGCTCGTCATCATAGCTGTCCAGCAGCTCTACATATTTTCCTGTTGGTTGACGATCAATTTGAGTCTCGGGCGTTGTAGGCGGTCTACTATTTTGTCGATCCTCAGCGGTAGAAGCTACACATGGTTTCAGCCTGTCGAAGTGAACAATTTGAGTTTTCTTTCGACCCTGAAGGCTTTTGATTTTGTAATTGCTTTCGCCCAGGCGTTCAACAACTTTCAGTGGCCCTTTCCAGGGGTGGTGTAGCTTCCTGGATCGTCCGCGAGGGACTGCTGGTGAATGAAGCCATACCAAATCACCGGGGCTGAACGGTTTCCCGTGGACTCTCTCATCGTATAGCGCCTTTTGTCTTTTATGTTCAGCTTGGCATTTTTCTCTCACTAGCTTGTATGCTTCTTGCAACCCCTCCTTCAACTTCTGCGCAAAACCTGCTGCGGTATCCGGCCCTGTCCGGTTAGTTCCATACATAAGATCGATCGGTAGTTTGACTTGGCGACCAAACATCAGAAAGAACGGGCTAAAACCTGTAGTGGAATGAATGCTCGAATTATACGCCAGGCAGAGCTTACGAATGTGGTGCTGCCAATCGGCCTGGTGGTTGTCAATTGTTGTGGCTAGCATGTCTAACAGAGTTCTATTAAAGCGCTCCACCATCCCGTTGCATTGGGGGTGGTATGGCGTAGTATGCGTTTTTCTGATCTGCAGAAGCACGCATATTTCTTTTACCAACTCTGACTCGAACTGACGTCCTTGATCACTGTGAAGTTGTTCGGGGGGAGAGAAACGGCAGAACATTTCATCTACAAGTTTTTTGGCTACAGTTGTGGCTTCTTGATTAGGTATTCCATACACTTCTACCCACCGAGTAAAGCAATCTGAGGCTACCAGAACATACTTGCAGCCATCCTCGGTCTCAGGAAGGGGTCCCATGATATCAACACACACTATTTGCATCGGATACCCAGCTCGTAATGATTGTAGGGGCGCCTTTCTTTTCGGAGCAGCTGTCTTCCTTGTTGTACAACGAATGCAGGTTCTGCACCAATCTTTGACTGCTTCGGTACATCCTGGCCAGTAAAAACGCTCTTTGAGTTTGTTTAGCATTTTTTCTTCACCAAGATGACCACCAATGGCGCCTTCATGAAGGTCCCGAAGGGTATCCACCTGCAACTTGGCGGGTAATACGAGCTGCAAGTAATCACGACACTTATCGATGCATTTTCTCCAAAGAACTCCGTTTTGGATGTTGAGAGAGCCCCAGTGCTGCATCAAGACGCGACTTTCCCAGCTCCATGACTTGGATACGTCTGCAGACGGTGTCTTGCGATCGAGCACTGCGCGGTAGACTGGTCCTATAGCTTCGTCTTGAAGTTGCAATTTACGCATCTCATTGGGAGTACACGTCTGGAACGGCGATAAGACCGCGCCAATACCTGTAATCACAGCATTGTCACCCTGACTTGTTTCAACGTTTTGATTCTCTCGACCACACTGACGGCAAGGAACTCTGGAGAGCGCGTCTGCGTTGCAATGGCGAGATCCTTGACGATGCACGACGGTAAAGTTGTACTCCTGAAGTTTCTCTAGCCAGCGTGCAAGTTGACCTTCAGGCTCTTTGAAGTTCCGGATCCAGACCAACGATCCGTGGTCTGTTCGAAGGGTGAACTCTCGTCCAAGAAGGTACTGTCGGAATTGCTGTACAAACGATACTACAGCTAATAGTTCTTTACGAGTGACACAGTACCTCTGTTCCGGTCTGCTTAGTGAACGGCTGGCGTAGGCAATGACACGTTCTGACCCTTCGTCGCTGATCTGGGATAGCACGGCACCAATCCCTGTGTCGCTCGCATCCGTATCGAGGATATAACGTCGGTTGTAATCTGGGTAGGCAAGAATTGGGGAGGAAACCAGGCATTTACGCAATTCGTCAAAGGCATTCTGACAGTGTGTTGTCCAATCGAAGGGAACGTTTTTTTCCGTCAAACGATGCAGTGGTTTCGAGATAGACGCAAAATTTTTGACAAACCGCCTATAGTAGTTTGCCAGCCCTAAAAATTGTTGTACCTCCTTCTTACTTAGCGGGGTGGGCCATTTTGACACAGCGTCGGTTTTGCTCGGGTCTGTAGCGATTCCCTCAGCTGATACTATATGCCCCAAAAATGCAACCCGTTGTTGACACAGACTACACTTCGTTGGCTTCAGTTTGAGCCCTGCCCCCCTCAACTGGGCCAAAACCTTGCTAAGGTGGTGCAAATGATCCTTAAATGTACGACCCACAACAATAATATCATCAAAGTAAACCAAGCAACTCGACCATTTCAACCCACCCAATACCCTATCCATCAGTCGCTGGAATGTAGCTGGAGCGTTACATAAACCGAAGGGCATTACTTTAAATTGGTACAGACCTTCCGGTGTAGTAAAAGCTGTTTTCGGCTGATCTTCAGGGGCGACTTCGACTTGCCAGTAGCCGGTAGTAAGGTCCAGTGTGGAGAAAAATTTGGAGCCGGCCAGCGTGTCAAGTGTATCGTCCACTCGGGGTAGCGGATAGGCATCTTTCCTGGTAACCTCGTTGACCTTCCTATAGTCCACACAAAATCTTGTTGTCCCGTCTTTTTTCTTGACCAGTACTATCGGGGAGGACCATGGGCTATCAGAGTGTTCAATGGCATTCTTCTCCAACATATCTCGCAACATCTCCTTCAGTTCCTCCCTACGTGCGTGAGGGATCCGGCGGGGTGGGAGGTGCACTGGTTGGGCATTGCCAGTGTCAATGCGGTGTTGGAGCACTTTTGTATGACCTAGGTTCTTGGTGCTGAGTGAGAAAACATCTGCAAATTCCAACAACAACGAAAAAAGTTCTTCTTTTTCATCCTTATTAACATCATCCCCAACCCTCGATACCATTTCCCATAAGAGGCTTTGATCTTCCCGTGAAATGTTGAACTTTTCTGCAACAGTTGAGATTTCTATGACTGGGTCCTGTTCCAGCAGCTCCATATGAGCAATCTCCGTCCCTTTCTTCAATACAACGATTTCTTCTCGAGGGTTGACCACGCGCACAGGGACTGGTTTGGCGTTAGGGCACACCACTGCATGAGCAACCATTACTCCATGTCGAGCAGAGGTATTGCCAGTCACAACCCATGTACCCTTCGCGACTGGTGTTGCCAGATCAACCATAAGTTCTACCTCACTCGCTGCTGGAATGACAATTTTCTCTTTGACAATAAGTCCGATGGGATTCTGCTGCAGTGGACAACTCTGCATTTGAAGGGGAACGGAAATGTTTCTGGACGGAAAGGTGAGCCTCTTTGAACCACAATCAATAATACCATTATGGGCGTTTACAAAGTCCAACCCAAGAATTGCTTCTACCATTATATCATCAGTGACTACGCACATAACCTTAAATGGCATGCCGTTCAGAAAAATATCTACCTTTTTGCATCCACTAACTGACAATGGAGCGCCATTTACTCCGACAAGTCGTCTACCAGCCCATTGTTCAAGAACAAGTGTACAGTCACCTTTCACAATTTGTTCCCAGACGTCCCTTCGGACAAGCGACACTGCTGCACCCGTGTCTATCACAAAGTCTACACCAACAGCCCCAATAACTCCCCTTATGCGGTAACTTACTCCACTATTTACAGCGAGGGATGGTACGGTCAGCTTATCATCCTGAGCCTTTACAGGTCTTCTTCCCCCATGTGGCAGGCTCGTACCACTGAGGGACGGAAGTTTCCCTGACGCTGTTCTGAGTATCGGCCCCGACTGCAAAATCGTGCGACATGGCCTTTCTTCCCGCAACTCCAACAAACGATTGTCCTACGCTTCCCATCGTCATTCTCCCTGGTAGGCTTACTTGCCCCACGTGTTCCTAACCGCTCTTTTTCTCCTATGAGCACCTCCACTCGCTGCAGTCTCTCGCACAGTGATTTCATGGTGGCTGTTAACGAGTCGCGCCCGTCTTGCGAAGTGACCGCTGAGACTGGTTCCGCTGGTACGGTATGGTGCGTCTCTGACTCTTGTTCCTGTGAGGACACAGCGTTAACACGTGACGGTTTACCTGTGCTTCGCAAGTATGACTCCAGTTCAATTACAGCCGCAGCCGCTTCTTCGACGTTTCGCGGTCGTTTCTGTTTAACGCTGAAGGCGACTTGGGAGTTTTCAATTTGCTCTAGAAACTGGTTCAGCGCCAGTCGCTCGCGCGCGTTCTCTGCTAGTTCGGGATACGCTTTATCTGCAAGCACTCGCACCGCGTCACCAAAAGCAGCCCAGTCCTCGTCCCTACGCTTTGTTCTTGCGTTCAGCTCCACCATGTACAGCTGTCTTTTGCTGTCGGGATTGAAACGACGCTGTAATGCTTCTACGCACGTACCATAGTCCGCTTTAACGTCGTCTGGCAGCCTTCTGAAAGCCGTTTGAGCTTTCCCCGTTAGGCGCACCCGGAGCCATTTCAGCCTGTCTTCTCCACTGACCCATTTGTTAACGGCGGCTACACTTTCGAAATGGTCCATCCATTCCAACCAACCAGTGGTCTCGCCGTCAAAGGGTTCCGGCAACAGTAGCGGTTTCGCCATTCCGCTAAGCCGACTACGCCAATGTAGCAGTGGCCAAAGGATATATAGTAACACGTGTACAGACTGACTAAGAACACAAAAAGAGAGTATTTATACATACAAGTGCGCACACGATGTCACATGCAAATGTTCTGGCAAGTTCGAGCCCATCTGGCGCATGCGTGCACATGCGCAAAGAGATATTTGCATTACACTAACATACGTAAGAATATAAATTATTAACACTTGACTTCAATGATTTCATGCGTTATGAGTTGACCACAATTCTAACCACTTATGTAAACAATGACTATTATCTTTTTCTAAGTAAAAGCCTTTGTGACCTTTTTTATACATGGCATCTATAGCTACCTTCCTATCTATTAAATTCAGCTTAGGAACAGAAAAGTAAGTGCCAATATCAATTTGAAGCCTAGATTTTACTACCAATTATAAACGGACACTTTGAAGCAATATTAAGTACCTAGGTCTTGGTGTCCTATGTTCAAAATTGCTAGATGGAATGCCAAGGTGTTATTGAACTGCATTGCGCTGAAGTAGAATCGTAGATGACTCTGAAGAATCCTGACAAAGACGATAATTAACCGCTAGCATAACATATAAGTGGGTGTGGCACTATAGTATTTCATTGTCCGCTCAAGTCTGCCGATGCATTGTTCACATTCGGCGCTTACAAAGATTCTTTGCGTGCCAAAACGCACAACGAACATACACATTATGGACTGGCTTGCATGTTTTTTGCCCGAGCTCGTTTTTTGCACTAAGAAATGCCATCTAAGTTCCGTCTGCACTGCTGTGATCCATTGAGCTGTCACAAGAGAAAACGAACGTGTCTGGAGGATCCTACAATCTTTGGTGCGTTCCAATCAGTCTGATCGCAAAGTTTCCATCGTTGCAGCTGACTAATAAGCATAAGATCTGTCCTTCTCGCCGCATGAAATTCTATAAACTGCCTGGCCCAAACTCAATCTGATGGCCGTTTTTCTGGCCATAATAGCAGTGTTACTGAAACTCATTTCATAGAAGATGCATGTACACCTGATTTTACAGCAACCTTGTCTGTAGAGACCATTCAGAGTGACTCTCCAATTGAAGATGCCCCAACAACATCTGGAGTCCCACCACTTCATGAAATGAGCACTGGAAATGAAATGCTAAGCAGTGAAGAGTATTGTGATGATACAGACAGTACCATACAAGATGAAATTGAAAGCAGCAATGGTAGTGATGTTCTTGGTCAAGATCCAGCAGGTGAAATAATTTCACGATTGAAAGAGAAATTTCACTTCACAGTTCGCTGTACTGCACTGCCCAAAAGATAGTAGAATTTTTAGATTCATTTTTTGATATACTACAAAACTTAAAGTACCATGATTACATAGCAAAAGTTCAAAATAGTTTTTAAAAATCAATTACAGACAGCTCTTAGACCTGATGAATATATAGTGGTTGCAGATTTTTCAGAAAACTATAAATGTACGGTTCAAGATGCAGTTCAATCGTATCATTGGATTCAACGTATGTTACTATTCATCCGTTTTTATGCTATTACCAAGATAATGGCCAACTTCATCACACTTGCTTTGTTGTAATTAGTGAAAACACAGACCATAATACAATTGCAGTGCATTTATTCAAAAAAAGCTAATTGAGTTTCTCTCTAGCACTGCACAATATCTAAATAGGAAAACGTTATTAATCTATGTCATCATGCAGAAGATTTTTATGTACTAGCCGAGTGGCACATTTTTGCCACATCACATGGAGAAACTGATAGTGTGGCTGGTACTCTTAAGCAGATGGCTGCTAAAGCAAGTTTGCAGAGGCCAAATGAAGATCAGATAATTGAATGCAAAGAAGCTTTATGAATTTGCATCAAATGAAATTGCAGGGATGAGTTTTTGCTATGCTACCAATGAGGAGTATAATGAAGAAGAACATTTTTTGCAAGCAAGATTTTTGAAATGAAAAACTTTACAGAAATAAGCCATTAAATACTGCAATGGTAGAAGTGAAACAGTATTCTGCTGCTGAACAAAAGTACAACAAGCGAATACCTATATGATACACATTTATAACATAACATTCATTAAACATCATTCAAAGACAGTTTAAAGGACAGGGGGGGGGGGGGGGGGGGGGGGTTGGAGGCAAAGGTTCCTAATTATAATTCGTGTCACTATTTTAATGGCTCTATTCTTCCCCCCCCCCTCCCCAAGTCGGTCATTGCACCACATGCAAGCCAATCACATTCGTCCTTGTATGCGTTGAACATTTCTTATTTTACTAGCACTAAAGGAAATTCTTGTACATGCAGGCATTGTGGTTAAGTATCGCCTTTATAAGGATTCTTCAGAGTCATCTACAATTCTACTTCAGCGCAATGCAGTTCAATAACACCTTGGCATTCCATCTAGCAATCTTGAACATAGAACACCAAGACTAGGTACTTAATATTGCTTCAAGAAAAAATGACGTCCGTTTATAATTGGTAGTAAAATCTAGGCTTCAAATTGATATTGGCACTTACTTTTCTGTTCCTAAGCTGAATTTGAAAGATAGGAAGGTAGCTATAGGTGCCAGCTGTACATGCATAAAAAAAGGTCACAAAGGCTCTTTAGTAGAAAAAGATAATAGTCATTGTTTACATAAGTGGTTAGAATTGTAAACTCATAATGCATGAAATCATTGAAGTCAAGAGTTAATTATTACGTATGCTAGTATGTTTAGTTCATGGATATATCTTGTTTCTGAAACTCAGACACATGTGTGATGTGTGTGACACAAGGTTCATTTTTATAGCCAACATAGCTGATAGATTTTTACACATTGTGGTATTTGCGGCACGTTTTTAATGTTATTCATGAATCCATTAATGTTTACTTTCTCAACGGTGTAGCAGACTTCACTTCACAGCCTGAATACAGTCACAAACAACGAAAACCCCAGTACTAGTACGATCTCTGTATGAACACAATATTCTCCTACCATCTAAGACACTTGCAAAGTTTGACCTTGCACAATACAAACTAAAGAATCTGTTGTCCTCAGCTACTGTAAATGATGCACTGCAAACTGAGTATAATAGAGTTGCATAGTTGCCAACCATCCAGAAACGTCTGGGACACTACCGGATTTCATACCCATGTTCTGGAAGGGTCCCGGATGTTCCCATTCTCCCGGAGTTCTATTTTAAAAATAAACACACTTATCTGTTCGGTCACACACACTAATTTGTCTATGATGAATATCTCATTTGCGATTGCTATATTTCCCCGTGTTTAAACCGTAAGTAATTACTGACAGCTGTTCAAGCATTTGTGCATGGCTAAGAGTGCAGTCGAACGAGATGAGCCCCCATCTACGAAGAAACGACCAAAAAGGGACTGTCACTTCGACAAGGCGTGGATACAGGAGTTTCAAGGGATAGGAGTGAACTCCAAAGGTGATGTATAACAGTGAGAGTTTCAAAAGGCTATATAATCATTATGTAATTACACTATATTAATGTAAATACAGTGTGCTACACTGCATACTGACACTGACAGGGACTGTAATGGGTAATTTCCTTGAAACTCCTGTATCCACGCCCTGTCGAAGTGACAGTCCTGGACAAATTCAATGCAGACAGCTATTGCTATGATGCAGAAATCCCTCCAGAACTACAAAAGAAGTGTAAAAAGGCTACTTCAGTGACTCTAGGGAAGAAATTTGTAACTAATACAGGAATGCGACGAAAAGTGGGTGTAGTAGGGTGTGTGGCTTCCGGTCCCGGAATTAATTTGGCAACTATGGAGTTGACATCAGACACTAAGCTTCAAAACATTGCCAAAAGGCTGCTTTCGCATGAGTGGATGAAGTTGCACCCTTCAGATGGACATACATGTACACGTATGCACCAAACTCACTTCACTGTTTACTTTTATTTATTTATTTGCCTCTAATTCCTATTGTCTATATACTTATCCTTATCTCCCATTCCCTAAACTGTCTCTCCCCTCCGATCCTTGTCCCTCCTTCCTCGCTCAAAGTGTGCAAACATGTACACCATCAACTTTACAGCTTTAGTTAACGATTTCATGCCAAATACCATAAACTTTTAACATACGGGTTGTGCTGAATACACAGAATAGCATAAAGCTGCTACATCAATGTTCCTATTCATAACCCCAGTACAAACCCAACACTCCCCTTGTACACACCCACCCTCTACACTTCCCTTGTACACACCCACCCTACTCCCCTCGTACACCCATCCACACCCATCCCACACCCCTCATACACACACCCTACACTCCCCTCATACATACACCTACACTCCCCTCATAAATACACCTACACTCCCCTCATACACAAACCCTACACTCCCCTCATACATACACCCCACACCCCTCATACACACACCCTACACTACTACACACACCCTACACTACCTTGTATAACGCACACCTACAAATACTATATGAGTGTATTTCATATACATGTGTACTAGGAGAGTGTAAGGAAAACGGCACTCACCATTATGTCACTTTTTGCAGGCCTCTTTACATGCATAGGCCTGTCATAGAGCAGGTAGGGTAGGGTCAGGTCTGATCTGTGTAAAATGGGGAGTGGGTAGAATTAAGGCTCTGTGCATACATTTGTATGTAAAATCGGAAGTATACATACATTCCATCACTTACATGACAAATAGCATTTGATAAGATGTCACATACCCCAATTTTGCAGACACTATGACGGGGGTGAGAACACCTCCTGGTGAGAGAGAAGCTTCAAATAGAGTTGTGTTGATAGCCACCGAATCAATGGTAATGATAGTTAGTGTTCCTAAATAGGGGTGCATGTGTTCCACATTCGGATCCCTTGCTGTATAGATACAGGTATGGTTCGGAACCGAATCTACTGAAATAACCAATGGCAGAGCAATGTGGATGGTCACAGTCGTTGGTGTATACCAACAGGTTCAAGTAATAAAGACACCGTATTTGTGTTGAAAGGTGTTGTGACTAACTAACACTGATTCTCCGCGTTTAGAGACGAGCGGTTGGAAACACATGACTGTCCCAAACTAGTTAAGCTGTGGGACCAAGCCAGAAGTGAAGCATGTCAGTGCAATCCCAACAGTCAGTTTTTATAAGAAAGAAGTGGTACCACAATATGAGCTTGCAAAAGGTACATAGTGGCGTGATGGGTTTTGGAGATAAGCTCGTTTCAAAAAACATGCCATTTTTAAAAGGGAAGGGGCGGAGGGGGGGGGTCATTAAATCTGGTATTCTACGGTACATGTACTCTGCAATGAATCATTCTGAAACACTGCTGTCAATGCCACATTCATTTGGAGTTCTCCTGTCTTAAGCCACAACCAGATTATAGGAAGAACAGCTATTTTGAACAATACTGATTTTATTTTATATGAGCCAACTTTCGATCTATCACAGCCAAGAAGTCCACCTAATTGAGAGGCATTAGCACTGTAATTGTGACAACACAAAAATGTCTAATTTTGGAACATAATAATGGTGTTGGACCACTTGGACAATCCATACCATACCTACCTAGTGTGTACACCTTACTCATCCTCCAAATGCAATGCAAATTAAGCATGCTCCTCTCACCTCAATCAAATGGCAGTCCTGAAATCCTGCACAAAGCTGGTATCAAACCCTGCACCTAACAAGATCACCTAGGAATTACAAAAATGATTGATGAGGTGAGTGCTAATAGTTCAATGGAGAAGAGTTAGGCATGGAAGGAGAAGTGAAAATACAGGGAGAGATAAATATACATCCAATAAGCATGCATGGCACAAGCAAGCTTAAAAAAAACCAGCAAAAGGAAGAACAAAATGAAATGTTGTGACACATTGCCATGTTTACCTGCAAATCTTGCTCTGAGAAGCACTGCATGTAGTAAATGAACAACTGCCTCCACACACTGTAGTAGCATGAACCATATAAAGTGGACATAAACGTCCAAAACTGTACACACCTGTTATGCGCTTATCGTGGTTTACAACTGAATCAAATTGCTGAACGCCCACACATTTTCCAACTAGTTGGTGAGCTAGCCACAATGTGTGTTATATCTTCGACTGGTTTTCCATCAGAAGCGTAGGAACGTAAACAGGATTGGAGGGGTGGGGGGTGGGGGGCCTAAGGGTGTGTCTGATATAAATTCAGCATACGTTATGCACATAATGCCCAAGACTAGGGGGGGGGTAAGGCCCCCCTCTGCCCCCCCCCCCCCCCCTCCCCCCCCCCACGGTTCCTACGCCTATGTCCATGCCACATTATCAAAGGTTACAGTCATGGTCCCAATCCCACATGCGTAGTCTCGTACCCAGACCCTTATTCCCACAGCTGCGGATGGATTACATCACCGCTAGGCGGAAAGAGGGGGTCTGGTAAAATGCCTAACCAAAGTCGTTCAGTGAGGTACCGATTTTAGGCGCACAATCAGAATGCAGAGCACCCGTGATGTCATTTATGGAGTGTGTAATTGCTTTATAAGTAGTAAGAATGTATTCCTGGTCTGCAAAGTTTGTCGGCTGAGGCTACACATCACATCAAACACCAGTACTCAAAGCAGATGGCTTTGAAATCAGAAGTGGTATGTTCCTACATACAATTACGCACATTCCTAATTTATTTATTAATGCACAGGTGCCATTGGGAGATGCTAAAAAATGAAAAATTTTCTAGGAGATATGATAGATATTACACCGGTATACCTACGACTTCAACCTCCCAGACATTGGATGTTTGTACAGAGGGTGGACGAACAAGAGCTGTTGAAGTCAAGCTACATAATTTTAGCTACATTCCTTTGGGTGGTGATCAACTGACGATAGCGAGAATTTGGGGTAGAACGTCTGGAAGGGTTTGTACCTGTGATAGAAAATTGGATAGAAGTATGGCACACAAAGATGCATGTGCTTTATGGAGGTAACCTGATTTCTTTATTATACTAGGTGTGCATAACCTGAATGGGTTGCTGATAGGGTTCGGAATTTGGTCGTAATATTGCACCTTTTCTGTCCATTGATGCACAGGTGATATGGAAGAGGCTGTACTCAGGTAGGATACTGGGACTCTTTTCCAGCTAAGAAACCTCATCAACAGATGGAATGTAATAACAGAGTCAGCAAGGACCTTACTGCTTGTGAAGAGTTTATGCAGCTGGCAACTATAGCACATGTCAAGTCAGCTGCAATTCAGATACACTGTAGCAGGAGTCACAAATATGACTCAAAGATCTTGTCAAGTGATAAGCCTATGGCAGCAGTGAATTCATTAGTAAAAATATTCATCTGTGAAATGCTCAGAATTGAATACATTGCTGGGACACCTGAGTCAACCTGCCCTTCAATAGACAGTGTATAGGAGTATGCTATTTTTCTTAGCAGAGCTTTAAACCTGTGTAATTGTCCAATTCTATTTGTAAGTGATGTTTAGCCTTGGGAGTAAAGGTTCACATGTAACATTGCTTGATGTGAGTGGGAATGGTACCTACAGGTCAGCGTCTAAATAAGCACCCATGAAGGCCAGTGGCAGTGTGGCCGGGGGGAAATTGCTCCCCCAGCAGCCCTAAAAACAGGGGTGCCAAAATATAACTAGGGTGCCAAAATGACGGCTGAAGTATGCATGGTGTATTAACAGACTCAAAGTAAAGTCAGCCTGGAATGCACTCATTGCACTGCTTAAATGCTTGAAGTTACGAAGCAATTAATATCACCTGGGCTGATATCTATTTATTCGTTAATAGAAATTAATTAAACTGGGATACTACCCAAAAAAATTGTATTCGTTTATTTGGATAACCATAAAACAAAGCGTGGTAAGTAGTCCATGATAGTCATTATATAGTATTCATATCAGTTACACTTCGCAGACTTGCAGTCTACTAAAACATCAATTCAAGTGCTATGAAACTCAGTTCCTTCATGGTAGATTTTTTACAGAACTCGGCCTGGGGTCTGCATGATGATGTAACTGCTATAGGTGAACTGGTTGCTTCATACTCAGTTGTAGCTCCAGTAAATGTTACTAATCTCAATAGTCCAAGCAGTGAAGCCGGTCCGTCAGTGTCAATTATGATTCTGAACGTTGATGTAGAGAGGGCGAGCGAAGTAGAGATGCCAGTTATTGTGGACAAAGAGTGATGAATTCATGGTTGTACACGTCAATCCTGAACAGACTAACGGCACACCTACGCATGCAGCACAGCACGGCTAGCAGATTACGTTTTCTGTCCTGATGTAAACCAGCAAATGACAGAAAAACCTGCTGGTGTGATTGATCGCACACCAAAACGTCTGAGAGTAACTATGATGATTGCAGCACAGCAATAATTGCTGTAAATCCTGTAATGCTAGCAGATCCTTCTCATTTTGACCAGCAAGTAGATGCAATGGTAGACAAAACAACAGGTGTGATAGACCCAGCAAGGTTTATAAACGTAACACTAAGTTCATCACAGAAGGAATTTATCCTTAAGCTTGGACCATATCATCCACCAGAAAGTATCCTTGTGTCACATAAATCAGGCCATAGATAATGCTGTGTTTCAACATCGGGATGGTTCTAAGAGGCAATGGATATCTTATTCAAAGTGAAAAAAATACCGCATTCCATGTTTACTCTTTACTGATCCAGGTTTGAGAGGGGAGCACATCCAATTTAATCAAGGTAATGCTTTTACAAATGGCAGCTTTCGTTCATGGAAGAAGCAGCATAGTTCCGTACTAAGGCACGAAGCTTCTAGTGCCCCTGTGATAGCTCAAGCTGTATTTTCAAAGGAACAATCAATTCAGCCTGTTTGAATGAACAACGAAAAGCAGATTTGGAGCGGGAAAAAAACGAGGTAGCTAAAATAGAATTATATTAGCACGCATTGTGGATGCCATTATATTCCTGGGGCAGCAGGGTTTAACCTTGGGAGGCCACAGGAAATTGTTGGTAGATGATTCTGCATATACTGGAAAGTTTATTAAATTGCTAAAATTAATTTCACATTACGATTCCCATTGCAACAACATTTGGAGAAGATCAGAGATACTGAAAGTAGGATTGAGTCATGTGGCAAGCCGGGACGAAAAGGACGGGGTTCTCATCAATCGTTTCTTAGCAATACAACGCAAAACAACTTTATACTAACCATTAGCCAGCTAGTAACGGATAAAATCCTGAAGGCTACAGAAGATTCAGCTGCATGGGCTCTCATTGCTGATACAACTCCTGACGTAGCTCACAACAAACAGATAAGCATTTGCGTTCGAATAGTCAGCACAAATGGAAATATTTCTGAACACCTTCTGGCTTGCCGAAGGGCAATCAGTACAACAGCCGAAGATTTGTTTGGAGTGATATTTTCAACGCTGCAGTCAATGAATGTGTCGTTTGAGAAGCTTATAGCACAATCGTATGATGGGGCATCGAACATGAGCGGATGGATGCTATGGTGGTTTACAAGCTCTTATTAAGGACCAAATAAATTCTAACATCCTCTATATCCACTGCTACGCTCATACTCTGAACCTTGTGTTGGCAGATTCAGCAGCAATTGCAGTTGACGTAGTGACCCTATTTGAAACGTATGTTATTCAGTAGGTCTCAGAAAGTCCATAACATATTCGAATCAACACAGTTGTCTCATGGCCTTCCGATTCGCTCTCTTAAAAGATTAAACACTGTTAGGTTGAATGCAAGGGAGATGTGTTTGCTGACATGTTTGGAACGGTATGAGAGCATCCTTGAGGCTTTAGACATCGTTCATACAGATACGTCATTTGACACAAAGCACAGATCCGAGGCCGCTGGACTTTTAATTTCAATTCAGATCAAACAATTTTTGGCAACTGCTCTATCATTTAGTTGAATATTCGCCATAACTGGTTCACTGAGCCGTTATTGACAATGACCTTTTTCAAGAGTGATGAACATGATTGACGTCTCAATTGTGTCTCTTGAAAAAATGCGGAATGGGTCATTTGATGTCATAAAAACTATGGATGACACTTTTAAACACATCCAATCTATTCAATGGCACACAACTAGAACGCGTCGTACTAAAGGAGCACCTGGAACTTCAGGGTCTCCAGAAACCCCTGAATCAAAATGGAAACAGGAAACTCGTGCTAGATTCTGTCATAAGCTCCACAGGTTCGAGAACAACAGGCCACTGTATGAAATGCTGTCTGTATTTTCACCTAATTGTTTTCCACGTCTCAGTGAAATGTATAAGACTGTCTATGACTTAACACATATTGTGACTAGCTTTTGTGAAAAATACAATCTTGATCCCAAGAGATGTGCATAAGAACTTTTCTGTTTTGCACGGGCCTACAGTAAATTTCATAGCTCCGAATTGGTATGCACACAAGCGGATGATCAGAATTATGATGAAGACGATATCGAACAAGATCACAATGAAAGGGATGCGGATGAAAACTACAATGACTCCATTGAGATAAGCAATGGTTTGAAGATAGAGCACAATGGACATTTAGCAACTAAGAAAAACGGCATTCATGGATCATCTTTTACTGGGGCATTGCATATCTTATGCAATGAAGTGTATCATCTCAAAGATGCGTTTCCGGAGTTGTGTAAAGAGTATGGCATTATTTCTGCCATACCTATTAGTTCCTGTACTGCCGAGCGCATGCAGCTTTTCTACGCTAAAGCGTGTGAAAACACGATTGAGGTCTATGATGGTGCAGAAGAGGCTGGAAGATTACTGCTCTTGTCAGCAGAACGCAAAACACTGACGAAGAAAATCGATTCATTTGCACGTTCATCCTCTCACCTCTCAAGTGCGTTATTGTAGTTCCATTGGACAGGAGCACTTAACACGCACGCCATTCTTCCGTTGCACGTGAAAATGATCGTGACAATTTCGCTGTAAATTATTACATACTTCGTGGTTCGCTGCGATGGATGGACATGTACACGTGTATATGTGAATAAACTTTGGGGGTGGGGGGGGGGGGGGGAACGCCTTTATATTTATCTGCCCCGCCTCCCCCCAGCGGCGGGTGTGCCACAACGCCACTGATGAAGGCTAGCCTTACTCTTCTGACACAGCCCTCGGTAGGAGTCTTACAAAAACACCTCCCGAAATGGTCCCAGACACTATACATATATAAGGGAGACCAAGTTAGGGGGTCTCACTCAGTCACCTTTAGAGTTGAGAGCTGCTGTTAAAGCAGCCTAATTTTATAATGAGTTGCAACTGAACATACTTGGTCCTTCATGAAGGCAATTAGCAGCGACCCGACGATCACAATGTTTCCAAGTTCCAACGCGCCCATAGAGGTAGTCAAAGGCGAACGGTAGCACGGAGAAGCACGACGTTTTACCATTCCCAGTGGGGAGAATGAGGAATACATCATTCCTTGCATAAAGCTCTTCACGGCTTTATGCTGATTTTCCCTAAGGGAGGGATATCACAAGCTTTTAAGATGATGGCGTCGAAACCAACATTACTAAAACGTGCTCTAACTATTACGCAATTACAGTGTACTGACGTCACGGGTGTTGCGCCTACTTGTAGTGGTGATGTAATCATAGATAGTAGATCTATGATGTAATCATCCTCAGCTGCGAGAATAAGGGCTGGGTACGAAACTAGCATGCACGCACGCACGCAACACAAACACTGTAAATGGAAAAACATGTGCCATGGCAAGCGCTCTATTAATTAACACACACGCATCCACACACATATATAGCATGTGCACACAGGTACGTCCCTTTGATGGTCATGAATAAATAAAATAATTGAATAATACACTTGTGCTTTGTACTTCATATTTCCATATTGCACCGTTCAATCAATGAACTTTTATTTTCCGATTGCAGTAAATGTGATGCTTTGCAGGAGGATATGGCCAACATCGTCAACACATTTTGACGTACATGCATGATGAACCGTTTGCAAAAGAATTTAATCCTTGTGTGTAAAAGGCATGCAAAAATTGGTGCATTTGTGTGCACAAGACCACTCCCATGGGCTTTGCGTTAAATGAAACATGAGTACAATCGCCAGTGAACGCCAACACATTTGTGGACATGAATGATGATGTAATAACACAGACTACACAAAACTAATGAGCAATACTTCAAGTGCAGCTTCGCGTATTTCGCAAACTTTCATATGAAACACTGTACACGTGCACAAAGCACAATGCATGCATGTGCCATAAAGGAAGAGGGATCTCTATAAAAGAAAAATACTTTCACCCAAGCTAAACATACTAGCTGTACATAATTGAGTTCATAAGAAAATGGTTTGTCTTAATGATTTGTACTTTTGGTTTGCCATTTGAAGGTAGAGCTTCCACACAAAAGTGCAATATTAAAAAATTAAGTCTTTGTATAATAGGGTGCTCATATTATTGGAATGGAATAATTTTTTAATCAGGTGAAGGTGAACCACTGAAAATGCTGTCAGCTGCAGCCACATGTACATTTCAGCCACGTCTGCATAAAAATGAAGACCAGACAATGGACCAATGGTTCATAAACTATGTCAACACAGTAATCAGGGAGTTTTTAAATTTCCCAACCACACATGAATTGAAATGCCCTTAATCCCAGGGCGGGGGGGGGGGGGGGGGGGGGGGGGGGGGGGGGGGAGGGGTACATTTGTCTAGTGCTGTGTACATGTACCTGAAATAAATTTATTCACTTTCTGCCAGTTTACATTGATGGTTACATGCAGGTCCTTGCCAAGCTATAATCACTTTTCTTCTGTCCCAAGTCAGAGTGACTGAGATATGTGTGGTCACAATAACTTTGTGGGCTTAATATGTTTTGAATTCATCAATGGTGTCACAAGCACACACACACACACACACACACAAACACACACACACACACACACACACACACACACACACACACACAGAGCTGATGAGTCTAGTGAAGTATCCCTCCAGATGTACAGTATCATAGGTGTGTTGAAAGAGCAAAACTGTTCCTGCATAATCAGAGATAAACATGAACATGGACAATCAGGGACATGCATCCCTACTAAATTTAGTTTGTGAAGATAATGAGATACAGATATGTTCCTCTATATACTTGAATATGCAACTGTTCTACTGGCTTTTGGTATACACGAATGATGATCACCAGTATAGAGATTAGAATCTGCGCAACACACACACCCCTCATCCTCCTTCCTCTAATACTCTACAGTGCAATATAGCTGCTCACGTATTATATTAATAATGGATAACATACCAACTGCTCATTGAGTTATTGGTTGAACTAATCTGAACCTGCGGCATCACAGGTATGGACACATGTCATCAAAGAACCAGTTGTCAGAGAGGCTGATGTTAAGAATGCAGATGGTGGGCTAAGACTGGACTTGGGGATACGTGGGGTATGGCAACCTCAGGTGGAGGCACTATTTGATGTCAAAGTTGTTGACACTGATGCTCCTTCTCATCGCACTCGTTCACCTGAAGCCATCCTGGAGTCTTGAGCGGAGGGGTAACTTTACACCAATAGTGCTGTCAGGGGATGGTTTGCTACACAGAGAGGCCGAACATTTCCTAAAGAGAATGGCAGCCAACCTGGCTCACAAATGAGAAAAGCCCTATTCTCAAACATGTGGATATGTTAGAGCCCGACTGGCCTTTGCTATCATAAGGGCAACCAGTTTGTGTCTAAGGGGCTCACGAGTGAAGTGGAGGAGTGGACTTGGGATGGATGATGGAGCACCTCTCTACTCTATTTTATAGATTGCTCATGCATAGCAGCATATGTATACTGGAAGAATTTAATTTATTTAAAATTCAATTAGAGCATTTCCATTGGAATAAAAAAAAAAAAAGATCTACAGTTCTACGTTTGTTCCGTGTCATAAAACAGTGTACTTTTAGAGAAACAAACGAATTCCTATTTCTCGTACCCAGTCCTAAAATAATTCCTGGTCGTCATCGTCTTCTTCTTCCTTAGGAAGGTATAACCATAGATTATATACGAATAATAATCTATGGTATAATACGATCGAGCTACGAAAGGTTTTGAAGAACGGCAATAGCACCAATCGCTTCGGAATTCACCTGCACGGTGCCTGAACTCCTCAGTACAATCGATATCAGTGTGCCCATTCTACCCAGACATCCCGTGCAGGGCTTAAGGTCAAATAGACACCTAGAAAGCGAGAAGCCCTCATGCGGTTGCAAGTTTTATATAGGAATTGGTATGAAGAAGTTATATTAATTTGGTTTATTATTGTTTAGCGAAGTTAAAAGCCCGAGCGCGCTACAAGGCCGATCCTGAAAAGAAGAAGGCCTCTGTACGCGACAGCTACAACGCAGATATTGAATCTAAGCAATCTGCTAAAAGGCAGCGATATCAAGAGGACCTCGAGGAGAACCGTGCTGCTCAAAGGCAGCGATATATCAAGAAGACCTCAAGGAGAACTGCGCTGCTAAAAGGCAGCGATATCAAGAGGACGTCGAGAAGAACCGTGCTGCTCAAAGGCAGCGATATCAAGAGGACCTCAAGGAGAACCGCGCTGCAAAAGGCAGCGATATCAAGAGGACGTCGAGGAGAACCGCGCTGCTAAAAGGCAGAAATACGAGGACAATTCAGCTGCCATTAAGGCATCTGAAAGGAATCGGTATTGGAATGACCCCGCTGTCCGATTGGCTAAACGTGCTGCCGAGAGGAAGCGGTATCGCAGGGGTCACCGAACTATGTCATGGCATGTTGTATTGCACTAGCATTAAAAAGCTATAGGAAGATGTGCATGCAACATGTGTACAGCACGCATGTAAGGGATCTGCACAAAACCATTCACTTCACATGTAAAACATGCATGGTGACCCAACTGTTGTGTACTGTCCTTTGTATTGAATATTGGGGCAGCTGTGTATGAATTTAATTGCATTTGCTAGGGTTGAGCACTGAAAATTACTGCAACCATATCCTACTCCCATATAGCTACTCCTTGTATGAACCCAAATCTCATGCACTAATGGAGTATAATGGTGGTCTTGAAAAAGCTATTCTTAGGGATAGTGAGCTTCTAAGTGAAGTAAATGATGCCTTTTGTAAGTCTCATCCATTGCTAGCTCAAAAGGTTGTTACAAGATCTGCCCGTGCAGCAGTAAGTAAGATATGTGCAGATGCATTGGTTTCTAAAGCCCTGAGTGTACGAAGAGCAAAAGCAGGGTCATTGCTAAAAACTATCCGGGAAGTTAATGCATTGAAATTAGAAGAAAATGATATTTTAGTTAGGCATGGGTATCATACTGCTGGCTCTCTGCCCCCACGGCTGCTAGATGCAGTGCTGCCCCCCTACCGTCCACCACTAGCAGTAGCAGCAGCACTGCCCCCACCCCCACCAGCAGCAGCAGCAGCAGCAGAGCTGCCCCCACTGCCACCACCAGCAGCAGCAGCAGAGCTGCCCCCACCGCCACCAGCAGCAGCAGCAGCTGCAGCACTGCCCCCATTACCACCATCAGCAGCTGCAGCAGAGCTGCCCCCACTGCCACCAGCAGCAGCAGCAGCACTCACCAGCCCCACCATCGGCACCAGTATTGGCACCAGTGCCCCCACCACCACTTTGCCTGCTGCCACCCTGGCCACTGCCACCACCACCCGCATGGCTCCCATGGCCGGAACCAGGCTGCCGAGATCAGAGATAGAGGAAGAGGACAAGGCAGGGGAACCGTACAGTACATTAAAAACTTATAATTTCAATTATTAAATTTTGTAACCTCCCTCCCTTCGAAAATTGAATTTGTGACCACATATAAAGACGCACTACTACGACAGAGGTAAAAACTTATGAAACAAGTAAATAAAAACATTCTCTAACGAGAAAGTTGTTGGTATATAGGATTGATCAATGGTGGTGTAAAAAGCACAAAAACAAGAGTGACAGAAATTTGACTGGAAAATTGAAATAGGCCTATATTTAGCACACTAACGTTATAACAGTACATGCCTGAGTAATGGGCTAAATATAGGCCTATTTCAATTTTCCAGTCAAATTTCTGTCTCTTGTTTCTGTGCTTTTTACACCACCATTGGTCAATCCTATATACCAACAACTTTCTCGTTAGAGAATGTTTTTATTTACTTGTTACCATTGAAGTGGTACCCTAAAAAATCGTTTTATGAAAGTGATGTGTTTACTCTTGGCATGACATAAATGTAAAAACCACTCAAGGATTTATTTAATTGAAATGCTCTTGACTAAAGATACATGTACAATATGCACCACTACAGCTTAGAGTGTGCTGCCCATGAGGTGACTTAAAATGCTACCAGTTACATGTCACATTCAAAATCTCCTATGGGTCACATACATAATATGTACACCAAAGGCACTAAATTGTAGCATTAGAAGGGAGAAAACGTCCTACGGATTAGATTACCCTGCTACAGTGCGCATACACATACATGTAATACTAATAACTCTCTTTTCCTCCGCACTCCCTTCCCTGGATTCTACCAGGATGGGGGGGGATATGTACTTCCAAGGCGACGGATGTATATAACAAGTCCCAGGCAATACCCCCGGCCCCACCCAGGTTCACTCTCTCATAAAACAGTTAGCTGTTTAACACACAAAGAGGTCCGGTAGGATCATTCTGTCTGTTCTTTTGTCGTAGGTCGCCATGCTCGTGGGTTACATAATATATATGTTGGATAGACATGTATAGCTAGTGGTTGTATAGTGACGGTAGAGTAGCTCCCATGCAATCCTTCACACTCCTCTATTCTGCGACAAACTAAGAAGTTTGTCAAGACAATTCCATTAGTCGATAGGTCACCCTAAACTGATATGGCTCTAGTGACAGGTCCATCTAGCTAGTCTGGTGTTGTCCCTCCAGCCATTCTAGTGCACGGTTATCAGTCACTATGGTGAAGGGTATTCCTAGTAGGTACACCTGAAACACACCGGTAGCCAACTTGAGTGCCAAGAATTCCAAAAATTCTATTTTCTACCACTCCACCCAGGGGTAAGTGAAGGGAAGGATGTGGAGAAAGGGATGCACATAGGGAAGAGGGCTAGGAAAAGAGTAAGAGGATTACTTCTAAGTTAGTACAGGTGTGTGGGATGTGTTCTCAAATGTTATTTCACTGTGTGTGTACAGTGTACGCACTGTATTGTATGTGTACCAAAATCTTTCTATACATGTACATGTACATACTCAGTGTGTGTTAGTATGCATGTACCACTGTACATGTACCTGTATGATATAGCATCTGTACATGCATTCATGTGTTCTCTGATTACCATAGCAGCCTTTAGAGGGAGAGGAGAGAGAAGAGAGAAGGAGGAAGGATGGCAGCTGGGAGAAGAGTGGATTGCATTCTGACTCATGGTGATAATGATTACACACTACAGAGCTATGTGACTGAAAATATACTGCACATACTACACAAAAACTTGTTGTGCATAAATTGAGCACTGAAACCATTGCTTTCAAAAGCATGCCCCATGCTAGTACAGTACTGATAAATACACATGAAACAAACACAGCTTTAAATTGATCATGCTAATATCACACACACTCACATACATGTACACACAACATGTAAACAATAATTGGGACAGTTTCCGCCCCACGGTTAAAATGTTATAAAAATGCATCGCGTTTGAATCGCTATAACTTCCCAACGGATAACGCTATCGACTTCCTATTTTCATCACTTCATACTACACCATTTCACTATGAAGTGTTGAAAATAGGAAGTCGATAGCGTTATCCGTTGGGAAGTTATAGCGATTCAAACGCGATGCATTTTAACGGTGGGGCAATTTTCGTGGAAACTGTCCCAATTATAATAACACACTGGATATACAATCACCACTCACACACATCACAGAAGATTCGAAGTGTTCATTATCGTGTGTGTGTGTGTGTGTGTGTGTGTGTGGTGTGTGTGTGTTGTGTGTGTGTTGTGTGTGTGTGTGTTGTGTGTGTAAACAGCATAATTATATAATGCATGTATGTGTGTGCACTTGTGTATGTGTGTGAGTGCGTGCGTTGGATGTATTTATGCCTACCTAATCACTAGCTATCATTTCTCACATTCACACCGACAAATATGCTGACCAAAAATAGTGGTCTGGATGTTTGCGCACACACACACACACACACACACACACACACACACACACACACACACACACACACACACACACACACACACACACACACACACACACACACACACACACACACACACACACACACACACACACACACACACACACACACACACACACACACACACACACACACACACACACACAACACAACGCACGCACACAGCACACACAACACACAACAGACATACATAAACCTCACAAACGCTATAACTTCCCAACGAATAAAGCTATCGACTTACTATTTTCAACACTTCATACTACACCATTTCACTATGAAGTGTTGAAAATAGGAAGTCGATAGCGTTATCCGATGGGAAGTTATAGCGATTCAAACGCGATGCATTTTTATAACATTTTAACCGTGGGGCAATTTTCGCGGAAACTGTCCCATATGTTATGCACTTATATTATTGTATTAGTTATACCTGTGTTTGAAATGAGATGGTTTAGAATACCTTCCACTGTGCACAATTCGGATACGCCTAAGCTCATCTGATAGAGTTGCATTGCATTCCGACATACTGATCAGTATGAATAAATTATTCATCTTAATAACTTTCTCCACAATACAAATTAACATAGGTAATACCGTAACATGTCATTGGTATTGCAATATTATATGGATGTGGTAGTGCCTAATTTATATGCTCTTATGACACAACATGGCATAGGTAAAAACATAATGATTTGATGCCAACAATGCGTACATATATTAATGATGATTACTGTCAGCGTAGTAATATGAAAACATAACACATGATATATTAGTAACTAACATGTGACTCCTGTGTTTCCTTTCCTGCTTGAGGTACACATGGTTTACTTGGTACGGCTGTCATACTGTCACTTTGAGCTTTAAGTACAGCACACTCATTTTCCTAAGAATGTTTGGAAGGTTATGCCTGGAATGTCACACATTTATAATGCAAAGCACCTTACCTCACCGCAGGTCAGTTGTGTCTCCATATTCTACAGAATACATTAAAATTTAAATTACAAACACAACACAGTTCATTTTACCTCATAGTCACTTACAGTTTGCTTCGACCAGGGTTGAGCCTGTTGTGAAAAACCCCACTTTAGAGTATCCTGTGGAAATGCATATATGTATAGTTCAGCAATTAGAGGGTTCTGTAAAAACATACAGGATGCTCCACAATCAAAGACAGTTCGTTTTAACTTGCTAATCTTATCATAAAAATATTTATTTGGAATAAATTTATGAGCATCAAATAATTAATGAATGCATTCATCTTGTAATTGACTAAACTCAGAAATCAATATTTAGATTTAATGTTTAATTTCGTTTCATGAAATTTAGTTCAGCAACATTTTCTCACTTGCCTGTTTTTTTTTTGCCGTTTCCATCTTTCTCACTATGTTCATTCTTTGCGACACAATCACCATCGTCATCACTGCTACTATTAGAGTCTTCCAAAAGGACTTTTGTTGATCTTCTAACAACGAGTAACGGCAAAGGTATTGCATGATCTTACATGTTTATAACATTATCAATAGATAGTGCTGGCAGGATCACCCTATCTGAACCTGCGTCAGCAGGTTCAATATAGGATTGATTGAGGAATGATGAATGTCATTAAAATTTTTAATGCTGGGAGGTTGATCCCAAAGTGAAAGATGTTGAGTGAATAAAAAAAAGTTCCTTGCTTCAGTACCAAGAGTGCCGCTACCGCTACTATAGAGACCTCGACTCTTTGGACGCCGGCTCGGATGAATCAAGTGAAGTCCATGAGCACGCGCAAGAAGAACGGACAGTGTACCAAAAGAAACGGCTGCTGAGCATTGAAAGGGCAAGAGCGTCTCGTGGAGTTGGAGGGACAAGCCATGAGAATGCTCAACACTGCTCATCCTTCTAGCAACTCAGATGCGGACTTTCTCTTCGTCATTGTAATGTTTAGCTCGTGATCATATAATAATCATTTGAGAAATCACTTATGTAATCTACACTATACTAAATACGTGAATTTTCACAGGTATTTAGTATAGTGAATCTCGTGTAGATTTCATAAGTGATTTCTCAAATGATTATTATATGACCACGAGGGATTCATCAGTGGATTAAGGGAGATAGCGCATATTAACAAAACGATTGTAACTTCGAACCAGCGCTCGCGCATTTAATGGCAGTCACAGGGAAAAAATGCGGTGAATCAATTAAGCTCTGATGAATGAATTGATTTGTTTCTCGGGACTCACGCGCTAAATCAATGATCAAGTACTATTGGACGATCACGCAGGCATCACGCAGTGGGTTTTTAAAATGCATATTCGTAAAAAAAATCAATTGTGCGTGATTGTCCAATAGTATTTGATCTAGCGCGAGAAACCAATCAATCCATAAATCAGAGCTTCACCGCATTTTTCCCCTGTGCGCAATGAGACTGCCATTAAATGCACGAGCGCTGGTTCGAAGTTACAATTGTTGCGTTAATATGCGACATGTAGAGTGTGTGCTTAACCTATTTCAACTATAAACCCGGCAAAAAGTAATGAATAAACTGTAGGTGTTTGTCAATCAGCTTTGAGTCCACCATGAATAGGAAATACAGTATTTCCAATCGTATGATCTAATTTTAAAACCCGGTGTTACCATCAAAAGAAATGCAAAAAAAAAAATTTTTTTTTAAAAATGGCACCCTACACCTGACACAGGCGTAGGGAAGACAGCAACTCTCCATTCTATTTGTTTCTCCGTGGAGAATTTCCATTGAGTGACACTACCAATTCAACAGAAACCAAATCGAACAGATATTGT
Organism: Ephydatia muelleri; assembly: GCA_013339895.1. Taxonomy (NCBI): domain Eukaryota; kingdom Metazoa; phylum Porifera; class Demospongiae; order Spongillida; family Spongillidae; genus Ephydatia; species Ephydatia muelleri. Next base: position 7,466,283 of record JABACO010000002.1, on the reverse strand, counting down.
GCCCTTTGATGAGGAATAACCCTAACCCAACACATCACCAGCTCTTTCACTTTTCGGTAGTCATCTCCGACAGAACCGAGGCTATGCCACCCGTGCACCTGTGGAACAATGGAATACAACTAGGGGAGGAAATTGGGTGGACCCCGGGCCGGAATTGATCCCAATACCTTGAACTAGTGAAGCTCTCGTTGTAACCACTACACCACAGTGCACTAGCTTGAAGTATTATAGTTGGAACTTATACTCATGTAGATAAGCCCCCAAGTTATAATAAAAAAGGAACACATTATTCCTAGCGGGATTTGAACCTTGTGCTGCTCGATTCCCAATCACTGCACTTATCACCTCAACCGTTGGGTCATTCGATGAATATTGGTTAATCCGCGAGTGTTGATTTCCCAATTTGCTTTCTTCCTAACTCTACGGAACTGCCTTCCCTTAGCCACTATATATGGTACATCACTCAATGGGAGGAATACCTAATCGAGCTAGAGTAAGTTTTCCTTGTGCACGGCGATTATCCGTGTACGTTAATTCCTTTTCGCGGCAACGTTCTATTTGTAGTCACAAGAGCACTCATGTAAAGTTACGTAGGTAATTGCTAGTTTTGATATTGGTACTCATTGCAAGAAATACTAATCTTACTTTTCACAGTTAAAAAGAGCTCAGAAATCAGCAATGACCATAAAAGGCCTTATCTTTTGTCTCATAATCTAACTCACTGCCTGGGTGAGGCAAAATAGTTGCAAACGGCTAGCCGAGAGGCTAGCTTATAGTTTAAGGCGGAGAATGGGCGGAACAAAGAAAGTTATCGAAATTGGAATGGGAGAAAAAAGAAACTGAAATCACTTAGTTGGAGAGGCATACATGTAAATAAGGTAAAGTTGAGCAAGCGTTATGACAAATTTATCACATGCTGTGGATTGCGTGTACAATTCATCTAGCATTCGTCGTCGTCTCCTAATCCGACGCTCTACATCTATTTCCCAGTCTGTGCATCTTATCTTTGCAGTAAGGGAGGAGCTATGATCATTCCCTGAATCTAGCATGTAGGATACAATTAGGCAATCAAAAATAATCAGCGTTTGATACTAGCTGCACATGAAATGGTTAATCTTGTAAAAAAATCCCCTCGTCGATAAGCTTTGTTGGGCGCCTGAAAGAAGAGCTGTCATTACTTTTACCTGGTATCTGAACCTGCGTCAGCAGGTTCAATATAGGATTGATTGAGGAATGATGAATGTCATTAAAATTTTTAAATCGCGTCGGGAGGGACAACGGAGAAACGGATCACTTATCTCGTTGCAGCAATCGAACGACAACACCAAGATCTACGTTTTTATGCTAGTTTCATGTCATTAAACTATGCGCTTCCAGACAAACAAAGAACCTGCTACTCGTGCCCATTCCCAAAAAAATTGTTCGTCGTCGTCGTCGTCTTCTTCCTTAGGAAGGTATAACTCGAACTACGAACGGTATTAAAGAACGACAATAGTACCAATCTCTTCAGATTTTACCGGCACGTTATCCTAGCATGTCATTTGAACACATATCACATCTAGAAAGAAACTACAGCGAGAAATACCTTATTTGGTTGCACGTTCTATGGCCATCTAGCAAGTTCTAGCAAGTTCTTAATAAAATGTATAATTTTAGGGAGTATAAATACTAACAGGCACTAAATTTATTTGGTGTTCCTATCGCAGTTTAGTCGTTACTTACTTTGGCTAGTGAAGTTGTTTTTCTAAAAATGCCTTCGCGTAATCAAAAGAAGAGATCTAAGCAACGAGCGGAATACCTCCAAAAACGAGAAGATATTTTATCACAAGAGAGCAAGGCTAAAGCCCGAGCGCGCTACAAGGCCGACCCTGAAAAGAAGAAGGCCTCTGTACGCGACACCTACAAGGCCGACCCAGAAAAGAAGAAGGCCTCTGTATGCGACACCTACAAGGCCGACCCAGAAAAGAAGAAGGCCTCTGTACGCGACACCTACAACTCAAATGCTGTATCTAAGCGTGCTGCTCAAAGGCAGCGATATCAAGAGGGCGTCGAGGAGAACCGTGCTGCTAAAAGGCAGCGATATCAAGAGGGCGTCGAGGAGAACCGTGCTGCTAAAAGGCAGCGATATCAAGAGGGCGTCGAGGAGAACCGTGCTGCTAAAAGGCAGCGATATCAAGAGGGCGTCGACGAGAAGCTTGCTGCTAAAAGGCAGCGATATCAAGAGGGCGTCGAGGAGAACCGTGCTGCTAAAAGGCAGCGATATCAAGAGGGCGTCGAGGAGAACCGTGCTGCTAATAGGCGGATATACAGGGGCAATTCAGCTACCATTAAGGCAGCTAGAAGGAGTCGGTATTGGAAGGGTCGTAGAACTACCACTACCACCCAAAGGTATGTTATAAATAGCATGCTGTATGTAGCATTTAAGGGCTGCTTTCTTACGTGCTAATGCAAGTTGCTCATGGCTTCCTGTCATGCACACATTAACACATTCCTTGTACGCTTGCTGCATATTATCAGACGTACAGTAAGGCTTCCCAGTTCCCTGGTAAAGGTCAATGTTTGTACAAAAGGTTATTTGTGCATGCATCTGTGTCTGTTACATTGTACATTAGTTATCTGATGTTGAAAGAAAGCACCTCATGCACCTCAGGTCATGTGATTGGATGAAATTCTACCAATAGAATTTTAGCACACCTACACACACACACTCCACCCCTCCCCCTCAGTATGTGATGGCATGCATGAAAAAGCGACCAATCAGTGAATGGACGGATGAAATTAGACCAATAGAATTATAGCACAGCTAGAAAACGTGGCTGTGCATGTATACCGGTATAAACCAACAACCCATAGAACAGCACATTTCTCTCTTGAAAAAAATTCGAAGGTAAATACAAAATTTTTTACAAGTTGTTTCAATACTCTGTCTGTCACGTAGATGGCTGAAGAAGTCGGGAAAGAATTTTTTGATGACTCTGAAGGAGAGAAGGTCGAGGAAGCACATACATCCTCCTTCATCACAACTTCTGCCCCCGCCAGCGCTAGCCTCACCACCAGCAGCAGCGCTGCCTCCGCCAGCGCTAGCCCCACCACCAGCGCTGCCCCCGCCAACGCTAGCCCCACCACCAGCAGCAGCGCTGCCCCCGCCAGCGCTAGCCCCACCACCAGCAGCAGCGCTGCCCCCCGCCAGCGCTAGCCCCACCAGCAGCAGCAGCAGCGCTGCCCCCGCCAACGCTAGCCCCACCACCAGCAGCAGCGCTGCCCTCGCCAGCGCTAGCCCCACCACCAGCAGCAGCGCTGCCCCCGCCAACGGTAGCCCCACCACCAGCAGCAGCGCTGCCCCCGCCAACGCTAGCCCCACCACCAGCAGCAGCGCTGCCCCCGCCAGCGCTAGCCCCACCACCAGCAGCAGCGCTGCCCCCGCCAGCGCTAGCCCCACCGCTGCCCCCACCAGCGCTAGCCCCACCACCATGGCCAGCAGCAGCGCTGCCCCCGCCAACGCTAGCCCCACCACCAGCAGCAGCGCTGCCCTCGCCAGCGCTAGCCCCACCACCAGCAGCAGCGCTGCCCCCGCCAACGGTAGCCCCACCACCAGCAGCAGCGCTGCCCCCGCCAACGCTAGCCCCACCACCAGCAGCAGCGCTGCCCCCGCCAGCGCTAGCCCCACCACCAGCAGCAGCGCTGCCCCCGCCAGCGCTAGCCCCACCGCTGCCCCCACCAGCGCTAGCCCCACCACCATGGCCAGCAGCAGCGCTGCCCCCTAGTCCCACCACCACCAGCAGCGCCCCTCCCACCGCCAGTACCAGTTCTGCCCCCGCCACTGCTCCCCCCAATGCTGCCCCCGCCTTTTTTCCTGCCCCCGCCACCCGCATGGCCATACCCAAGGCGGGGGGGGGGGGGGGGGGGGGGGGGGGGGGGGGGGGGAGAAGAGGAAGAGGAGGGAGAAGAGGCCGAGGAGGCGGCAAAATAATTAATTATATTGAAAACAATTATACGTACCATTTTTAATTAATTATGTGTTCGTTAATTTATTACTTTTCATTATTAAAGTCGTGTTGTAAAAACAAAGCGTTTATAAGTTCTTTGACACGGAGAAAAAAAAATTATGAAACAAGTAAATAAAAACATTCTCTAACGAGAAAGTTGGTGGGCATATAGGATTGACAATGTTGGTGTAAAAAACACGGAAACAAGTGTGACAGAAATGTTACTGGAAAATTGAAATAGGCCTATATTTAGCCCAGTCACATTTAGGCAGCGCACGCCTGAGAAAATGGGCTAAATATAGGCCTATTTCAATTTTCCAGTAACATTTCTGTCACACTTGTTTCCGTGCTTTTTACACCAACATTGTCAATCCTATATGCCCACCAACTTTCTCGTTAGAGAATGTTTTATTTACTTGTAATCACCTAAATCTTCCTCTGCTTCAGCTCCTCCACGCACATTCCTCCTTACAGAATTTTGAAGGTGGAAATACAAAAGATCAGGATGTGGTGATTCACTTGGATTCCAATCCAATCCAATCAGCATTTCATCAATATTTAAGTATTCAGCATGAATAGCAACAACACGATATTGTCCAGTAGCACAGTCACAATTGATTGAAAAGAAACCATTATCAAATGATGTATGATAAGTAGGAGACAAAAGTAATCAATTTCTGACATTATGAAAATTATTGATCCAGGAATGTTTGTTGATTCAGAACATCATCAGTAGTTCGGTAATAATCTCATTATCCGCATCTGGAAGTACATTCTAATGTAATATGCCTACTCTGTTTACTGGTGAGTGGGGAAATGGGGAGGCCCAAGCCAAGAGATAGTGGGTGTTATGCGCAGCAATGCATTAATTATTGATTGCCGCAAACCCCCCTCCTTCTCAGAGACGTTGAGGCCCCAGAGCTACCTGTTCATGGTGAGGGGGGGGTATTGACGGGCAGCTGAGGATGAGACACCTCTGCATGCTGCCCGTCATTAAATGCACTACTTCAGTTTTATACACTTAGCCCCCTTAGCTCCTCAGCGCCCCCGTGTTCGTCGAGCAGACATCACATTGAGCAATATCATCGAGAAGGTTAGAACGAGCCTGCGCCATCAAGTTATGCAGATACAAGTAGGTTACAAAAAGAGAAAGAAACAAGGATTTTTGTGTGTGTTCCTCTCCATATATACATGCTTACATCATATAAAGTACACTCGTCTGTGGATGTCTATTGCGACGGGAACAAACAGTTGCGACAGGAGCAACGATAACGCTCTCTATATCTATCACCAGCATCAATTTGCATGTGAATTGGTGAACCACTAAATGCACCCTGGATTTGACAAATCACACACACAGCACAATATACAATCCCGAGGGTGTCGCCAGCCATGTAAAAGCATGAGGCGGTTGTGGGAGTGGGAGGAGGTCCATTGCAGGTGATGCCCTGTGCTTATGGTTGCTGCACCATTTCCACGAATCAGATGGGACCCAAAACAATCTTTACATTTAGTGGGAAGACGCAGCTGTGTCATGCATGTTCTTATTACACTATGTCCATCACTACCAGCATGCATGTGGTAGTTGGACCTGCTCTGTGTGTCACACAGACCTGCATCATTCCATGGAGAGCATTTGCTGTGATGGTTGCCTTGATAGGGTCCATTTGAAGTGCACTGGACTGAAGAGAGCTCCAAAGAGCAAGCAGAACTCATTAAGCATTTTGGGGGAATGGGCGTTTCCGGCTTACAATTAGGAGGAGGGCCACGTTCGAATAGAAAGAGAGAACAGGGATCCGATATGGTTGCCTCTTACAGAGGAGGGCAACCTAGCTATGGAGCAAGTGAAAAGCTGCAATCCATCTAATTTATAAGTCAAGGAGAGACGGGTATGTGAAAATATTGTACGTTTGAACTACCTACCCATTACAGCCCCATGCGCATGATTCAAGTGCAGGACAATATGTTTATACCTCCTCGTGAAGGATGGCCACGATGGCTGCGGTTCTGCTTCGACAAATGTTCCATGGTGAGTGTTAATTCATGCTTTTTGTACTTGTAGCATTCCAGGAGGACAGTGGCTGGCACCACCCACTCACTAACAGTGAAAGTACATTAATTTAAAAGTATAATTTCATTCCTAAAACAATCTTTTAATTTATTTAGCAGTTAGAAGAGAAGCCCCTGCCGAATGATACAAATACAAATTGTGGGGGACATGTTTGTCCCCCCAATAAATCCATGGCCGGAAAGGCTGCATCTTTAAGACAAAGACACAGGTAGTTTGTGTGTATAAATTCTATGAGTAAATTCTTGCTTTTACGCATTGGTGTTGGAAACTCCAACGAAGCCACTGCTTTGAGTACTTTCAGGTACAACAGGTACACGTGGTCCACAACATCATCTTCCTTTCCAGCTCATGTCATTACATACGCCAGTAGGGTGCTGACAAAAGCTGAACGCCAATACTGTCCTACTGCATCACTACTTCCTACTCCCCCCCTTTCAGAGCTCACTGTGCTTGGATCCAACCACATGCATGCAGTACACAAGAAGGTCATGCAACAACAACACACATATGCGGCCGGACACGCACCAGCATATATTATCTCTGCACCAGCTCACACAGTACTTTAGTTTGCAATCCCATGCTCAAATACTACCGGTGCACTCCTATTAAAAATAGCTACTTACCCGAAACCCATATTGATTCAATAATGCAGACCTGCCAACCTTCACGCATTCGCCGTGAGACTCGCGCATTTGACGTTTCTCTCACCCTTGAAATTTATATATCTCACGCCCGAAAGTATTCGAACTCACACACAATAAATTCACAGCAAAATTGTATTTTTTAACACAGGCTGCACTCATATACTACTAAGTACACAAGATGTATAAGTAACAACAAAGCAAGTATGTATGTAAACACCTATTTTTAAACCGGCTATGATATCATTACTGTTCACTAAAAAGAAACTTGATGTGATATGCTCAATGTTCATTTATAAACATAGGGCAGTAATGTATACAGCCATTAGTCATTATTGCTATTTGTTATTGATCACCATACACACGAATGAGTAAATATCTACCAGTACGCGTTCAAAGCTCTGATGATCACTTGGATAGAAGCCGTCACAGCCAATGGTAGGAGTCTTGTATCTATAAATTCCATCATTTTTGGATGCCAAAAAAATCCACTCAATATAGTTGGAGACTATACCATACACGTTGACCTTAGCTTCACTATCAGAAACAGCTTCACAGCCAACAAGGCATTGTGCTTCACCCTGATCCATATTATCTTTCTTAGCTTCAGCAAGACAAATTTTGCTTCCGTTTTTCCTGTCGCTCATTATGAGTTCGAATATACCGTCAGCAATAACGTACGACCCTGAGACGTCACCCTCATACGTGAATACAAGATCGTTTTTCAAATCTTTGCAAAGGTAACATAGAACTGCATTAATGAAGACAAACACTTGCGACTCTGTCTTAGAACTACTCTTGGTGAGATCATCGTAAACCTTGATAACGCCCAACAATTGGTCTTTGATGCCGTTTGGAAGATCTTGCTTGTTGAATTCTAATTCACGAAAATGGCCAAAAATAGGATGCACATCACTCCAGCTAACATATGAGAAGCCACAAGTTTCTGCAGTCTGGCTCTTTTTTCTTTTATTCAGCACTTCATTCAGTTTATTCCAACGATCTTTTCTTGCTATAAAATATAGGTTTGATAGTGAAATTCATTGATACACATGTATGCACTTATATTACACATACAAACTTCCTCCCCTTTTATAATCTCCACACTTGCCCCCAAATGGTTAAGTGGTTGCCATGACAATTGTGGTTTTTGTTTCATAAGCCCCATTTAATTGGCCACCAATACCAACAATAATATGCAAGTCACCTGAGTCCAAAATTCAACATACCTTTATAAGCTTCATCTACTCGCTCTTCTCTCTTCCTCTTCCTGGAAGCTGGAAATTAAAAGTTGCAAGTAAATATTATACAAAACAATTTAAACACAAGACTCATTATGTACCAGAACGAGAGAAGACAGTTACGAATTATTATTTTGCTGTAGTGAGTTATGTTCTTCCATACAACTGCAACTTATGAACTTACATGGATATAGTTCTAAAGCAGCTTCTTGAGCAGCATTTAGCAACTTCAGAGTAGTGGCTACATGTTGTCTGTATTGCTTTACATACTCTTTGCATTGCTTTATATCCTGTTTGCATTGCTTCATATCGTCTTCATCCCTTTCCTTTTGAGCTTCAGCAACTGCTAAATCATGTCTAGCAGCTGCTAAATCATGTCTAGCATCTGCTAATCTCTTATCAGCATCTGCTAATCTCTTATCAGCATCTGCTACTCTCTTATCAGCAGCTGCTAAATCACTTCTAGCATCCCTGCTAAAGAAATACAAATACAAAGGGACAAGTGTGTACACACGTAATGAATTTACCCCAGCCACCTGTTTCTTAAAAGAAACAATGTCAAGTCCCTTACCATTTTCTTTTTTATGAGTACACATCTACACACACATGTACATATACAGACCAATATGTTAGCACTCACTACGTACTGATGTATATACACAAAGCACTATCATAATATTCACCTTTCATGAATCATGTGGGTATTTGACGATTATGGGATCATCTCATGACCACTTGTGTTACAGGTAAGGCCTAAGCTTACTGCTAGTTGATAAAGGAGATGTCAGGACCCATGTCAAGCATAAAAATGACATCTATCTATGCATTTCCACAGGCCCCAAACATAGTACGTTGCCTTCATGTAGTCAGGCCCCTCCCTTAGATAACGGGACCCATACCAAGCATAAATGTCATCCATGCAACGGTAAAGCTCAACCCAACCTCCTATATGTAGTCTGACACACACATGGACATGGATGGATGAAGCATTACCACCACTTCCTGGACATCTTCCTGGTCTTCATCCATCATTTTCAACCACCTACAACTGAGCAGGACGCAATTTGACCAAAGAATTGGCACGAATCAAGCTGTCCCAAATCCTCCTTACCATGATTCTGATTATAGTTGTATTGATTCTGTATTAAAAATTACTAACTTAAAAATAACTAAATAAGATAAAAAATTAATTCCCCTGGAAACAGGGGGTTGGTTCCAGGAGGCAAAATAGTTCCTGAACCAGATATCTATCTGTTTGCTTATAATGCTAAGGGCTTGGTCTGTTATTTTTTACACATGACTCACACACTCTCGTTCACAACTTGTATTGTTGTGCGCATGTGTACATTCACATGGATCCAAGTATTTTATTTCCTCTACCCACAAAACCAGCTTCCACTCCCCTCCCAAACACCCACAATCATCAGCTATTTTATCTGGTTCTAAATAAAGCCTCAAGGGAGCCTCACCAAGCTGAATGGTCGATAATAAGCGACCACTAAGTCTCCAACCAGGGACAGAATATACCGGCGGTCACTAAACAGGAATAGCAACCACTAGAGTGAAAAAAAAAAAGGAGGAAGGTGATTAATAGAACGAAGATAGCCTAAAGTGTGTACCTTATATGGTGTGTACCTTGTAAGGCGTGTACCTTATATGGTGTGTGCCTTATAAGGCATGTACCTTATATGGTGTGTGCCTAATATATGTGTTATGTATATATGGTGTGTGCCTAAAATGTCTGATTTGGTGTGTGTGTGTGTGTTGCAACTTGATCTGTGATGTCTTGTCTGCATGCAAATCATGAAGCTATATATAGTAACGGAGATCCCTATCAACAACAATGTCCTATATAATTATAATTTAAAACGATATATGTAGTAATTTACACCTATTTGTCATATTGTCATGGGTGGTTATATAATTAATGGAGATTTGTTATTAAAGGAAACTCATGCATGTTTGTGTGCAATAAGGTGTGGTCACCTGACGTTCATGTGGCATTATACGATCAGCCTTATGTATATTTGGGTCTGGGAACAAGACTATGGTGGTCACTTGACCAGACATACCCTGGTTCCAATCCAATTCCAAGCAAGTTTTCAAAGAAGAAACAAGATCAAGAAAGAGAAAGATGATAACTGTTATTTAATAACATGTTGAGAACCATCATGCCAGCCCCCTTACCATGGGACTATACCTTCATCATGCCAGTCCCTGCTATAAATAGCTGAAATTCACATCTTATTTTCACTACCCAGCTTCCAACCTGTCCCTCCAGACACCATCACCTATTTTATGTGGTTCTAAAAAATAAAGCCTCACCTTTGAATATGTAGTGGTAAATGTTCAATAATAAGCGATCAATCCACAACTAAGTCTCCAAACAGGAACACAGGATCTAGCAACCTCCAGACTTAACAGACCAGTAGTCACCAAACAGGAACAAATGAACCAGCAACCTCCAAACGGAACGAATCACCAAACAGAGACACAGGAACCGCTGAACAAATAGTCATCATACACTGAGCAGGACGCAATTTGCCCACACGAATCAAGCTGTCCCAAATCCTTACTGCAATTCAAAAAGGTACTCTTTCAAACAAACTTTAAATGTCCTATGACAATACAAACAACCCCCCCCCCCATGCCCCCCTTTGGGCGCTAGTGAAAATGAGGCACACCCATGCAATTTAAATAGCAACCCCACACACATTTAAAAAAGACCATGAGTGCTCTGCTACGATGGTCATTGAACAGAGTAACCAGGCAGAACAGAGGAAGCAGTAGTCACTGTCAGTTAGTACAGGTTTTATAAAAACATGCACACGCACACACTCCACTGTTATATAGCCTAGCTAGCTGGCGTGGCACACATGCATGTACCCACAAAACAGGCTTCCCGTCCCCAGACATACACACACCCACACCCCAACATCCTAACCATGATGCAATAATAGCAAATAGCAATAAAGCCTCATCCGAGCTAGCCTCACCTTTGATGTTTAGTAGTAACACAAGCTGAAAGCTGAATGTTCAATAAGCGCTCAATCCACGACCAATTCTTCAAACAGGAACAGAGTAACCAGACAGGCAGTAATCATAGCTTTTAAATATTGTACACATCATTTGACCACCCTATCATCACCTATTCTATGTGGTTCTAAATAAAGCCTCATGGGAGCCTCACCTTTGCCTTAGGTATCACAAGCTGAATGTTCCAAAACCAGGGACAGAATATATACCAGTGGCACTAAACAGGAAAAGTAGAGCTAGAGTGAAAAAAGAGAATGTAGATTAAAAATTCTTTCCGACATAGAACGAAGATAGCCTAAAGTACGCTCGCTAGGGTAATATAATATAATACACACACAAGTCAGCGTCAGCAGGGGATAGTGCATTATAAGTCATTTAATAACCGGCGTACAGGTACAGTACGTTCGCTTAGGGCCTTGCAAGTCAAATAAGCAAACCTCTTTGGCGGCGTAGTGTGTAGCTTCCCGTACGCGCTAGGCTAGGCATAACTAACTCCACAACAATAAAGCCACTTGTTTAAACACCACTTACACGAGCAAACACAATCATCTATCACACCTTTACAAGTTCCAAATCACGTCACGTGCGGGAGATCAAATTTGTCTTGCGTTTACGTCACTGTAACGTAATTATTTGTTGGTTAGGAAATAAGATATAGATGTCAAAATAGCCTAACAATTTAAATTCAGTCAACCCTTACCAGCTACTGCATTTCTTCTTTTTCTCAGGACACGATCTAATAAGATAAGATGAATAGTTAACTAAGGTGCACAATTGGTAGCTGCTGCCTTAAAGTTCTAAAGTAGTTTCTTGAGCAGCATTTAGCAACTTCTGAGTAGTGGTCTGCATTCCTTTACAAAATCTTTGCATTGCTTCATATCCTGTCTGCATTACTTTATATCATTTTCGTCTCCTGCATCTGCTAAATCAATTCTAGCCTCTGCTAATCTCCTATCAGCTTCAGCTAATCTCCTATCAGCTTCTCCTAATCTCCTATCAGCATCTGCTAAATCACTTCTAGCATCTGCTAATCTCTTAACAGCAGCACCTGCTAAATCACTTGCTTCAGCAGCCTTTTGCTAAAGAAATACGGGAATGATCGATTACATGACGAACATCTAGGAATGATGTACCTCAAGTAATCCTAGATGTTCGTCAAGTAATCTTGAGATCATTCTCAAGTAATCCTTACCATGAGGTAAGCAATGACCAGTGTCACCGAGTGATTGCCAATAGCATTTAGTGGAAGTGGTGAAATGGTGTTTCGCTCGCCGTTGCTTAGTAACGACCGCACGTGACATTAATTACACACGTGGATAATGATGAACCTCCCTGACAGCCAGCTAATGCAGTGCAACAGAGTGAGAAATGTATGCAAGAAAGGAAGGATAAAATCCTGACTTGACAAAGAGCCCTAGTGGCACCAAATGGTGGCACTTGGCCCGTACAACTTAACACATTCATAACGCCATCGCAGTGCCAGGACTTCATGATCTGCCACCACCCAGCCAGCAGAAGTGGTACTGCTGTTCACATGGAACCTTTCCCACTTCGGTCTTCAAAGCTCTCGTTTGAATATTTGCTACTACCACCAAAATGCATCCCTTCCGACTTGTTGCATGTATTAGCTCTAAAATTACTACAGTTATCCATGTAGTGAGGAACCATCAAATAGACCATCAAATAAACTATAACTGATTACTTGGCATGGGAAACCAGAGCCCATGGGGCCATTGTTAGCGACACCACTCAGATATGTGCCACAGGTACCCATCGAGGAAGGAAGAGGGGGATGGCACAGAGGTGCCTGGGCCAACGATATAATGTTTTCTATCGTGGAGTATCTCCTTTCCCTAGGCAGTAGTTTTCTACTGAAGTACGCCACTGGGTGGTCGTGACCTTCCTTGTCCAACTGGCTCAGTACCCCTCCAACACCCCACTTGAAGAGTCGTGGGTAGACTGTTCACAAACTGTTCTTTAACGAGGACGTCCATTAGTTCATCCTTTGACTCATACTCCGGGAGCCATTTCTTCACTGTGTCCTGAAGTTTTTTCTCTAGTTCCCTGTAGGTTTCCTCTGTTTTCTTCTTCATTGATCGAAACCTCAGGCGGAAGGTCTCCTCTCTGATACCGTACCGTACCAAAATTGCCTCTTTTAGCTGCTCATAATCGGCCGCCGTCTCAGCTGCTAGCGAACCGTAGACCTCTTGTGTACCTGCTTAAGTATGGAGCCAGTTTGAAAGTCCAGCGATTCTTGTCCATCTCGTAGGCCTCCATCACCTGTTCGAACGTTGTTAGGTACGTTTCGATGTCGTCCTTTTCTGTAAGCCGTACCAGTTGCGCATCTCTCTCCCGTGGTTTCTTATCCCTGTCGTCTAGAGTAGTTTTCTCTAGTAGCCTGGCAATCAGTGCCGTCTGCCTCTCGCTCTCCTCCTGTCGCCGTTGCTCCTCCAGGAGTCTTCGACGTCTCTTCTTCCGCCACCCTCTGACGTTCCTCCGCCTCGGCCTGTCGCTGTTGGCTTTCCACCAGGATCTTCAGTAGATCTCCCACCGACACCTCCGATGGCTGTTGAGAGCTTTGTACGTAAGACCAGACCGTGTTGTCATGTACCATATACGCAATCACTTCAGTTAAGTTATGTTAATTATCGTACTTAAGTCTTCGCATGCCACAATCAGTGTTTGATTAGCCACCATATCTAGTTCAGAGAGTGTGCAGCTTGTCTGATAGGGGGTGAGGACATTTATGTTGTATACAGTCAATCAAACCCAACCAAACTCTTAATCATCCCTTCAGAAGGAAACACACTGCACTAATGAGACAGGTAATATGAATAGAGTGAGATTAGCAACTATTAAATGATATCTGTCAATGCCAGCAATTTGCATGCACAGACCCTTGCAAGCAACACACACCTCCACATACATGTCTGATGTATTATATTTACCTTGACCATACAGATAGCATGGCCACATCCACTCCACCCCTTCCCCTCCACCCCTTCCACTCTACCCTTCCACTCCACCCCTTCCACTCTACCCCTTCTACTCCACCCCTTCCACTCCACCCCTTCCACTCCACCCCTTCTACTCCACCCCTTCTACTCCACCCCTTCCACTCCACCCCTTCCACTCCACCCCTTCCACTCTACCCCTTCCACTCCACCCCTTCCACTCCACCCCTTCCACTCTACCCCTTCCACTCCACCCCTTTCACTCTACCTGGTACAGAGGGTTATCCATGGCCTTCTGCATTCCAAAAAAGGTGTGGTCAAGCAGTGACCCCACCCCCGTTGCCCTGGAGTGCTTGAGCAAGAGGGGCATATGGTTCCACTCGCTGTCAAAGTCTGAAGCAAAGGCAACCTGCAGCGTGATTGGACAAAAATCACGTACAAGCAACTCTCTCCTCCCTGGTCCCAAGGAACCAGACACCTCCGCCTTGCCTTGCCGATGATGTCCAGGGTGGTGGCACATATGTGCTTCTTCATGGGAACCTCAGTTGTGCCATGTGAGTGGGGAGCCAGTTTGTCCAAGAACAACTCCACGCAGGAGTTGAACTTTGGGCACAGGGCCTTGAGGTAGCTGCAGGGTCCAAATGCAATGCCTTGGCTGCATGGTGGTTAGTGTTATGTTATTACCTTTTATTAAAAGCCGGGTCGTACAGTTTTCTTCGAGGTCTCCAGGTTTCATAATCTTCAATAACCACCAGACCATTTCCAAGAAACCTATGATGCCAACGTGCGATCGCATAGGTTAGCCTGGGGACCGGTACACTGCCCACAGGGTATGCATAACTATGCACACACACACACACCCCCACACACCACATCCACACACACAAATACACACATGCACACACACATGCACATGCACGTACGTACCCCTCACTCCCCTCCCCCACACACACACCCCACACAGACACATGTACACTGAGCACACCTTTCTCCAAACAATGATCCAGTGACTTTCCTTGCCTGAGATGACTTCTGATGTTTAGGCACAGTGTGGATTATCTATTTGTGAAGTTAATTTATAAAAATGATTGTATCCATGTACGTACCTTGACGTCATCTTTATTTAGTACAATGACGAAAGACATCCATCCACATAGTGTGCGTCATAAACAGGTCGCCAATGTCTGACGCCCTTTTAACCTTCCAACTCAATGCCATGGAACTAGGTGACAAACGAATGGCTCTTCAATGTGTAGTAGATAAATATGGAGCCTACATTGTCCATCTTCAGGCTTGATTGATGACAAATCTATCAAGGCCACTGATAGAGCTAAGCTGAAGTGGTAGGCAGAGACACTAATTGGCTGTGTACTGTATACAGATGCTCTTAAACTAGTGTCACTTCTTAGCTTGGCCCTTCAAACAGTGATGTGGACATTTTAATGGTCATCACCAATTCTTTAAAGTCTTTGACCACTCTACGATCATGGGCACAGAAAGACCCTACTGAGAGGTCCACATTGCAGTTAGTGAAGAGCAGGTTGAAGGAAGATGATGGTGCCAAGGAGTACCAAGGCCGAGTTTACAGGACTTTGAACAGTGTAAAGCCCATGTTTTTTCTGACCTTCAGAGGCTTGAAGGTGGTCAGATATTACTTTATTACGCTCAATCCTGGTTTTTATAGATACTCAAAACTGGCAGAAGAAACGTAGTGATGGAACAGAGGACGATGAAAGTTTGACACCAGTAAAAGCAGAAGTAGAACGGATTGTTTCTATCTTCCGTTCTCCACTAGACACTAAAGGGATGTATGTAGCAGTGATTCAGGATGAAATTCAAGAGGCTATACAGTACACATGAATATGTTTCTTCCCATTGGCACAGAAACACATTGTAAGATTTGGTATAAGCTTGAAACACATCAAACTCCAGCAATTGGAAAAAAGCTGTCTGCCTGTTCCATCTTGTTTTCAGTCTCCCATTTACAACTAGTAGGGTTGAACACATGTTTTCCAAGTTCAACATAAAGACAGATCAAAGAACAAACCTTAACACCACTACATTGCACAATCTGTTTGAAATCAAAGTTGAAGGTCCACCTTTGGAATTATTCAAGGCAGATACAGCAGTAAATTCACGGCGAAAAGATAGTTCCAGTGGTCGGAGGGTAAATCAAATACAAAGGCAACAGTAGAAGCCCAGAAAACAACTAGATGCACAAGGCACAAGGTATGACTCCTCAGCATATAAGAGCCTCCAAATTTAACACTTTATTTTTTTTCATTAAGAGTACAATTACATGCCACCTATTGTCTTGTAACAGTGTGCCAATTTATCGTTAGGACAATTATACATACATGTAACATTTCTCGTGTCCACCCAACTCTTTACAGTGTCTGATCAAATTGAAATGGGCTATTCCATAATATAATTGTACACCCCTACTGATGACTAATATCAAGGTATCCCCCCAGGACATAAAGCCTCTACACCATACCCCCCCAGGACATTTATTTTGGACCCCCTCTGGACACACTTCCCTGTACATTACCATTTAACCCCCTCTGGACACAACCTGATGTAGGATACCCCCTTAGGACATTACCATTGAACCCCCTCTGGACACATCTCGATGTAGGACACCCCCCCCCCCCCCAGGACATTACCATTGAACCATCTCTGGACACATCTCGATGTAGGACACCCCCTTAGGACATTACCATTGAACCCCCTCTGGACACATCTCGATGTAGGACACCCCCTTAGGACATTACCATTGAACCCCCTCTGGACACATCCTGATGTAGGATACCCCCTAGAGCATTACCTTTGAAACCCATCTGGACACATCTCACTGTGCAACACCCCTAGGACATTGCCATCATTGCCATTGGACCCCCCTCTGGACACATCTCACTGCAATAGAACATCCCCCTAGGACATTACCATTGGACCCCCTCTGGACAACTTTTTTGGTCATCAGTAGGGGTGTACAATTATTTTATGGACTAGCCCAATATACCTTGGGATACTGACAGAGTGGGTTGACAGTGGGCAGTTAGGCAACAGGGGGTGTCTTCTATGTAGATGGAGGGATTGGAAGAGAAGGGAGGGATGGCGATGGTTTGGACGCTTGCTGGGAGTAACAGATAAGATGAGGGGGAGAGGTGAGTTCACTAAGGGCTTGAGGTGGCTCACTGGTGCCCCCTTGGCCTCTTCGTTGTGGCCACCATCTCACTGTTCCTCCTCCAGGAGGGCGAGGATGGCTCTGGCTGGTCAGTGGTGGTAAAGGTGGTGATGGAGTTCTTCCGTTCGGAGACGAAAGGAATGGAAGCCAACTCGGTCGGAAGAAAAAGAACGTTTTTTGCTCTGGTGGTTGTGCTATGGGTATTGGTGGCTTGGGTTGTGGCTGGGTGATTGATGTAGGTGGAGATGCAAAGATGCGGTTGTGGAGCGCTGGGTGGTGGTGTCCTCAACACGATTGCATCCCAACCTCATGTGTAGGTCACGAGGACATCCCAGGCCACCTACTGTTGCATCCTCATCCTCTTCAATACAGGTAGACTGAAGAGGGATGGCAATGGCTCAGTGTCGGGTCTTTTACCTGATGACAGCCCGGCAAGTGGCAGCAACCGATGAGGTGGGCTTCATTAAGGTGGGAAGTGTGAAGGGTGCTAAGTGGGGTGAGGGGGTTGCAGTGGTTGGTAGGTGGGGTGAGGAGGTTGCAGTGGTTGGTAGGTGGGGTGAGGAGGTTGCAGTGGTTGGTAGGTGGGGTGAGGAGGTTGCAGTGGTTGGTAGGTGGGGTGAGGAGGTTGCAGTGGTTGGTAGGTGGGGTGAGGAGGTTGCAGTGGTTGGTAGTGGGGTGCATATGAGGGTTTGCAGTGGGGGCCGGCTTGGGAGGTTGTTCAGATGTTGTGGAAGGTTTGGTTGGGGAGGGTCTTTGGAGGGGTTATGTGGTCTTCAGTACATGTGTGGTGAATTTTGTGAATATGGTGGTGAAAAGTGTGCAGGTGAATGTTGAGGTGGTGATGGTGAAAATGTTGCAGGAGATGACTCTACTGGAGGTGAGTGTGACTGCCTCTGGTTAGAGATGGCAACCTATCAATCCTGCCCTGCATTACATTGACGCTTGCTTGCATTTCAAGGACTGTTCTCTGTAATACGACCAATGGAGATGTCCCTGCATCCTCCAGGGTGAGATGGTGAGGATGGCTCTCCAGGTGGCAGTAGTTGAGCTACATGTAGCGCTGTGAGGCTCTGGTTCTCCCACTGGCATGGGTGAACTCCTCCTTGGCAGCAAGGGGGTGGCAGTCCTTCTGGGGGGACCAGGGGCTGGAACTCTTCCTTGGGGGCCGGGGGGTGGCAGTCCTTCTGGGGGACCAGGGGCTGGAATTTCTCTTCCTTGGGGGCCGGGGGGTGGCAGTCCTTCTAGGGGACCAGGGGGTGGAACTCTTCCTTGGGGGCCGGGGGGTGGCAGTCCTTCTAGGGGACCAGGGGCTGGAATTTCTCTTCCTTGGGGGGCCAGGGGGGTGGCAGTCCTTCTAGGGGACCAGGGGCTGGAATTTCTCTTCCTTGGGGGGCCAGGGGGGGTGGCAGTCCTTCTAGGGGACCTGGGGCTGGAACTCTTCCTTGGGAAATCCTCTTCATTCATTCTGCAATCACGTGTTGTCAAATACAACGTGCAGCCACAAATGAACAAACATGAACATAAAAATTCTTACGTACAGTGTAGTAATGACTCACAGGCATGTGCCATTGTAGGATTATGGATGTCTATAAAAATACATGACGCAGTTTAATGAATCATTGTAACCATTTAATAGCATTCTAGATATGCTTGTGGCTTTAAAATGGCTTTAAAATGATAGCAATACATCCATCGTGTTATATCCCATAGTCAGCTCATAAAGCTGCTCAATACATCAAGGGCAGAACAAAACAATATCAGTATTATCTGAAAAGTTAAGTTACGCATTAGCATAATAGTATTATGTATGAACAGTAACAAACTTGGATACATGTACATTCGCTACACTGAAAAGAACAATGATTGAACTGAACAGTAAGATAATACATACTATAGTATACTCAGGTTATAGCAGCAGTGGAACCATGTGTGTGTGTGTGTGTGTGTGTGTGCGTGTGTGCGTGTGTGTGTGTGTGTGTGTATGTGTGCGGTGTGGTGGTGAATGCTATGTTGTGGGGGGGGGGGGGGGGGGGGGGGGGGGGGGGGTAACCGTAAGACTTTGAATATACAATGGTGTGGGTGTGGCAGATCCCTGTATAGGATTCTTCGCCATTGCAGCTATACAGTGCGGAATTACTGTCAATGTGGAACAATGATTGAGCAGAGCAAAAAAACAACAACAGATTGCCACATGTAAATTCACCCTCTGCCGCTGCTCAAGGATTAGAGACTACGCACATTCTACATGTATATTGCTGCAAATATTATATTTTGAGCACATGTGATTCACCTACATGTACGTACATTTGTAGCTTTTTAAGAACAAGGTGAACAGGTGGGGGATCTATTTTTGGCCCCCCAAGTGCTGAACATCACCCCCTCACAACTATTATCATGCACTCCGGCCTATTGTAGGCCACAAGCATACACGCTGATTCGAATGCACTTATGTGGACATTGTGGCATGGCACAAGATATGGTATTAAATGTAGCCATGCAGTGTGTGTTGTAATGCAATTGTAAAACTCAAAGCTTGCATGACTGCCATTGAAAAATTTTGTCTGGGATCAGATATTTAAGGTACTATGTTCATTTTTAATTACTTTTGGGTCAGTTTCCGAGAAAATGAAAAGTGGCTATATATATAAAAAGTTATAACAATGCTTCACGTTTGAATCGCTAAAACTCCGTAAAGGTTTAAGCTATCAACTTCCTATTTCAAACACTTCTTGCCACACCACTTCTCTCTACGAAATTCGATTTTGGTGTTTTACCCTTGCTCCTTGCCGACGTTACAAGGCACAGTACCCCGAGGGGTTCAAAATCCAGGTAGCTCCCAGCAGGAATGTCCAAATCGCTTCAAAATTGATATGCACGTAAAGGAGTCCTGTCACTATTGATTTCTGCAGATCGTTGATTTTTACCTCTTTTCCGTTATGGAGATACAGCAATGCAAAGTAAGTCCACGTTTCCCGCTCGAATCGCGCCTTTCTCAGTCTTGAACCGCTTCCATTCTCCTGAGTGGGACTGAGAAAGGCGCGATTCGAGCGGGAAACGTGGACTTTACTTTGCATTGCTGTATCTCCATAACGGAAGAGGTAAAAATCAACGATCTGCAGAAATCAATAGTGACAGGACTCCTTTACATGCATATCGATTTTGAAGTTATTTAGACATTCCTGCAGGGAGCTACCTGGATTTTGAACCCCTCGGGGTACTGTGCCTTGTAACGTCGGCAAGGAGCAAGGGTAAGACACCAAAATCGAATTTCGTAGAGAGAAGTGGTGTGGCAAGAAGTGTTCGAAACAGGAAGTTGATAGCTTAAACCTTTACGGAGTTTTAGCGATTAAAACGTGAAGCATTTTTATAACTTTTTATATATATAGTCACTTTTCATTTTCTCGGAAACTGACACATAATATATGCGCGTGTGTATGAGTGTGTGTGTGTATATAAATGTGTTTGTGTGTTTTTCTACATACTGTTATCTTTCTTTAAGTTATGTGTTGTATGTATTTTACTATTATTATTGTGTCCCTAAACCTAAAAAAAACTTCTGAAATATATATATTATTAGAGATACTGGATGTTACGCAATAATAATTGTGTGGTTAGTAGTCTCAGAATTTAATACACAGTACACGTAGATCATTATACATAAATGTGCTGTACATACCACCAGTGCAGTACCAGTACACATATAATGAAGGATATTGTTTTGAATTTGAAAAGATTATTAATGAGCTTACTTTCATCATTAATACAAATGCAAATAAGCACTTCAAGCTGTACATGTATGCATGCATGTGCAGTCATTTGTCCCCAAGACTTCGTATTCTTTCTCATACTTTGGTTGCACATGCAAAAACGTGATCAAACGTAGTGTGGAAACAGGTCCCACAAATGCTATATGGATTACTTGGATAATCCATGCCATAAAAGACCTAGTGTCTTTGACAACACTTTCTATATGTACATGTACATTCACACCTAACTCATCCTCCTAAAGCAATGCGCGTCAAGCATGCCTCTCAACGTACCTCAATCAAATGGCAGTCCTGCACACCGTGTAATTGAATTAGTTGTAGGAAGCTAGCGTCAAACCTGACACCTAACAAGATCAACTAGGGACCATGACAGCATTACAAAATAATATGAGTTAACATTTGTAATAGTTCAAAGGAGAAGAGTTAGGTTTGGAAGGAGAAATGAAAATAGAGGGAGAGATAATTATATACATGCACAAAGCAATCAAACACTATTCATGGCGATCAAATGGATGCAAGTCTAGCAATGAAAGAACTAAATGAAAATTGTTTACTAATTGCCAACTTATCCTGCACATGTGCTGCTTTAAGAAGCACTGAAGAAATGCATGTAGTAAACGATCAACTGCCTTCACGCATATACATGTATGTTGTCATAGAATCCATACAGTGGGCGTAGACTAGGAGTAGGGAGTGGTGGGAAACCGCACAATACAGAGCCTCAAAGAAGTTTCAAAACAGGATAAAAACCATCCTTCTGAATTTTCTTAGGATGCAGTAAGTAAAGTTTAATGCAACTACATTAGTACCTTGAATGAATGCCGAACACTCTATACATGTAAAAATGTGGCAGAGCTATATGGCTGCCTTAGTTTATTATTGTTTAGAGCTAACGCTCGATCAATCCTTTGCCGTTCCTATCCCCAAACTCCCAACAAGAAAATGAACTGATTACTTAGATTTGTGATCATTCATTGTGTCTACATACATACATATATTATTATTAGTATTAATGAACATTATTTTCCTGTGATAATATTGATTACTATTGCAAATACAGTACAATACACCACATCAAACACTACGCATCTATATCCCCCACCCAGAACAATCCCCCCAACCTTGAAGCGCCCAGTCTAGCGGTCGCAAACCCACATGGTTTTTTTAATTAAAAATAATAGCAATGTACACACCAATTAATAATTGGTGCTCGTCGCGGAAGACTTGGTAAAAAAAACTTCACATATGGATCACAGAAGCAGAGATAATACTGGTATATAGAGGCAACACCAATTAACGCGGATAGGCGGAGTTGAAGCGATACATACTGTACATGTCAAACAGGTCAGAGTGTAACACTGGTGTGTTCCTATTGTGGATATTATGAGTCTGTGCAGTAGGGCCGTTAGATGTTCGGGAATCAGTTTGGGGATGGGAGAGAAGTTAAGAATAGGTATCGTTTGGTTGTGCCATTCTTCTGGGGGGCTTGTCCAAACAACTTTTAGCGTCATTGTGACGTTAACATATTAACCCCCCCCCCCTTAACGTCATAACTCAATAAACTTTTCGTACGCGTCTCGTGGCACCTTGTAAATGTGTTGCACATCTTTCAATACTCCTCCGAAAAGTGTAGTCTGAATAGACATAACTGCTGCCACTAGAGTCAACGCTGCTTGCAAGCTAGATGTTTCGCAAAACTTGCGGACAATAAAATTTTCTTAGCGTCTAGCCTTAACCCCCCCCCCCCCCCCCCCCCTAACTCACAATGACGCTAATTTTTCCAAATATAGTTTGGACAAGCCCCCCCCTGCACGTGTAGGATTTTGTATGTCTTTACCTATAGGTTGCTCAGTGTTACTTCTTTTTCTTCTGAATTGTAAGTTTAGGCTGCTTGCCGATTTGTAAATGAAGATGTAGCGAGTGGCTGGTTTGACACGAGTCTCCACAGGGGTAGGCCCTGAACATGGTGCCTTGATAGGAGCGCTCCAAACTTCCGCGATCTACGCGGCCTACCCGTAGAAGCAAAAATCATATTAGGAAAGTCAATTCAATGTACGTGTTTAAATAATAAGGTAGATTGAACGTCATTACAATCGATGCACTTAGCGGAGTAATAGTATGATTGAATTGAAATGGCTTCATGTCTACATCAGATGTACCGTATCTCTTTTTATCGAGCATGCCAGTTACTAATTGTGACTGTAGATTAGTCTCGTACCCAGACCCATGTTTTCACAGCAGCGGATGTATTACATCACTGCTACGTGAAAAGTGCGTTCTTTCCACGTAGCGGTGATGTAATCCACCCGCAGCTGTGGGAATCAGGGTCTGGGTACGAGACTAACTGTAGATGTCCTGTACATGTGATGAAGTAAGGACGCGTATTCAGTCGTTGTAATTTTGTGCATGATCGCTTGCAAACGCTTCTGTATCTATTTAAATTAAATATCAGCTGTACCTACCACGTGCTCAAATGTATGGATTTTACCTTGCAGGTACAGGGGACTAATGACAACAGCATTGCCAGCAAACTATCCATGATACATCCTGTAATTCGTATCAACAAGTCCGATCTAATCTCGTACCCAGACCCAACTGACGTAAGATGATACTGACGTAAGATCATGCTTACGTAGTTGGGTCATAGGTACGAGACGAGTAGTCACTCCCTAATCCAAAGGTAAGAAAGTATCACGGTTATTTGGTCAAAACACAACACTTTAGACGTTTTTTTTACTGAATAAATATTATATTTGCACTCATTTTGATATCGTACCAACAGCGATTTCTGTGGGTATGATATCAAAAACATGCTCTTGATACTGTCAGTAAATGTTTAATACTATAGTCAAGAGTGAGTTGTCACCCTTGGAAATGACTAAGATAGTATCAAAAAGCATCCGTTAGCCCTTTTTTTTACTAACTAGATACCATGCATGCTGTTCATTTTGATATCATACTAGCAGTAAATCCCTGAGTTGATATTAAAAATGTGCTCTTAATACTACAGCTGAGTAAAGATTTTATTGATATTATCATACCTGCATTGATTTATATGATATATCATTTCCATGAATCCTGTATGTATCTTCTCTTTTAGGGAAATCAAACCTCTTAGCTCCAAAACGTGAAAAAATCACCAAACTCTTGAGATATCTGTTCCACTATGCCAAACCAGACCTTACCGTCATACATGCATGCAAATTAGCTGTTGATGGTTACATCCTAAGTAGCAATTAGCAGTGGCTCCATAATACTGACAATAGCAGTTCTTACACCAGAGGATATCTCATGAGCTGCTAACGTGGTTGTAGAAAGCGATGATATCTTTGTGTTCCCTTGATAGTTCGGCTATTTTAAAGACGCTTCTCTAGAAAGCTCTCTGCTTCCAGAACTCTCTGTTTAGAAACAAACAGGGGCATTCTCATTACAAAATGAGAACATATCCTGAGGAGTTAGGATTTGGTCTGATGCAGGGCGTTGTTGACCAACCTTAAGAGTAAGGAGGCACTTTGCAGTGCCACCAATAACATCAAAAGCTGTCTCACCATGTGTGCCTTGCAAAATAGTTCCATTCTGTAAGCAACCCGAAGTCCTCTTGGTGGAAACAGAGAATGTTAAAGATGTGGCAGTTCTTATATTGACCACCACAACCATCAGAAAAATTGTGGACCTTGGTTATGGTGGGGAGCTGTAGTTTCAGGCCTTCAAACAGAATTTCCTGGGAGGCATGCACAGTGCTGTTTGTGTGCTGAGTGCTATCACTAATCATACAATGGCATTCTGAAGAAAGAGCACCATCATTATCACTTTGGCAGTACACAACAAAAGGATGCAGGTCACTTGGGTGTTCTCTCCCAGTGGTACCCCTGAGCTGGCAGTACACAACAAATGGATTCAAGGTCACTTGGGTGTTCTGTACCCCTGAGCTGCATCTTGGACCACAAAGGAAAAGTTTTCGGGAACGTCTCCAAGAAGCTGATGTAGGGATGGTCTCTTTTAGTTGCCTCAAATACATTGCATTTCAGCAACATAATGGTGTCTTATGAGAACAACTACTTTTGTTACCAATGACTCAATGAAAGTTTCAGTCATCGTTAAGAGTGTGCATCTGTCAGTAGTCAACCACTGCTGATACGTGATTTCCTCTGATAAACCTAACTCATCTGATTAGCTTAGCAATCTCACCACACCTTTGTTTCCAGGACAGGATTTACTGTAATTCATCACACATTTCTGTGGGGTTGCATCACAGACAGCTGCTCTTATGCACTCAGTGATGTCCAGCTCCTTGGTTAGAGACTTCAGCATTAGCTTGGGATTTTGGTGATGCACACACACACACACACACACACACACACACACACACACACACACACACACACACACACACACACACACACACATACACAAATTGCCATGTGAACCAGCCAGAACTCAGCATGTTGGGCAAAGTGAAGTGAATGTATAAAATCCTACTTTAGAAAGTTAGTGCAGCTCCTTGGATGAATTAAGAGTATACCTTTTTTCAAGTTTGCCTTACCCAGTCTCCTCTGCATTCTATCTTTGTCTCCTTTGGGAAGTTGAACACTAACTGCATCCATCTTTCCTTCCTGGACAAACCTCATCTGACTCGTAAAAAGCTGTCACTTCTATCTTCAGTGCCTCAGATAACTTCTGACCTTTGGACATTTCCAGTACTGCAATGACTCCTTCAATTTCTCTTAGGATTCTGCCCTTCTTCATCGTATAGTTGGTAGCACCATAGAAATTATGTGTTTCTTCAATTAGACAAGGTCAAGACCTGAAATTTCTCCTAGTAGGAATTCTTCTGTTGGAACTTGTTCTTTATACCTTCCATCAAACCCTGGTAGATTGCAAGTTCTTCAGCATCCATCTTGATCTGTTTTGACTCAGGCTACTGCAAGTCCCCAAGTGAAGTGTGGTAGGACTCTCCAGCTTTCATTGAGGACAGTTGATGCACTCTGGTACATGCTCTGAGCTTTAGCAATGCATTTAAGATTGTGCATGTGCTTGGAATAATTTGATTTGGAATGAGTAGGGTCGTTCTGTAAAACCTTCTGAACGGTCAATAATTATACATATCTGTGACATATTTTGAAAGCATTTGTCCTGAGTAGGCCACTTGATCAAATATTTCAACAAAAGATATGCATCACATCCAGCCAGTTATTGGACACTGTTGTCAGACCTACATGTATCTGAAGGCGATAAGCTAGGTCTTGAACCCCAAGACCAAGACACAGTCTCACCATGGTACATGTAAGTAGCAAGCGATTGGCATTAGATAACTTTGCCCACCAACATGCAGCCTTTGTAGTCAAAGCAGGGCAGCAGTTCCACATGGTACCAGAATATGTACAATCTGGTAACCCTGTATCAAATCTTACTGCTCATCATTGTTGCTAAGCTGTTCATACCATAAGCAGATCCAGCTATTGGTGCAGATGGGTGGCTATTCCAGACATGCAGCTGAGTATGACTGCTGAAGCAAGCCTCTCCTTTTCGCTTTCTTCAACTTCGATCACTTTTCTTCTTTGTTCTGCTCTCGCCTGCCGCGCTTTCACTGCCATCAAATCCTTCCTCTTGTCATCCTTGAAAGAGAATTGTGAAGGGACTTAGTCCAGATCACTGGGATTTCATGTACACGTTGCCCTCCACATCAATTATCATTGTTTTAAGTCATACACTTTTAGGGGGTCCAGTATAATCCATTGCACAATGTACTGTCTTTATGCAGTACATGCAGTTGTAGATGTTGTGCGAAGTAGAGTGTGTGCTTAACCTATCTAAACTATAAACCCCTGTATTCCGGCAAAAAGTAATGAATAAACTGTCTCCGATGTTAGGTGTTTGTCAATGAGCTTTGAGTCCACCATGAATAGGAAATACCAATCATCATATGATCTAATTTTAAAACCCAGTGTTACCATGGCAGTTCAAAAGAAATGCAAAAAATTAAAAAAAATTTTTTTAAATGGCACCCTACACCTGACACAGGCGTAGGGAAGACAGCAACTCTCCATTCTATTTGTTTCTCCGTGGAGGAACAATGGAATACAACTAGGGGAGGAAATTGGGTGGACCCCGGGCCGGAATTGATCCCAATACCTTGAACTTGTGAAGCTCTCGTTGTAACCACTACACCACAGTGCACTAGCTTGAAGTTGTCATATTATTATATGGACGTTCGCGCATGCGTAATACAGAGTACTTAACGAGATGATATCGTGTAATAATCAGTTGATATACTCAAATTGTCAGACTCCGCGATAGCCTACGTGGGTATATCACATTGGCGACGAGGGTGGGATGGCTGCAGTAGCCGTAGGCCAAATATCGGAGTTCCAGTCGGAGCTGGAGTCTATCACAGTATATTTAGAAAGAGTTGGACAGTATTTCATTGCGAACGAGATACCAACAGGGAGACGAGTTGCAGTACTACTCAGCGTAATTGGCAGCCGGACTTATTCCTTGCTCAGGAGTTTGCTGCATCCGGAAGTACCCGGTGAAAAGACGTATGACCAGTTGGCGACAGCACTTCGGGAACACTTCGAACCGAAGCGCCTGGTCGTTGTTGAACGGTTCCATTTTAACCGGCGTAACCAAGGTAATGGGGAGTCGGTTTTGGAGTATGTCGCAGAGATTAAACGCTTAGCGGGTACGTGTACGTTTGGAGCATTTTTGACAGAGGCACCGTTTCGTGTGCGGACTGACAAATGAAAGTATCCAGAGGAGGTTACTGTCAGAAGCGAACCTGGACTTCGAAAAGGCGGTGCAAATAGCTCGAGGCATGGAAACAGCTCAGAAAAACAGTCAAGTTGTTCAAGCGTCAGAAGGACGGGTACAAAAGTTTCAGGATCACGTAAGTAGTCGGACACAAGGAGGACAGGGTTGTAGGCATTGTGGAAAAAGGGGTCATCAAGCTGAGCATTGTCGTTTTAAAAATGCAGTGTGTTATAGGTGCCACAAGAAAGGACACATAGAAGCAAAGTGCAAGACAAGACAGGATAAAGAAGAGACGAAATGGATGGAAGAACAAGGTGAAGATGAGTGCAAAGGTCACAGGTATCATGTAATTGATACATTGTGTGAGGAAACAATGGGCTCAGTGTTTAAGTCACAGGACACCTCGGGAACAAGTGTCTACAGGGTGAAGATGGAGATCAATGGAGAAATGCTGATGATGGAAATTGACATGGGAGCTGGAGTGTCTCTCATTTCCGAAGACACCTATAGGAAAAAGTTTTCCAAACTACAGCTGACTGCCTCTGCCGTGAGACTGGCCACGTATACTACTCAGAGAATAGAGGTATGTGGAGAAGTTAGAGTGAGGGTCAGGCTTGGAGATCAGGAAAAGCATTGTAGATTAGTTGTGGTGGCGGGAAAAGGCCCCAGTTTGCTGGGCAGAGATTGGTTACAGACGTTCAGGATACAATGGCATCAAATAAATGCACTGGTAACTTGGCACACAACAGGGTATGCAGAAAAGGTCGAAGTATTGGTAAAAGGTTTTCCAGAAGTGTTTAATGACAACCTAGGCGAGATACATCCCTTTAAAGCAAGACTAGTTCTAAAAGAGGGAGCCCAACCAGTTTTTTGTAGACCAAGATCAGTACCTTTTGCAATCAAAGAGCAGATTGAAACGGAGCTTGAACGGCTGGAAAAAACGGGGGTTATCTGTCCAGTTAAGTACAGTGAATGGGCAACTCCCATTGTACCAGTTGCGAAGCCAGACCGAAGTATCAGAATATGTGGGGATTTTAAAATAACTGTGAATTCTGCCCTGCACGTAGATCAGTACCCCCTTCCGGTTCCAGAGGAATTGTTTGCTACGTTAGCTGGGGGGGAAACAATTCACGAAACTTGACCTGTCTAATGCATATCAACAACTTCTTTTGGATAATGATTCGAGAAAAATGTGCACTATTAATACACACAGGGGCCTGTATCAATATACTCGATTACCGTTTGGAATCGCGTCGGCTCCCGCTATTTTCCAAAAACTCATGGATTCCGTGTTGCAAGGCATGTCAAGAACGGTTTGCTACATTGATGATATTTTGATCACGGGAGATAGTGAAGATGAACACCTGAAGAATCTGGAACTAGTGCTGGGACGATTGAAGACTCATGGCATCACGGTGAGAAAGAGCAAATGTGTTTTCATGGCCAACTCGGTTGAATTTTTGGGGCATCGTATAGACGCAGAAGGTTTGCATCCACTAGAAAGCAAGATAGAAGCAATGGTAAAAGTTCCACCACCTAAAAACGTGGCAGAATTAAAGTCATTTTTAGGAATGGCGAACTATTATGCGAAGTTTCTGCCAAACCTGTCGACAACTATTTCCCCGTTGTACACATTGTTGAAGAAGAATAGTCGATGGCAGTGGACGGAAGAATGCAGTCAAGCCTTTTTAGCAGCCAAGGGCATGTTGACATCTTCTAAAGTGCTAGCGCATTACAACCCCAAGTTATCTTTGATACTAGCTACAGATGCATCGAGTTACGGTGTAGGGGCGGTGTTGACGCAGGTGAGTGAGGAGGGAACGGAAAGGCCAATAGCGTACGTGTCTCGGACGTTGTCAGATGCTGAACGAAATTATGCACAAATAGAAAAAGAAGCCCTAGCCATCATCTTCGGGGTAAAAAGATTTCACGTGTATTTGTATGGACGAAAATTTCTTCTGTTAACGGATCACAAACCATTGACGACTATTTTCGGTCCGAAGACCGGATTACCTGTGGTGGCGGCGTCCAGACTGCAAAGATGGGCGTTAGTACTATCAGCTTATCAGTACGACGTAAAGTTTAGAGCAACGGAAGAACACGGAAACGTTGATGGGTTGTCCAGATTGCCGTTGAAGGGGGAAAGACACGAAGAAGAGGAAACAGAAGCTAGCATATTCAACATGGTGCAAATAGAAACGCTTCCGGTAACTGCGGGACAGTTACGAAATGAAAGCCGATAAGACAAGGAGTTGAGCAAGGTGATGAGATACCTTCAAAACGGCTGGCCAGAAATGGTGACGGCTGAACTACAACCGTATGAAGCAAAGAAAACCAAACTAACCATTGAGAATCACACTTTGCTGTGGGGAATGCGAGTCGTAATACCTCGTAAGTTACAGGCAAAGGTCCTTTCGGAGTTACATCAGAACCATCCAGGAATGTCCAGAATGAAAAGCCTAGCGAGAAGTCATGTGTGGTGGCCTAATATAGATAGAGACATTGAAGCATGTGTAAGGGCATGTGAATGTTGTCAGGCCATAAAGCAATCCATACCCCTGGCACCAATGCAACCGTGGACGTGGCCAGAGAGACCATGGCAAAGAGTTCATGTTGATTTTGCTGGACGTTTCTGGGGAAGATGTTCTTTTTGTTGATGGATGCTCACTCTAAATGGCCAGAGGTGTACGAGATGACGAGTACAACAGCACAGAAGACGGTTGATATTCTTCGTCACATTTTTGCAGCATATATGGACTACCAGAACAGTTAGTGTCCGATAATGGCCCTCAGTTTGTTGCAAAGGAGTTCGAAGACTTCATGTTGAAAAATGGAATAAGGCACATTCGAAGCGCTCCATATCACCCGGCTACAAATGGACTAGTGGAACGTTTTGTACAGTCATTCAAAAGAGCGATGGAAACAGGGAAGAACAGCGGACAGACATTACAACATAGATTGTCTTCATTTTTGTTAGCATATCGTAGTTCACCACACAGTGTTACTAATGTGTCCCCTTGTAGTCTTTTTCTACAGAGAGAACTGAGGACCAAGTTGGATCTCCTTCGGCAAACCACAGAACAGATTGTGCGGAAAAAAGCAAGAAGAGCAAAAAGAGGGGCATGACAAAAATACGAGAGAGAGAGTGTTTGAGCAAAATGATATTGTGTGGGCAAGTAATTTCGGGGTTGGAGAGAGATGGGTAAAAGGGAAAATAAAGCAGAGTTCTGGACCCTCATCGTATCTAGTGGAGTTAGCAGATGGGAGAGAGTGGAGACGACATATCGATCATTTAAGAAGAGCAGAGGGGGGAGTAAGAAAAACAGAAGGGATTAAGAGTGAAATTGATGATCAACAAATGATGCAGCCTGACAAGGAAGTGATAAATAAAGAAAAGCGTGCAGTAGAACCAGCCCCGGAGGAAGCAGGGGAAGTACAGATAGACCAGGATGAGACACCGACTGAAGTGGAAGAAAATGAAGATAAAACAATGGAAAGAAAACCAGAGGTGCCAGTAGCCCGACATCAGTATCAGCTGAGACAAAATAGAAGACCACCAGACAGATATTAATAAGGAGAGAGGAGTGTCATATTATTATATGGACGTTCGCGCATGCGTAATACAGAGTACTTAACGAGATGATATCGTGTAATAATCAGTTGATATACTCAAATTGTCAGACTCCGCGATAGCCTACGTGGGTATATCACAGAAGTGTTATAGTTGGAACTTGTACTCATGTAGATAAGCCCCCAAGTTATAATAAAAAAGGAAAAATTATTCCTAGCGGGATTTGCTGCTCGATTCCCAATCACTGCACTTATCACCTGAACCTTGGGGTCATTCGATGAATATTGGTTAATCCGCAAGTGTTGATATCCCATTTTGCTTTCTTCTTAACTCATGCCTTCCCTTAGCCACTATATATGCTATATCACTCAATGGGAGGAAAACCTAATCGAGCTAGAGTAAGTTTTCCTTGAGCACGTGAGTCAAGTCACGGCGATTATCCGTGTACATGTACGTTAATTCCTTTCGCGGCAACTTTCTCATTTGTAGTCTCGATCAAGAGTATAGGAACATATTCATGTGCATGTATAGGTAATTGCTAGTTTTTATATTGGTACTCCGTGCAAGAAAAAAAAATCCATACCGATAGTCAGTTAACCTTGCCAATGGAACCGCTCTTGGTTGTTATATTCACCACTAAATAAAGCTGCATATTGCTTTTGTTGTTTATTGTTTACATTGTCATCGGTTATTTGCAGAGCGGCTTTTGAATTAGGTAATGGATTCAGCAAATGGAAGAAGTAGTCTTACATGAGAACAGTCCTAAATCAATGTGGAAAGAGCGGAGCGAAGAATTATTTTTGGTATATGGATTGATACTTGCACTGAAGCGATGACTCAATCTGAAAAACAGCGATGGCGATAAGTAAACTATGCTAGCGTGTATCAAATATCTTGCTTCCCAAAACCTAGCACTACGTGGTCATGAAGAACGATTAAGCAATGACTGTGATAATCCGGGAAACTTCCTTTCTCTCCTGAAACTGATTGGTCAATATGATCCTATATTATTTCAGACCATCTGAAATATGCTAGAGACAATCCTAAATCTGTCACATACTTATATCCCCAGAAAATCAGAATGAATTTATCAGAAACAGTGTAAACAATCGGTTGGTACAAGACGTCATACAAAGCAAGTACTACCGCGTTTTATCGTAGCACTGTGACCTGCAATCACCCAGAGGTATTCCGTCGGATTCCAAACGTTCCAGGATGACCTTCTCGAGGCTAGAAGCATCTATTGAATGCAACTCTATGAAACCCAGAAACATTTCTTTGATACAGACTTTATTGCATACAAAATTAATGTCAACAAACCGAATTACTATTCCCGATGCAGGTGTTGAATCTACTAGTAAACCACAGTATTGCGCTGTTAGGATCTGTATTGGGGTTTAGGGCTTAGGGTCGCGCCGAAGGCACGCAAACTAGGTCAATTTGCACCCCGCAATCCGAATCCGGTGTTAAAAAACACACGTATAGCACCTAAATTTTTTCGACCACTGGACGAGGGCGCCTTCGGCGACATATTAAATTTCCTAAAACGCGGCATTGACGCTGTTAGGATATATATTTTGGGGTTAGGGTTTATGGCCGCGCCGAAGGCGCGAGGGGACCAGGTCAATTTGCACGCGGAATCCGAATCCGGTGTCAAAAAGCACACTAAAATTTTTTAGCAATGTTTTGGCCGTCAACTAGGACGAGGGCGCCTTCGGCGCCATTCAGGGCGCCTACGGTGCCATATTAAATTTCCTAATGCATCTGTAATTGCTCGTCATATATCAGGCCTTCAACAGCGGATATGTGCCAGAAATCACCGTGCATTGTTTCTAAAAAGTGACAATCACAGTTTTAACTTAGCTCTGCCAAACAGGATCTAATTGTTGTAACCTTTTTTGGTTTCTCGGCCTCAACCCTACGGTGCGAAGAGCTGAAAAATGTGCTTCCACTTGTAGTGAAACGGGAATGTGAAACTCGATGGAGTTCACGTGCAATGTATTTTGTATTGGTCTAGGTGAATTGGTGGGATTGCTTGACAAGTTATCCGATGATACAACCATGACACATGACGCCAGAAGTGAAGCACAGATTCTGTTAGCAGCGATTTTGAAACTTGAATTCTTTGTTCTGTTGTATTTATGGAACACATGCAATTCTTGGAAAACTAGATCGTGTTCAGAAGAAGTTGCAGGATCCAAGCATGGACGCTGCAGCTGACCTGAAAAGTTTGCAGCATAACCTTGCCACCGATGGTGACCAATTGTGCCTGGATGCTATAGAGAATGCAAAGATAAGATGCACAGACTGGGAAATAGATGTGGAGCGTAGGATTAGGAGACGACGACAAATGCCTGATGAATGTCCCTTGCCCCTGTTTTCCGGCAAAAAGTAGTGAATAAACTGTCTCCGATATTATGAACAGTAGAAAATACCAATCTTATGATCTAATTTTAAAACCCGGTGTTACCATGGCCGTTCAAAAGAAATGCAAATAATAAAAATAACATAATTAAAAATTTTTTTTAATGGCACCCTACACCTGACACAGGCGTAGGGAAGACAGCAACTCTCCATTCTATTTGTTTCTCCGTGGAGAATTTCCATTGAGTGACACTACCAAGTCAACAGAAACCAAATCGAACAGATATTGTGCCCTTTGATGAGGAATGACCCAACATCAGCAGCTCTTTCACTTTTCGGTAGTCATCTCCGACAGAACCGAAGCTATGCCACCCGTGCACCTGTGGAGCAATGGAATACAACTAGGGGAGGAAATTGGGTGGACCCCGGGCCGGAATTGATCCCAATACCTTGAACTTGTGAAGCTCTCGTTGTAACCACTACACCACAGTGCACTAGCTTGAAGTATTATAGTTGGAACTTATACTCATGTAGATAAGCCCCCAAGTTATAATAAAAAAGGAACACATTATTCCTAGCGGGATTTGAACCTTGTGCTGCTCGATTCCCAATCACTGCACTTATCACCTGAACCGTTGGGTCATTTGATGAATATTGGTTAATCCGCGAGCGTTGATTTCCCATTTTGCTTTCTTCTTAGGAACTGCCTTCCCTTAGCCACTATGGTACATCACTCAATGGGAATTGAAGTTTTTCATGTGCACGTGAGTCAAGTCACGGCGATTAACCGTGCACGTTAATTCCTTTTCGCGGCAACGTTCTATCACAAGAGCATAGAAGCATATTCATGTGCATGTAAAGTTACGTAGGTAATTGCTAGTTTTTATATTAGTACTCGGTGCAAGAAATACTAGTACTCGGTGCAAGAAATACTAATCACAGTTGAAAAAGAGCTCAGAAATCAGCAATGACCATAAAAGTCCTCTTCTTTTGTCTCTTAATCTACCCACATAAATTCATTGCCTGGGTGCGGCAAAATAGTTGCAAACGGCTAGCCGAGAGGCTAGCTTAGTTTAAGGCGGAGAATGGGCGGAACAAAGAAACTTCAAAAAAGTTATCGAAATTGGAATGGGAGAAAAAAGAAACTGAAATCACTTAGTTGGAGAGGCATACATGCAAATAAGGTTAAGTTGAGCAAGTGTTATGACAAATAGGAAAGCTTTATCACATGCTTCTCCACCAGCCACAGAGATATAAAGTGAATGCGAAGAAATGTAAAGCCTTATACGCATGTTGTGGTGAACATAGTGTCATTCTTTGTCATGTGCTTAATTGGTAAATGTACACCTTTCGAGGACCAATCCTATGGGGTCATGACAATATATTGGACAGTGCATGTAGCTACACATACCTTTGTAGAGTATCAAGTGAGGGCTTTATGTAATGTAAGAAGGACCAGTTGTATGGAAACTCAACATGCACATAGAGTAGTTGTCATCTACAGAGCTAGGATATGTGCAACACATGCAACAATACAGAGAAAATACACAGAGAGTACAAAAGCTCGGTAAATAAAATCAGTGGCCTCGACAAACATGCATAACAGCAGTTCAATGGAATAGAATGCATGTAAGAACTCAACATGCTAGAGTAGGAAAGCTTTATCATGTGCTTCTCCACATACTGTTGTCCCAGGGGATTAATGAATCACAGTGTCCAGGAGGGAGCTATAAATGTCCTGAGGGGGGGGTATGGGGTGGAAAGTTAGAAAAATCATGTCCTGGGAGTAATGGAATACTGCTGTCCTGTGATGTAGCATGATATGTGACTGTCCAGTGAGAGAGGGAGGGAGGGGGGGGGTTGTTATATGCCTTGAGGGAGGGTATAATTTGCATATGTGTCCAGGGGGGTTGCTTAATAAATAATGTCATCAGTAGGGGTGTACACTTATTAACTGGAATAGCACAATCTGTGGCACGATGATTCGGAGGATTCTAAAACTTTCGTCCAAAATGCTAGTCCATGTTTTGTTCCAAAAGACTGAAACAAAGTGATCCACCTCATTCTTTGCACGTTTTTTCTGGACTTTCCTATTACTACTCCTTTAGTATCAGCCTCTTTCCATCCTTTCATCTGTGGGGCGTTATACTTAAACACAAAACTGAACGAATATTCCATTCCGTGACTATTCCACGAAATCAATTCGATTTATATCGTGTAAAATGAGCTGTTTACTCAGTTTTATACAGTTTCTCTACCGAGTATACATGGAATCTGGATTAAGAAATGTAGTGATATAATAATCAGACAAAGGTACTGAGAATACATAACAACAGCAAGTACACAATACATGCATTTTTTCAAATAGCCATTTGGTTCTGCATTCCCAACTCCAAAGGTCATTGCCAATCCACACCCAACACTTTGAAATTCAAAAGTTCTCTTGAATGTTGTAGCTAAAATCGCCTGTGCTGAATGTAAGATGGCTTAATGCAGCTATTGCCCAGGAGTTGTTGGAATTCTTTTGCCATTCTCAAATAGTTGTAAACTTTTGATTCATACTTTTTTGTCATTAGCAATTAGGTCATCATGATCTAAAGTTATAGGTCACCTTCGCCAAATTGATGGCCAGGTGATTTCTTGAATCAAATGTACAAACGGTTTGTACACAGTCTTTTGCCACAGTACCAGGGTTAGGTGTTTGATTCTCACTGGGAAGCATGCAAGCTCAATATGATGCCTTTTCATATGTATTTGAATGACCAACCATCTCCAAACCAAATGTACAAGAATCGTGCAAGTATATCAGGCACGTCATTACTCACTTGGATCTGTACAATCCTCACGCAGTTTTGCCTCTTTGGTTTGATAATCTTTACCTGCTGGTAGTTCATCTCATCTGTTCTATCATCCTCACCTGCTGGTAATTTCATTCTATTGTTTCAGCAGCTTCATCAACTGGAAATTTCCCCGCTTCGGTTTGACTAACTTCCACATCTTGCAAACTGTTTTATCTTACCTGCTTCATCAGTTTCACCACTGTGCAGCGTTGTGCCTTGAATGAAAAAAACCAAATTAAATAAACAGAACTAATACTAAAACATAACTCACTTCCAACATCATTACGACGAGGATGTTTCCTGCCACTTCTCTTATCTCCCTTGCTCCTGGCCAAAGCTGAGACAGGTTTGAAATCTACACTCCTTAACTACAGAGTTGCCTATGTTCATCTTTACTGGTAGTATATGATAGCAATCACGCACACTTTGAGGGATGCAGCTACATGTTTCATTTGAAAACAACATTACTACTCTTGCTACACCAGCTTTACCCTTCACAAGGAAAACACCGAGCTTTGCATCAAAACTAACCCAACCACTGTTGATACACAGCTTGGCACGATACTGAGCAGTTTCCTTTGCTGAAGCATGTGCTCACCACATCTTTCCTGCCTTGTACAGGAGCTGTATTTGCAATTATTGTTGTGACAATACTTGTTTCAACTGCTATGTTCCCTTGTAATCATTGGACAACTTCCTTAGGTTAGCAAGTTACAAATAATTCGATTTCCTTCATTCCAGAAACAACACTTGAGTATTGGATTCCAGCTAACCTTCTTGTTATTTCATTGCTGTAAAAAGTCTGCATCTGATAAAATGCTGGCACTGCATTGTCTATTTTAACTTCTTTCCATCCTTGCAATTCTTTCAAATTCAAACTCTCAGACTGATTATTAATGATGCTACTATATGGGTTGTAAATATGTAGGTCTTCTAGAACCCACCTACCAATATACAAGTATAGTGGGACATGGGTGTGTATTGTTGAGGTAGTACTTGAATTCACCGTCCCACTCTTTTCCACGTAGCGGTGATGTAATCCATCGGGAATCAGGGTCTGGGTACGGGAGAACCGCGCTGCTAAATACTAGTCTCGTACCCAGACCCTAGTACGTCGATGGATTACGCTACCTAGCGTAGCGGTGATGTAATCCATCCGCAGCTGTGACGTACTAGGGTCTGGGTACGAGACTAGCTAAATACGAGGACAATTCAGCTGCCATTAAGGCATCTGAAAGGAATCAGTATTCGCTGTCCGATTGGCTAAACGTGCTGCCGAGAGGAAGCGGTATCGCAGGGGTCACCGAACTACCGCTACCACCCAAACGTATGTGATGGCATGTTGTATTGCACTAGCATTAAAACGCTATAGGAAGATGTGCATGTACAGCACGCATGTAAGGGATCTGCCATTCACTTCACATGTAAAGCATGCATGGTGATCCAACTGTTGTGTACAGTAGTCCTTTCTCCTTTGTGACCTGTCTATTGAATATTGGTGTGTCATCCTTAATCTGATGTACAAAAAGGCTTCTTTATCTGATGTACAACGGCAGCCCGCAACTGTGTATCAATTTAATTGCATTTGCTACCATTTCCTTAGCTACTCCTTGTATGAACCCAAATCTCAAGCACTAATGGAGTATAATGGTGGTCTTGAAAAAGCTATTCTTAGGGATATTGAGTGAAGTAAATGATGCCTTTTGTAAGTCTCCATTGCTAGCTCAAAAGGTTGTTACAAGATCTGCCTGTGCAGCAGTAAGTAAGATTGGTGCAGATGCATTAGTTTCTAAAGCACTGAGTGTACGAAGAGCAAAAGCAGGGTCATTGCTAAAAACTATCCGGGAAGTTAATGCATTGAAATTAGAAGAGAATGATATTTTAGTTGGGCATGGGTATCATACTGCTGGCTCTGAACCTTACTTTTTTATTAATTCGTACACTTACACAAAACGACTTGAGGCCATTCCAGTAGATAGGTGTGTAGTGGCAGAGGAGATAGGGGACA
This sequence comes from Ephydatia muelleri, assembly GCA_013339895.1. Taxonomy (NCBI): domain Eukaryota; kingdom Metazoa; phylum Porifera; class Demospongiae; order Spongillida; family Spongillidae; genus Ephydatia; species Ephydatia muelleri. The sequence goes on along the minus strand of JABACO010000002.1, from coordinate 7,427,867 downwards.
GAGATAAGGATACCATGCACCCCTTGAAATGAAATGTACAAATGAGTGTACATATACAAGAATGGACATCATTGGAGAGGGAGGTCTTTCCCATGTAAACATTGTTACACAAACATTGCACACACACACACACAGCCACTCCCCCCTTATCTGTGAGATCGGTGATGTAACGGATGAAATTGAACCAATAGAATTGTAGCACAGCCGGTACACATGTTAAGGTTTTTCATGTATAAAAGCGACTCACTCGCCAAATAGTGCACTTTGCTTGCTGAGAACAAAAAAGGTAAAAACTAAATCCTTGCACTTTGTTTCTATACTCTCTGTCATGTTGATTCAGATGAAAAGATTTTTTGAAGAGGAGTCAGAGGACGAAGTACATCCTCCAACTCCTCTTCCATTTACGCAGCCACCGCCCCACCCCCACCACCGCCCCGCCCCCGCCACCGCTTAGATGCAGTGCTGCCCCCCTACCGTACGCCGCCAGCAGTAGCAGCACTAGCAGAGCTGCCCCCGCCGCCAGCAGCAGTAGCAGCAGAGCTGCCCCCACCGCCACCAACAGCAGCAGCAGAGCTGCCCCCACCTCCAGCAGCAGAAGCAGGAGCACCGCCACTACCAGCACCAGCCCCACCACTGGCACTGACACCATTGCCCCCACCACCACTTCGCCTGCTGCCCCCCTGGCCGCTGCCACCACCACCCACATGGCTCCCATGACCAGAACGAGGCCGCCGCGGCCATAGAAGAGGCTGGGGGAGACAGAGACAACGAGGACAAGGCCGAACGGTAAATAACATTAAAAACTCGTATACATATCATTTAAATTTTAAACCTCCCTCCCTCCCTCCTTTCGAAAATTAAAATCAATTTGTGACCACTTATAACGACGCCAGAGGAAAAAACTTATGAAACAAGTAAATAAAAACATTCTCAAACGAGAAAGTTGTTGGTATATAGGATTGACCAATGGTGGTGTAAAAAGCACGGAAACAAGAGTGACAGAAATTTGACTGGAAAATCGAAATAGGCCTATATTTAGCCCATTACTCAGGCATGCACTGTTATAATGTTAGTGTGCTAAATATAGGCCTATTTCAATTTTCCAGTCAAATTTCTGTCACTCTTGTTTCCGTGCTTTTTACACCACCATTGGTCAATCCTGTATACCAACAACTTTCTCGTTAGAGAATGTTTTTATTTACTTGTAAAAATAAACATATAGTGGAGTACCATGTAACTGAGATTGATTAATGTTTGTTATATTAATTTACATGTAATACATGGAATAGAAAGGGCAAATGTCCTCCAACCCTCCCCCCTCCCCCCCAGTGATGTTACCAACCCTGTGCCCATCGATGTAACTCTGCTACACCCACCCCATCCTTTGTGTTGAACTGTTACCATCCACTAAAGGGTTTTGGGATCATGATTTCAGAACCATGTGACATGCATATAGCACATATTGCAATTCACTAACCATGGGGTTCTTTGGTGGACGTTTGGAACTAGTAGTAGCAGCCATCTTGCAAAACTGAAACACAGTAAAGCAACTTGCACAATTGTTTAAACCATCAATATTTTCCAAGCTACACTTTTGTAAAATTGTAAAATAATAATAATCACTCAATTTAAACACACAACACACAGGGTTGGAGCATTATGAGTGGGATGTGGCTCAAGATTCAGCACGACTGTGATGATCAAAGTGGCCATGGGGTTCAAAAAGAGGTTCGGTTAGAGCACTGCATGGCTATTTACATGTATATCTAGAGTTCATGGGCACTGCACCCATATAGCACAGGCACTGTGTAGCACCATAGCACTACACAATAAGCACCAAAGCACTACTTCACAAGCAGCACACACACTATTTAACAGGCACTGCACCGTCACTTGTGACGGGGTGGCAAAGCTTCAGTCTCACTTACAAACAATCTGCAATTAGCCTGGGTGCTTACACTTTCATGTACATGAAATCAGGCCAGATTGCAATGTCCACTCCCATTGCAACCGAGTTGCAATGTCCACTTCCGTTTGAAACTTATCTGTGTGCCACTCCATCGAAAACCAACCGTAGACCCCCCAACACACACACACACACACACACACACACACACACACACACACACACACACACACACACACACACACACACACACACACACACACACAGAGGTAGGAAATGCAGTGCCCATGGCCAAGAGCATTGGACTGGGAGATCAATAGGAGCATTGAGACAAAACTTCTTGATGATGACATGCATTTTAAAAACATGCAATTGTGTTATATGCCATATAATATGTACATTGGTTCGCTGCCGGTGTGACTCAGGGTGGCAAATAGCAATGCCCTATGCACACACACTCGTGCACATAATTTGAAACACACCATGCATGCAGGTACACACACATTCACGCACACACACACACGCACAACACATGCATGCACATATGCAAGGAGGAGGGGTAAAAAGGGGAGGAGGGGATGGAGCAGGAAGGAGGAGGGGTGGAGGAGAGGAGGGAGATGGAAGAGGGCGATGAGGATGGAAGGGGGGAAAGTTTGGAGGCATGAAAGGGGAGGAGGGGGATGGAACAGGAAGAGAGGGATAGAGGGGAGGAGGGGGTGGAAGGGGAGAATATAGGAGTCGGTGCACGTGATAAGCTGCATGTTCGTATGAAATTGGGTCCCCCTACTCTCGAAGATGCCCGTTCATCCATGACTTTTCCTAACGAACGCTGCTAACACCCCCCGCCCCACCACCACCACCACCACCAACCCCACCCCACTTTTCGTATCGTATCGAGTCTGAAGCGGACAGCACCGCCAAATATATATAATGCGGCGTTGTTCTTGAGCTGTCGACCCTACCTTTGGTGGGCCCAGCTACCCAACTAGGCTTACAGCCTCGAACCAGGACGTTCTCGCAACTTTGAGGGACCCTAATCATTTATTGTGGCAAGCGTCGTCGTGTGAGCGAAAAGTTATGATACGGGGCAAACATACCGTTATCTTTATCGTTGTTGAGACATTATATGTGGTAACACTCCATACAAACCAGGGGGGACATACATGTACAAGAACCGACTTACGTGAACGTTCAGTTATGGCTTGTCGAATTGCATGCGCATTGCAGCATGGCAAACACAAGGTCTGAGGAACACTATGGGAAGTCTGGGAGAAAACTCTTAAAACTACGTATCTACGGGACGTGGTATGAGTATTGACAAAGCGGCTCCAAAATGGGCATGGAGGCGGTGACGAGAAACTAATCCCAAGATGGATTCAGTAATAATGCGATCCCATGTTACATAGCATGTTCGATGATTTAAATGTGCCGTGGCGTTAGTGCATCTAATGCCAAGCCAATTGATTCGTTATTAACGGACTGCACATTATACCGCAGATTCGGAGTTCCGCAAGACGAATAGATGCACGCATAATCCAGTCACTGCATGTCCCTTTGCACACACCCTGAGACCTACGTAAAGCGTTGAGATAGCTAAGTACGTAGGATTTACAACTGAAGCCCTTAAGGGACACATTCCACACCCAATGTTTTCAACAGTGTCAACTTGTTATGATACAATTATTGCATTTCTTCTGTGCACTTTTTCTGTTACGAGAATTTATCAGGTCTCAGAAGTAACTCTTTTAATGTCCTGGGTAGACTATTAGATTATTAATGTGATCACACATGCAGGAGGCGTCGCGTACCAATGACCGCATTAGGAATGCGAGGGAGTCGTAGTATACGGAGATAAGTCAATGGTGCGTGTTCTTTTACCCTGTCATATGAATACATGGAATAGCAACATCGTCTTGTTCCACATGGTTAGAACCAAGCAATCCATTCTTATTTTGCCCTGCTGGTTCTCACACATCTTTCTCCGACTTTCATTCAGACATCACCTTTGGTAAGTTACCAATTAACGTTGCTTCTTGTGTCGCCATATAATTTTAATTAAAATATGGCCCTCGACTGGGCGGTGTGCTTGCGTTGTGCGCGTTACCTCGCTTGTTCGCGAGTACGTAAGATGGCGTCGGTATGCACATCATCTATCTGCATCCCGTATGAAGCGAATACGTTAGACGCTTGAAGGACAAGAGACCCTAGGCAAATTTTAGGAATTCACTACGGTTAATGTATCTTCTGAATGTGTGTGTGTGTGTATGTGTGTGTGTGTGTGTGTGTATGTGTGTGTGTGTGTATGTGTGTGTGTATGTGTGTGTATGTGCGCCCGCGCGCAATCTGCGAGTTTTATATCATCGTTTTTCACATACTTTTAAAAACAATAATGCCCAGTATTTATTATGCATCTATAGCTAGCTATAATGTGTACCGATCCATTTCGTTAATTACTGCATGGACAAATTAATCGGGAGGCGGGGCTGGAGTTCGGGACATGACACGGAAAATACACTTTCCTACTGAAGGCTTGAAAGCGATGGCTTTGCGCCGTGTACGGACGGGATACATGTACGCTCTCGTCCTTACGGCTGCTTTCGCATGCGGAGAAGGCCAGTGCCCATGTGAGTACAATACATAACGTATAGCCTAGTTCTGCCGTCAGACCGATTTACTCCTCCATGCAGCCCCCGTTCCATCTCCGATCGTCACTTCACTGGCTGCGTTCACCCAAATTAATACTGAAGCGAGGCTACACTGTGAATTTTCATGTCCGAACGTTTACCCCACATGGGAAAAGCGGCTATCATCTAATTGGATGTCAATTAGAGACAACAATTCTATAAGCGGGTATGTCAGCTTGTTATAAATGTAAATGTAACTCCTCCGTATATATTTTATGCAGTATTTTTTTGGCTAAAAATTCAGTTATTACATTGCTACAAACGGTGATTTGTACGTTCCACAAGCCGATGACTGCACCGCTGGAACCTATCGCTGTGTTGCAAGCATTATTGGCTCACCGACACCGCTATACAGCAACAATGTCACGATCACAGTACTGAGTAAGATAGCATGCCGTAATGTGTGCTGTATTTTAAGGTTTTTAATATCCCTTGCAGGGAACCCTGTCTTGCAACTGTGCAACATGCAGTCCAATACTATTTGTGTCGATCCGGTACAGAGATCAAGGAATGTGTGTGTGACTATAGAAGGTAGCACAATACTACTTACCACTTACTCGTGCACAAACACAGATGTGAACAGATGCACACCCACATACACACAGCAATTCTATAGAATACAGCAGTGATTTGAATCCAAACTCATTCCTTTTCAAACGTCACAGGAAACCCCAATGTTAACTGGACATTGGACAGGTTGGAGGGATCACAAAAAGAAACTAAACAGATTAAACTGCCACAACCACCTGTCTTTGCAGCAGCAAGTCAACTGTGTCCTAGTCAAACAAACAAAACAATGGCACAGCTAACAATTTCATTAGACAGCCCTATTTCAATCAGCTCTGGATCATATGTCCTTACTGCAAACTATCTATCTGGAGAAAGCAAAAATTTATCTTTAAATATCAATATTTCAGGTAAGGTGAATTTTATATTCATGAAGTTTCTGATGGATTGCAGTTCATACAAGCACATGAGTATTATTTTAGTTATGAGATCATACATATCAGATCAGATGCCAGATACTCCATAACAATAATGACGTTTAAAATTTTTACACGTTACCCATATCTTGTATCAATTCAAGCAGCAACCTAACTACAGCAAACGTAATACGAGACATGGAAAGGTGGTTTGACTTTTCATTGTTTTATACCTGTCTATACGTCTATACATATTGCACAATTAGCGATGATGAAGAGTATGCAAAGGCAGTTACTGGTAGTATAAACAAGAAGTCTAAGCTATGTAGGATCTGATTTTTGCCTTTCAATTAAAATAAGTGCTGAAAGAGTGTTGTTGCTAAGAATGAAAAACACAAATTATTAAAAAAAGTCACAGACTGTAGATAGTGGCAATTTGTCTTATTGGTTGAAATCAGTGTATCTGCGCTAGCTATTCTTGTCAAGAACACCTGTGTTTGTCCTCCTCCAACTAATCATGCATGCCTTCTATTGTGTGGGCCTGGCCTTAATGACATTTGAATGCTGGAATGCTTGACTACATGTTCAGTGCAGCTTAGTGCATAAGGAGTATGTATTTGAACGATACTTTGTGCTGAAATCACAATTAAATCCAAAACACTGCACTGTGCTTCTCATGCAGGCCCTGATAATCCTTATCCAACCACGTCAAGTACTGTGGTCCTTCTCAACTATTCTCAATCAATCTCCATTCCATGCACGGTGCAGCCCAGTGCACTACAGGGTGTGGGGTGTGGAGGGCTCAGCATTAATGCCGGAATGTCTATTACTTGGACCAAAGAGGTCAGGCATGCATAGAGTTCAGTGTTCTTTAGATTGTACTTACATGTACAAATAATAAATTCCTATTTTTAGGGAGTGGAGGTGCCCCAAGATCACTCTGAGCCAGTATACACTACCAATACCAGCAATTCATCTATTCTGATAATTCAGGCATTACAGAAACATCAAACTGGTCAATACATATGCCAAGCAAGCAACATAAAAGGAAGCAACACCTTCTCCACAAATGTCTATGGTATGCCCATTCTAAATCATGGGGACCAATGTCATAACAGCTCCCTACCAGGCCCTCCTGATCCAGTGCTAGGACTAACATTCTCCGTGACCCTGGGCACGGTAACCCTCGGATGGAAACCTGCCACATCCAGTCCAATTACAGTCATCTACAGAGTCTACTATGGGTAAAGTGCACATAATATCTTTATTGCACAATACACTATAGTGCTGTGCACTTTTACAGCAAAGTGAATGGCAGTCAGACATCCATAATTACATCTATGCAAACAGTTGACATTACTGAACTACCAGAAGGAAACTATGAAGCGTATGTGTTAGCCATTGCAAGTGTATCATCTGCAACAGCTCCGAGCTTACCAAGTACAACCGTCTTCTTCACAGTGAATCCATGTAAGGACATAAAATAGAGTTATGTCCTTTCATTTTTTAACAAGTATGAACATGTATTGGAAAACAAAGTTATTATGGGTGGATAAGGGTGAGAGACATTGTGAAATCGGGATTAGTATTGAAACTGTCTTCAAGTCTGCATATACAAAATTAATCTAATGTGTACAAGATGCATGTGTGTCCTTATTTTATTTTAATCACAGCTGGACTCTCTCAGGCCACATCCATTACCATCGGTGTGTCAACTGGTGGTGTTATAATATCAGTCATCCTCATGACCATAGGCGTATTCCTTTTGCTGAAGTACTATTCATTCAAGTAATGTTCTTTAGTTGATGTTAAATTGATCTCACAGTTTTAAACAATTTTCTACAGAAAAATGAACAAAAGTGTGGAGAGAAGTTGGATGGGAGAAGATGATATTGATCATGTATGTTATGTGAGATTGTTACTTGTCAAACTTGGTGTATTATCTTTAATCTCCACAGCATACATTAGCTGTGAATGAGTATGTGACTCCAATCACACTCAACCAAAGCAATGGTACTTCAACTAAGCTACAATGTTCAAATCGCATGAGTATGTTTGAAGATCTGGATCCTAAATGGGAATTTCCTAGAGAGCTTCTTCAGTTTTCAGAAATTCTGCATGATGGCTATTCAACAGTTCTTTTTAAAGGCTCTGCCACTGGCATAAAAGGAGACAAACAAATTGATGTTGCTGTCAAAACGTGCAAAGAAGGTTACAGTGAGGATGACGTTAAAGCATTCATAGCTGACATGGAGTTCTTGGCTAGCCTTGGATCTCACCCAAACATTATTGGGCTTCTTCGTGTGTGCACAGTTGAGAGTTAGTGATTTCAAGTCTCCATATTCCTTTCTTTGACCTCTATTCTTCTAATCCTGTGCCTTTGATGTTATTTATTTCCTATCTGATTGTGTAGGTCCAATGTGCATGGTGTTGGAATACATGTGCCATGGAGACCTGCTTGGGTTCCTGCGGGCATCCAGAGGTCATCATGGTCTATACACAGTTTTCCCTGGAAAGCGAGAACAGCTTCCATCTCTAAACCTTACCTCGAGAGACATAATTAATATTGCAACAAAGATTTCTTCTGGAATGATGTTTCTTGAGACAAAAAAGGTACTCACCACTACATTTGTTGCCATGTGTGCTATAATTGTGTTCAACAGGCAGTACATGGATTACTGTGTGCTTCCAATGTTCTTGTGGGAACCAGCCTGGACATTAAGATCAACGTAGGTGGATATGACCTTAACAGGGAGAATTTCATCAAGTGGATGGCACCAGAGACCTTGTTTGATGGAACCTCAAACACTCTTAGTGATGTGTAAGTGTGCACATGTATGTTTCAGCTAATGCTTAGGTAGCCTGACATATGACCCTACAACTTCGGACCTTCCCACACTCATTCCTTCTACTAAAAATGGTGGTGTTGCTTATTACATACACATGATTAATTGTCATGCATCTACGTGTGTGTGAGCAGGTGTGTGATTCTAATCATTACTATAGCTACTATAATGAGTATGATTGTAGGTTTGCAATTAAAACTGTTCTTCTATTTAGTTGGTCGTTTGGTGTAACAATGTGGGAACTAATCACAGTTGGTAAGTGAAGTTCTCTGTTGTGTTTACACTACACCTATACCAGGTATATCTACAAGTTCACTGCCTATAAGTGTTGCAATCATGGATTGGTGTCCTTGACATGCTAGTTATTCTTATTACATGTAATTACCAGAATGGTCGATTGATTTCAAGTGAACTGTGTGGCCTTCAATGAACACAACAAGCAATAATGGTTTGAATAAGCAAAAGGCAATTTTGATCAGAGTTAAACACTATGCATACTAGCATGGGAGGACACTGAATGTAACTAAACATTTGCCTACATAATCAATTCAATAAACGTTATGATGTAGGGGTGTAGTGAAAACTGTCAATGATTTTAATGTGAACTAATTATTTTATAGCATGCTTCATGGATATTGTTCATGCTTCAATTGGTTTGCAACCTATTTTACAAGTTTATGTTTTGCGTCTAATCATTTGTGCTACACAGGAGGGACTCCATATGCTGAGATATTGCCATTTGACGTGTACTCACAACTCTGTGGAGGAATGCGGTTGCCAAAGCCAATGCACTGCGCACAGGAAGTGTATGATATTGTAAAAATATGTTGGGCAAAAGTCCCAACAGAACGGCCGTCTTTTGTTGTGCTGCACGAACGATTAGATGCAATGACCCAGTCCAAAATGGTGAGCAATAGATTTTCAAAGCAGGGTTATTTATATTGCTCTACTTTTTCTTTTTGGTAGAGTTTTTTGGACTTTCAATTGTACAGTGATGAAGCTTATTCACAGTTTGAAGATGACTCCCAACTCTCAACTCCTCTGTGATATTATTATGTATTTTAGGTGTGACTTTTTCAATGTTCACATGTGGCAAGTAACCTTGTACTGAGCTTGCATTGCTTCTCACTGTGTGTTTGAGTAAATTTGTCTGTGCTCATCTTTTTTTGTTGGCTTGCTATTCCAAGAATATTACATTAAAAGAATATCCAATTATTTACTGATCACATTCTGCAACTGTTAGTGCATGTTTAATCTTAATGATAATGTCAATGTTGCACAAATGGATAAGCAGAAAGATTAAACTCTCTTTTCAAGAATGAAACTATTTGTATAATGACATATTCTTGCATGTATTTATGTGACTAAATGTTGTTTATTCCATCATTTGTAGTGATTGATAACATGAAAGTAATTGAAACTTCTTCAGTAGATGCGACATTTGATTTACCTTTTTTTATTCTTCCACATAATACAATAGCACAAGATGTATTGATATGATATTTGTAACTACTGGGTCTAACTGGAAAGGCTCAATTGCTTTCAGCCTCTTCTATCATGCTTCTATCTAATGGAAGCTCCATTAAGTTCAGTGCCATACCTCTGACATCTCTCTGTATGATTGCATGGTACATTTAGACTCTAAATAATAAACCACAGTCCTACTCCACTGGGTATCTCTGCAAGTGTATTATTGCACAAGTGGCACCTCAAGCCATATATGTGCTCACTTGCACAGTGGTGATCCATCAAGATGCTACCATCAGATCTAACCAATCCAGTGGCACTCAGCATGAAGGTATCTTGGCTGTAGCGATAGAAACAAAAAATCATTAGGTTAGGTAGTAATAGATACACATTTTTTTACCATTCCTTAATCTGTGTGGCTTAATTTTGATTCTAGTTCTATTTTATTTATTTGGAAAAATAAAAACAATTGCTCATTGGAGAAAGCTGCTTTGCTTTCAGCCTCTCACAGTTGGCCATCTCTGCACATATGTTTGCACAAAAGTGGTATCACTACTGTACCAAATTATCATGCGATATGGTGATGCCAAACGATAGTTGCGATCCGACCTGAACACTCCAGAGGCAAAAAGTGTGAAGATATCTTGGATATCAAAACAGAGCACTGAGTTTGTTAGGAAATTTAAAACATGTGCATGCTTGTAAAGGATTGATTGCTCTCAACTGCTTTTTCTGTGCATTTCAGTACTGCAAGAAATTCATTATTGCTCAAAATCACTTCACAACTGATTGTCTCTCGTACATTTGTAGGTTAAGGCAAGAGGCCAAAGGAATCTAGACAGGGCTATGGCATACATTACCTGCATGAGAACCCTGAGCCCAATTAATATTTGAAAGTTGCGTAAAATTCAAGATGCCTCAAATCGAATAAGCTGAGAACTGATAATAGAAAGAAAAACAAAAAACAAAGCCTTGCAGCAAATGGACCCAGGGAGAGGGATAATTCGATTCAGATTTATCATATGGACCTGGCCTAATTAGCCTATGCTTTGAGTACCTTTTTTTCCTTTAATTTAATACACTTAAATTAAACAGGTGCATCGAGAGAAAGTATTTATGCCTCTTTTTTTTTTCTCTTGCAAATAATATCCTCGAGTCATAATCAAAATGACCTTAAGGGCTGCCATGAATGAATGAAAGCACATTAATTGAATTGCCTCCTCACTAAGCATCACTGCTTTGGAAGGGCCATAAATCTAGGTTGAGACTAGACGGTATGGAACAACTGAGATTGGTACATGAGAAGTAGTTTAAGTAATCAATCTTGTCTACTATGCATGTAGTCTCAGTATTTCGTTTTTGCTATGAGACTGGATGTGAAGTGCATTACAAGTACTGTACATTACTTGTAGAGCACCAGTAACTGTCTAATAATGCAGGAAGACAGCACACTAAGCCTATCTACTAATAATCATCTAATCATACTACTGTTGCAAAGCAGCATTTTGGACACATCACCTGTCTATCTACTAGAGCAGTAATAATACCCAATATGCCTATTTACTAATAATAATCTAACCCTTGCTACTCTCTGTCAATCATACTCTCCTGTTTGTATGAACTCTATGTAAGAAGAGTACTCAAATTCTCTCGGAGGTATTTCATCCCTGGAATAAAAGGCTATCCTTCAAACTAAGTTTCTTTCTCTGTAACCATGTGTTAAAATCTGCCACTTGTTTAGTTAAATAGAGCAGCAATTTTAAACTTGAAGGCAGTAACTAGGCTCATCAATACAGTTAGCATTGCATTTCTATACACTATATGAATCTAATCCATTCACTTTTCATCCTATCACTGCTTAAAAGCTATCAATACAACCTTCTTTTGCCTTTATAGGCACATGAAATAAGGAAAGAATGAATCAATGAACACCTATATGAAATACTTTTTGCCCACCACAGCAACAATAAGTGAGAACCAAGAGATACAATAACGATGAACTATTGAATCCATACTGAAATCCCCATTTTCCTCCATCTCATGGGATAATTAACTCTGTGATTGACTTCAGGCCAGTAGCGTTCAACTATATGGTTCTGTGACATAATAATTACAATTATGCATGTATACAGTTCATTTACAAGTATTATAATATTACCAGTGTAGATGTCGTTTGCCTGTGAGGAGGCTTCTCAACATTGTGATGCAAGTGTTCCAACAACTCATGAACAAAGTGACAAAGAATTTGTAATAGGCATACTAATGAAACCCACTATCTTTCCTGACACACCGTACTTGACTAGTTTTTCATTTTGGTCTATATGTAATTTTTCACCAAAGTACTCTGCTCTATATGGTTGTGAATTTTAACTGTTTGCTGTTCTAGTAACTCTCATCTGATAGCAGTCCTAAGTGCCTTGCGGACGCGTGATTCAGACACTTTGAGACCTTGAGAAGCAAGAAATCCGCACATGGGCTTCCAACCATACATAGGTCCTACCTAAACAACAACACAGGAAAAAATTTCACGTTCCCATTAACGGGTTTATGACATTTCCCAGTAATTTTTATTCCCATGTTTGGGTTTTCAACCAAATTCCCAGCATGGAATTTTTTATTCCCAGTATCATAAGAAACTTCCACACCAGGATAAAAATAATCCCATCATGACAATCAATCCCATCATTGGGATTTCGTTTTCCATAGTGGGTTTTTAATCCCAGCATGGGTTTTTAATTCCCAGCATAAGTAGTAATTGATTGATTCTGATCCTGAAAAAAAATTCCCATCAGGGAAATGCTAACCCAACATGGGAATTTTTATTTCCACAGTTGTTATTCTAAATCCTATGCTTGCAATAAACATGTAATTCCAAGTGCGAAAAGACATCAAACCAATGTATAGGGATTCAAATTACCGTTTTAATTACAGTGTGAGAATTCAGAACCAATTCTGCAACACACAACATGAAACAAAACTACTGAAACCAAAATTTTCCTTCAAAGTATCCATCCAATGAACGTACTATTGAGGCAAAATGAACTTTCTCCTTCTCCTTTAGGCGTTTGTAACGTACAGTTACAGTAGAATCAGCATCTCTTTCATAAAAGTATGCATAACAAGTGGCAGCAAGAATGTATTGCTGCCAAATAAAGTTCATTTCCATCGATTCCTTTCACATGCACCATTTCTCCAACCTCAGGATAGTGCGGAACTAATACATCACTACTACACAATGGCAGAACTGGTCTTTGATTATCGATGACAATGTAGCAGTATGGATCTTGAAGATGTTCTGGGTCAGGATAAAGCATAACTTTTCTAACAATTCCACTCACTGGAATGAACAGCACCGTCGCTGATGGTTCAACAAAGGGATTATCGCTATACTCATGGAATCTCAAATCTCCAGTAGCTGTTAATGCTTGTGTGTATGCTTCTCCCTTTATAAACGTTTTATACTCTCCTTGTAGATTTAATGATACAATATTCAATATCCTGACAACTATTAACTCTTCAGAAGTATCATATTTGTAAAGTATGTGTTCATTGATTCTATACAAGGTACCATTGTATCCATGATTAGGCATATAAATACTGCTAACTTGGATGTAGCAATATGTAAATCATTATCCCATGGCATTGGAGTTGTTAGCACTTGGTTGATCAAATTGCTTTCAACTGCAGTTAATGGAACGTATCTTTTTCCACCCACAAGAATACTTTTAACATCAGAGAATTGCTTTGACAATTGTCTTGCTTGTGAAATACTCTTTGCGTGTACCTAGTAAAGAAAAATGAAAGTGATTATAATTTGTTTCCACAGTTGTAAATGGAGTCGTGTAATATTTCTAGAAGCATGGACAGAGGCATGAAATACAATTGTGTTTATCATGTATCAATTCCGAGACATGCATGTATGAGATTATGTGTACATTTTCTGAATCACAGAGAAGTTATTTAAATTTCATTTATCATGCAAGCCAATTAAAGAAAAAAGTTAATTATAAACTTACTTCAGCAATCGGATGAGGCAATGGAAGGAAGCTATCATAAGACATTTTCCTCCAAGTCCTGGGGCAGGTGTTGTCCTGAAGTTTTTTGCCGTATGACAAATCCCCAGCGCTTCATGAAACGAGCAACCCACCCAGGCTCGCATGAAACGTTGGATCCGTGATTACCTCTTTTGCAAAAACGCTAATGTCTTTCCGCAATACACGCACACATCCCACCACCACTACACCGCTTTCGTTTCCCACGTCCTTCAGCACACATTTTCATCAGTTCAGGCTTTTGACGGCACCATTCCCGCACCTGCTTCTCGTTTAATAATTCCAAACTCCTTGGCATGCTCTGTTGATCTGTACGGCTAACAACAACTAGCTTGTGAGTTGTATCGTAGCACTTTCTCTTTGTATTTCTTGCATGCATGAGAGCAATAGCACATTGTGTCGCATTATAATACATTGCAACTTGGTCATGTGATCAGTGTGCCTTTTCGCATGCAGCGTCCTCGTGATCAGACTCATTGGTTACGTTAAGTAAATTTAATGAATCCAAGCCCCAAATAGCTTGGAAGGGCTCTTTCTCATAACGAGAAGCCTACCTCCCCTTGTTTGGCCTGGTTGTCATTTGTAGGTGAGTTGTATTATATGTCTAGCGTCCCGAAACTACTTTTTAGGAATGCCGCCTTTGTCATTGTATTGCATACATGCAGAGCATCGCGAACGTCCTCGGCTACATCTTGAGCTAACAATCAAAGGTTGCGCACACGAAGGGACCATCGAGGATTGCATTTCCAAAATATGACAGCAAAAACTTCTATTTCCGTGAAGGGTATTAAAAAACCCATGTGAAGTTAGCCCAACATTCCGTAGCCGCACATTTAAACACCAATTAAGAACATCGCGCGCCGCGGGCGCTGAGGCGCAACTGTAAAATCAGAGATCATATATAGATGATCTCTGGTATAATCGATAGACGCGCTAGTATATAGTAAAGTACTTTACTACTAGTATGCATTAAAATGTACCTAGACCTACACAAAGTTAATAATAACGTACAATGAACAAAAGCCAAAAGAAGGCCATCATTATAACCTGCATGCCCCCAACCAAACAAACCAAAATACAGGTGAGGCTGCACTACTCAGACATCACACACAGCCCACATGACATGCCTATGCTAATGGCACGCCCTTGGCCCCTCACCTTTTTGAACAGGAGAGGTTCAAGTGTGCATACATAGGGACAATTTTATACCCCCAACCAAACAAACCAAAATACAGGTGAGGCTGCACTACTCAGACATCACACACAGCCCACATGACATGCCTATGCTAGTGGCACGCCCATGGCCCCTCCCTTTTTTGAACAGGAGAGGTTCAAGTGTGCATACATAGGAGCAATTTTAAGAGTTGCTTGCCCCCAAACCAAACAAACCAAAATACAGGTGAGGCTGCACTACTGAGACATCACACACAGCCCACATGACATGCCTATGCTAGTGGCACGCCCATGGCCCCTCCCCTTTTTGAACAGGAGAGGTTCAAGTGTGCATACATAGGAACAATTTTAAGAATTGCATGCCCCCAAACCAAACAAACCAAAATACAGGTGAGGCTGCACTACTGAGACATCACACACAGCCCACATGACATGCCTATGCTAGTGGCACGCCCTTGGCCCCTCCCCTTTTTGAACCAAAGAGGTTCAAGTGTGCATACATAGGAACAATTTTAAGAGTTGCATGCCCCCAACCAAACAAACCAAAATACAGGTGAAGCTGCACTACTCAGACATCACACACAGCCCACATGACATGCCTATGCTAGTGGCACGCCCATGGCCCCTCCCCTTTTTGAACAGGAGAGGTTCAAGTGTGCATACATAGGAGCAATTTTAAGAGTTGCTTGCCCCCAAACCAAACAAACCAAAATACAGGTGAGGCTGCACTACTGAGACATCACACACAGCCCACATGACATGCCTATGCTAGTGGCACGCCCATGGCCCCTCCCCTTTTTGAACAGGAGTGGTTCAAGTGTGCATACATAGGAGGAATTTTAAGAGTTGCTTGCCCCCAAACCAAACAAACCAAAATACAGGTGAGGCTGCACTACTGAGACATCACACACAGCCCACATGACATGCCTATGCTAGTGGCACGCCCTTGGCCCCTCCCCTTTTTGAACCAAAGAGGTTCAAGTGTGCATACATAGGAACAATTTTAAGAATTGCATGCCCCCAAACCAAACAAACCAAAATACAGGTGAGGCTGCACTACTGAGACATCACACACAGCCCACATGACATGCCTATGCTAGTGGCACGCCCTTGGCCCCTCCCCTTTTTGAACCAAAGAGGTTCAAGTGTGCATACATAGGAACAATTTTAAGAGTTGCATGCCCCCAACCAAAAAAACCAAAATACAGGTGAAGCTGCACTACTAAGACATCACACACAGCCCACATGACATGCCTATGCTAGTGGCACGCCCATGGCCCCTCCCCTTTTTGAACAGGAGAGGTTCAAGTGTGCATACATAGGAGCAATTTTAAGAGTTGCTTGCCCCCAAACCAAACAAACCAAAATACAGGTGAGGCTGCACTACTGAGACATCACACACAGCCCACATGACATGCCTATGCTAGTGGCACGCCCATGGCCCCTCCCCTTTTTGAACAGGAGAGGTTCAAGTGTGCATACATAGCAATTTTAAGAGTTGCTTGCCCCCAAACCAAACAAACCAAAATACAGGTGAGGCTGCACTACTCAGACATCACACACAGCCCACATAACATGCCTATGCTAGTGGCACGCCCATGGCCCCTCCCCTTTTTGAACAGGAGAGGTTCAAGTGTGCATACATAGGAACAATTTTAACAGTTTCAAGCCCCCAACCAAACAAACCAAAATACAGGTGAGGCTGCACTACTCAGACATCACACACAGCCCACATGACATGCCTATGCTAGTGGCATGCCCTTGGCCCCTCCCCTTTTTGAACAGGAGAGGTTCAAGTGTGCATACATAGGAACAATTTTAAGAGTTGCATGCCCCCAACCAAACAAACCAAAATACTGGTGAGGCTGCGCTACTGAGACATCACACACAGCATGACATGCCTGTGCTAGTGGCAAGTCCATGGTAGCCATGGCTTCACACCTTCTTGTTGAGTTAGATTGTGAGAGATGGTGTGAGACAGCATGATCAGGTGGTAATATGTATTGAGGGGTTAAAACTTCGGAAAGTTCTGGAATCTGCTTGACCTATAAAAGCATTACAAACAATTTGCATGCACAGTTTTTCTAAAGTTGGAAGAATGGTAGTTTTTTCTTTTCAAAAAGTGTGCATTTTATTAATTATGTTATTCAGCCGAACAAGAAGAAGTACAACATTATTTTGGAAGAACTCATTGGTGTTTTAAGAGAGGGAGTATGGCCTCCACCAAATCATTCACGAACTCCCCCTGGTGGATTCTGGTTCTTAGTTGCTGCAGCATTGTCATCTTGCAAAAATCCATCAGAAAAGTATGTCTACTCTGTTTACATGTGCTGGTATCGCAACAAGGTGAAGATTGACAAAGCCCTTGGTATGTATTGACTCTTATTCATCCATTGATCAGTTGTCTCATTTTTTCAGTGGAGATCCAGATCCAAAACCATGACGAGAAGATTGTGAAGATATCTTTGGATAAGGGTGAGGTGGGTGATGATCTGGAGAACAGGGTGGTTGTGTTACAGGAGGAGAAGGTGCCTGGTCATGGGAAAAAGAGTGTCTCGACCCAACTGAAGCAGCAAGTGAAGGATTTACCCCCGCTAGAATTTGAGTTGGCTTGTCCACAGAACAAGGTAATCAGTTTACCATGGATGATGATCTGGAGAACAGGGTGGTTGTGTTACAGGAGGAGAAGGTGCCTCGTCGTGGGAAAAAGAGTGTCTCCACCCAACTGAAGCAGCAAGTGAAGGATTCACCCCCGCTAGAATTTGAGGGTGCTTGTGCACAGAGAAAGGTGATGAGTGTACCAGAGGACGATGAAGATGCTGCAAGTGAACATGATTGGGATGACCAAGCTTTGCTGAAAGAGAGCTTAGAATCTCATTTAATGGTATTGTTATAAATTCTTTATGTTATCATATGGACTTTGCTAATTCTAATTTTCAATGGAATTGCAGGAAACTAAACACCAGAGTTAACTTTCCAAGGTTGTAACATTAAGCAAAAATGCATTTAATGACTCGGTGTTTGACAGGTCATGCAAAGTTTTACATCAATACTCTGATGAGATTCATGACTATGAATTACGTGCTTTGGTGGTAAGTTACGAAATGAATGTGGAGAGTTATGTTGTAATGAGTTTCCATCTTTGCTGGCTTCATCACGGAAAAAGTTTAAAAGGAGGACACTGTAAATTCCACAATATTGCTATTAAATGCTGATAAACCATGCAATGCTTTAGACACGTGTGCTGTGCGAAGTAGAAATGAGTGGATAAGCTACAATGATACCAGAGTTAGCGTAATTTCAAATCAAGATTATAATAACTCACCAGAAGTGCAAGTAAGCAATTCAATGTATTCAAAAGTAGTTTTAATCATTATTTTCTTTGTAGGAAAATGCTACGATTGCCATTTACACAGCTCTCATGGCATCCGTATGTGTGGACGTTTTGTGTACAACTCATCAGTACTTTTTCTTTAGGTATTGCTTGATAAATGCAATTCTTCTATACCTCCACCATATTTGTTGAAATTCACTGAACTTGTAAGTTACTTGAAAACCGTGCATGCACAAAGGTCAGTGAGTAACTACATTATATACATTGTAGGAGTACACAGGTTTGACGATTCAATTGGAATCAGAGGTTTGTGTCTCTTGTTAATAATGCTAGATAATTGTCAACTAAATTCATAACATGCAGCTTAAAATGAAAGGGGCCAAACCACATTCACGATTCCAGTTAGAAAAGTGCAATTTAATGTCCTTGATGGCAGGAGAATGGATTGATTCAAAGGTGACATTTTAACTATAAATGATGGAAATAATGTAGTTTGCACTCAACAGATTATCACATCATACATGGATCTACTTCAAGACTCAAAACTGAATGTAGTTGATTGCACTTGTATACATTTCAACAAGTTTATGTTGTTTTTCAGGGACAGAAAGTTTTCTGCTTTGATCCAACCTTTCTGCCAGTATATAAAGACAAAGGTTATAATGCAGTGCGGAGGCATTGCAAGGTAAAGTGATCTTGAAAAACATGCATTCAAAACACTAATCATCTTAACACAGGTGAAAAACATCATGGATTATGACTGTCTACTTTTCCCTGTGCATACACCACAGCATTGGTGTCTAGTGGTTGGTTGAATGGGTTATGTTTCACTTAATGTACTATAAGCACTCCTCTATAGGTTGTTTATCCCCAAGTACATGAAATCCATTGCATAGATTCTTTGCAGCAATCAAATTATGACGCTATAAATTGGATTTGGTAAGATCAGTACGTCTGTGCATTCATGCATAAATGCAGTTTGTGTGTGCGTGTGCATAAAGGATGTATTTGGCCAATGAGATGAGATATGCTTGGAACATTCAAATGTTACGATCAGACTGGAAGTACAATGACGCAGTACAGCTTTAGTGCTTACATGTGTTGTACATAGTAAATGAACACTTTACTCTTTTAGACTTCAAATCACAGTATGCAGAAGAATTCACATGATTGTGGTGCCTTTGTGTGTTTTGTAAGTAGAAGTATTCAAAACTTTACTGTGCGTCTAGCTCAGCACGTTGTATAGGCAGCAAGATTGCTTGTGGAAGGCTACCCATGCCTTCATACTCAGGTATTGTGCTACAATGTTCACATGGTGTATTGATTTGCAGTTGTATAGGAAATGATGGGTGGATTTAGACTTCAAATGGCTCATGAGCTGTCTTGTGGAGTGCTCTATGCACTGCAATCAGATGTAAGCTAATTTAAATTTGAAACATGCATGAAGTTTTAAATTTATTTTTCGTAGCAGAGGTCTTCATGTGTCTCTATAGCCATTGATGATAGTCATAGTGGCATACAGGATGATACTGCTAAACATGGGCAGAGTGATTGTGATGATATGGAGATTGATCAAACTGATCAGCTTGGTGACGATGGTGACATGGATGATGAAGATGATGCTGATGAAAGTGATGAAGAGAGAACGGCAGATCCCAATTTTTTAGTTCCTACTTATGAAAATGAACCAGATCCAAATGATATATTTGGTCTTAAATGGGGTAAGGATCACTACTTCAATTACCTTCCTAGATTGAAAAGGATGCCATACACGTAAGGACATCAAACATTTGCATCACAAACTATGCATGCATGCATATGGATTTATTTCATTGCAGGGAAGAACAATGCCCATTTGAAAGGGAATTTATCAGAAAAGTTGTGAAAGAAATGGAAGTAGGTGTAACATTTATTGTTTGCTACTTTTATACTTCTACTTTTCACATATTTAGCCTACAATAAGAGTGATCCAGTCTGGAAAAAAAAAAAGTGTATTTTTTCGGCACATTCCTGCCATTGAAAAATGCCTTAAAGCAGATGCAAATTGGCCTTTACAGCATTGCTGTGATATGGTAAACATGTTCAAATAGATTCAGCACTTATTTTCCAGTCAACTCTGAACCCTCTAAAGGTGTTGGAGATATTTCATTATCTCATGGAGACTGAAAGTGATGTTAAGTCGACGGCATCAGTTTGTACCTCAAGAATCAACAAGATTATTGTGTGGCCAGAGGTATGACTGTAACGTAATTGATTCAAACTCCATGCAATAAAGTATTTTAACAATTTTTACCTAGATCATTACTGCTCTCATTGCCATTAAGTTCAACGTCAGTCGTAAGCAAGCAATCAGTCACTTTCTCAATAACACACTTCCATAAAAACTTTGTGTATCTGTTTTGTGTCATTCCTTATTTGCACTTCAGAATAATGTGAAATTTCAGACAATATGAAGATATTCTCATGCACAGCTTAATGATAAATTACAATGTATTCACGGAGTGCTTGAAAGTCCAATGAAAAAAGTAACTCATTATTAACTTTGACCCTTTCATTCACACTTGAACCTCTCCTGTTCAAAAAGGGGAGGGGCCTTGGGCGTGTCACATGCACAAGCATGTCATGTGGGCTGTGTGTGATGTCTCCGTAGTGCAGCCTCACCTGTATTTTGGTTTGTTTGGTTGGGGGCATGCAACTCTTAAAATTGTTCCTATGTATGCACACTTGAACCTCTCCTGTTCAAAAAGGGGAGGGGCCAAGGGCGTGCCACTAGCATAGGCATGTCATGTGGGCTGTGTGTGATGTCTGAGTAGTGCAGCCTCACCTGTATTTTGGTTTGTTTGGTTGGGGGCATGCAACTCTTAAAATTGTTCCTATGCATGCACACTTGAACCTCTCCTGTTCAAAAAGGGGAGGGGCCATGGGCGTGCCACTAGCATAGGCATGTCATGTGGGCTGTGTGTGATGTCTGAGTAGTGCAGCCTCACCTGTATTTTGGTTTGTTTGGTTTTGGGTATGCAACTCTTAAAATTGTTGCTATGAATGCACACTTGAACCTCTCCTGTTCAAAAAGGGGAGGGGCCAAGGGCGTGCCACTAGCATAGGCATGTCATGTGGGCTGTGTGTGATGTCTCAGTAGTGCAGCCTCACCTGTATTTTGGTTTGTTTGGTTGGGGGTATAAAATTGTCCCTATGTATGCACACTTGAACCTCTCCTGTTCAAAAAGGGGAGGGGCCAAGGGCGTGCCATTAGCATAGGCATGTCATGTGGGCTGTGTGTGATGTCTGAGTAGTGCAGCCTCACCTGTATTTTGGTTTGTTTGGTTGGGGGCATGCAACTCTTAAAATTGTTCCTATGCATGCACACTTAAACCTCTCCTGTTCAAAAAGGGGAGGGGCCAAGGGCGTGCCACTAGCATAGGCATGTCATGTGGGCTGTGTGTGATGTCTGAGTAGTGCAGCCTCACCTGTATTTTGGTTTGTTTGGTTGGGGGTATAAAATTGTCCCTATGTATGCACACTTGAACCTCTCCTGTTCAAAAAGGGGAGGGGCCAAGGGCGTGCCATTAGCATAGGCATGTCATGTGGGCTGTGTGTGATGTCTGAGTAGTGCAGCCTCACTTGTATTTTGGTTTGTTTGGTTGGGGGCATGCAACTCTTAAAATTGTTCCTATGTATGCACACTTGAACCTCTCCTGTTCAAAAAGGGGAGGGGCCATGGGCGTGCCACTAGCATAGGCATGTCATGTGGGCTGTGTGTGATGTCTCAGTAGTGCAGCCTCACCTGTATTTTGGTTTGTTTGGTTTGGGGGCAAGCAACTCTTAAAATTGCTCCTATGTATGCACACTTGAACCTCTCCTGTTCAAAAAGGGGAGGGGCCAAGGGCGTGCCACTAGCATAGGCATGTCATGTGGGCTGTGTGTGATGTCTGAGTAGTGCAGCCTCACCTGTATTTTGGTTTGTTTGGTTTGGGGGCTTGCAACTGTTAAAATTGTTCCTATGTATGCACACTTGAACCTCTCCTGTTCAAAAAGGGGAGGGGCCAAGGGCGTGCCACTAGCATAGGCATGTCATGTGGGCTGTGTGTGATGTCTCAGTAGTGCAGCCTCACCTGTATTTTGGTTTTTTTGGTTGGGGGTATGCAACTCTTAAAATTGTTCCTATGTATGCACACTTGAACCTCTCCTGTTCAAAAAGGGGAGGGGCCATGGGCGTGCCACTAGCATAGGCATGTCATGTGGGCTGTGTGTGATGTCTCAGTAGTGCAGCCTCACCTGTATTTTGGTTTGTTTGGTTTGGGGGCATGCAACTCTTAAAATTGTTCCTATGTATGCACACTTGAACCTCTCCTGTTCATAAAGGGGAGGGGCCATGGGAGTGCCACTAGCATAGGCATGTCATGTGGGCTGTGTGTGATGTGTGTGATGTGCAGCCTCACCTGTATTTTAATTTATTTGGTTGGGGGCATGCAACTCTTCAAACTGTCTCTATGAATGCACACTTGAACCTCTCCTGTCCATAAAGGGGAGGGTCTATGACAAGGCACAAACACAGGCATGTCATGTGTAGAGTAGCATCGTTCTGTTGCAGTAACGATTTGCAGAAAGAGTCTAAGTGTCTGATCTTTTTCAACTGTAGCGTATCTGACGATATTAATGACGCAATGCGGCCGTGCGGCCAAAGTATACGTGGTAATTGGTATGGAATGTGCGGCAAAGAAATGTTGGGCTAACTTCTAAGCGGTGGGGCCAATGACATGGGCAAAGTCAGGCAGCCTCTAGGTTGAGGTCCAGAAATGCCTACATGTAGTGATGTATCGCAGTATATGTACTTGTAATCATATTCACGCATTAGCGGCCTGCGCATTATTTTTAATCAGTGCTAATATGTGTGGAATGTGCGGCTGTGGAATGTACGGCTAACTTCTAAGCGGTGCGTTTTTAAAAACGCCCGGGCAAAGCGTTTCAAGTACCGATTAGAAGCCGCGGCTGAGGTTATGGTATTATGTGTTCTGCCCCAAGCTGGTTGTAGACCACAGAAAATAAGTGTGGCAGGGAGGCAGTAGATTCGAAGGTCCCATCATAGATACTAGGTCCCATTTACTAAAAGATGGTTTATCTCCGTTGATGCTAGCTACAATCACCTTTAAAGTGTGATTGACAGACCCTTTCTTCTTAGACTGGCCCTTAGTTTGACTGTGAACCACGAAAGCTAAACTTGGCCACGTGGGTGTTGATGACTGCTTAGAAGAGGAGAGTTAGGTCCATTTCCCGAACACGGTGTTGAACTCAAAGTGGTAGTTGACCTGCTACTATGCGGTACTTCGGATGATTCTGTAGATTGAGCGCAAGACACTCCTTTCACGACTAGAAGAGAGAACGATTCAACTGAATAGAGATCGAAGATGCCTCCCCATCGAGTCGCAACCACACAGTTTGTGGAGTCAACTGAATCGGATAGATAAGGTACAAGAATCATGATCAGTTATGGAAATGATATTACATCTCAGAACTACATCTTGATACCAACCTGAAACATTAGGCCAATTTGCTTTGTAGTTATGGTACCTTCTGTGGACAGACCCACTTCAAATTCTTTTTTGTCCATTGCAAATCGAATGACTTGCTCAGCAGCACTCATCTTCTGTGTCACACCTTGCTAAGCGCATGCTTGCAATACGCCTGTGCATGCACCTATGATCCATGACCATGTGGGTATTTCATTCAGGCATGGCTAAGCTAGACAAGCTGGAGGAATATGTGAAGCGAAATATTCAAGTAGAAAAAATTCATAATGCTGCATATGTTTCCTGGTGAGAGTGGAATAAATGTGAGGAATATTCAGCGGTTCTGTGAGGCTAAGGATATATGGAGAATCAGTTGAAGCAGTTGTACTGGAAGCTATTATCAGGGTAATATTAATAAGTGTATCCAAAGTATCGCTTATTCGTTTTGGTAACAGGTAGGACCAGTGTATGGACGCAAAGTGACTTGCGGACTTCTCAGTGTGAAAGTTTTTGAAACAAACTGTCTGTGTGGTGGCTTGACCAGCGCAAATGAGCAAGTTTCTCTTGAACAAATAGTGAGAGAACCCATTCCTTGCCATGGTCAACACGAAGCTGATCAAACAATCCATACTCCACCTAAATTAAATTAACAATCAAAGGTACTTGAGAATCTGACTTTCGCACATGGTCTAGCCTCAACATATGCTGATAAATTTTTACACTGTTCTTGATTGGCATGGTGATAAAGCTCCTGAGTAGCCATCAACAGCACAAACATCACGAGTTTCTCATTTTGGTTGGTATGTAGTTTCTGACCAAACTGAACTGAATTTATACTTAGATGCGTTTTATTGATGCGTGCTTGGTGGTAAGCAGGACAAACAGTTTGCAGTGCCGTTGCACCCTTTAGACCTTTCTATAGTGTACAAGAGGCTATTGCACAGCGAATACTGCATCTGCGGAAATACAGCTTCCACGCTGGTATTTTCATTGTATACTATCTATTATAAATTCATTACAATTGTTGTAGAACCATACTGCTGAGTGCTACTGGCCAGAAATTGAATCACTGGGTCAATTACCCAATAAAGTCTTGTCTTCTGCAGATGCTAGAAAGAGGGGACTTTGATACAGACTCCATGACACATCATTTCTGTGTGTCATGGATCTCAATGAATGTGTGCATAATTGGAACCAGACAGTTTGTGCAAGCATGAAATTTTCCATTTCTGGTAAGCATGATGCACATCTCAATTGCATGCTTTAACTCTTGGAACGCCAAGTGCATGCATGCATGCACACACAACCGTTACACCATTCATGCATGATTTAGCTATTGCAAGCAAACATTTGTTCATCAGTCACAGCTCTAAGACATGTATATGCTTGATACACTTGTAAACATGTACAAAGTAATTATGTTTCCTCTCACGCTGGCCATTATTCACTTCACTAATGCATCACTTCAACCCCATCCCCCTTTTGCAAGTTTGTATTATGGGTTGTTGCAACAAATGTGCCAGTGGGCGCACAAAATGTGCTTACACTGGGACCACATATTTTCAAACATTTGACGTGCATGTCAGCATTGCACTGGCATGCATATTCAAAGTGATTTTTATCAACACATAGCACTGCATCAATGGTGAAGCAGATAATTCTCATTGTGAGCATGTATGTATATATGCATTTGGGGTTCAACGAGTTAAATAACTGCTGAATATTTTATCAGGTAAAGGGATCCCTAATGAGCTACCAAGGTCAAGCAGGACAGTCAAATTGCCAGAAGGAATAATACCAAAGAGTGAAACAGCATTTTCAGAGTACGCAACATCAGGAGGACACCTCACAATTAACTCTGTATTTGGCAATGATCCAGAGAAGACTTGTTGGATGAAAGAAACTAGCAATTTCATCAGAAATTACTCACCGGTTTGATAATTAGAGCACCTTTTAATCATATGTGGTTGAAATTTATATAAAAATGAAATCAATTTTTCAAGTTGTATGCCAGCGTTTTCAGTGCCATAAAGTGATCTTGTGATTTGTCCAAAGGTTCTACTGGCCCAGTTTCGCTACTGCTGACACACATGGAGCTGTATATGTGTGTGAGTGTGCATAATTACTAGTAGATGATCGTAAACTAATACTCACCTTCGATGAACTCCTTTCCTACGCCACCTGCTAGGGCCCAAGACTCAGGGGCAGCAATTGAGGGGAAGGATCAGAGTATACTGGTGCCAGAGCCCAGTACGCATTAAGCAATTACATGTAGTCGCCATGAAGACCGACCTCTGTTCCAATCTTGCGTAATACCATCATCGTTAATTAATTACTACAATAAATGAGATCATGACTGGACCAATATAGTAGTGGGAAAGATAATACGTCAGAGAACAGAACATTCAAATTCCTAGGTATGAATTTTTTTTTACACATTTAAACAAGTGTTGTCTTAACCACTGTATTCATACACCGAAGTGACAATTCAATACATTTACAAAACATACTACCACTAAATGACATCATTGAAAGGAGGGGAGAGGGTTGGAGGCAAAGTTCCCAAAACGGATGCAGCATTCCCCCTCTGAATGGCAACTGAGAACCCTTTGCATGAGGTATGCAAGTGAGCTTTTGTCACCTGTAGTGTTTGCAATGTGGCGACCAAGTCCGTCAAGCATGACATGAGGTCACAGACTCCAGAAGTTTCAAAGGCAACAGCAGGAGTGAAGGAATGGTACACATGGGAGGTGAGGTAACTGTACTTCTTGATCTTGGTCTGCTCTGCCTGGTTTGCTGCTGCGAGGCTGCAATGGATAGATGGGAAGTGGCAAAAGTGTCAAATGTTTGTTTTTTTACAAAACAAACAATCTGAAAATGTTGTAATTTCATTGTCTGGAAGTCAAAATTGAAACTTCTACATGGCGGAAAGGCCCATGGACCCTCCACCTCATGAAATAAGTTGATGACCCAGAAATAGAAACTACTGGGAATTAAATAATGGCTTTATTTGTAATGTTCCACTTCTTCATGGTTATATTCCACCTTGATACTTACTTGGCTTTTTTTGTATGCACTGTCCACATTTCTGCAAGGGAAAAAAAAACTCCGTCAATTAATTCAGCTGAATTGATGCTAAGTGAATTTTATAATAGTAGCAGAGCTCTATGGAGAAGCAACCTGTACCTATAACATGCATCAACTTTACCACATTGCAAATTATGTTAAATTGCTAGGTCCATTGTGAACTTGCACAGAAAGTGAAAACGGTCAAATAAAGCATTTATACCATGGCAAAGGGAGCAAACATTTACATTGAAATGTCAACATTTACATTGAAATGTAAATGTTTGCAGCATTGCAACAATGCAACATTCTCAGCATGAGACAATAACCGTGATTACCCACACTTTCAATTACATGCTTAAAAATGTGTTGGAGAACATGCATACCTGGGCACTCTTGTACTACAACAGATTATTAAAGATCTTTATTAAATTGTGGTGCCACTATGATCAAGTCTCCATAGTATTTAAAATGATACTGTGCTCTATTGCTTGAGGATTAACTTTGAAAACGCGCAACAGCCACGTGGATAATTATAAACTTATAAGTTAGGTTATAATATTCTTTGGAAATGCACCTTCACCGTCGAAAGCTGTAATAAAACTGTAAGCAGCAGACTTCTTTCAACCTTTGCAGTTGGGAATTGCCTGCCCACAGAGTGCTGAGTTCTGCCATTTTGCCCACCTTGGAGTGAGGGCTTACACGTGATGGAAGCCATACCTGGCCAGCGGATGCACAGTACTTGTCCTCAATTGGGATAGAGGGAAACATCCTGCTTTTGACATCACGTTGACCTCTCCCTTAATCCCATCAATTCTAACAGCAGCAAGCCTGGGTTGGGTGCTGAAAATGGCACCAGAGGCCTTGAAGGGTTTCTCACAAGTAGCCACCCATCTAGCCATTCGTGTGAATAACTATGCATTGGCCCTGTTGCATCTCTGCTCTGGTTTTTGCAAGCTGATCCACATTACCAGTGTCATGCCACCACACCTTATCCTGAGTGCCATGCAGTGCTACGACGTGGATATTCGCCGCTCCTTTGCAAACGTCACTGGTGTGGATACTTCAGATACTGCTTGGAAGCAAGCTAAAATGAATCTGTGTAGAGGAGGATTGGGGCTCTGCTCACTAGCTGATCACTCTTCAGCAGCTTATATAGCATCCTTTTGCACAGGTAGAAGTGTGCAAGCTACACCACATTTGGCTAATGTCATCTCTCTGTATAAAGTTGTGTTGCAGATTGTGATACCTTATCAGTCAGTTCACTGAAGGATAACAGCCCAAACCAAACGATACCTTCAGACTCCATTGAAGATTTACAATTCAATTCACTCCTCGCACCAGTTCTATAGCATGCAGACAGTGCAAGACTATTATCCAGAGCAAGATCAGTATTACGAGGGCAATGAAAGAAACATCACCTCAGCGAGCTGAAGCTTGGAAAACTAGTCTCTGACATTGCTAAGCACTTTGGGGTAGGAATACACAAATATACAAAACCAAGGTGCATTGCTAAAGTTTTGTTGAAGACAGGTCCATACCAACTGATTCAAAGCTATGTGCAAGAAAAGAAAAATATCCAGAAATTGATGCTGCAGTGTTTGACTGGTTTTACTCATTGAGAACTCCTAGAAGCACTTGTAAGCCATACCCAATTTCAAGGTCCCTGATTCAAGTCCGTGCTTTCTATGAAGCTAAGCAATGGGACATTGTGGGTGGTTTGGACATTGACGATGGAGATATAATGTAGGTAAGCTAGTTCATGTACATGGGATGTAAATATAGAGGAGGCGCAGAGAAAGAAATAGAACTACCTCAGCAAGCAATTATAATAGGAGGATGTAAATATTAAATATGGGTGAAACGACTTTATTTTACAGGGCTATTCCTAACCAAACGTGTAGCCTGAAAGTGACACCAGGCAGGCTGGAAGGGGTAGCAAAAACTAATAAGCAAAGGATAGGTTGACTGCAATCTTTATGTATACAAGTGCCATCTCCTGCCTTAGTATGTAAGGGTAGTAAATAACCTCGCTGCTCTACAAGGAATCTTCCCTGGTGAGATGTATGGGAAATGATGGAACGAAGATCCGTAGATGGACAGGTGTGCCATTGGAATTAATAATGGATGGATTTTCAGGCCATGACAATAACCACTTGGTCAAGTTAGGATATTCAAGTTCCCTCCTAACGTAACCATGAAGATGGCCCTGCTCCTGGGATCTTTCCAAAAATCAACACGGTCCTCCCGCCAGGCAGGCGGTACCCATGACAAAGCAGACTCATCACGCGGTACCCCATCTTCCATGGACGCACCCAGAGCGAAGGTCCAGTCAAACATGGCCAACATAAAAAAACTGATGTTAGACATCGCTCATGCCTCCCACCATCTGGAATACCTCCAAAGAGCTGAGGCTACCGGCAATCTCCCTAGGGGCCTCAGTGTCAAGCCTAGGATGATGATGCTAGTGTCGGCCGACGAAACCACCACCAAACTGTGGAAAGAACAAACCAAAATAAACACGCTGGGATACATGAGAGTAGCCATGACCCACTACGAAAACATAGTCAGAGACAGAACCGAAAACATCGGAGAAAAGAAACTCTTGAAACCATAAACGAACCATCTCTGAGTGAGCTTCAGACCAAAGCTCTAAGGGGCACGTACGAGCAGCTCCTCAAATCCGCTACAGAAGAGAGGCCAGGAAGGTCTGACTGGAAAGGGCGCAGACGTCAGAACAGAAGCTGAGAGGCAAAGGACCACAAACTAAAAGACCACGCAACGGATAGTGACTTGTACGTTAAACACACACACAGTAGATACAGACAAAAATCATTGTCTCTACGAAACAGGACCCCTGATAGCCAACCAGGGAGGAGACAACATTGGAAACCACCCACCAGATGGGCACCACGCTGAGGGTACCCAAATTCACCCAGAGGAAACCAAGAAACACAAGAGAATAAAAACCAGACAATAGAAATAGACTGAGACGTTTAACTAAAAAAAGGAATGATGTGTGCCATAAACATGACAATATTGTCAACCTGTCCTCATACTGCCTCACTAACACAGAGTCAGACATACTCTCCAAAGGACTCAGCTTTATACCATATAACCCCCACACCAATAAGGTTACAGACAATGACATCACAGACTTTGTGAGGTACAGATACAGAAACATACAACCAAATGAAAACCCCTTTAAACTGAAATCAAGAGACATACTCCTGTGCACAGTGGACGTCACAAACATGTACACTAATATAATGAAACCAAACAGCCCTAAGAGCTCTAAGTCTCCCTCCAGACTGTGCTCGCAATAAACAAGACTGAGACCCAAACCAAACACGGTGGCAGAGATACGAGCTTCTCCTTGGCGGAGGAGACCATGAAGATGGCCCTGCTCCTGGGATCTTTCCAAAAATCCGCCTTTGGATCAAGGAATGATAGCAGCTTTTTAAGCTCACTATAAAAGTATGCTCCTTGAAAACTAGTTAGTAGTGCTCTTTCATTTGACAATTTGCTGATAATGGCAACGTAGCTTCCAGCTTTGTGCAGGATTAGAATATGGTTGTATTCTAATGTATGGTTGTACCAAATTAAGGATGCATAGAGCAGTATTTCAGCTGATACATGATCTATGTAACCATGGTGGCCCCAAATAACATCTGCAAGATACATGTACGAGAACTGCTCAGGCCATCATCAATAACATTCTCATATGTGTTTTGTATGAAAGGAATTCGACCGTTGGTGTACATGAGTTTTACTTTAGGTCTTGGGATTCATTCCTGGCAGTTGCAAATTCTTCAATTCGAAGAAAAATTGATCAAATGACCATGCTGACATATGCCTATTCTGATGCATAATTCTCATACACTGTGCAATTTTCGGCTCCATTTTGAATGAGTCATTTTCATTTGGCAAGTATAAGAACGAGCATGAAGGTAGCAGTGCTGCACAGTTCATGGAACTGACGGAAGCCAACGCATGAGCTATGTGAGTAGTAAACAGTGGCTTAGTGTTATAGGGGTTAAATTAAGTTACATGATTATTGAAAGGTTGCCACTGTTTATGCATTGGCATGAGCAAAAAAGAAATATTGCTCATATTGTTCAGAAAAGGAGGATCCTCAACCTAAGAATACCTTCCAGCAGATAGTGAGATGTTACTGAATGCCAGTAGCAATGAGAAGTTTATATTGTCTGGACAAGGATTTGCCTTTAAGGAGCTAGTGAAGATGTACAAAGTTCACGATTCTAAAAGCCGAAATTCGCTGAAGAAGTCATGATTTGATGAGAAATGTTCTGAGTGAGTTATACACTGTAGCCTTGCGGCACTAGAACTTGTGGATGATATGTTTTACAATGCGCATTCTGTTCCTGATTGTTTTTAAAGAAGCATTAACATAGACACAGAGATAATATAATCTCTGGTACAAGTGCACATACTTCACGTGACACACGCTAGCGGGTTTCACATTCATGATTTTATTGTAACACAGATTTACTTAATTTTCATGTTTATAACATTTGACGCATGCAGATGGCTGTGTGCAGAACAAAGGCGATGGCTACAAACGCATAGGAGACAGCTTTCGTCTCTGAGGGTTCAAAGAGAGTGACAGTTATCACATCACTATAGAAAAAGCTGCAGCACCACTGATGACACAAAATGTTCACTTCAACAAGCCGTATTTGGTTGTAGTTTCTAGCCATGTTGACATTACCACTGCAAAATGGTGAGTCACTCATGGACTTTTGGTGACTATTTGAATGAGCATACTTGGAGTGTACCTCAAACCCAAATTTAGTACTGGAAAAAAACGCGACTTTATGATTTTCAAATGATTTGTCACTTACATTCTGTTACAGAATGTTTAGTGATTCGACGCGTTTTTTTCCTGTGCTATATGTGTGTCGCATATTAACACAACGATTGTAACTTCGAATCAGCGCTCGTGTATTTAATGGCAGTCTGAGCTCTCATTGCGCACAGGGGAACAATGCGGTGAACCTTTGATTTATGAATTGATTTGTTTCTCGCGATACTATTGGACAATCACGCAGAATATTTATCAATTGATTTTTTTACGAATCATTTGTAATATAACATTTGTCAAATCCACTGCGTGATTTCTGCGTGATTGTCCAATAGTATTTGATCATTGATTTAGCGCGTGAAATCAATTCATTAAATTGATTAACCGCATTTTTTCCCTGTGACTGCCATTAAATGCGCGAGCGCTGGTTCGAAGTTACAATTGTCGTGTTAATATGCGCTATCTCCCTTAATCCACTCATGAATCTCGTGATAATACAATAATCATTTGAGAAATCACTTATGAAATCTACATAATGATTCACTATACTAACATGATCACACGATTTTAGTATAGTGAATCTCGTGTAGATTTCATAAGTGATTTCTCAAATGATTATTATATGATCCCGAGCGAAACATTACAATACAATGCTAAACATTACAATGACGAAGAGAAAGTCCGCATCAAAGTTGCTAGTGAGCAGTGGTGAGCATTCTCATGACTTGGCCCTCCAACTCCACGAGACGCTCTTGCCCTTTCAATGTTCAGCAGCCGTTTCCTTTGGTACACTGTGTCCGTTCTTCTTGCGCGTGCTCATGGACTTCATCCAAGCCGGCGTCCAAAGAGTCGAGGTCAGGCCCCGTAGGCTGGTTGTAAACTGGGGGGGTTTCTTATTCATTAAACCTGGAATACATAATACGACCTGAATCACTATGATTTCTGATAAACTAAATAATAAGAACAAATCAAAAAGGCAAATTGGTCTCAAGTTCAAGTTTAGGGCTTAATTTGTGAGTCAAGTTCCATTCTCCTTGGGTGCAATTTAGTGACGATATCTATAACTTCAAGCTTTTTCATACTGATGTAGCAATGCTAAAGATGTAAGCCTCTCTTGGGGCATTGAGGCATGCATGTATGTATGGAGGCGCCTAAGTACTTCACTCGCATTCACAAGAAGTGACAGGTATGGTGCATGCTATCTTGAGGAGTACTCTGATATTTGGAACGTAAAGAGGATCACATTCCTTAATGGCAGCAGCTACTGTTGATGTTCTTTTGTCGGGTGGTAGATTTTCATATCGTAACTTCCATCGAATTATTTCCTGTGGCACAAGCTCAGGCATCATGATACGTATTGCCGAGTTCACCATTTCTAGCACAAATGATGGCAGGCACCAGAGTAAGCAGAGATGTGGCAGTGGTTGAAAGTGGTGAGAACCGGCTGTAAAGGTTGAAGAGGATATGATCCAAAAATGGGATAGCCACATTCTTGGATGGGAAAAAGCTGTCAAGAGATTTGCACAGTTTAGCAGATCTCTTGCGTTCTCTTTCCCTCTGTTCCATATCAAAAACAACGGAGTAAGCAGCAGTGAGCAGTGCTAGTAAGTTAAGCCGAAGTGGCAATAGAGGCAAATGCGCGTATATACACAGCCAAATTGCATTTCCTGGATCAAAACCTGTATACATAGCAGAAGATATATGTCACCGTATATGGCTCAAAATGTTGACACAGTCTCGTCCATTCTATGTGGAGCAGTCCTCTGGTGAGACTTAATACACCATACGCTAATCAATATGATGGCTTATTTGGAACAGACTGATAACATACTGTACCAGAAATGCGATTTTCCATATAAGGACTTGTTGATAGCTGTTGCTGAAAATTATATTATTTGTACCCATCATCATCGCAATGATTAGAAATCTATTATTAAAGTGTACAATAGACATTATAACAATTGTTCCAGTCATGCTTAAATAAAAGTGTGTCCTCTTGAACAATTTCACGCTCAACATTCCTGATTGATGCCCCAGTTTCCTTGAATAGGCAAGTACCACCGCACTGATGAACAAAAGACACAGGTCGTTGTATATTGTTGCCAGCAGTGCAGAAGATAGTGGTAGATAGGTCCATGAGTGGGCAGTCATACTCATTCACCAGAGGCTGTCCGTCAGGTAACATGAGCTCATGAAGCCTTGCACCAGGCAATGCACACTGCCATCGCTAAGTGTAAACGTGGTCAGCAAAATTCCATACTTCATCTAAAGAAAGAACATACTCCACATAATAGCATTTATGTAATAATGGGACTGTGAAATGACAAGTTCAACATAGTCTCCAGAACTGACCAGAACAGTATTCTGGGACACAACTGAAGCACTTTATCAGTAAGCGCAAACATGCCCAGGACAATATCATACTGTATGCCACACTGTAGCAAGTGACCAAGGGTGGTGGCATGCTTTCCGGCAGATATAAGTTGTAGTGGTACGTGATGTCCGCATTGACTGAGGAGCAAATACACACTCATCCTTAATATATTAATAAGCACGACACACCACACACATGCCCAAATATACACTAAACACATGCTCACACGCATTCAAACACACACACATGCCCACACACACCACACACACACACGCACGCACGCGCGCACACACACACACACACACACACACACACACATGAACACACATACGCGTGCACACACACACACACACACACACAAACACACACACACATACACACAGAAACACACAAACCTTTCTTGCTACTCCCAGGTTGATAAATGGCCTTGTGTCCAAGCAGCTCTCGCATGGAGATACCGCGTACCATGTGTTGTAGTAATGGAGTGAAATATAGAGCACCTCCACACCTAAACATGATTACCAGATATTAAAAAGCAGGATAGATAGTCTACCTTTCACTAGCATTTCCACCATGACATATGTAACGTAAGTGTTGCAAAGTGCAGACTATATCACGGCTAGGGGCCAGTCGGTTCCCGAATACATTGTACATTCTTACATTAGAGTTGAAAGACTCAAACCTTTTGAAGAATGACAACATGATGCTATAGAATTATAAACAAACCTGAAACTAATTTTTTACCTTTCTGCTGAGAAAGATGAACATGGCTTAAATTTCACCGTACTATCAACAAGATGGAGAATGAGGTGTGTCTTCTGCTTTTCGAGCAAAGAAGGCATGTGTTGTTTGACAGCGCTCACAAAAGCTTGACACACACTTTTCCATTCATCCAACATGAGTGGTTTGAAGAAGTTGCAATATGTGATTCTGAACGCCTAAAGAAATATAGAATAGTCTCACACATTCTACGTTGATGGCAATGCTTACCTTGGAATACGCAAGAAGTACTTCCTTTTGCCCATCACTGAGGAATGGACCTAAAATGAATAGTGCCATCTGTGTCCATCCTTTGAAGTCACGTCCTACAAATGACTGATAGTAGTAACAGACACTGCCATGTAGCTTGGTACTAAAACCAGACGTGTTGAAAGCCCTCACACGGGCCTGGATTTCCCTCTTTTAGTGTGATGACATCTTTGGCATTACATCTTTCAGGAAGTGCTTACAAGAACCAAGTGATATGGTGTGCAAAACTTCAACAGGTATGCTTCTATGAGAAAGATGTGAAAAGCTGCTTTAAAATTATTTTTTTGTACTTACGGTAGAGGTCAGCAGGTATGCAAAGAAGTGGGTTGTAATCCTCCCGCAATCCAAAGGATTTCCTCATCCCGACCCTATCGGCTTCTGTAAGCATTTGAGCAATCTGCTGCAATGCCATATCCTTTGTCCATAGTGCACACACAGTGTCAGGGTTTTCCTGTCTGGTAGTCTGAAAAAGTATAGTTTTTGACAAATAGAAGACATTATACAATACACTCACCATACACCGAGGACAATGCTTTAAAGCTGCACTGCCAAGATGGTTAAGCAGCACGGAAGCCCTTGGGTTATCATACACTATGCACATCAATGGAGCAACCACCTGGACTGTTTCGTGGTGCGATGCATCAAATGTATTGAATACCCCTTCAGTCTCCAGCGCTGTCAGTTGCTGGGCAATTGGTTCACTCAGATCAAGTGGAGACACACTGTTGGAACTGCACACAAAATTGATGTTCTCAATCCTGGCGTTCAGATGAAGTGGAAGACCAGCAAAGGAGAGATACCAAGATTCAAATTTGTGCCACTTCTTAGATTGGTTACCACTGGTATCGTCAGAAAAAAGAATAAGTGGTAACATCATTACTCTTTTCCCATCTGCTCTTGCTTTGAGAGGGTGTGAGGCAAAATGAGCAGCAGTTTCCTAAACAGGCAAAGTTGCTTAAAACATAGATTATGCACATACCTGCTTGTCCATCCATACAAAACCAGAACCTGATGGCACTAGTGCGGACTGGTGGTGTGGCCAAACCTACAATATCAGACACTGGAGCATTCATTATGCCATAGGAAATGAGACTGTCTGAAGACAGATGTGTAACAGTTGTGTCTGGTACCATGTGCTGAAACTGAAAGAGATCCAAAAGGATCTCAATGTGGGCCAGAATGTCTTTTGAGGTAGCCTGTGTAAAAAAAAAAAACATTAAAAAAGCAAAAACACAGTTTCACCATCTAACCCAATGATAGAATTTCAGAACAACTCCTGTGACATGCAGTCCCAAACTCTTGGTGTTTGATATTAACACACTCCTTCAAAAACACTGATGTTCCATTGTGAAGCTTAACCATAGGTGAAAAGAAACGGGAATCATTGCGCCAAGCATCTCCATGGTACATTTCCCTGAAAAGAGTAAAACCTTAATCTGAACAGTTCACATAAATTGCCTATGTGTATGTGTCAAGGCCTTCTACTGGATACCGCATTTAAATGAGGCTGTCCAATGCATTGGGAAACTATTGACTCCAATGGAATTGAATAGAATGGTATTCCTTTACGGTTAACATGCTACATATATGTTTGAAAATTTCAAGTGGAATAAACATTTAAAACATTTATTGAGGACAAATACCCTAACAGGTTCTCTTCACAGTTGCAAGACTAGGAACAGTGATTCCCATTTGTTTCAGAATAAACCACACAAAAGAGAGATTCTTTTCCCCCTTTATGAATTTAACAATAAAATTACAACAAACTCAAAAAAGCCTAAACATACTATTGGATGTGGGGAGTGACCAGGAAAAAAAGGAGTGCAAAGATCCTAGATGGAAATGGATGATAGTTGCTTGTGTTTGATTGTCTTAGACCATCAAACCATTCCACAATATCTGGGTCATCATCATCATCATCAACTACATCCTCTACATCATCAGGCGAGTCATCAATATCTGCTGTGGGTTGTTGCTTAGCATGGAACACATCTTCACTATGCATCTGCAGTGGTTGCTCGTCATGAATGGCAGCCTAGATATAATAAGGAGTGCGATTTTTAGATACTGAAACGCACCATGAACTATACCTCTTCATTTTCAACAGGCTGCATGAAGCCTGACAACTCTTCAACAAAGGTGATATGTAAACGGCTAGCAACATGCTTCTTGTACTGGCTTTGGTACTGAAAACTTTGACCACATGGTTCACAGTGAAATTCTGAGCATGTTAAGCATACAACAGGTGGTAATGAAGTCACATACATTGACAACAATACTATAACGTATTTAATAAGCGACATGAAGGTATACTGTGATTTTAATAAATGCGCACTACAAAGGATAGAATTCAGACACAGGCTGCTTTTTACTTTACCTATCGCACCGCCAACCCACATATCTTGTCTGATCCTCGCTGGCCTCAAAATAGGTCAGACTTTGCTCTGTAATACTCACAACCCAGTACCATTTATACATTTACTTACGTTTTTTAGGTTGTCACAATGGAAGTGGGTGAGTAGCCCAGTCCAGAGGTGACTCCATGTTCTGGCAGCAACCATGATGGCAAACAGTTCCTACCACTGGATGGAACAGAGTGGGAGACATTGGTATGGCTGCCAGTCAGCCTGAAACCAACTACTATTGAAGTAGATGCCAAAGCCCAAGGCATTGGTGAAGAGCTGGAAAGAATCTGCTTCAGTCTAGTCTGGCTCTAAATACAATTGCAACACCATTCCAGGTCCAGGAAGGAAGAAAACACTCCCACCACATAACATCAGCTCTTGCCTCAGTGTTAAGGCCTGCTGATGTGGTGGTGGAGCTTCCTGACATTGATGGACAGGTTGATCAGGCAGCAGAGGAAGAACCTCCCTGTTGGCACCACCTTTGAAGCAAAGGGGAGCTTGCTGATGAGCAAGAGCAGTTCCCTCTTGGTGGCCTTGTGCTTGAAAATACCAAGACCTGGTTAGCCCTGTCAGCTCCTCCAGCTTGTCAGGGGGTAGGCAAAGCTGCTGTACTGACGCATGGAGCAGTATGCCCAGGAAGATTATGGTTGTGGTGGGTCCCTTCAGCTTCTCAGAGGCCACTGGGGATGCTTAACTGGTCACACACCAGCAGCCTGTACATGGCCTCCTGACAGGTGTCCTTGCCGTGATGGCTAGAGGAAGCCATCCAGGTAGTGTAGCGGCTGGGCCCCATAGTTGCTAGCCATGATCCAATGCACCAGTACGCAGAGCAACTGTCACTGCAGGAGAACATGTGGGGTCATCTTGGAAAAGAGTTAGAAGCACAGCTTGTATCGTCTGTGGCCACCGATCTTAAACTACCGGTGCCACGAGATCAACTTATCAATAAGAGATTGAAGGGTGGCATCTGTTATTTCATTCAGTTATCCACTACCTCCCTTAATCCACTCATATTTAACGATAGGACTACTGTACTTCGTGAAGAAAACTGTCGTTACCAAAGAAGATGCTGAGATAAGGAAACAAGAAGCGGTTGGCTCTTAAGCGGAGTAGATTACAGGGGCGGATCCAGGATTTCGGGGGGGGGGGGGGGGGGGGGGGGGGGGGGGGGTGTTGTTAATGAATAATGATTAATTAAAGAGGGGAGGGGGTACCCCTCCCGCCCAACTAGGGGGTCTGGGGGAGCGCTGTAAGCTCCCCCAGCGGGGTCTGGGGCTCCGCCCCAGACGCCAACGCTTTTTTATTATATCATGCTCAAAACACTACATAAAACTGCGTGCAATAACGGAAATAGTATTTTTTTTTTCATGAATTAAATAATTCAGAAATTTACATGTACGATTATAAGAATTGCTGGATCTACATGTATGTACTACAATCGGATGCTTGAAACAGTTTTCTGGGAGGTGCTTGCATGCAGATTTCATCCACAGGTACTCTTTCTTTATAGTGCACGCATGCATGGAAATCAAAGCCAAAAGATGTTGCTGATTGTTGCACATGTTTTGATTCTTCTTATTGATTAAATACATGTAGCTACTTCGGCGATATCTAGCAAGCGCTCTCCATGACCATTTACATGTTAACGGTGCCTCGATCTCTCGTAGGATCATTTTCATGTTTAATCATATAGATTGATCAATGCTTACATTTTAAAGTAAGAAAATTGCATGCATACTTGAGTAAGAGTTTTTTTAAATGTCCTGTTTTGTTCTTTAGAGTGCAGTGTGATACTGTAATTTATTGCCGTATTGGAGAAGACTTTTAAGTTACATCACCTCTTGCATGGTTGCATACGAGTGAAAGAAAATTGATTCCGCTATCACAGAACAAGCAATCGCTATAGCGATTGTTTTAAATCACGTAGATTGTATAACCTTCTGCACTGACAGAAAAGGCTACAGAAAGCTTGTGTTCAAGACAAGACACAATCGCGGGTCCGTTACACGAGGCACGCGCACGCCGTTACTTTTTGTTTAGCATCAGTACATAAGCTATGTTGCGTGTTTTTTTATATAAAGAATACAGTTGTAAACCTTGCTTACGCAAGTAAGCACCATGCGCTTACGTAAGAAAGTTTGATCAATCTATTGTTAATAACTACATGTGCACGTGCATGATATTAATAAAACAATGCAAGACGGATCGATTCGGTTAGCCTTTTAGCCTTGCTAGTGTGGAAGCGCCTTTAGGAATCTTTCTCTTTTGTTCCGAATTTCCTATTAGTGAATGTTAATATGATTCATTGCGGGTGGGGTTGCAACCCCCCCAACCCCCCCCCCCCCCCCCCCCCCCCCCCCCCCACCTCACCCAGGGCCGGATTTAGACAGTTGTGGGCCCTGGGCAATTATACTTAGTGGGGCCCCCCCTAAGAACTATTTAATCCATCATACATGTACATGTATACTGAAATAATACACAATTAATGTAACACAGACACTTTATACACGCGTAGGCAATGAACTGGTAGAATCACACACAATAGGAAGTTTATAAGAACGTATAATCTATTTCTGAAAACAGCGTTTCCTAGACTTTGCATTAGCAAATTCATCTATCATATCCGAATAATCTAGTTGCTTGGTTATATCGGATTCTATATACTCATGATTGCAAGATAATTCTGACGATCTTGGCTCATAGTTGATCTTAACTGGTTTTTTTAAAGTACCAATCGAGAGAATGACCGTTCTCCAGAGCAGTTGGTGCACATCAGTGAAAGGTAAATTCGCAAAGCAGTTGTGACATTTGGAAATGTAGAGATCACATTTGCTTTCATCTGCTGAGCATTTGTTTTTTCTTTTCCAATAAATTCTTTGAAATGCATCATTTCAATCATCTCAGTCTTCTTCCTTCTACTACAGAATGCAAGCATAGCAGATGTATGTTCTGATGAGTGCTCGTGTTCCCTCAGTCTGACACCTGCATGCTTCCAGTCATCAAATCCTTTATCAGCCAATGCAGATTTACTATTACCAAATAGCTTGCACACAAAACAGAGCAAGCATCCTATTGATGGAGAATAGATCAACCACTCTCTACTCACTGTGTCACCATTTTGAAGAATACGTTTGAACATATTCTCAGTAACCATACGGCTTACGCCACGTACCAGCATCCTTTCTTTTGGAAGCAGAATACCTTCCATCATTGTTGTAGCATCTTGTGGGCCCATGCAGCGCCCAATACTCTCGAAGGTTATCAGTAACTGTCCACTTTGCTGGATCATTGATAGCAGCAGTGGTGGCTGTGGTGTCTAAGGTGTATGATTGAGATGATTGGCTGCTGGAACAAGAAGTATCACATGAATGGACGCTAATGCATACGTCAAGTGGCGCCTGCAGCATTGAAATTGGTACGTATTCATCCATTGGTCGTGACGATTGGCTGCTGGAACAAGGGTCAGAAGGTTGCCAGTCATTAGATGGTGCCAGCATGGTTGCACTTGGTTCAGTTTCATTCACACTGTCATGCGCGTTGTTGACTAAGCACTGATGTTCTGCCGCTGCGGTTTCGAGGGTACCAGCCTGGAGGGTACTGTGGTTTGGCTCGTTTTGAATACTAAATCCAAAGGACAAAAGCCTAAGAGTTTGCTTTGTAGCCTATTCCATTCATCAAGCTGTTCTTTCCGCTTCTTTCGCTTCGATGCTCCACTTCGCACACTTCTATTCTCGATCTCTGCTCCGGCTCCATATCCATGCTTAACTCGCTTAATTAACGCAGATTAGTAATTTAGAACGAGTTACTATAAACCAAAAAAACATGAAATCATTATTATGAGCACCATGGGGGGCCCCCTCAAAAGTGGGCCCTGGGCAGCCGCCCCGGTTGCCCCCCCCCCCCCCCCCCCCCCCCCCCCTAAATCCGGCCCTGCCCTCACCCCCTGGATCCGCCACTGGATTAACTCGAGTAAGTCAATACAGCAAATTTCTTCTCAGGTTGCGCTTGACAAGGCAGTAAAAGACACCATTGCTGCTGGGAGGTTGATCCCAAAGTGAAAGATGTTGAGTGAATAAAAAAAAGTTCCTTGCTTCAGTACCAAGAGTGCCGCTACCGCTACTATAGAGACCTCGACTCTTTGGACGCCGGCTCGGATGAATCAAGTGAAGTCCATGAGCACGCGCAAGAAGAACGGACAGTGTACCAAAAGAAACGGCTGCTGAGCATTGAAAGGGCAAGAGCGTCTCGTAGAGTTGGAGGGACAAGCCATGAGAATGCTCAACACTGCTCATCCTTCTAGCAACTCTGATGCGGACTTTCTCTTCGTCATTGTAATGTTAGCTCGTGATCATATAATAATCATTTGAGAAATCACTTATGTAATCTACACTATACTAAATACGTGAATTTTCACAGGTATTTAGTATAGTGAATCTCGTGTAGATTTCATAAGTGATTTCTCAAATGATTATTGTATGACCACGAGGGATTCATGAGTGGATTAAGGGAGATAGCGCATATTAACAAAACGATTGTAACTTCGAACCAGCGCTCGCGCATTTAATGGCAGTCACAGGGAAAAAATGCGGTGAATCAATTAAGCTCTGATGAATGAATTGATTTGTTTCTCGGGACTCACGCGCTAAATCAATGATCAAGTACTATTGGACGATCACGCAGGCATCACGCAGTGGGTTTTAAAAATGCATATTCGTAAAAAAAATCAATTGTGCGTGATTGTCCAATAGTATTTGATCTAGCGCGAGAAACCAATCAATTCATAAATCAGAGCTTCACCGCATTTTTCCCCTGTGCGCAATGAGACTGCCATTAAATGCACGAGCGCTGGTTCGAAGTTACAATCGTTGTGTTAATATGCGACATGTAGAGTGTGTGCTTAACCTATTTCAACTATAAACCCCTGTATTCCGGCAAAAAGTAATGAATAAACTGTAGGTGTTTGTCAATCAGCTTTGAGTCCACCATGAATAGGAAATACAGTATTTCCAATCGTATGATCTAATTGTAAAACCCGGTGTTACCATCAAAAGAAATGCAAAAAAAAAAAAAAATTTTTTAATGGCACCCTACACCTGACACAGGCGTAGGGAAGACAGCAACTCTCCATTCTATTTGTTTCTCCGTGGAGAATTTCCATTGAGTGACACTACCAATCCAACAGAAACCAAATCGAACAGATATTGTGCCCTTTGATGAACCCAACATCACCAGCTCTTTCACTTTTCGGTAGTCATCTCCGACAGAACCGAGGCTATGCCACCCGTGCACCTGTGGAACAATGGAATACAACTAGGGGAGGAAATTGGGTGGACCCCGGGCCGGAATTGATCCCAATACCTTGAACTTGTGAAGCTCTCGTTGTAACCACTACACCACAGTGCACTAGCTTGAAGTATTATGGTTGGAACTTATACTCATGTAGATAAGCCCCCAAGTTATAATAAAAAAGGAACACATTATTCCTAGCGGGATTTGAACCTTGTGCTGCTCGATTCCCAATCATTGCACTTATCACCTGAACCGTTGGGTCATTCGATGAATATTGGTTAATCCGCGAGTGCTGATTTCCCAATTTGCTTTCTTCCTAACTCTACGGAACTGCCTTCCCTTAGCCACTATATATGGTACATCACTCAATGGGAGGAATACCTAATCGAGCTAGAGTAAGTTTTCCTTGTGCACGTGAGTCAAGTCACGGCGATTATCCGTGTACGTTAATTCCTTTTCGCGGCAACGTTCTATTTGTAGTCACAAG
Organism: Ephydatia muelleri; assembly: GCA_013339895.1. Classification (NCBI taxonomy): domain Eukaryota; kingdom Metazoa; phylum Porifera; class Demospongiae; order Spongillida; family Spongillidae; genus Ephydatia; species Ephydatia muelleri. The sequence continues at coordinate 7,384,500 of JABACO010000002.1, read as the reverse complement.
AGCACTCATGTAAAGTTACGTAGGTAATTGCTAGTTTTGATATTGGTACTCATTGCAAGAAATACTAATCTTACTTTTCACAGTTAAAAAGAGCTCAGAAATCAGCAATGACCATAAAAGGCCTTATCTTTTGTCTCATAATCTAACTCGAGCAAAATAGTTGCAAACGGCTAGCCGAGAGGCTAGCTTATAGTTTAAGGCGGAGAATGGGCGGAACAAAGAAAGTTATCGAAATTGGAATGGGAGAAAAAAGAAACTGAAATCACTTAGTTGGAGAGGCATATATGTAAATAAGGTAAAGTTGAGCAAGCGTTATGACAAATTTATCACATGCTGTGGATTGCGTGTACAATTCATCTAGCATTCGTCGTCGTCTCCTAATTCGACGCTCTACATCTATTTCCCAGTCTGTGCATCTTATCTTTGCAGTAAGGGAGGAGCTATGATCATTCCCTGAATCTAGCATGTAGGATACAATTAGGCAATCAAAAACAATCAGCGTTTGATACTAGCTGCACATGAAATGGTTAATCTTGTAAAAAAATCCCCTCGTCGAGAAGCTTTGTTGGGCGCCTGAAAGAAGAGCTGTCATTACCTTTACCTGGTATCTGAACCTGCGTCAGCAGGTTCAGTATAGGATTGATTGAGGAATGATGAATGTCATTAAAATTTTTAAATCGCGTCGGGAGGGACAACGGAGAAACAGATCACTTATCTCGTTGCAGCAATCGAACGACAACACCAAGATCTACGTTTTCATGCTAGTTTCATGTCATTAAACTATGCGCTTCCAGACAAACAAAGAACCTGCTTCTCGTGCCCATTCCCCAAAAAATTGTTCATAGTCGTCGTCGTCGTCGTCGTCGTCTTCCTTAGGAAGGTATAACTCGAGCTACGAACGGTTTTAAAGAACGACAATAGTACCAATCTCTTCAGAATTTACCGGCACGTTATCCTAGCATGTCATTTGGACACATATCACATCTAGAAAGAAACTACAGCGAGAAATACCTCATTTGGTTGCAAGTTCTATGGCCATCTAGCAAGTTCTTAATAAAATGTATAATTTTAGGGAGTATAAATACTCCAACAGGCACTAAATTTATTTGGTGTTCCTATCGCAGTTTAGTCGTTACCTTACTTTGGCTAGTGAAGAATGCCTTCGCGCAATCAAAAGAAGAGATCTAAGCAACGAGCGGAATACCTCCAAAAACGAGAAGATATTTTATCACAAGAGAACAAGGCTAAAGCCCGAGCGCGCTACAAGGCCGACCCTGAAAAGAAGGCCTCTGTACGCGACACCTACAACGCAAATGCTGTATCTAAGCGTGCTGCTAAAAGGCTGCGATATCAAGAGGGCATCGAGGAGAACCGTGCTGCTAAAAGGCAGCGATATCAAGAGGGCGTCGTAGAGAACCGTGCTGCTAAAAGGCAGCGATATCAAGAAGGCGTCGAGGAGAACCGTGCTGCTAAAAGGCAGCGATATCAAGAGGGCGTCGAGGAGAACCGTGCTGCTAAAAGGCAGCGATATCAAGAGGGCGTCGAGGAGAACCGTGCTGCTAAAAGGCAGCGATATCAAGAGGGCGTCGAGGAGAACCGTGCTGCTAAAAGGCAGCGATATCAAGAGGGCGTCGAGGAGAACCGTGCTGCTAAAAGGCAGCGATATCAAGAGGGCGTCGAGGAGAACCGTGCTGCTAAAAGGCAGCGATATCAAGAGGGCGTCGAGGAGAACCGTGCTGCTAATAGGCGGATATACTGGGGCAATTCAGCTACCATTAAGGCAGCTAGAAGGAGTCGGTATTGGAAGGGTCGTAGAACTACCACTACCACCCAAAGGTATGTTATAAATAGCATGCTGTATGTAGCATTTAAAGTCTAAGGGCTGCCGCTAATGTAAGTTGCTCATGGCTTCCTGTCATGCACACATTAACACATTTCTTGTACGCTTGCATGCATATTATCAGATGTACAGTAAGGCTTCCCAGTTCCCTGGTAAAGGTCAATGTTTGTACAAAAGGTTAGTCTGACATTGTACATTAGTTATCTGATGTTGAAAGGACTACACACGTGTGTATAGTACAAGTCAGTCATGCCCTTGCTGCAGCTGTGTTTAATTGTTATCAGATGTACAGTAAGGCTTCCCACAAGTAAAAGTTCCCCCATGTACATGTAAAGGGTCAATCTTTGTTGTTTTAAAGGTCCACTACACGTGTGTACAGAAGTGTTACCCAAAATTGAGTTGCATGAAAATGAAATAATTCATGTAATGCGCAATTGGTGAAATGTTTTGATACATGTATAAGGCATAATGTATGGTAAAAGAAAAGTACTGCAACCCTATCTTCTCCCATATAGTTACTCCCTGTTTGAGCCCAACTCTCGCACACTAGCAGAGTATGGAGTGAGGCTTGAAAAAGCAATTGTTAGGGATAGTGAGCTTCTGAGTGAAGTAAACAATGCTTTTTGCAATAGCCATCCATTGCTAGCTCAAAAGGTTGTTACAAGATCTGCCCGTGCAGCAGTAAGTAAGATTAGTGCAGATGCATTACTTGCTAAAGCACTCAGTGTACGAAGATCACAGGCAGGGTCACTGCTAAAACTATCCGTAAGGTTAATGCAAAGAAGTTGCAAGAGAGTGATATTTTAGTCATAGGTTTCATACTGCTGGGGCTGAACTTTACTTCTTTGATAATTCGTACACTCACACAAAACAGCATGGAGCCATTCCAGTAGACCTCAATGGTAGGTGTGTAGTGGCAGAGGAGATAAAGGACAGGGATAAGGTCACCATGCGCCCTTTCAAATGGAAATGTACAAATGAGTGTCGCAAGCTCACTAGTGAAGAAGTAGCAATAGTGTTAAAAACAAATTCATTGTTCCAAAAGTCCATTGAAGACCTCAGAGCTGGGCTTGATGCTCTTGATTCAGGGTGTGGTCATTTACAAAAATAAATTTCCATAGGTGATAGGCCTAGTGGCAGAAGCTAGATAGTTAACAGCACAATATATCAGATGTGCTAATTTCAACACCACTGCACCTGCATGCACCTCAGGTCATGTGATTGGATGAAATTCTACCAATAGAATTTTAGCACACCTACACACACACACACACTCCACCCCTCCCCCTCAGTATGTGATGGCATGTATGAAAAAGCGACCAATCAGTGAATGGACGGATGAAATTAGACCAATAGAATTGTAGCACAGCTAGAAAACGTGGCTGTGCATGTATACCGGTATAAACCAACGACCCGTAGAACAGCACATTTCTCTCTTGAAAAAAATTCAAAGGTAAATACAATATTTTTTACAAGTTGTTTCAATACTCTGTCTGTCACGTAGATGGCTGAAGAAGTCGGGAAAGATTTTTTTGATGACTCTGAAGGAGAGGAGGTCAAGGAAGCACATACATCCTCCTTCATCACAACTTCTGCCCCCGCCAGCGCTAGCCTCACCACCAGCAGCAGCGCTGCCCCCGCCAGCGCTAGCCTCACCACCAGCAGCAGCGCTGCCCCGCCAGCGCTAGCCCTACCACCAGCAGCAGCGCTGCCCCCGCCAACGCTTGCCCCACCACCAGCAGCAGCGCTGCCCCCACCAGCGCTAGCCCCACCACCAGCAGCAGCGCTGCCCCCACCAGCGCTAGCCCCACCACCAGCAGCAGCGCTGCCCCCGCCAACGCTAGCCCCACCACCAGCAGCAGCGCTGCCCCCGCCAACGCTAGCCCCACCACCAGCAGCAGCGCTGCCCCCGCCAACGCTAGCCCCACCATCAGCAGCAGCGCTGCCCCCGCCAGCACTAGCCCCACCACCATGGCCAGCAGCAGCGCTGCCCCCCCCCCCCCCAGAGCTAGTCCCACCACCACCAGCAGCGCCCCTCCCACCGCCAGTACCAGTTCTGCCCCCGCCTTTTTTCCTGCCCCCGCCACCCGCATGGCCATACCCAAGGCGGGGGGGGGGGGGAGAAGAGGAAGAGGAGGGAGAAGAGGCCGAGGAGGCGGAAAAATAATTAATTATATTAAAAACAATTATACGTACCATTTTTAATTAATTATGTGTTCGTTAATTTATTACTTTTCATTATTAAAGTCGTATTGTAAAAACAAAGCGTTTAACAGTTCTTTGACACGGAGAAAAAAAAACTTATTAAACAAGTAAATAAAAACATTCTCTAACGAGAAAGTTGGTGGGCATATAGGATTGACAATGTTGATGTAAAAAGCACGGAAACAAGTGTGACAGAAATGTTACTGGAAAATTGAAATAGGCCTATATTTAGCCCAGTCACATTTAGGCAGCGCACGCCTGAGAAAATATAGGCCTATTTCAATTTTCCAGTAACATTTCTGTCACACTTGTTTCCGTGCTTTTTACACCAACATTGTCAATCCTATATGCCCACCAACTTTCTCGTTAGAGAATGTTTTTCTTTACTTGTAAGATCATTGTGCCCCACTCGGTTGACTACAATGCAGAATGCCTAGATAGGATTCTTTCCAACTACAAGGTCCTTTATGTACTGTGGTAAAGGAAACCAATATGCGATCATTGGATGCATGAGATCATTTGATTTCTTGTTCGAAGCAATGCTTGGTGAACAGCCCTGGATCCAGGAATTTGTTATGGGAAGAGGGAGGAGGGGGGGGGGGGGGGGGTTGTCTCATACCCAGACCCACCATGACGTAAATGTTTATCGCTTACAGTATAAACACTACGACACCTGTGGTAGGTGTCGTAGTGTAAGCGATAAACACTTACGTCATGGTGGGTCTGGGTACAAGACTAGGGGGGGGGGCTGTTTGACCAGAGGGGCGACAATGTATGAGAAGCTGTTTCAAAGGAAGGGGGGGGGGGGGGGGGGTCTGTACAACTGAGTTTCTGTAGATCCTTGTCCGTCGCGTGCGCGTTACTCGGGAGGGGAGGGGGGGGGGGGGGGGGGGGGGGGGCGATCATCCCCTATTGACGGCCCCATATGAATTTTTAATGAGCTGAATTTCAATCAACAGATACACTATACTGTACTTCCCGGGGCACTAGTCCTGCCATACCTCTCCCGCCACATAAACTCATCCAGATAACTGGTGAGTTGATGGCTGTGCACACCCTTCATTGTCTCTTCACCCTGTTCCAATAGCTCTCTATATTCTGGGTGTGCACGTCACACCATTGGTTCGATTTACAAACTCAATAGCGTGGTTCTCTTTGGCATATTGCATATCCTGGTGTAAGCTGCCCATTCATCAGAGTGGATGATCGCATGTACCCCAAGGAAGGGTGTGAGAGGTGTCCACCATCCCAAACACCCACTGTTCATAGTCAGCACGTCTACCTCGGTGGTACTGCAGCAATAGAATACGGTCATTTTATTCAGTACACATACTACCTTAATTAAGGCCTATGCTTGAAGAGGGACTCATCTATCTGGACTATCACTCCGGGACCTCCGAGCATCACTGGTCCATCATTTATCAGTCTTGTGGAACACACCTCTCTCAGCCATTGGTACACGTCCACTGCCATATTGAGGGCAACCTTGGCACACTCAGCAGTGTCAGAAACTGGGTTCTGGCGTGACCAGAAATGGAGAAGCATAAGCCAGGTCTGTAGGGTAAGTTGGGACTTCGCAAAAAAACTGCTCTCTCTGACTGACCGTCTTGCAGGTGGAACATTTCCACCCAACTCCATCCCTACAAACCTCAGATCACAGACCCCCTCCATACAAACCTCACATCACAGACCCACAAACCTCACATCACAGACCCCCTCCATACAAACCTCACATCACAGACCCTCCTTTGTTTAAATCCAGCGATGTTCCCTAAAGTAATGAGAGATATACCTGTGTAGCGTAGCACAGACCAGCAGCGCAAACCCAAGCGTAGAGCCACTCTTACACACATATATGCACGCACATGTACACACATATTTTCCACATGACCTGGAAAGTCCACTTGATGTCCAGGCACTAGATTCATGACTCTCCTGAAGACCTCCTCGGCCTCGTGTTCAGACTTGTGCAGCAAGAGGGCTTTCTTTATGTAGTCAGTGTCCTCCACACACGTCAGCTCAGGGATACTCGTGGTATGCATCTGATGGAGGAGGGGGGGGGTGGCATCACCTATGCATATTGCCATGCTGCTACCTAATTGTTCTGACCATGTCTCACTGTCCACTGTTGGAGTCAGGTGCACCCCCCCCCCCCCCCCCCCCCCCACCCCCCATCACCTATGCATATTGCTATGCTACCTAAACATCACATATTGTTCTCTGAGTAGAGGAAAAACTTCACTGTCTACTGTTGGAACTTCAGGTGAGTCAAGTGATAGAAATTTTAAGTTACACTGAAGTCATTTGGCACCCCCCCTCCCCCTCCCCCAACAGCTACCTAAACGTCACATACACATATTGTTCTAACCATGTCCCTGAGTAGGGACAACTTTGCTAATGTATGCAACCTACAGTCCTGACACTATCATAGTGACATTTGGCCGCTCACAAAACACTCCCAGCAGTACCACTAGCCCCTGATTCTGATTCTGGGGGACATTTTTGTCCTGCCTGTATGCCACCTTGCGAGGAGATCCCCCAAACCATTACGGAGACTGCTGTACTGTGTCTACCATTTGAAGAGATTGAAAGAGACCTACACAGGTGGGAGGGGTCATCAGGGGAGGGTCACCTATATCACCACATCCACCTGTATCACTACACCCACCTGTATCACCGTAGGTCACTTCCTGTAAGGGTTGTGTTTGTGCATGCATGTGTGTTTGTACTGTCATAGTAAAATCTATGGTGCTGTCTTATATTTGCACATGGATTTAAAACCGTACAGATATATGTTTCTGTCGGTTGAACGCAGTGAATTAGACAGAAACTATGCTCCCATCCGGTAGTAAGAGCACGTGAGCCACCTCGTGGGGGGTGAGTATAAGGAGGTGTGAACAGGGGTTAAAAGTCATTCTAAGCGTCTGTGCACGGTTGTGGCAGTTACGGTGATTTTTTCACGGTATGGGGGAGTGTTGCTCATCCTCATTACAAGCAGATGCAGATGTTTCCTTGACAAGGTTCCCCAGAAGTGCAACACCGAAGTGAGATGGAGCAGGAGGATGGAAGAGAGCTGAACATTTATGTCATGTTGTGTGTGGCACGGGTTTTTCTCCCCTATTGGGTTTTTGTCCCCCAACAGGTTTTTTTTTCCCATGTGGGGTTTTTTCCCTGAGAAGGTGTGTTGTTGGCACCTTGCTCTAATTAAAGTTGTTGTGTTGTGTTTTGTGTACATTCTAGTTTGTGTACATGTGTGTTTGTGCTGCGTCGTGCACAATGGACGCTGAACAAGTTATGGTGTCATGTCAAGGGTGAGGGTGCGGTTGAGGAGGGAGCTCGCTATGCTGTATAGATACTAGACCCTAAGCGTAGTATGGTGTGCTAAGACGGACAGGAAGACCCTAAGCGAGCGTGCTGTTCCTGTTTAGTGACTGTGACTGTCTAAATCTATGGTACTGTCTTGGGTACTCAGTTCTAGTGACCCATTAGTGACCCATAGAGGTACTCTAGTGAGACCCATACTGAAAAAGCTAAGCAAGATATGCTGAAAGCTGAAGCGGGGCGCAAAATATGAAGGTTATTGTGCATTTTTTAAAACTACCACAAGATTGTATGACACTACCACAACAAGGTGGGTGGTGAAGTGTGCCAGGTCGAGCGGCGGGGGCCAGATGGTGTCAGGGGCCAGATGGTGTCAGGGGCCATCAAATTGGTGAGGACCAACGTTCAGGACGAGATGGACTTCCCCTCAGGTTTCAAATTAATTAACTAACTTCTAACACCCTCCCCCTCCCCCCTCATCATGGGTTAGTTTGGTGGAGAAGGAGGAGGATGAAGTGGACCAGTATGAAGTGGATCAGTGCATGAGACTATGAAGTGGACCAGTGCATGGGACTATGAAGTGGACCAGTGCATGGGACTATGAAGTTGTCCAGTGTATGGGGCCACAGGCACACCTAATACCTCACCCTAACACATGCACACCTCCCCAAACACATGCACACCTAATACCTCACCCTAACACATGCACACCTCCCCAAACACATCCACACCTAATACCTCACCCTAACACATGCACACCTCCCCAGACACATACACACCTAATACCTCAGTGACGAGGGAAGGAAGGGTTGGGGGGAGAGGTGAGAGAGAATGAGGGGAACGAAGGACAGATATAGGTCAGGCATAAGGAAGGTATAGGAATCGTGTGTTTGAAAGCAGAACATTCGAAGGAGGAGGAGGGGAGTGCAGGTGTTAGGTGTTAGCATGTAGTGTGTTAACAGTGTACTTGTCTTGGTGCAGACACTGGTGCTGGAGAAAGAGTGCTGGCCTCGTTTTAGGCTGAAAGTGGACTGGGGAGGAGGGCTTTAGTTGGACGGTGTCATACACTCCTCCAGGCTGTGTTGTACCATGACCACTCGCTGTATGTAGCCAGTCATCTAGTGGTATTAGACGTGTCACAAGTCACATCACACTCGTCAACACAAAGTGTGTGCATGTAGATGTATTAATTGCTGGTACTTTCCATCGACTTCCCCATAGTATATACCAGACCCCCCTATACAACATACTATACCAGATCCCCCCCCCCCCCCCCCCCCCCCACCCCCCCCCCCCCCCCCCCGACTTTACAGGTCATGCAAAGTAATTGCCACTAATGCCACAGGATACTGCAGCAGGACCATATGATGAAGTATATGTGGTGTAATGTGCACAAAGGTTCTAATTGCACTAATCAAACATTGTTAGCCCATGCCTTTTTAAGCATTCTTATAAATGTTTTTGCATAGGAATTTGTGTTTGTGTTGCCTGGTGCAATGATAACATTGAAGGATCTACAGACAATACATGCAATATGATCTGATCCAGTACATAGAGCTTGTAAAGTGACTCGGATCACTTGCCTGTGCACACTCTTTAACTAAAGGGTGTACACATACATACAATGTAACAATGCAGGGTATAGTGTACTGAGTGTAGTAAGTTATTACATCTGTGATGTCATGAAACATGAGTTGCCATGGTTTCCTAACAGTTGGTTACTGATAGATATGACCACTTAAGAGAAAGACTATATTCACTGCAGGGATGAGGTGTGTGTGTGTGTGTTGTGTGTGTGTGTGTGTGTGTGTGTGGTGTGTGTTTGTGTGTGGTGTGTGTGTGTTTGTGTGTGTGTGTTTGTGTGTGTTTGTGTGTGTGCATGCACATGCAATTGTGTTAGTAATTAAATAGGAACTTCAGTGTAGTTCGAATTGCATTAATACATTGACTTAATTTATTATTTTATTCTAATTTATTATTTATTAGTGCTAGTTTCACCTGGCCAGGTCAAGCGTTGAAAGCCAACATGCTCCATGCACTGCATCCAAAGTCTCGTCAATCCTTGGAATGGGATGAGCGTCCTTCCTGGTGACTTAATTTAGCTGACGGAAATCAACACAAAATCTGGTCGAACCATCTTTCTTCTTCACCAACACTATTGGCGACGCCCACGGCCCATTCGAAGGTTCAATCACATTGTTATCAAGCATGCTCTCCACTAATTTCTTCACCTCCTTAAGATGATGAAAGGATAGCCGTCGAGGAGCTTGCTTAACGGGTTTTGCATTCTCTGTGTTGATATGATGACATTGAATCATTTCCGTTCTCCGAATCGGACAAAGATATGATGACGTCAGAGAATCGGTGCAACAGTTTCTTCAGCTGTTTCCGTTCTTCTGATGAGAGATCCTCCGCATCGCAGACTAGGCTGGTAATAATGCTCTCGAGACTATTTTGAGATCTGCTACCTTAATTAGGTAAGAAATAATCTTTTTTAAGTAATTCAAGGCTCTATAACATCAATTGATTAGTTATTCATGAAAACTGAATGATTATAGAGGGAATGTAATTATCCATCAAAGCAAATAGTGCCTTTCCATAGAGAAAATGTAAGCAGGGGGGACATGAGGAATATAGCATGGCGCTGCACAGTGCATGTAAATGTAAGGTCACTATGTAGCGTGCATAGAGGGTGCATACTAGCACTGTAAGTACCCTAATGGTGGAACATGCAGAGTATATAGAGAGGTTGCTTCCTCAATTTCAAGCTTTGTTAAATGTTCAACTGCAACCAATACATGTACAATTGAAGCTCCTGTCATCAGCACTGTTGAAGCATTATGTTGATAGCTAGTCCGGTTGAACTATATGTGTGGTGCACACACAATTGTCATTACATTATGAACTATGCATGTGGCTTCTAATAAATGCACACCTAAGCAAACATTTTCCTTACTTTGTGTGTACCATTTTATGTCATGTTTGCTTTGTGATTGGTCTTTTCATTCTTCACGTTAAACAACCAATTTACATGTAGGTCTGCAAGTCAGCAGAGTGCAATGAAGATCTGGGACTGATAGGTTTACTGTTCTCGTATGAATAACTGATTTAATTTACACAGTATGTGCATACACGGTGTTCTGTATATGTGCAAATGTACATGTATTTGTGTTCCATACAAGTAGTATGTTGTACTTTAAAAAGAATTGATGTCCTATTTTATATGGTTTTTAGTGCTGTGTGTGAGATATGGAGTGTTGTTACACAAATGATGAGGTGGTTTAGTGTTACGTATACTTTATCACAGGTGCAGACCTTACTATTTCTGTTAGATAACATGCCTCTCCTCTAGATCTCCATGCATGTATCGGCAAGGCACCTTTACATCCAATACATGTGTAAAAAGAATGCGAAATGGTTGAGGTGTATTGTGTGGATAATTTGTGTGTCACTACGCTAGGTGTGCTGTCAATTGCGCGCACCACCTGTGAATGAAGTCAAAACTGTTGCTCAAAAACATGTAGCGTACATCTCCAAGAATGGCTACATATACAATTGTATGCATGTGCCATTTCTGCAATGGAGCAACTGTCTCACCTTTTTACACATACTTGCTGTTGTTTATACATGTATTGTATACATGTACCTACACAATTAAACACGTAAATTACATGCTATAGTCTGATGTAGCACAGCCATGCTTACTTGTGGAGGTATGCTACATCAGATACTTGCATGTACACATATATGGATACATTTTCCCGTCCAGGGTATTAGTATAGGAGTGGGCTAGGATTGAATGCGTGTAGGCTGATCATGCAGAGCGTGTAGGCTGATCATGCAGAGTGTGCATGCATATGGCTATACAGCTCAGGCTTAATTAAACGAGAAGCCGCCTGTGAGAATGTGCCCATTCTCCCAGCTCATGTTGCTGGGCGAAGTTAAATGAGCCATAAGACTACGTACCCAATTTTAAGATGCCAAAGGATCGAAAGTGTTTTGTTACTTAATTATCTGGAGGAAGTTCCAAGCAAACCGTAAGTGATGTTCCCCTAGAGAAACATCCTGTTCCTTCTGCAATGCCACCACTCACTTGGAACTCAGTTGTCCCTTTGGTTGCATTATCGAAGTAGTACTTTATCGAATGAAAACACCTCAATGTATAATGGGAACGGCATATGCACAGCCAGCAATGTTGGACACAGGTACAACACAAATACATTGATAGTACACACATATTGTACAGTATACAACAACACACACACAGATACAGTGGATGAAAATAACCTTGTTCAAAATGATTCTAAATATATGCTGCTGCAGCTGCTTGGTGAGTCCAGATCCTAAGACTGAAGTATATTTTGTGCAGAATGTGCGCCAGTCATGACCTTTAACAATCTAAGACGATGCAGCCTTGAAATGACTCCTAATTCCTCCTGTAACACTGTCTCATCGATCTCTGCGAGGATCTCCCCACTGACCTTCTCTTGATAAAATTTATCAGCATATAGTTCAAGGTCCATCGCTTTCAGAAGTTGACGTACCTGTAGGTGTTAATCCAAATACTGGTAACAATCCCATTGTGTACATGTACATTCACATGGACAGTACTACAAACAGTACATGTAAAGTACAGTGTAAAGTGTATTGTGTACACTACCACATACACTGATGTACAGATATGCGTAAACATCTGCATTGTATATTGCTGTCTGTAGAGACCTGTAATTCTTGATGAATTTATCATACACAATAGTAGTGATGTGCACTGTAACATATGTGAGTACACTGTACCTTTACAATGCTCTAACTGCCCCCAAAACCAGTCTTGGTACAGAACAGATACATGATGCATATACATCTATTGTACATGTATACATGTACAGTGTGATGAACAATGTGTGACGAACGGAAGGATGAGAAAAGGGAAGATAGATTTGGATTTGTGAACCCGATTTGAGAATATGACTCTATTAAAAAAATTATGAAATACATGTAACACCCTGACCCATACTGTAAGTGTATACAATTTTGGAATACTGTACAGCAACTAGCAGGTAGATAAAATGCTTCATTATCAAGCACAAGACCAATACTAAATACAGTACAGATGTACATGCGGCCTGCTACGATTCACTGTGCGTGCAAAACACATGCATGATGTACAGTACTGTAAGCATGAATGATACCTGCATACAATGAAGCGATCATGAATTACCAAACTTACTTTTGAACAATCCAGAGATTTCAAGAACTCAATATTCTGACTAATACTTGAAGGGCTTGGGGGTGATGGTGGTGTGGGCGTACGGAACCCATTCTGATTGGTGACACCTCCTGCATTCTGATTTGTGACACCCCCTGCATTCTGATTTGTGACACCCCCTGCATTCTGAGTTAGCAATTTCTCTATCGCCTCCAATCGCAGGCTCAGTGACTCTACATCTAAACGTAGCTTCATCAGCTCACTGCTATTGGTGCGGGTTGATTCTATAGTGTGCATGCGGCTGTCCAAAGGCTTGCAGGCCAATTGTACCTCATTTACCTTGGCACACATGTATTCACCGTGCCAGCTAGCCTCTGAACTGGACTTCGTCAAACCATCTACAACAGCGCCATCCTCTTTATCACTTGTGTCCGCCATCTGCCCCGAAAATCCATTTCTTTCCTCCTCAACACGCACACTGCCTGGCAAGGGCATGGGGGGCCGCGGGTTGAAGGTCAACATGCTTGCACTGGATGGACTTGTGTCCTCAGAGGCCAATGGCCTTTGAAGAGGCTTCATAGGACTGCCATTGAGGCTAGAAGCAGCAGAGCCTTTAGAGCTCATGGTGTCTTTCGTCCCTGGATAGTGGAATGACTCCCCTTGCTTTGCAGTGGGCGTTAGAAGAGATTCAGAGGCTAAACCAGTGGCCCGTGATGGAACGGGAGGGGGGGTGGGAGGAGGAGGAGGTGAAGGTGTGCGACACCATTGACTTGCTTGGCCGGCGCAAGGGGGACCATTCCTGATGGCTGATGGGACGTCGATGCTCATGCCAACCGTCTCATAACCACCTCTCAGTGCGCTGTACAACACTTGCTGAGTATTGGATGACTCGCTTTCCTGAGGTGGGGGCTGCAACATCGATGGATTGAATTTCTCAAGAACACGCCGCGTGTCATCGTACAGCTGTTCTGTTTCAACGACAGACGACGGTGCGGCTATCACGGAAAGGGTCACATCTTTAAGGTCCAACGGGATCTCTACAAATGACGACACTTCCTGTGCAGTTGCAGTGTGTCTTCCTGGCGTAGCTGGAGCTGCCACCAGAGTGGATTCCTTGCCCTGTCCGTTAATCCTGACTGCTGTGGACAGGAGAATGTCGGGAAACTCGCACTCTGGTCTGCTTTCCTCCACAAAGATGTACGCATCGCACGGAAATGGGTCATGTATGTGCTCCACTATGTCAGGAAGGTGCAGGCGGACTGAGTGAGGCTTCGTGGAAAACCTTGCTGCGCAGTCCTCTGGAATGACCTTCTCTGCATGCGAAGAAAAGCTGTACACCACCAGACTGCTCTTGCGAAGAAGCTTCTTCTTGGTCTTGACCACTACCAGCACCTCTGATGCTGCAAGAGAGACCTTGCCATCCGGACTAGACCACGACTCCTCAACGCACAACAGCTTAGGACGGGGTTGGCTGGCAAGAATATCTGCGACCCTATTAAACTGCACACCGGCCTCCCCATTGCTGACACCAGAGTCTGGCTTGTAGATGAGTCCAAACTCCAGTACAGAGCTCTGTGGCACGTTGTATGATATACCACCACTGCAGGTGATGCTGATGATGTCTACGTGTTTCAGGAAGTGGACCTTGAAGCAATCCAAACTGGACAGCGTGACACGCTCGTCTCTGCCACACACGCCCTGCGTAACACGGATTAGGACGGGAAACCGTTCGTAGTACTTGTCCACCAGCTCCTTGAGAGTGATGTTGACGTCCGAGTAGTTCTCGTTGAAGACCTCGCCCTTAGTGTGATTGGACGAAGGACTGGGGGCAGAGCTCTGGGCACGATGATCGTTTGTGGTGTGAACAGTAGGCGGAGTCTTGCGCCCACTGAATGTCTTAGAGCGATTTGGCTGGTCATTTTTTTTTGGTTTATGAACAGATGAATATCCTAGTGTGTCCCTTTGTGGGTGGCGGTGGTTGTTGGGTGGAAAAGGTGGAGGTTGTGAGGGAGTGTCGGGTGTCGATGGGTGCTCCATGATCAGGGTGTATATGCCATCTTGGGTAGTTGGTGGGAGTCTGTCATATGAGACATCATCAACTGGCACCTGGGATGTGTTTTCATCAGTAGTCATGACAGATGCTACATATCATAGCAGTAAGCACCATGAATTGTGAATGTGGGAGAGGTGTAAAAATAGCATCATCATTGGATGAATGAAATCATTTATAATAATCTATTTGAACAAAATACATGTACAACTGTACGTGTCAGGTCCCACTATGCATGTGTGTCATCTACAGTATACCACACATCACACTGATGCAAAAAAACACAGTGCATAGAAGCATGTACACTGTACATTTACATGCACTTACAGTATGTCAGCACTGAATATACATGTACATGATGTGGATGTAGGGAAACAGTTCAGATACACTGAAGGTACATCTCTGGTACACTTGAGTGAATTAAGTAACAGCAGTACTGAATTCAAGGGGGTGGATGACAGGGTGTTTTGGTGGCAGTTGCAGGTGCTGTTTGTGGTGTTTATTTATTGCATCTTTTCTATCATGCTTTGATCCAGTGTTGCACAATCTACAGTGTACACTGTATATACACACTGTATGCAGTACATACAGGCATGGACATCCTATATATAATATAGTATTTCTAAGCATGGTACACAAACACAGTACAAGATGTGAGTTAACTGATGTTCTACATGTACATGCTCTAATGAATACTGTAGTTACTGAAATCAGTGTCATTCATTACATACATGTATACACTCATCTATGTATATCACACCACATGTCATGTGGAGTGGCTTGTAACACAGCCCTGGGGTCAGTAACCATAGACCATAATACATGTACTTGCCACATGCAAAGAAATATAAAATCCCTTGTTAGTGGTAAAGAATTCCTATGTGTAAGAGGTGGTTTGGTAGCATCCAATATCCCCTAAGCTTACGCATGACCACAGTATAGAATGTCACACACCCACACTACAAAATGTTCTCACACAGTACAAGTATAGTACATGTATGTAGTAGAGTTAGCCTTGACAGTGCATGTACATGCTGTTGGTACATGTACATGTGTGCTTGTGTTGCACGGGTGTCGTCGTTCACAACAACAATCCAAACTTGTGGGTTCTTAACACATTGACATGTACAGTACATGTAGCCTGTAATGGGGGCTGAGTTTGATATTCATGAGGCAGCCACAACCAGCCAGCTGCAGAAGCCTCACTGCACTGTGTCCTGTGGGTTTTCCCTGGGATTTTTCATATCCCCACCCACCTTCATTCAATGATGATCACGGCAATGTTGTTTGGTTTCTCACACGGCAGCGCAACAATAACAGGAGAATGCCTACATGTACATGTACATGTACATCCAATTCAATGCACGAAACCCTCACTAAGGTGCCACACATTTGACAGAGACATCAAATCTGCCCCATGCAGTGCAGGAACCAAGTGTGAGACTAGGATCAATAGAAAGGAATGCCATAATAGAAAAAGAATTGTAGTGTAATTAACACGTCTTGAACATTAGTGGTGGAATGTACACACAGATCAAGTAGCTAAGCGCTTCGAAAATAGTGTGATGCATAAGAAGCCTGATGCCACAATCCATAAATAAAATGTGCTGACCCACATGAGTGTTGTATACAAAGGACACGCCAGTCATTGGTACAACAATTTGTAAACTGTACATGCACATGTAAAGGGTCCCTGAAATCTCATTTCCAAGATAACAGCTGTTTTCACAGGTGAGTTGTACATGTGTATAAACCATTGGCTTTTCAATGCCCCCCCCCCCCCCCCCCCCCATGTACAACACATTTACACACATAGAATCCCTGCAGCTACATGTACATGTACATGAACACCTATGACATGACTGGACTACATCACTTAAGGCTTCAAAGGCATCATTATCCAAAATGCAATAATTATACTGTACATGTAATGTACAACCACCCACCAGCAAACACAGGTAAGGACAGAGCCACACCCAGTTGGTTATGTTCATACACTCTGATTCAATAGCCACTGTAGAACACAATGACCAGCCAATGGGGTTATTCATGTACACGTACACGCACATACAGTTTACAGTAGTTTCAAATAATATCCTGAACATCATGCTGTTTATTTATTTTTAGCAGTGTTGCTCAGAAAATCATGGGTATCCAAACTTTGTCTAGCCAGGTCATGCATGTGTACATGCACATGTAATATTCCAGTCGGTCTGCTACTAAGTTGTTTACCCTGTACAGTGCATTTGGCTCATTTAACTGTTTTTTTCTGGCTACTTCCTTTTGAATGGGCGAAATACACATTCCAAGTAAACCAATCCCTTCCACGTAACAGGACACAGAACACTGACAGACTGTATTTATGTTTACCAATATGGATGGCATGTTTTTCCAACCAAATTATGAAAGTTCCACATCTGACATGTATACCACACAGCGGTCACACATACATTGTACACAGTGCTCCTACCATCTGATTTGAGCACACACTGAGTGATGATGACACACCCCAACGTTTTGACAATCGATACCCAATTTGAAAGCTGCAACTCTGCAAAACAGGCTTAAGCTATGCATATACATGTACCATGATCAGGTGAGGGGAAGGGGATAAACAACTGCACTACTGTGCTTGCTTAAACATAACATGATGTGCAACCTTGCAAATGAGCATGTGAGCAAAAAAGAGCAGACTGTGCAGACACAGTAGGGTTTCAAAAGAATAGCCCACAGTGACCTTTACCCTCCAAATCCTTCCTACATGGGTTTTCCTGACTATGTAAGACATTGTACACAACACAGAGAGAGCACACTAGACCATACTGTAGCTACTTAACCTGTTTCTTGGTGTTTGTGCATACAACTGGTACACACTCATAGCATGCCACATGCATGGGTCTGCGCATGTGTATGCATATGGGTCAACAGAGGAATCCAAACATCAGACACACCCCTAATCTAAACATGAGTAACAATATAACAACACTTACACTGTGAATTTAATTAGAATAGAGCTGCCCACCAGTCCCTCCCACCCCTTACTGAAGCCAAGTGAACTACATCAGCTGACCAGGTGAAGTACAAGTGACTTCTCTACCTTCTCTACCCCTGTCTCTCCATGGATACTCAAACAGAACGCAAACCACATTTTTCTTAAACTTGGCATAAGAGACACATATCCAACATAACTGGACTACATGTACATGTACACCAAAAATGCAAAATATAAACAACAAACATGCTCCACTCGGTACGCCAGGGAAATCTGCCACTGATGACCAATTAGCATCAACTTTGGCAAGGCAATGTGTATGGTTCCTAAGGTGGTACCTTCTTCGCCTTCCAATCATTCCTCTAGTCCTTTCACACCAACAATGAACACACCCTACCCATCCCCTTTGGAACAAAAGTATGGCTGTTATCAAGCTCAACTGTTAATGTGTACCAGAGCACAGGAAGAATCAGGCGATTGGCTTCCCTTGGCATACGAAGTCAACTGCTGAATGGACCAGAAAGGTGGCAACTCCTAATACACTCAACAATCTATGGCTTGTGCATGCGTGCCTCACACACCTCTCGTGCCTCACACACCTCTCGTGCCTCACACACCTCTCGTGCCTCACACACCTCTCGTGTCTCACACACCTCTCGTGCCTCACACACCTCTCGTGAGTGGTACAAACATGCTAGTGGGAGTAAGGAGTACTATGGACAGTGAATAAGATCTCATTGAAGGGAAGAAAAAAAAAAAAGGTCACATTTCCAAATCCCTAGGGTTTAGTAGTTGCGTTGAAGGGTGGTGAAGAAGCATAAACATATTCCCATGGGTCACCATGGGTACCATCCAAGTTCCATACCGTGCCTACAACGCAGATACACCATCCAATAACAGCCCGCCTAAAAGGCCCGCCTCCTCAACCTCACGATACACGCATGTAAGCACATGAAACACAAACTAGCCGCCAATAAACATCACTCGAACACAGACACACACACACACACACAAAAACACACACACACACACACACACTCACACAAACACTCACGCTAACACCGCACAAGCACACACACATACATGTATACACTCGCGCATACGTACAGCCAAACACGCGGTAACTGAGTTTTTAAACACAGCTGAAGGGGTTTATTTCGGCCAACAAAATGGTGATAGTACACAAACGCCATCCGATGGACAATGCCACTAAGCCACTTACATAGCAAAACTTTCTGCCTAACGCGGCATGTCAAAGTGCTAGCCAGAAGCAACGTCACAGGGTCAAGTGAGCAACAACAAATTCTTTATACGCGCTTTATATGTAACTGCTATAGGGGCCTACAAGTGTTTGTATTCATTCCGATACCACTGCAACGCACAAAAAATGTTAAACAGCGATACTTACGAGCTCCAAGCACTGTTCAAGGTAACTCCCCCAACTGAACGCCAGACTGATTAGAAATGGATGAGCATAATATTATATGATTGCATTGTGAATGCAATTATGCCATTCATTAACCCCGGCAATGAATAGCTAGGCAAGCACAGCTGCAAAGTAAATAGTTGAATTCAATATAAAGCGTTCACTGTAGGACGTTTATGCTAGATAGCGAATTGGTGCTATATTTTATACATAAACTAGGTGCGTACGGCAGGTTCATACGCTCTATACGTTAAATGAAACTTTGATGTTGTATGATTGTGCTGTGTACTAGTATGGAACAAAATAGCTAGCAGATTGCATTGTGTTGAATTGTTAGTTATTCATTGAGCTTTATACATGCATCGTGTATTTATGATAGAATAATACGCATATGCACTTGATGCTGCCACGAATTGCCCGTATTCATGTAGCTATCATATTTTCTGATCGATTTCATCAAGTCTATATATATTGGTCAGTCATTATCTTCTTGTCTACAGACCGGACGAGAATTGCTAGGCACCTCTTTTGAAAAAATTTCCGCCAAGTACTAGCAACAGCCCCTGTTGTAATGTTAATTGTATGGAGTCTATTGTTTCAATGATACTCTTTCTTCATATAAAAACCAACAAAGATCAATTTGTTTTTCTTGCCAGGCGCTCTACTTTTACTCAGTTGCTAGCCACAATTATGTCTTTGCTTCTGTTTAAATCGATTCTGTGTATGTAGACTTTGCTAAACCCTTGATTCAATTTGGAAAGCTGCTGTTTAAAATATGCGTTTGTGTAATACATACCCCCTTAAATTAAATAACACACTATTACTAACGTACACTAGTACAGTAAACACAGACAGGAAGGCAGGACCTCCCTTGCCAGGATGGCTCTGGCAATGCACCTGACTAGTGTGACCTTCAACCGGCCATAGCAAAACTGGCATTTTTGGAAGGAATAAGGTAATGGCGTGGTGATAGCCCAGCTCTGTGAAACAACTTGAGCTTCTTTACCCCATGGCCGCAAAGGTTTCCACTGCTATAGGGGAACACTAGTCCACCCCAACTCCTGAGATTTTGGTCCATTAATTGGAGTATCTCAGCTGCAAGCGCTGCATCCGCCATTTAACACGATTCACCCAGGATGATAGGTGTAAGTGGTAATGTCACTGTGGCTCGTCTATCCCACCCTATCAATGAGCTCGAGAACAGTCCTAGTAAGGTTATGGTCTCTTGTAAGACATGGCCCATCTGCTAAGATGAGCACAGCGGCTAAGATTGGTGACCACATTATCATTACAATAATTATACAATACTACAATTCATTCACACACATGTACACTGCAAATTGTATGCATACACTGGTAAAAGTTGATGTGCAAAACAAATGTATAGCATATTGGTGTTTGCATTCATTGTTCACCCATGTAACGCTTTCTTGTTTGGGTCAGGATCCAGTTTCACAGCATCTGTGTTACCATATTCAGTAGAAGTGTTACCGTTTGTTTCATTGCTAAGCAAAGAATGATCACCAACATATGTACCAACTGCTAGAATGAGTGCAGGAGCAAGAGAGAAAATATATCCCGTGACAGCATTTGCATCTAGACCCTCTTCGGTGAGCACAAGAAAATAAACTGCAAATGCAACAACTAACAGGAATCCAAAACCACTCAGGACTAGCAGCATTGATACTAGCCACTTTGTGTGCTTTGGACCATGTTCATAAATGTGGATGATAGCAACGCAACCTACTAATGCACATATGATGCAAGATGCCATGATGCTGAAAATTGCAAGGGAGCGGAATGAGTCAGTTAGAAGTGAGATTGCTATGGGAATAGAAGATGTAGCAAACAATTGAATCCACCCGATCACAAACCACAATGACAAAGTCCAAGCAACTCTTTGTGATCGCCCAGCAAAAAAAGAGTGAACTCCTTTGTTTCGGAGATAAAATGTTTGGAAGGAACTGCTGTTCTTTGATATGTATATTGCTGTGCAGATGTGTAATGGTACTAGGGCACAAGGTACTACAAAACATATGATTTCCAGTATATGGAAGAGCTCTGTAGCAAAATCCTGAGGGATTTGACCAAGCGCTCGACTCCTAAAAGAAATGATCAATATCTTTGCAGTAATATAAATTGCCCCACAACCTGCTGCTGACCAGAAGACAGATTTAACATATTGTGTTAGTTTGTTCTTGTTCATGAGCAGTTTAAATGCATAGGAAGTGGTAGACATGACCATTATTGCCACCGAAACATTAAAGAGGACGTATATGGAGCAGAACAAGCCAAAACCAAGAATATCTGTTGCTGTGAAGGTTGTAACATCATATGCCATTCCTCTGTCATCATCATATGGATATGGAACTGGTCCATTGTACCTTGCATATGATTTAGCCTATAAGAGATGACATCAATAATTGATACAGTGCTGAAGACAATTAAGCTGAAGATACTTATTTATCAAAAGGATTAACTGACAAACAATGACAGTATAACAATGAGCAGTTAACTATTCTCTATTGATTCTAAGATTACAAAATCTAAGAACAGAACACCGTTAAAGTTTAAATTACACAAGCAATGCATGCATGCACATTTTTGCATACCCATTGCATGTTTTCGCCCCATAATGACTTGACTTCATCCATGATATCAGCTGTTGCATACGACATGTGCCCAGTCCTAAATCTGGTACAATTAAGGTTAATATTTAGAGTAACAGGAATAAAGTAATCGTTTTGATAGATTTCGTAAAACACAGGAAGTGCAGACCAGGGATCCATAGCACCTCTGATAACTGCAGGAAATACCTTACGCAGCACACCAATTGATGTATAAGGAAACCATTGATGTATCCAGGTTAGTGCAACATTCGAGTCTTCAGTTGCGTTGAAAAATGTAAAGTTAACATTAGTAGTTATCCACACACTATCAAAGAAAGGAATGCTTGTGAAGAAAGCAAGTTGGAGAAGGTCAGCTGTGCTGTAGTCATACATATCTGTTTTCATTGCCTCATATATGCATACTGAGTCATTGCATAAACAACCGCTAGACAATACGATTGAAATGGTGGTGGCGGCTTTGGTAGAGCTGCAAAAAAAAAACAAATAACAAAACACAAAAAAAAACACAACATTCACATGCAAGTAGCCTAATGATTTCCATATAGAACATTACCTATCTTGAATTGTGGTCTTTGACCAGATACCCATTTGATTGCACAAGCAATCGTTAGAAATCCCAAATGCCTACTTATCTGCATAGATTGCTGGATCTAATTCGATATGAAAACCTGTGCATGAGTAGTGCCGACCAATAAATAATAGTATGAGGACATGGTGGTTTACACATGAGGTTACAACTGAGGTGACTGGTGACAAGTATAATACAACAGTGCTCAGTTGATTACAACCTTATAGTATTAACAAAGAAAATGTTATTAATTTACATTTATTTGTTTTGATAGTTTATTTGCAGATCTATGCACATGGCATCTTGTTCTACTTGATCAATATGATTTGTATCCACTTATATCCATATCCATATGTAACAATAGAAGATGTATTCAAGCAATCTACACTTGCAGAAGTATGCAGATTTAAAACTAAGTATAAGATAGAATCCAGGTTGAGAGTGTTTATATCTTCCTCACTCTCCTATGCAGCTCAGGCAAGCGACCAGTCTATGGTCCGTACGATCTTTAACCACAACGCATCTCCAAGACATTGGAACCACCTTTGGAGCACCTAAACATCCTTCACCTTGAATTTAAGTAGTGTTAAAATGGTGACTTGGCCTAGACCCATCAGGGAGTGCCCAGTGTGCTATATGTGCCTAAGAAAAAAGCCTTGATCCCCTTGGTCATCACACAACTACAACTACATGTAAACGTGGGCAGTGATGTTGTGCTTCACAGCTGATTTGACCAAGACTTGTCGCCAAGCCCATACAGGCTACTACCTAACAGTAACACACAGAGCTCTAGCAGACATATCCTCATCTCTTGAAACCAGCAGCCTTGGACCTGTCTGTGTATCACCTGTAAACCTTTAATAAAAGCGAGTGTGATAGCCCAGAGGACAGAAAGCACAAAACTGGCTCTAGGTGGGTATTATCCCTGTGACTCTGATACCAGAGTCCTATAAAGCCTGGGGCATGGAACTTTTCTAAACTGATGACAGATCTCCTGTCTTGCCAATACTTGGGGAAAGTCCGAGTCCTCAGTACAGTAGGACACATAGGGCAGATTGAATCTAAACCTTGATAGTGCCATTACTCAACTGCCGTCCTTTCAGATGCTTACACCCTGAGCTCTAATGGAAAACACACATTTGTATTGCATGACCAATATTTACTTGACAGATAAACCTGTTGATCAGCAACAGTTTTGCATGCACATTCATTTGTGATATTAAAAAACAATTCCAAGTTTCGATGACTATATTGAACGTTTGAAAGTAGTATTAACACCTAGTTGTACACTGCATGTTGTGTAATGAACAAATCATCTGATTGTGCATGATGAATTGCTCACTAGTCATTCTTATGGTACATTTGCATCACCCCTCCCCCTTCGTTACCGTTACTAGTACATGACAAGCCCATAGCCAGGGGGGGTTCGGGGGGTTCGAACAAACCCCCCCTCAAAGGGTCAAGGTCCGCGCTTATGTGGAAGTACGCGGTGCGGGTCCCGGCCGCTCCCCGAGGCGACTCCAGGCCTTCTGGCCCGTGTAATAATTTATATCTCAGCTGAAGCCTTGAAGTTAAACCGAAAACCAACCCTCGATCATCGCACCCGGCCAGACTATAGTACATGCACCAATAGTTAGAAAGTGTTTTAGTTTAGGCATAGATTGAAGACCGTAAGGTCTTCAATCTATGGTTTAGGTTTACTAATTTAGACTATAGTGTTATACTTTTTAAATTGGAAGTAGGATCGGGACCTGTCGGCAGCTAGGCCGATCGACAATGCCGGGTCGCTCCCAGCAGAACGAAAGAGAGCGAAAACGAGCCGCTGTCTTTTGCCAAACACTATATGTCTTTTTTTGCCAACTACGAAACGAAAGACAACGGCCGATGGACAACAATCAAGCTCCTTTAGTCGAAGAAGCAAATGCTGCCGCAGCGGAATGTGGATGCCGAACTAGTGAATTGGTTGAGATCCGGAGGTGTTAAGCATTCCCAAGAGTTGATAAGACATGCAGAGGGGCAATTGTCACTCGACATCGGCGATCTTGTTTGCTTGCGCACCATGCACGGAGGCCGATCTTCCTCAGAAAGCCCAAGCGCTGTCGAAAAGTGACAAGTTTGTCAACATTCTAAGCCGGATCCACAGTTCAAATTCCCAAAAACATTCATTGGAGGATGCAATCGTAGTTTTTAACCATGACTGGCTGGACCAGCATAAGTGGCGTGTTACAGCACAAAGTTGAATGGTGCACGTGCTTTCTGCATGCCATGTTTGCTTTTCAATAGTATGTCGGACTCTACTGGCAAGGTTTCTGGTGCACTTGTCACCAAGCCATTTCAGACATGGCAGAAGAAATCAGCGAAGTTTGCTAACCATGAGAAGATCAGCTATCCACCAGTGCTCTCTTCAATTGGCAGAGCAGCTAGTGCATTCTGTGGAACATCCAGACAAACCTTCCAGCATTGTTCAGCTCTAGGAGAGCTGACAACATTGCCAGCCGGAACAGAGCATTTTGCATGAAGTCCGTGGCTATAGTGCTGTTTTGTTCTGTGCAAAGCAATGCATTGCACTGCGAGGAGATGCTGAGCAGCTGGATACCCCAGGAAACCCTGGCAACTTCTTAGCTCTACTAAGTATTGGCGGTGAACGACCCTCATCTGCCCTTGAATTCAATTTCAACACTTGTCACTGTACTTGTGTGTATAATTATATCCTAGGTTTCATGCATATAGTATTTTGTGCCATTCGGTATGACTCAGCATTGGATCAGAAGCATTGCGTTTATGGGGCCGGGAGTATGATACGAAGATTGATTTGGGCTCGTTGGTCCCCAGTCCATATATCGATCATTGTGCCGTTCAATAACCATGCATGCAAGTAGTCTGGGGACCAGACGACTGGCTTTCAGCAGCCAGTCGTCTGGTCCCCAGACTAGCATGCAAGTACAGAAAAGTCTGCATGGTGGAAGCAAGTCATATTATTCTATCTGCATGTTACAACGCAATATGCTATTGAGACAGAGACTGAAAGATTGCACAACTGTTGGAGCTCCGTCCCAGGCCGAAGTCTGGTTGTAATGGTTTAACCCGCCCCCCCCCCCCCCCGACTTTTCGTATCGGGCAACCCATCTCGGCCACCGCCCACTAGTTAGGTCCACATTTATTATTTTCCGAACCCCCCCCCCCCCCCCCCCCATTTCCTGACTTATTTCTTGAGCTAGGTCTAGTAATGCATGACATGTTTCAGAGTTTATCAATTGATTTTTTAAAACATAAAGTTCGTGGGGGAGTGAACTGAAGTACAATCTCAGGTAGAACCCCAGGTGCGCGGCCGTACATGCACAGGGCTACGCATGACACAGTCTTCACAGCGAAACACGGATCCCGTGACTTCGTAGGCCTATATAAATAATATTATACAATTATAAACGCTGCATGTGACGGTAATTGGGCTTGCGTACCCCAGTGACCTTACTATTAATTAAAGACCTACGGAAGTCTTTACGTACAAGGAGGATACATAGTGCAACACAGAACATACGTGTGTCAGAGCGTAGTATGAGCCAATCAGCTATCCAACAGTCACAAACTTGCAATGCGTCGCGTCAAAATCTTGGTTTGACTTACCGTAAACCACACAAGTACGGCTCATTCGTATTGTAAGCCTTCATTAATTACATATAGCCACAGCACAAAGTATGAAGAATTTTTTGGCAGGTTGCAGCATATTGTATCTGGGCGGCAATGTATCGGCAGTCCTCATTAGTTGGATATTTTACAGTGAAAAAATGCTCAAAATCTCATCTACCGTTTCTCCGTATACTGTACTTGTAGCTAGCACTTTGAAATGCACAACAAAAACTAAAGAAGGTAGGGAAACAGCTTCCATCTAATAGCGACTACTGCCAAATAATAATTGCATGAGAAAGGGCTCGATTAATATTATATTGACGGATACGAATATGCTTGGCCAGGCCACAGCATTATCAGGAGCCCGCAAGGCGAGACACTTGTAAAATGACGCAATAATGAATGGGACGAAATGGGACCTATACGCTTCTTCCCTGTAGTGCATGTAGCCTTGAGTTGAAATGTATGGTTCAGAAATCTACGTACTACATTTATAAGAAGCATATAAACACAATAAGTGTGGACAAGTCACACATCGCAAGTCAATGCACAACTGAAGCAAAAAAAAAAGCAACATTAATATTATCAATCTCATACATATCTATTGTTGTGAAGAAATATTTTGGATACTAGCTGCCGTTTCGGATCTATGTACACCATTTATATTATGTTATTCAGCATATGCATAAACA
This sequence comes from Ephydatia muelleri, assembly GCA_013339895.1. Classification (NCBI taxonomy): domain Eukaryota; kingdom Metazoa; phylum Porifera; class Demospongiae; order Spongillida; family Spongillidae; genus Ephydatia; species Ephydatia muelleri. The sequence continues at coordinate 7,357,943 of JABACO010000002.1, read as the reverse complement.
CATTCATCATGCCTTTTGGTAATGTCTGAGATTACGAGTCCAATGCACGTAGAATAGTCTGTGCTGAACGTTTTCCTGAAATGACGTTTAGCAACTGCACACGATGAATCTTTACATCAATACACAACTCTTCCTGAAGGACCTTTTCATCGAGCCCTAAAAAAACCTTACCATTGATCCTCTCCTTAATGAAAGTATCTGCATACTGGATTATGCCCATTGCCTCTAGCATTTGTACAATCTAAAGAACATAAGAGTGTTGTAATATGCATGAATAGAAATCTTTTGCCTAGGTAACCCTCCACCTCCCAATGACCATCATTATTATAAGCAATCCTGCTCATTCGTAATAATTTTATTACGATCATTTCACTTCACAGTCAGGATGGCAGGATTGCAGAATAGCTTTTTCATATTGGACCTGACCATAGCCATCAGCTGTAGGTACCAGCCAAAACTAATGCTTGGTAGCTACAGACTAATAGCAACCTAGTGACGGTGTCATGCGAGCCTATACACAAGTTGGGGAGTACAGCTAAAACACGATGAGGCCTTAAGGTTAAGGGTGGAGCATTGGATTTAAATATAACTTGCTATTTGTATAAAGGTGTTGCTCTGACATTGTTTTAAACAATTTAATGCATTCCAAGTGTACTATACAAGGCTCTATTTTGAGCACAAAGGTGTAGACCATTGTGCCTTCGAAAAAACTGTACACATTAATATCATGATCCAGTTATTTGGCATAACACATGCTACACTATCAACTGAACCATCCCGATTAGTTACACTAATGCTGCAACTCAGATATTGTGGTTGTGAATTTGTATTAGAAACAGATACATATTTGAATAAAGTTAGTTGAATTGCTGTGATAATCTCCACTGTGGTACGGTATACACTTATATTTCCGTTTTGTAAAGCTATTGATTATTTACCTGTTCACATGTCATGGTAGAAACAAAATGTATATTCTTTTTTACGTCAGTTTCATCTAAATGTTCAGAAAGAAAGGTGGAAGATTCAATTCTTTTCATTTGGTAACTAAGATATTTTAGCTTTTGCTCCAATTCCACGATTTTAGTTTGCATTTCCAGAAGGGTAGAACTTATTCTCTCTAGATGGAGCATTGATACTGGCTTAGAACTGTACCTGTCAATGTACTGGTAATGGTCTGCGTCAGTTTGCTTTGTTGCAGCTTTGCTTGTGCTGACACAATCATGCTTATCCAATGAGATCTCTGGTATCATGTTGGACACTGGTGTTGTAAGGGTTGATGAGCATTGAGCAATGGGCTGGTCTAATGATGGCCATAGGTGTTCAGTTAGAGTGTTTTTGTCATCAGGTGTAGCTGAAATTGGAAATGATTTTGAAATTGTGTCTGCATAAGTTGAATCAATGGGAGTTTTCGGTTGAACTTTTATGTAGTCATAGTCTTTTAAAGACTGGATGCCATCTTTCTCATACCCAGTACGTATAGTTGAATAGAACAGTGATTGGGCTGAGTACTGTTCGCCACTTTTTGCATCACTCAGATTCTGCACAATTTTAGGATTATACACTTGTAAAAGATGAGAAGTGTTTGCGTATAGTTCATGTGCATCAGGAGAATCTATTATAGCCACTTTTACTTCAGGAATATCTATTGGTATCTTCATTATGATTCCTGCAGCCTCCTTGTAGGCTGGTGAGGCTACAAGAGCTATCTCAACAGTTGTGCTAGTCAGTGTGAAAACTTCAGAAGATAAGTAGTGGGGCATGTTCATCAAAAGCTCACGAACACCTGGTTTTTGCAAGTAGATACACACTTGGCAGGGAAATGGATCTGGTATTAGCTGAACAATCTCCTGAAGGTATAGGTGCAGGGAAGATGCAGATGTAGTGAAGTGGCCTTCACAGTCCATTGGTAAAAATTTTTCCTCAGAGAATGTGATACTATAAACCTTCAAACTGTTGTCCCTCTTATTTTGTTTTTGTGAAACACTCAGGATAACCAACAATTCACCATTTGCAATAGTGAAAGTATCCTTTCTCCATAATTTTGTGCAACAAACAAGCTTCGGTGGAAGCTTGGTTTTCAAAAGGTCGGAAACAGTTTTAAAGCCAAATCCTTTCAATGCTTGTTCAATGTTGTTATTTGGGTTGTACACCAGGCAAAACTCAAGAGCTGAATTAGTTGGAATTGCAAAATCTCCGAAGTGTGACTTTGTGACTACCATATTGGTATTTTTAACAAAATGGACATTCAGCCTATCAGATGCTGATATGGTGACTTGGTTGCTTTCTCCATAATATCCAGTGATAACTTCAATAGAAAGTGGCAATTTATCACCATATTGCTTCATGAACTCAGGAAGAGAAAGAGCTGTCTTTTCAGTAGGAATACTGATAGATGAAGTTTCAGTTTGAGTGGTTGTTGTTGCCATTACTTCACATGGATGTGATTGAAATGCTGGGAAACAATCTGAAAGCATGCAAACATTAAACGTAGCAACACTTACAGGCATTATGTAATGTGCCAATGCAAATGTCTATTATCATATAACACCTATTTGAATTCACATTTAACAAATTGGTAGCTTAGCAGTGCATCTGGTGATGTTAAGATTACTGTTGCTCTCATACTATATGGGGCAAAATTATCTTTTGTTTGCCCTTTAGAAAGGTAAGTACACCCTTGGTGTAGAGTATGCAACTATTTATGCCTGAATGCTATTAATAATAGAATTCTCTCTCCATCAGTGCTCTAGTTCTTTTCCCTCATTGCAGCATTGCAAGTTTGCAACCTTGCCTCTAGCAATAAATCATTACATGCATTATAAATTCTGAATAAGGAGCTGTGCACCTGCAAAGGTTATGGTTGCTCCTTGCAATGCACCCACCCACCCTATCATATATTGACTGAAGCAATGATCATATATTGTTATTGGATTATTGTTTTGGAGTTCTAATTTTTAGTCGTACTTTTTGTTAACATCTCTGTACATTATAAATACATTCCCAGCTATACAAACAGCTAATTATATGCTGATGAGAAAATAGATCCATATCTACGCAATGGAAATGAAGTTGAGGAATTGATACTGACAACTTAGACCAGCATTTGGTTCATGTTCTAATCTTAACATACTATAGTTAACTTGTGCAAAAGCAATATAGGATGAAGTACTTGTATTTCTATATAGAAAGAGATCTTTGAACTAGGATACACATGGCTTTGGCATGGTGGATTGTGTGTGTTTGCTTATGGTGAGTGCATATACAAGAACATAATTGCAATAACATTGGCATATTACTATACACGAGATGTTATTGCTTTTTTAGGTTTCTATTTTTCTGTGACATCTTATTACATACAAACATTTGGAAGGGACGGTAATTCTAAGAAAAGGAAGTAAATTTAAACCAAAATGAGTACTGTTTATATTCGCATGGCATGGAAAATTAAGGAGTTAACTCCATCACAGGTAAAGAATGGAGTTAAACATTTAAGGGAACGTAGATAAATGACTAGAAACTGGAGGGACTAAGGGGCAGAGGATGGACCTATCCCTCCCTACCTTATGAATATACACTCTCCTAGTAAGTCTGGGGTCAAAGCTCCAGATGCCAAGGTATTTCATTGAACAAGGAATACATTATCCTTATAACATTGTGAGCTGTTTATTGCAAATTCGAATCCGATAGCCAGGGGTTATACATGCATAACATTGTTATTGCTTTAAAAATGTGTAGCACCTAATTGTAACATGTAATTCTCATTACTAAATAATTCTGTCGGTGTTGTTTGTGAGGTAAGGTGGATACAACTGGAATTATGACTTTGTCTAAATTGCATGTGCTTAGTCATTTGTATGCATGACTACAAAAATAACAAACATTGGTCTTGCAATGAGTTGACCATGCCCAAACAGCATTATCCTTACAAGATGAGAGTGGCTAAAGCGCAATTGCCTATGTACACACCCTTGAGAGTAAACTAAAATGGCGAGCGGGTATGTAATGAACAATTTTTATTACATGTCATAATAGCTAATACTTTTGTATAATACTATACATTTTATATGAGAAGAAGTAAAAGCAAGACTTAAGTCAAAATTTACTGCTGAACACAAACGCAAGCAGTTTTAAAAGGGAGAAGAGTTTTGTTTTTGGTAATTTTACCATCCATCATCCAAGTTGAGTATATAAGTAGCCGTAGTTTTGTGTGTACCAATACTACAGAGAAAAAGTGTATTCCAGTGGGATAGCATGTGTCTCTACTTCCCATTTGTTAATTTTATTAACTCTTTGAACGCCAAGTGCATATACACATACATGCATTCTCACATGACCATTACTATCTGTTGTGTTAATTATTAAAATTGCTTTGAATACCATAGTACATTTGTGAACTGGCAAAAGGCCAGAGGAGTGAACTTGCATTTTAAACATGATGCCACTGATTTGGATCTACTACACTGATTTGGGATATGCATTCCTGTTCTGGGAGTACTGGAGTGATGCATTAGTGAAGTCATCTGAATAATGGGCTCTTGAGAAGAATTACACATCCTGAGCTTTTGTGATCAACACATATTTTTAACTTACACATATATGAACTCGCATGCAAAGAGTTAAACACATCAAATTGGTTCATTTTCTAAATCCAGTTTGAGAATATCCCTGTAGCGATTAATCAACAGTCATTGAGCAATGCATACCACGTATACGTATGTTAACTTTATTCTTATTGTAATGTACAGTGTGAGTCTTCTGGTTGGAACAAAATTACGGTTGAAAATTAATTTGTAGCAATGAGCATAATAAGGACCACCTAAAACGAATTACGTTATGCTTATTTATGTGCTTCAGAAATGCAAGAAGCTCATGAATAAGCATAACTATAGGTGTCAAGTAGACAACGAGAAACATTTGACGTGCAAAGTTCAAAATGTATACATAGGTAAGTACGTGTTTATGTAAAATAATGAATATACACACCACTAATCGATATGGGAAAACACGTACCTCCCAGGTCATGAATTTCAATTTGCTTTAATTTTGTAGCGGGCTTTTCGTCACTCGGATATTTCCGTAAAAGCTGTGCACCAACATGGCGGACTGTATTAATTTATATTGTGTGCTATGACGTATGCCAGATTACGGAGCTGTCACATGACACATGAAATGGTCTATAAGCGCTCGGCATTACTGACCCATAAAACCTCATCTGTGCAATACGATTTTTCAGTGTTGAAGACGACGCTATCATCATGCTGACGACTACTGACTATGCTCTGCTCAGCTTGTGTCAAAGGCTGTATGTATTACTCCCACACAAATAACTATATCCACACTCAAAATTATCGTATACGATGCACAAGCATTCTTCGATAGCGATATAGTATAGTGACACTATACACTATCCTGTGACTACACTATCTATATGGTTGTCACTATAACCATGATTTATAATCCAAGGTATAACTACGGAAACGGTGCATGCATGGTGAAATAGCAGCTCGAAGCGCACATATGCATTTTGAAACAATAACGCACCTTCAGTTCTCCGATCCGTGCTAGTTCTGTACCTAAAGGGCAATGCCGCAATTTACTTGGCGGAGTTGGCGCACTATAACATTTGCACTAAAGTAGATAATTATGATACTATATACTAAGACATGACCGTATATCGGCAACCGGCAGGCTGATATGGTATGTGCGAAGTGACACCTGCATTTCCACTCCATGCGTCTGCTAATTTATTTCCTGGGTGGGTGGAGAGAAGGGGGGGGGGGGGGGGGTGGGGGGGGGGGGGGGGGGGGGGGGGGGGAGAGGGGAGGGTTTCAATATGGGGTGCTTTCGGCGACGTATATTTATACATACACACGCATATTTCATACAGTTTCAGGCACAATTCGAATGCTTCCAAGGAATTAAGGGACAATTATTGGTCAGCCAGCCGAATCACCTGCACCCACTGTGTGCTGCATTGACCACGTACTGACACAGATATTACCATTTTAGTATATATATACATACTATAGTACATGGCACAGTTTCGCGTTAAAAACAAACGTATATATGAGTAAACAAAATTGATTTTGATGCATGCACATATAAAAGATTACCATGCTATTGTCGGAAAAGTAACCGTATACTGTTCACATCAAATTCAGTGACAACCCTTTCAAATGAATTGCTCTTCGAACATTTCGTACGCGCGTGCAAAACCTGATTACATTTTGTCAACCTTTCAACGTAACTTGAAACAGGAAGTGCCGTTGCCGTAGGAGAACGAAAGAGGTCTGGAGGAACGGCGCACCGCAGGGAACAGTTTGTAACACTGTAAACAAAAAAAAAAGTGCCCTTCACTCTTCGCTCGCTTCACTCGAGAGGAGTGAAGCGAGCGCAAAAGTGAAGGGCACTCTTTGTTAGCTTCACTCTTTAGCAAAAGAGTGAAGCGCAATCTCTGAAGAGTGGCGTTCACTCCGTGGACAAACTATTGGTTGAATTTAGCGATACAAAGGGGTACTATATAGTGTCGCTAGCGCAGTGATACTTATTGTGATACTTATTGTTGAACGTTACTTTATATATTTTATCGACGCATTGATTTCATAACCATAATATTTCTATTACACGTCGGTAAAAGAACGTTGACTCAAAGATCACTTCACTGAATCAAGTTAGTAGTGTTCAGGCAATGAACAAAATGATTACCGGCCGAATTAATTTCTATTGAATTAACGAATGGTGTTTGAGCTACATACAGTCAGAAGAATAAAGCGAAGTATGTGTCTGCAAGTTACATTCTATAATTTGTGTACATTCCCTGGCTTATTTTCATGCTATTGCTTGGTCGCGATTGCTGGTTTTGTATCGGTCGCGCTCGCGTGTATAATATACGGTACACATTCGGAGTACAAAGTAAGGGGTGTTTTTAAAGACCTTTTTCATCACCTAATTTATTTCGAATATTTCCGTAAAACCTGGGCACCAACATGTATTAATCTATATGGAGTAACAATGACGTGTAGCAGATTACGGAGTGGTCACATGACACTTGAAAAAGGTGTTCTTGTAATAAAAATGTCGTTGTTTCCAGTTTGAAAAACGATGACAGCAGTTAACTATTTGCGCGCATCCAATTTCTACCTGCATACGTACCCAGCTGGGAGATGATACCATAGCAGTGCAAAAAAGTGTGTGCTCAAAAAGAGAGCCTCGTTCTGCACAGGCGAGACAAGAAACTGGTGGTCATGCTGGCTGCTGATGGAAGGTAAGGTCGAGGTGTGTGTGTGTGTGTGTGTGTGTGTGTGTGTGTGTGTGTGTGTGTGTGTGTGTGTGAGAGAGTGCGTGTACTGTTGCATGTAGTTCCATAAATATTTTTAATGTGTTTAATTAACATTAGAAGTTATAATTATTATTGAAGAAAGAAAATGGGATGTATGGGAATGAATTATTCTGAATAGCTATATAACTATTATTTTAATGAGCACAATTGTAGTGGTTGTCTGCACAGATGATATTAGTTATTGATTTGTTTATAGTGTGGTCTGTGTGTATTCATTGTGCTTAATTATAATAATGTTATCTGAACAATAAATGTAATTAAAAATTATAAATGTGTTTATTGAATTATAATAATTGATATTAAAAAAAAACTATATATATGGGGTCGAGGCAGCAAAAAGGCACTTAGATTCAGGACCCTATAACTACAGGCTAATTTACCAGTGCGTAAGAAGGAAGTTGTAGAGGACATAGGTGTCTCTTTGAATATGAAAAAAATATGCGCTAGGTCCCTTTTCGCTGCCTCGACCCCATATTAACCTTCCCTATCACGATATTGTTGTATGGCCAGCACTACATGCTCTTGGCAGGGGTCTGGGCCGGGGTAGGCGTGGCGCGGCAAGTTTGGGTGTGTGGTGATATGGCACCACCCACTCGTACCGTGCCATATCCCTGCCCACGGACTCACATCATCCCGGATGGTGATGGAGAAGTCAGTTAAAAGATAAGAAAATTATTCCGCTTTGATCCCCCACCGCTTCGCAATGAGACACACTACTGACATGAGCATGCGTGTCACGTTTCATGTGATCATCTTGGTAATGAGGCGTGGTGGTCGGTTAACTAGGTTTAAGTACCTTAAACTGTATTATTTTTGATGCAGACCGTATTTGAATTGATGCCCCTATGAATTAATTATTTTATGCAGAAACAATAGACCCTTCCCTTTAAGAACTCCGGACGTGACATCACTCATTAACGTATACTTAACCCAATTCGTGAAGTACGTTGATTAGTGATGTCACGTCCGGAGTTCTTCTTAAAGGGAAGGGTCTATTATTGGGCACATTGTTACAAACTGTGAAATGCTCCTTCTTACAGCATTTAGGCTGTGAACATGACTGACTGACATGTCTGACTGACTTCTGCTGCCATAGTCTCATCCCAGACCCAAAGTTACACAGCTGCAGGTGGATTACATCACTGTTACATGTACGTAGGGTCGGGTGAACTGCTGTACTAATTTCTGTCCATGGTCACAGAATTTTGGGGAACCAATCAGATTAGAGGCATGCTATACATGTAATCGAGAGATTAATTTGTGATGGTATGTGGTGAGATGCGACATTCTTCAAAGGCACGTGGGCTGAGGCCAGCTTCTATGGTGGGGTTACACTGCCCCTAGGTGTGTGTGTGTGCACATGTGTGCGGGTGCGTGTGTGCATACGTGTGTATGTGCCGCACACACACACACACACACACACACACACACACACACACACACACACACAGGGGCAGTGTAACCCCACCGTAGTAGCTGGCAAGTCGGCCCATGTGCCTTAGAAGTCTGTCGCATGTCACCACGTACCCCATCACAAATTCCTAACTAACCTATCAATTATAACAAAGATGTGCTTGCATACCTCTAATGTGATTGGTTGCCTTAAATTCTGTCTACTTACACGTAGCAGAGATGTAATCCACCCACAGCTGTGTAACTTTGGGTCTGTGTACGAGACTCTGTTGCATGAAGGTAACAGCTTGTGCCATTCAATCACTATTCAATATTACTTGGCAGGATGACTATATATTTTTTGAAGATACAGTTTACCCTGGAGCTGCAATGCTTTTTTGGAAGCTGCAGTTCAACTACATGACTGCTATCTTTGTTGTCTGTGCACATGGTTGCTGTGTGTACTGTTGTTTATTTATTTATTTGATTGCATTGCGGAATAATCGCACCCAATAAAAAATTATCTCACTCTTATTAAAAGAGTGCGGGTCAATCCATAACAAAGAGTGACGCGCAATCTTCACATCGAGAGTGAAGAGCACTCCGCGTAGAGTGCTCTTCACTTAAAACATAGATAAACAGTTGTATCTATCATTAAAATAGGAGTGAAATTTCGGGGGCGACATTCACTCCTAGATTAGGAGTGACGTTCACCCTTTTTTTTGTGAACATACAGTGAACATACCAATAGCGACATTCTGCGTACATTTGAAGTGATTTGAATGCTCTGATCTAAAGAAGTTGCTCTGAAGAAGTTGCTGCCAATGGCCGGGGTATTGGACGATGTATCGTTAGCAAGGAACTTATGCAAGGCCCAAATATATTTTAATGTAGTGAAATGGTATCAGATCCTGCATCACTGTCACAATTGATTTGCACACCTTTTAACTCGAGCATTTAATATAGCATATTCATGCGCATTTCATGTAGCTTGGTTACGCCATGCATATCATCAGGTGATCCACTTGCACTAATCTGGACTCGAACGCTCGCAGCAAGCAGTAAGTAGAGACATGTGGGTGGTGTGTGTGTGTGTGTGTGTGTGTGTGTGTGTGTGAACCTTTTTGTTGTTCTCTTTGTCCACACATTCGAATGCTAGTAACCCGACACTGCGAGTGAACATTCTTTTTATGAGCACACGTACGCTATATACACTGTACCTGTGATGTCGAGGGCACAAGATCGTTGCATCGAAGATCATATGATCTCTGGGGCTCTCCGCAAACACGATGTAATTAATGCAGCAATGTCAAGCCCCCTCGTAAAGGCTTAGGTGGGGATTTGAAATTGTATTAGTTCAGACTGCATGCCCGACCCTGCATGGGGGCGATTTGTCTATCGAACTGTATAACATGTATAAATTGCGCCGTATATAGGAGGGGGAAGGGGGGGAAGGGAGAAAGGGGAGGGGTACGTGCACAACGATCTTATGCCCTCAGCCTCACATTTATCATACTATGACGGATCATAAACGTAACCACTCTAGCGCGTGTGTAGAGACTACATGGGAACTTCCGCAGCGTGGAATCGTAATACACGCCCCACATGTATTTACCCCCATTTAAAAGATGACCTTTTTTTAAAACGACCTTTTTCCTAGATGGTATTCGAGTAATGATATAGGTATCTCCATAGAGGATTCTACAATTCATTTATTCTACCAGGCAACAGTATTCACTGACTGTTGGCCATCGTGACAGATATATTGAGATTCATAGACATTGGGATGATTCAGTGGCCTCGTCTCGAGGCCCCTATTTTAAGTTACGGGAGCGAAAAATAGCTCCCGTAACTTTAATATTAAAATAGGGCCTGGGGACGAAGCTAATGATTCAGCTTTTCAAATTACACTTTTCTCAACTTGACACTTTTTCAATGACACCCAGGGCGCTTTAAGCGCATATAAAACACTGCTTGGATGTAGCCAGTTTCTGAATTGGAGGGACAGCGGGGGAGGTCCGGAGCTACAAACTGAATTCTGCAGAAACAGTGGGAGGGGCTGGCTCAAACGGGGAGAGAGATCGAGTTTGGCACCTGCGGTCGGGTTCTGCAGAAGCAGTGGGAGGGGCTGGCTCAGACAAGGAAAGAGGTCCTGCAGCAACAGTGGGGGGGTCTAGCACAGACAAGAAGTTGACTTTAAAATGCATGTGTATATGTCACGTGGAGTATCCAAATACTCGGAGTATCTGTCATGGAGTTGTAAGGCTCTGAATGTTTAATTAACCATACATTTCAACGCAAGCGTTACATTTCTGTTGCGCATACTGGTTAGATAATTATATTATAATAAGTGTAACATGAATGTAATGATGAAGAATAACGTATACTAACTTACATTACATGCAAGTCTCAAATTCCATTTTTCTGGTGTTGCTCTGCAAATAAATCTCGATCACCGGTTCATATCAATAGACTGGTCCAAAATTATATGAAGGATGAATATATATGAGCATAGTTGGAGCTGTGTTGTATAGGCCAATCATTTATTTTCCATTGCTACTATATATCCTGTGTCTGTGCAAATTGCAAAAGGACTCCTTTATGGGGCTGCAAATGGTTTCTAGAATAGTATAGGGAACATTATTTAGTGATTAACGAAAAATCAAGTGATTCACAATTACTAAGACTGTTATCTTTGATCTTCAGGTCTGTCATGTCTGGTTGCTTCACAAGATGTCATTTTTGAATCTCATGTTTGTCTTCATAATAGGGATGACAGTGTGGTCATCAGTAGCAAACTGACACAATCAGAATCACATGTTGATCATCAATAAGGAGACTTGCAGCATTGCCTCGAATAGCAGTCAACTGTCATGTACTGCACAATGATCCAAGAAAGGTGTTCACTACTATGTTGGGGCATCATGATTGCTTTTCTATCACATGTTGTTGATTGCACAAGTGATGGCAAATTTGTATTTAAACTAGGTAAAGTCGTACTTGCAGATTATATACATAATACATGCCTGAATTGATTCTTGACAAGACATATTTATCAGACACACCATCATCATTTCAGTACGTTGAGTACTGCTCCTCTTGTTGGCAACTGCACAGTTTATGATAAAAACATAACAACTATATGCTGTGCAACACACAGTTTAGAAATCTTATGATTCAAGGCCAGAGGTCTGTCATGAACAGAGGACAATAGTCTATTAACTTTGGTATGTACAAAGGCATATGTCCTGAGTGACGCTCAGTCTGACATTCTGGTCTAGCTTGCATATATCACGTGAGGTTTATCGATTATTCTATTGGGCAGTATTCGACTACAATGCTGCAAATGACCCATTGGATTATGAATCTTTGGCAAAGTGTGGGGATAGCCGGCTAGTAACAAAATGAAATGATGTGTGGACATATATTGTAAAAGTTGTTATACTTGTGCACCAATTTGCTCACATTTCACTTGCCTCCGTTATACTCATATTCTCAATAGGTAAGTCAGTTCATAAGAAAATCCACAATATTATAGTCAAATTAATTATTCCAACCTTATGAAAGTCAAAATATTATAAAATCCATTTCCTTATAAATAAACAGGGTGTAAGATGTAACTTCATCAGCTAGTATACATTTCTTAGTACTGTGCGTTTACCTAGTACATCCAACACTCATCCAAGTATTCAGGATAAAAATGTTGCCAAGAATAGCTAAAAATAATAGATTTGAGTCAATTTATTGAAATAACAGGTGATTGTCATTTGCTGGCTGGACATTTGTAACTGCAACACCATTTTGAATTGGAGAAACTCATCAACGCTTTTGCAGCACTTGGCAGCTCTGTTTCTTTCTGTTATTTTTGTTTGTGTTGACCATTGTGATTAAATAAATGCTGTGTTAAAATTTCACTGTGTACCTGTTAATTATACTGTTATAATGTTCAACAGTGGGAATTAGATCTATGCAATTGCCATTCATGCTTTTATTGAAATAGATATCATAGGTGGATTTCTCATAGCAGATTTATCTTTGACTTTCTGTGTTCATGAGAATATGAGATAAATAATGATCAGTAATGTGCTGTTGTTTATCTGTACAGCTAAGGAAGATAACTACTCTAACAATGGCATCCAAACCACCACCTGTAATACCTCGAAAAACAAAGCCACATGGTAACAAAGAGTCAAAATTAAATCGCAATACAATTGGAGGGTGCATTGATATTCCAGTCAATTGGAACTATTCGCAAGCAATTTCTCTTCCGGAATTTGTTGAGAAATACAATGATAAACTACCACTTAGTATCCAAGTGCAAACTGGATATTTAGGGGAAAGTAGCCATGTAACTCTTTCAGCATTTGATAGGTTGAACATACATTTCGTGAAGTGTTCTACCGTTGTCAATGTAAAAGTATTGTCAAGTAATTTTACCATACCCATCAATTCTGCTCTTGAATTCAGCTTGCTATACAACCCTAATGACAATGTGAATGAAGCATTTAAAGGTTTCACTTTTAAAACTGTTGCTGATATTTTTAGAGCTAAAATTCAACCAAAGTTTGTATGCTGCATGAAATCCTGGAGAAATGATAAGGTCTCTATTAGGGACAGAGAACTGTTGATAATCAAGGGCAAGTGTGCTTCTCAGAAGACCAGTAGCATGCAAGAAGTTGCTATGGTGTACAGTGTGACATCATCAAAAGAGATGATTCTTTCTTTAGATTGTGAAGGTCACTTCACAACGAACCCCAACTACCTTCATCTTTACCTTTCAGAGTATATACTACATGTGTCAAACCTTTTCCCCTCTGACGTCTATATCTATACACAAAAGCCTGATGTAAGAACACATGTTGATGGAATGCCACAGCACTTCACTAATTCAGTGATCACTTTGATGGGAACATCTACTGAAACAACATTGCTTGCATCTTCGGCACTTCCAGGGTTTAACGATACAGTTATGGAAATCCCAATTGATATCCCTGAAGTCAAAATAGCTGTTTCAGAGTCCACAGATATGCAGCAAGCAAAGCAGCTCTATGAAAACAGCTGTCATGTACTACAAAGTTACAATCCTAGAAATGTACAATACATGAAGGATGCAATGACAGACGAGAAGTACACCATCCAGTCAGAATTATACTCAGGTATTCGACAAGGTTATGAAGCAGATGGTATTCAATTAAACAAAGAGTATGAGTATATTGACTCAGCAAAGCTATTGAGGCCACCAATGCCGCATCCTTCAGCGTCCTATCGAAAGAGTTTACCTATATCATTCAATTCATCAACAGAAGTAGATAGGGGAGAAAAACGAATAGAAAATATTATTCTCACTCATCCAGCTACCAATGTTGAATTGGATCCACGTACACCTGATGATTCGGACAGCCCAGCCACAATCAGTGTGAAAAGGACTGATCAAAAGATGCCAGATTACAATGCAATAATCGAGGAGCTCAAGAATAGTATTCAGATCATGCAAAAAAAGGTTGAACGGATCGATGGTATAGAGACTCAATTGAAGAAACTTAGTTTGATGCTAATTAATGTGCAAGATGCTATTGGAATTAAAGATACTGAAAATCAAGACAAAGATATTATTGCAGAAAGAAATCGTCAATATCTTTCTAAACTGACCTCAAGTGAGGTAATTACAATTATACGTGTGCTACAATAGCAATACAACTGTGATTATTACCTGCATGATGTTGTCTATCAGTACAAAGATTTGTATGAGTATCATGCGAAGGTATGGCTTTATGAGTATTTTTCATTCTTTCAGATAACTAATCTTCTCGAAGCAATGGGACTTGATCAGTATGTTGACACATTTGTGAAGGAGAGAGTTGATGGGAGTCTTATGTTGGCCCTGGATGACAGCATGCTTTGTACTGATCTGAAAGTTGATGTAGGATTACATCGAATTCGAATTCTGAAGGTCATCTCAGGGATACATTCAGCAAAGCATATTTTGGAAGGACAGGATCCATATTTGCCATAATGTTTGCATAACGATATAATGTGTTGCAGTAGTACACCAACGTATGTGTGATTAAATGAATTGTTTGTAACAACTATGAGGTATAAAAAATGCATCATACGTTGGTATATTTTTGTTTTCAGTATTTGTACTGTTATTGCCTGGTTACTGTGTTCGTATGTTTGTGGTTGTTTACCTTGAAATGGTGGCTGGGCGTTTCTGTGATGCATGGCACCTGGCATGTCCTGCAGTCTCTGCCCTGATGGGGTTCTTGATGCTAGCCATGCTCTGACACGTAAAAGGGGCACTGATGTGACTGCTCGCAATAATGACCTCATACGTATTGTCTTTGGTTTCTTGAGACAGTTAGTTCTTATTCCAAACCTTGAGGCCGGCAGTGGTTGGGGATCACACCAGCCAGACCTAGTGAACACACGACCAGAAGATGTTTTGGTTTAGAATTGGGGCACTGGTGGTACTTAAACCTTCTGCAGCACTTGATATCTCTGATACTTCGCTTAAACCAAGCATTTTTATTGAAGCGAGTGTAATGGCTGGATCAGCTCCTGCAGATGCTGATCTAAGCGCAGGAGGTTCGTTATCAGCACCCTTAAAGATCTGGATTTAGGGAGGGAGTGTGTTCCACTGGTGTTCAGGCCTTTGGAGCTTGGGGCGAGCATGCTCTTTGCACCTTCTCTCGCTTGGCTACTCGGCTAGCCACTCAGACCCGTTCCAACAAATCAGTTGTGTTGCACACTATATATAACCAGAATTTTGCAGGTGTGCTTGAGTATGAATGCATGTAATTAATATGTTGTTCTTATATTATGTACACATTATCAGAGCTCTAAAGATGTTTGATGCTGATGTGCCAATATTTCCTGAACTATATGGCAATCACTATAAATTGATGCTTCATGGTGTCCCTCTATATTTAGGTGGTTTGGGACTTTGGTCCCTCTCTGTCATGCCAGTGCAGCATTTGTTGCATCATCTTCTTCATCTGCATGGTATAATAATGAGGATGCACATTTGAATCGTGCTATTGATATGTTTTTAATAGCAAGTTGCATTGTCTGAGAAGATATCTTTTAGCTCCATCACCTCTTTACCTTGGTAGTCAGAAAGCTTCATCTTTGAAACTAGTCAATTCCAGCAACTAATAGACAAGTCATCACCAGCTGATAAAGAATGGCTATATTCCGTTTCAGCTAAGCATGCTGCATCATGGCTTGCAGTAACACTAGGCTTTTATCTGTTGAACCAGAGGAGTTCCACAGTGTAGTGAAGTGGTGGCTGGGCTAGACATCTGGTTTGGATCTCAAGGTGCACTATGCCATGGTAGCTCTCTGGACCCCTTAGGCCACCATGCAACCACTTGTAAAAGAGGGGGTGATGCTATAATTATAAAGTTCAAGACATCTTGGTGGAATCCTTCCACAATGCACATTTGTTGGTCTAGGTGGAAGCAGGTGCAGGGGCTCAGCCCAGACAAGACTGGCAGATATTCTTGTACAGGACTGGGATCGAAGGAAAGCCAGCAGCCAGTGACATCTGTGTTGTCTCCAGCTAAACTCAAATGTTTGCCTGCAGTGGGAACAATAAAAGCAGGTACAGCATCAGGCAGCTGAGCTGAGAAGCACACTGCCGTTGATACAAAGTGCGCTGAGTGTGTGGTTGGAGTCTTATGGGGCATGAGGCAAGTAGGCTCACCAGTGTTTATCTCGCCTTGCTATTCACAACTGTATGCCTAAATCCATGGCAACCTTGGCTGATAAGGGCAAACACTGTAGGGCAATTTGGATTATGTTAATATTGCATTAAAATTACTTGAATATCGCAGGCTTCGTTTGAACTGTTCTCAAACTTGAGCATTTGTTTAATAAGAGCCAATGCCAGAGCCATCCTTCGTAGAGTGAATATCTGAACTTGTGTTTTTGTGATTATTGTCTTGATTTTGAAAACATATTCATTATAATTATTAATGACGATGTATGTATAAAAGGAAACGAATGATATAGGAATACATGTACATAACTATAATGAGAATAACAAATTCAACACTTTAAAATGCATAATTAAAGAGTTCGATATGAGCGCCGTAACATCTATTTTGGCCTTAGACCCCTACCCCTGGCCAGGATAGCCCTGGCCACTGTCCTGGTTAGGGTCAGGTTTAAGCAACCATAAATGTCAGCTGTTGCCTTTGATTTTGACACACTGTGGCTTGCAGCAAGTAGAGAGGCTAGGCGGGAAAATGTCTCTTGGGCCTCCACCCCCCAATTCCCACCGCCAATGGGACACAGGTCCACCCCAGTTAAAAGCACTTAGGGTCAGTTAGCAACATGTTTGCGGGACTCTGTGGCTACTGCAGCTACTCCAGCTGTTGAACAGGACTCATCAAGGATGGCAGGATATTAAAAAAGTAAATGAGTGTATTATCTAAGAAATAAAATTAAATAATAACTTAAATTCTCATGTTTCTCCGATTGAGAAGTCAATTCTGTGGTTTCCTCACCCTTCTGTCTTCAAAAGTAATGACTTTTGCTTTCAAGACCTTTTTTGATCAATCCTCTCCTGCTAGGCTGATACCTGTTTCAGCCCCCCCACGCAACATCTTGGTTATCAGTTATTCTCTCGACATCCCTAGCTCTACATCTTGACCCAATTGAACTCAGCAGTCAAGAGGTGGCTGGGCCTAGATACCTCCCAGGGTTCTCAGTGTGTTTTCTGCCCGGCCCACAGTCTCGACCCTCTTGGTCACCATGCATTTGTGTAGGTGATGTTTTCTCACACCGTACAAGTAGTGCTCTCAGGGACACGTTAGCGCACGTCACTTCTTTCACCGTGCGCATGCTTCAATCCAAGTTGAAGCAGCGATAATATATTATCTTTGTTGCAGTCACGACCTGCTGATATTCTCGTGCAGCATTGGAATCATGGAAGGCCCGTTGTCCTGGATATCTCTGTTGTCTTACCGCTAAATCCTTCAACTTGAGCAATGGTTGGTGCAGTCCTTGAGGCAACGGAGAGCAGGAAACACCAGGCCAACGATGAGAAATGCTTAGTTTTAGGGTGGGTCTCAACCCCTCTAGCAGTTGACTCCTATGGGGCTTGGGGTAGAGAAGCATCAAATTTTCTGGCGCAGGTCATAGCTATAGGCTGGCGATGCACAATTCATTGCCAAAGTCACTGGCTTCGTTTGAACTGTTCTCAAACTTGAGCATTTGATGTATACTAGTTAATTAAAATAGAACAATAATCGTCTCAAAAAAACACCCCGAATATTTTACAGTCCAATTGGCTTTCAATTTCATGGATTACGAGTGTAGTAGTGACAGTCACAGTCAGGACGATCCGAGTGATTCTGAGCCTCTTACCAAAAGGGTGCGTCAGTCCACCAATTCAGATTACTTATCTGGAGAGGACGTAAGGTGAGCGCTCGAGCGTGCACTGAATAATTATTCTGGATATTAAGGGATTGGAAAGCTGGAATTGCGGATTGGTTTGCTAGATGCCTCGGCCCCCATAAGTGCATGCATCTCGACCTAAACTGAGTTTGAGCACGAATTTTAGATCACAGAAAGCTAATTTTTGTTCAGACAATCAGTAATGGCTGCGGGCAATTTTATAATCGATAGTACCATGGATATAAAAGTAAAATAGTGCCTTTACATTATGTTTGGCGCGAATTTTCTTACAGCTGTGAAATCCAGTTTGAAATACCTTCCTCTATTGTATGAAAGGTAGCGTTTCTCGTGACAGGTTTTTAAAGTTCTGAATCCTTCGGGAGCTTTTAATCACGACTGAAGCACGGCACAAAAAAAAAAAACTATCCATCTCGTTTAAGCTTCTTTCTTACAAATAAATACTTTTTATCAATCCGGAGGGAACTGGATAGGATTAGTCCTTCCTCCTTGCTTTGGAGCCATTAATAGCGATTTTGACAGTTAGGAAAGCCTATGCCCAAAGTAGTCTTACATGTAGTTAATGCATAAAATCATACAAGCGTATGGTGCCATGCGAGTTTGACGAACACATTTTCTCTGGATAGAAGAAAGGAACAAGATTTAAAATGTTTCTGCATATCTTCTGGTGAAGCACTTACTGAACAAAATATGTCCATTGATATGACAAGTAGTGTGAAGTGATGCACATATATTAGGATGTCAAAATTGAATAGTGTAGGCAATGTATGAAAGAGAAGCCATGCTCTAAATTCAGACGCTTTCCAATAACCAAATGTATGTCTTGGTGATCTTCGAGTTTGCTTTCCCTCAAAGTGTTTGTCTATATCAGTAACATGATTTCCTAGATAGAACAGTAAATCTTTATGTTTGATATTCTGTAAAAGCCTTTTGTATTGCCTTGCATGCAGTTGGTATACATTTTATTGAGATGTGTCTGTGTATAAAAGAAAAACCCTTCACACTGGCCATGGACTGGCTTTAAAATAAATATTCTTCCCTTCGTGCACCTTTGGAAAAGCTAGGATGGCATGACTACAAGTTACTAGTGATCAAAATATGTCTACGTGCCTATGTTCGCCAAGAACAAGTGAAGAGGTACCTTAGAGTGTTATAACTTCACATTGCATGTCGTTGAAGCTACATGTACATGTATCACTAGCCTACATGAAGTACTGTACTGTATAATAAACGCAATTAAATAAGTTCATGTGTAGCAAACTCTTGAGTGACAATAGAGGTACGCAATTAAATGTTATGCAATAACACTTCCTAATAAGAGCGGATAGGAGCTCAATTTATGGTGCTCACAATTAATTAGTGACCTTATTATATCCTAAGGAAATTCTGTTGCCAGGAAATACTGTCGCCATCATGGTTGTGATTGGTATTTATACTTTTGGCAAATCTGTGATGAGGGAGGGTGGGAGGGGGACTAAAAATTTAGAACGGGGATATAGAACTAATAATGAAAATGCCATGCATCACTCTTTGTTTCTCGTGTTCTATAAGCTGATATGGGGGCAGAATTGTTTGCACAATTTAATTTTATGCAGGTTTATACATGTACATAATTGGTCAGGTGTTGGGGTTCACTGAAAGTAATCTCCTGGACAGCTTCTTATCTTGTCCAAAGTGACCACCACCAAGTTCAGTGCAATGACATCCTTTGGTCAGAACCTATAACATTACATGTAGTTAGCTCAAACTATTCCAAAGCTGTTATAGATCACCTAAATCTCTCCACCTTCTTTATTGTGATGGAGAAGAAGCCCTTCCTTCATGACATCCTTCATGACAAAACCTCTTTGCTCTTCTTCAAAGACAGTCTGTTTCGTTCTTACATGTATATTAAAGGGGAGGATAGGTTTGGTTACAGCAGAATGCTAGTATTGGACTGATCCATACTGTTAGCATAAATACCGTGTACGAGTGATACAGAGCATGCGTGCGACAGTATTTCCTGGTGACAGAATTTCCTATACAGTCGCTAGATTTATGTCCCCACGACATAATTTCCCGGCGTCAGCCTGTGACACCAGGAATGGTATTACAGTACTGCTATACATGCACAAATGACGGTTTTTCAATCCCTTGAATCTAGTAACTGGTTTAGTACCAATAATCGCCATGCATTCTACATTGCACCATATTCTCGAAGAGAATATTTCTACTGTTGTATGCACATGTCAGTAAACATGTATAATGTTTTTGTTTTAAATAGGTACAAGTGCCCCCGTTACCATCAACATGAGAGACATGGAACCAAAAGACAGCAATCAGCACAGAAAACACGAGCCAGAAGGTTAAAAGGTAGGTTCAGAACACACACATTTGCTCTACGCTAACTCATAAATGAAACCGATATTACAGTGAGTGATAAGAGAATTTGGCACTAGTAGACCTGATCTTAGCGATGTACATGTACATGTAGCTAGCAATTGTAAAGGTGGCCCCCAGGGAACTGTACATGTAAATACATGTACAGTCGACACGTACAGGTATCTGCGCAAGCCCCAGGGGTAGCATGTACATCATGATACATGAAAATGCAGCAAGCAATGCAAAATTTACACTACTGATACATGTACATGTATACTCGAATTTATTATCTAAGTTGTTTCAACGATTGACCCCTGTTATTTTAACAAAATGTATTTGATTATGTACAGGCAGTTAAATACTATTATTTGAAATTATTTAAGTCTTACATGTATACTTCACTTCATTTTAACAAATGAAATATTTCATTGACAATTAACTTCATTGCATCAATGTAATCTAACTACGCAATATTTGAAACATTCAACATACATGTATGACAAAACTAAACATTTATGTACATACAAATATGGTGACTCACCCTTTACATGCATCAAATATTACATATGATGCCAAGTAAATTAGTCAACTGACCAACATACATGTACAATTTCTTGTTACAGAACTCATTTGCATAATATAATTAAATGGATAATAGAATCATGGTAGTGTCCTAGTAAACTATTTTACATATAGGCTCCACTGCATTCATCACAAATAGTGATCATGCTCTTAGTTCAAACTACCCAGGCTGCATGGTTACAAAATGAACACCTACCTGTACATGTACATGTACATGTATACATGCTGATAACTGCACATTGAATATTAGAACCTCATTGCACTTCCCATCATAGTTACTCTACTACATGTATGTGCAAGCAGTTCTGGGCATGAGTGAATTTTGGAGCAGGACAGGCGGCAAAGTGACGAGTATGGTGGGACAAACCTGTGATCGATAGTTTGCTGAACACGTGCAGCCTCTGAAACTATACATACTCTTTTAACCTAATCAAGACGTGCAGTTCCCCCATATTGCAACAGTTGTATAATGTGAAAAACAATGCATTTAGATTACTAGATTGCGATACCTAAATGGGATAATATTTTTAAAAGTCACCCTAGTTATTTCAGTTGGAATAAATGTACACTGTACCATTCTATCAATTTGTTTTCAAGAGTCTTGATTTAATTTTATTAACCATAATACATGTACATGTAGGACCAGTGGCATCTGTCTTAGTGATTTTCCTCCCAATATGGTACCACTCTGTACTGATTATAGTTTTCACTGCTTTGCTCTTGCAGTGCTATAATGCACTTCAAGGCTCTAGATTATCAAACCCACCCCCCTCACTTCTCATTTCCATTCTCATTAATTCACATTTAGTGGTGAAATAGCAGTAAACATTTAGAGGTACATGTAATATGCTTCATTGGTCACATGAGCTTAATCCAGACATAAACTATACATGTGTAATGTATTAATACCATTCCAAGAAATGTCAAGTGGCACAAGGTGGAATAAGGTTTACTTAGCGTTGGAACAAGGGAATTTACTGTGAACACTGTAAAAGATGTAGAAGACTAAATAATAGAAACTGATATGAGACATTTGGACATGTACAGTACAGTTTCTGTAACTTGGTGAATCAATATATTTTGGAAAGCAATCAGAAAAAAATGGACATTGTTAACAAATTGTATTCTGTTTTCCGCACTCACTACAGTTGCTGCATGTACATGTATTGGTCTGCTAGGTACATTGTACGTGTTCATGCATGCACATAGTCACTGCTTATTATTTTATAACCTTGTGGCAACATGAGAACAAGGTCATCATTCAACCATACACTGTACGTGTAGCTCAGATCAAGGGCATCACCCTTGTGTGGCCTTCCTACTAAACCGTCACAACTGTAGACCATATTGTTGCGCATTAGGCTGCACAGGGACACTTCATCCCATAGATACAAGACATGTTTAGTACAGAGAAAATGGCGGACATGAGCAGGCTGGTAGCATGGTCAGCAATGGAGACTGAAGAGATACATGTACATGTAGTTATGGCAGAGATGTCAGAAAAGTTGCACATCAAGACATACATGCAAGGCCAAAATTCTTCCAACCAAGACCAATACCCTATGCACATAAAGGACAGGTTTGTACAGGACTTAAAATGGCTAATTGTGTTGTGGTGATTGAGCCTAATAGTTAACACACTGTGCATGGGCAGCGGCTATAGTCCCCATACTTAAACCAAATGGAAGCTTGAGGATATGGGGAGACTTTAAAATCACAGATGTTCCTTGGTTTGAAGTAGAGTGGTCCACTACCAAGGCCAGAGGAGCTATTACAGAAGTCTTAAGAGGTGGAGAAATCCATGAAGTTAGACTTTGGCGATGGAGCTGGAGGTGGACAGGGAATCAAAAGTACACTGTACCTTGTAATTAACACACACAACGGACTATACAAATACAAAAGGCTACCTTTTTGGAGTGAGCTCTGCTCTGTTCCAACATGTAATATATACCATTTTTCAAGGGCTTCAGGCATTGGTATGCCACATTGATTATGTAGTGGTCGTGGATGAGCAAGTTTTCATGCGGGTCATGTGATATCTAAGGAGGGTTGCAGGAAAGTGCAAGCAATCGTTGAGGCACCTTTGATGCTTTCTCAACTTGTCTTAAAGTTGTCCTGTCACAGTGTTTTGAAGAATTGTTCTGAACACGCTATTGTGTATGCAAAAAGAAATCTTTCAGCAGCTGTCACCGTGAGTTACAGAACACTCATGAAGAAGCTCTAAGTTACCCTAAGGAAATTCCACATATGTATCTTTATGGCCGAAATGTCATACAGATCATCAACCAAAATTTAAATCATACGATTTGCACTTAACCATGAAGAGGTTAATGCCTGCAGATGACGGGTATTGTAAATGTACGGGGTGCACAATTACATGTATGGACACAAAACTGGATGATGAGAATACATACTCACATTTTATGACTCATGCGCACTGACTGTATGCATTGTATGTGCAAATCAAAGGTATGGGCACACATGTGGGGGCGAGAGAGAACATGCATACATCATGTGATGTCTTAGTGATGTACCTATTAATTTTAGATATGCCTTCCTTTGTGGTCTTTCATGTTAAATTCATTCAAAAAACAGCCGATGAAAACGGCATCACGCAGCACATTCACCACGGTCATTCAGTGACTCACGCCAGTTGGTCAAGCGATGAAGCGTGCTGGACTATCACAGCCACTCAAAAGCACAAGGACAGTGTAGGAATCCAAATGCATGTGCAATTTAGTGTAGCGTAGTTGTGCTATTGATATATAGGCAAATTGTCTTTAGCTCCACTTGTGTTCCTATCAGCTCTTGACTCGGGTCTGTTCATCTCATTGTTAGTACCGATGGATTCATCGTGAACCTGGCTGAAAAATGTTTTTGCGTAGTGAAGCGATAGCAGAATGGTGCACTGTACAAACAAGTACAAAATTGCACTCATTTGTTGATGAACATACATTTCCAATGAAGAAAGTTAGGAGGGCTGACTTTAAGAGACACATTATATCAAAGAAGATGAGTAATGCTTACTACGTTAATCAAAGCACTTGGTGGGAATGTGTGTATGCTATCTTGTTACCTCTACATGTACATGTACATGTATGTGATTATGCAATTCTGCTGCATTAATCGAGTTCAATGCCTGATGACTGTATCAGAAAAATTATCAAGTTAGCTGCCCTTTTCGGGACCCTTCATTGTAGCTGTACTGTTATATACCTGTCCTCCATACACATCAGTGTGGCTAAATATGATGTATGTGTTGGGTCCCTCTTCACGGAAACAATCCCATATGCACTTTGTATACATACAGTGTATCTTAGGTCCATTATCCCTCCCCTTCCTTTTTCACGGAAACACATGTACAGTTTGGCCAGCCAGGGTCGTTAAACTATTGAAACATACAATATAGAAAAGTTTACTGCCTTCAGCAAGCTGTGTAGTGGACTGTAACCTCTATTTATGAAGCTCCTTTTCATATATTGTGTTTAGTGAATCAATACCTCACAAATCATGTGTTATTGTATATAACAGTCTAAATGATTATTTTTTGGTTCTTCTATAGGTCTGTCAAAAATGCATTGATATTTAGAGATAGAAAGCTCCTTGTCTATGAAAGGAAAACTTGCAACGTTCAAGAACGCTATAGTACATGATATTGAGTTGATTATGAAATATTAGTTATTGTACAGTAGATATTGATTTGATACAGCTAGCAAACATTGTGCAAGAAGATTTAATGGTTGCAATAAACATGGATAAGACTATTCACTTTTCATGATGAATGTCCATGTTTAATGATGTAATAGTCAGTTCAAAGACATTAGAGTTCTAATGCAAGAAAAGATGTATGTATGCACTTCAGGTATTCAACTGGTTGCTTTTAAGGCCTATCAATTGTTGTTTTGCTGTTCTATGTGTAGTTCTACACATCATGACATTGATTATTGTTCATTCCGTATATAGTACCACAGGAGGTGGAGAAATACAGGAAATATTTGGAAGATTTATATGAACGTGTACAAGGAACAAAAGACCAGTGGCCACCTGTCCAATTTAAAGAGTACATCAAACTGGCTACAGTGGTGAAAGTAGAAGATTTTACGGAAGAGGATGAGTGTACCAAAGCTATGATGAATGGGAAACTACAGTTTATTATGAGATGCAAAAAAAGAATTTCAATAAGAAAGGTCGGTCATTGACATTCATGTGTATTAAGAGTAGTATTACCCATTCAATGTCCAGATTGGCAGGTTGGAGGATGGTACATTGGCTAGCTGCATCATTGTGCAAGGGATTCCTGGTGTTGGCAAGTCCACCTTAGCCTGGCAGCTGGGACGACGTTGGGGAAAGAAGGAAATCCTTCAACACTTCCAGCTGGTTATTGTGCTGCGTTTGAGGGATGAGAGGGTACAGAAGGCACACACCATATCAGAGTTGTTCTATCATCCAGATCCAGACATACTGCAGTCAGTTAGCAAGCGGATGGCCAGTACTCTAGGAGAGAATGTGTTGCTGATTCTGGATGGATACGATGAGTTGTCTTCAAATTTTCAAATTGGAGATGGGTCAATATTTGCTCGCATCATAAAAGGGGAGGAGCTTCCTAAGCTGACTGTTCTAGTGACTAGTCGACCTTCAGCCAACAGGAACCTTTATCAGTTGTGTGGGATACGAGCAAAGTGTCAATACATTGAAGTTGTTGGATTTGGTGAGAAGGAAATCAGAGAATATGTTGAGCACGCATTCAAAAACAAAATAGAGCTGAAGAAACAGTTCCAGTCCTACATTGAGCAACGTCCTCACATCCATAGTTTGATGTATGTTCCCATCAATTGCGCCATTATTGCTGAGTTATTTAAAGAGCACAAGGGAAAACCCCCACAGACACTGACTGAGATTTACACTGCATTAACCAACACACTTCTGCAACGACATGAAAAGAAGACCAAAGAGAAGACTCCAGTGGCCTTGACCCATGTTGGTAAGCATTTATAGATAAAAGGATGTACTGTGTTTATGTAACTATTGAATAGTTACATGTACTTACTACAGATAAACTTCTATTCTCAACTTTTTAACAATTGAAGTTATCTTTTCTTTTCATGAGAGTACATGTACTTAAGAACCTCATTTTCATTGTTTCCGGGTCATTTCATGTCAAGTCAAACAACATATGCACCTCATGTTCCTAATTTGGCTCAATTTTTCCATATGTATTGGTCTTCATATGAGTTCACATTTCCCAATTTTGTATGTTCATAACCTTAATGGTTGTAGGATAACGCAACATTGAATAATTAATTACTTTGCTGATAAGCTCAACTTTGCAATGCAATAACTGATCCACACTACAAGTACAGAGGTCATGATACCTAGAATCAATGTATGATAAGCATTTGGGTGGGAAATGAAAGGGTTACATAGACAATGGTTCCACAGCACTGATTACATAATTACTGTATGAAGAAGGTTGATAAGCATCAAATAAATTTAATCACATTAAGTGGAAACCTAAGCTACACCTTTCTACAAAATAAAATGTTGATTATCAATAACCCCTGCTCTCTGTGAATTGTTTTATGCTTGGCAGCCATTTTGGGTTGATATAACAGAGAGGCGTTACAATATAACCACCGTTATTTAACAACCTGGTGCTGTTGTTAAATTGGTTATGACAACTGTGGTTATATTGTTATATAACCTACTCTCTGTTATATCAACCCAAAATGGCTGCCAAGCATAAAACAATTCCCAGAGAGCAGGGGTTATTGATAATCAACGTTTTTATTTTGTAGAAAGGTGTAGCTTAGGTTTCCACTTAATGTGGTTAAATTTATTTGATGATTATCAACCTTCTTCATACAGTAATGATGTAATCAGTGCTGTGGAACCATTGTCTGTTTAACCCTTTCATTTCCCACCAAAATGCTTATCATACATTGATTCTAGGTATCATGACCTCTGATTTGATACCCAACATGTAACTGTACTTGTAGTGTGGATCAGTTATTGCATTGCAAAGTTGAGCTTATCAGCAAAGTAATTAATTATTCAATGTTGCGTTATCCTACAACCATTAAGGTTATGAACATACAAAATTGGGAAATGTGAACTCATATGAAGACCAATATACAGTATATGGAAAAATTGAGCCAAATTAGGAACATGAGGTGCATATGTTGGCTGACTTGACATGAAATGACCCTTCCACTAGTTTATTTGTGTAAATGTTCATGTCTTTGATTCTCAGCAATTACTTTCAATAGACCAACAATACAGTAGCGGCTTGCACATCAGCACATTACACATTCGCACATCAGCGAAAATAACTGCTAATTGTAGAAACTGTTAGTTTTCTTAGCAAACTGCATCGATTTGTACCACCTGCCATCTACTGACCACTGGACAATCAATTCAATTAGCTTAGGTTCGTATAAACAGTGAAGTCATTAGATGGCAAACAGCAATAAGGTTTGCTATAAAAACTATCAGTTTCTAGGTGAAGTTTATTTACAAATGTGCTAATGTGCTGATGTGCAAGCTGCTACTGTATTATACATGTACAATACATGTACAGTGTGCACTATTAACACCGCGTCCGCGAGTAAAGTGGTCCGAATTAGGGGGAAACTAAAAAACTAAATGATCCGCTAGCAACAGAATAACAGGTACTAGTTGTAAAAGAAGTAGAGTAACCTTTTACACTATGTTCACATTATAATTTATAACAGCTGCAACTATCACAGTTTTGCATGCATGCACTTTAAATAAACTAGTTCCGTACTACGCTTATCATTTTTTCATTTTACACCCCTTCCCTTCTTTACTGTAAATTCATAAGCAATCTATATCAATGCAGCTCTTGGTTTCCCTGAAAATAAAAATTATGTGTGCATGCAGACTCGCAAAGCAGCGCGTGCAAAGCAACAAAGTTAAACCGCATGCGGTAATGTATAGCGTTCTATAGACACGATACAACACATGCACACAGTAAATAAAATACATTGCATATGATTGAAAAAGCATTGAAATGTTTAAAAGTTCAACTTGGCTTATACAATGTGATTATTGCCGTTTTTCTATTATGATGAAATATGGTTTCATCGACATGGACCACTTTTATATCGCCGCATTTGTAGCATCCAGCAAGTTGAATGATCTCTCACAAAACTGCATCCCAATGTTGTCTCAATAGTTGTACTTCCACATTCCTGTATTTGAAAAGAAAAATACTCATCAGCGGACCTTTTATTATTTTATGCTTCCCCCAAAAACGGCCTAAATTTACCCACTTTACTTGTGGACGCGGTGTTAACAATAAACTTTTCTTAATTATGGGACATCCTGTATTCTCTAGAACACTTCTGATTACAATGTATTCATGTTTGATAGTACATGTACATGTACTCCTCTATTTCCAACTTAAGTTAATTCGATGAAGAAGCATTACAGTGACTTGGTGGGCACTATTCAGAATCCTGCTGATCTGGCTGGTTCACTGTACTCCAGAGACATAATCACTCGGTCTGTGAGGGATGAGATACAACAGAGAGGTGACCTGATCACAAAGAGGAAGAATGAAGTCCTCATCAATGCAGTGGAGGCTCAGGTGACCACAGACCCTTCATTGTTCCAGGTGTTCATGGAGGTATTGAAAGAGGAACCATCTCTCTCTACCATTGTGGAAAGGATGAGTGTTTCAAGTAAGTGTGCACATTGGAGGATTGCAATATAGCCTTTACATACATGTATGTAAAGACATTCATTCATAATGTGTGTTTGATGTCAGATATTGAATCTCTTTTTGAGGCTATATCTTGTGACTGTGTGTGTGTGTACTAAATGTGTGTGCTATAATTTCACTGTTTTTTTAGCGTGCCTGGTAGTGCATGGTAGATGTAGATCTAGACTGCGAAAGTACCCTTGTATGCCAATGGATAAGAACTAACACTGAAACCTTATCATTGAATTGGCATGTTCAAATGATATTGTAATTCTCAAATCCATTGCGCTATTGGTGAATAGGCACATTGCATGCCATTGGATGTGGAGATGTATCAAAGTAAAATTCTTGTGTCTTGAACACATAATTTTCTTTGTTAATCAGTTGTAGATCACCGTATACATTTGCCAGTATAAACGTGTGATATTGTACGTCTGATGTGCTGAGATGATCTTGGCATAATTCAGAATTTGAGCATGCATCTACTTGCATTTTTACCATGTGTGCAGCATGATGTAGTTTGTGCTGAAGTGAAAGAAAGCGCAAGAGTGTCAGAAAATACATGTATATGTACATGTAGCTCACCTTCATTCCATTAAGGATTCATTTATTCAACTCCTATATGTTTAGTTACTGTATGAGTTAATTTTGCAAGTAACGTATTTGATGCAAATAAACAGATCATAGCAGCTGTCGTATATTGCAACATCCACATTTATGTTGAATACCTGATCCTCTTAAGAATATTCTTGCCAAACTCATGCATAAATAAAATTGTAGTAGTTATCATAACTGGTGAGCAGTAATAATTTGTTTTATGAGCAAAAGGTGGTGGGTAGCTTTGACTGTACATGTGTAGGGTGAATGCACACATTTTGTCTTACTGTAGCATGACCCTCTTAAACCATTATTAATTTTTTATATTTCTAACACCTTCACTGCCCTGTAATTTCTATTAGTTCTTTTTTTTTTCAAATCCTGTATGTTTAGTTCTCTGAGTTCATTTTATTTGAACCATCATGTGAAGTAGTTATACATGTACATGTAGTTAGTTCCTCTATTCAGATGGATTAGTTAACTTGTAAAACGTTAATTTCAGTATATTCTTTCAATGAATACTGTAATTTTACCATTGGTTGTTTCATTTTATTTTGTTCCAAAGTGGAAGCACATAACATGAATACATTAGATTAGTACAGTATGAACATTTTCCATGGCTTGCAGTATTTTATTCAGTACAGTATGTGAAAGTTCATCAGGCTTGTTTACCACCCATATGTACATGTACAAGCAATCTTTATAGTTCAGTGCTTTCATGTCGCACTACCCTACAGTAAATATTAATCCTGCTCTTTAAAACTACCATGTACCGGTACATGTACATGTAGTGGGCACTTTTGTGAGTACCTTACCTTACCTTTTTATTGAGACACCTGACCTCCATCTTTGAGCACCTAGCAGTGCTTTACTCAAAGAAGCAATTGCTAATTAAAACCATCTCATTTGAATAATAATTGTTTGTGCATGTTGCCAAACGTCACATGTGTAACCCTCAAATTTCATTACATACTTTTATCATTTTGTCCTGGAACATTCATTAAATCAAACACATGCCTGCTTTGTACATACATTGTGTATATGATATACATGCATGTACCTGCTAATCTGCAATCAAACACTATACACTCAACACTATTACTGTCTTATCATCTACACTGTATGCTGTACATAATGTATTTTATACTGTAAATGTGTACCCAAGTATATGCTCATTGCTCTGGCCTAATACATGTACATGTAGATAGCACTGTGCCTTCCCATACTGTACATGTAAGTCTAAAGAGAACATGCACGGTTCAAACTCGGTTGTTTCACTTATTGTCATGGTTCTCTTCTCATAAATATATAGTGGTGTTAAAGTGGCGAGACATACCGTACATGCAGTACATGTACTGTATATTGTCTAAGAAACGTGGTGATGAATGGTGTGTGTGTGTGTGTGTGTGTGTGTGTGTGTGTGTGTGTGTGTGTGTGTGTGTGTGTGTGTGTGTTTTCTTCCCTTCCCTCACAGGTGGGACATCATCAAAGATGACATGTTTTGAAGGTCTATCATCTACCACACTCTCCCAGTTACAGTGTGTGGCAAGGCTAGCCTACCAGGGCACACTAAATGACCAATTGATATTCCATGATGTGCAAGATAACATTGAATCCTTAGGTATGCTGAATGTGCCAAGTGTATAACAATGACATGCTTTAGTTAATTACTGAAGTAATGAAATTGTGATGATGGAAGGAATAAAGCTAATTGCGTCAACCATAATAGCTCTACTGATAATCATAAAAAATTGATTTCAAGTACAGTACACTAGAGCTACATGTATACTGCATGTACATGTAGTTTAGTGTCTCCTCATATGATTTCAATGGACTCTGATGATGTGTTGACCACTGATGTTCCTACCATGTGCCCATTCATTCCTTATTTCCATCAGGTCTCCTCCAGAAGGTACCACAACTGTACTCGACAGGTTTCCCTAAAGCTTCATACAATTTTATACACAAGACTCTCCAGGAGTTCCTCACTGCATGGTATGTTTCATCTCTACCAACATCGGAACAGAGGGTCTTTGTGAAAGATTCCTTAACCAAATCTAACATGGCTATGACTGTACGGTTCATGGCGGGCCTTACCAAGTTCCAGACATCATCAGAGAATATTGATGACTTGGCAGACATTGTCATTTCATTGGAGACTACTGACAGACAGAAATTAATAGAAAACCTGCATTGGATTTTTGAAACCCAGAACCCCACCTTTATTCAGAGGCTGATGGGAAATAAGGACTTCATTCAGAGGCTGATGGGAAATAAGGAGCAAACTCTCAAGTGGTCTTGTAGTCGTGCTAACTTCAATCCATTTGATCTATATGCACTTTGGTACTGCATCGCCAACAGTTCCACGTTGTGGTCCGTGGATATAATAGATTGTAATTTGACTGATGAGTGTACGAGAATGCTGCTTATTGTGGAAAATGGAAACGCCTTTTACCACATCACAAGTTTGAATTTACGTGGTAGTAGTATAAAAAATTCCATGGCATCCATATTAGGTAAGTGCTGTTATTCTTTGTTGGCATGTTCTGTATTCACTGAACGCAGGAACTTGAACTTCCTGTATCTAGCTGAATCTTTGTTGAAACACTGGAGTAATTCATTCCTGGTCATTGATGTTAGTCCCAAATACCTGAAGAATCCAATCGGCTTACCTGTACATTTTTAAAAACAGCATTCCAGTGTATCCCATCATAGCAATTAATAATGTCGTACACGTATACTTATCAATGCAATTGGTAAAAATGTAATCAAGTGCTAATACATAATCCTCTCATGTAATGGCTGACACTTAACAGAACTTGATGTATAATTATACAGTACATGCATGCAGTACAGTAGATTATTAATAAGTCAATTAGTACAGTGTACTCTGCACTGTACCTGCAACAGCGACTGGAAAGCTGGCTATTTCATTGTAGTAGACCGTAAGACAATACATGTAGGAAGATATATGGTGTAGTATTACAATTGCTTCATTAACTCTAATGCTTGGCTAGGTGTTCGATATGACATCTGCTTAGTGCTGCTAAACACACAAGTACATGTTTGTGCAGACATACATGTACAGTGCAGTACATGTATGCACGTACTGTACAAGTATAAATACACACCGAGTCACTTTGTGTATTTATTCAATGACTGACCCTCACATGTGTCATGGTCCAGTCATCATATTAAAATATCATCATTCTGGATATGACATCACACACAAGGCATGTCAAAGTGTTACATTTTCTCCCTCTTCGCACAGGTGGAATGTTGAAGGAGAATGATTCTCTTCAGCAACTGGGCCTTCGTGGTTGTGAACTACAACCTAAGGGATTAGAAGAAGTGATCAAAGGTGTTCAAGTCAATACCAAGTTGGAAACCCTGGACCTGTCATGCAACACCATTGATAACAAGAGAGCATCATGCCTTGGTAAGTCTGACATGCAAATGTAATGCAGTGAGGTGTGCTGCAGTGTATTTAGCTCAATGTTGATAAGAAGACACTCAGTGATACCTCTTGTGGTATCTATGCAGGCATTTAAGTAACAGTATCATACGTTGCAGCTGGGATTGTGTAGTGTTTTATTGTATGTAAATACATACATGTATGTGAACTATTTTGGAGCTGCTACTGTACTATAAAATGAAGGTACATGTACATATACATGTCTTTCATTATAAATCACAAATGTAGATGATTTAATGCCTTAACACACATCAGCTTAATGCTATCAGTACCACAAGCTTGAATTTACATGGTAGTACTATAACAAATTCCATGGCATCCATATTAGGTAAGTCCTGTTACTCTTTGTTAGCATTTCCTCTATTCACTGAACGCAGGAACTTGAACTTCCTGTATCTAGCTGAATCTTTGTTGAAACACTGGAGTAATTCAATCCTGGTCATTGATGTTAGTAGCATGACTACATGTAGATGTAACTGCCCAGTGGAAGGGGTGTGAGGGAGCAGGGGAGGATATAATATTATGTTACATTCAAGGTGTCTTCATAGTATGCAACCTTAGAACTGTACGTGTATTTGCCATACAACATTGATATGGTTACAATTACTGTGTACAGCAGTTGTTAAGAGCTCATATGGAGTCCATAGTCATAATGATTAAATTAACATCACCTTTATGCTCAAATGGGAGTGTTCTCTTTGCTGGGAAGATTGTCCTAAGTGAGCACTGACACACCCACCTGGCTCTCCTGAAAATGTAACCTTACAACAAGAATTGAATGTATCTACATGTATATCTGCAGTAAGAGTACTGTGTAAATAAATCATTTGGGTAATTCAACATGCACTTGAACTTCCCTGCAGACCTGATCCTCTCATCTTGATATGCCTCTTCTCATATAATGTTTCCCCTACGATACAGTATGTAAACAAAATTGATGTACATTTGTATATCCTACAGTGTATTGCACATTTATGAAATACGGCTTGTTGAATAATGTAACCATTGTTAATTTGAAATGGACAAGTTTGATCTTTTTGCCAGCAGAAAGGGAATATTGACTTGCATCCATCAGCATGCAGTGAAATGAGTTTATATGTGTTGGTTATTATGAATTTAGAAGGTCCTGTAGCAAGAAACAGCAACCTCCGTTACTTGCAGGTTTTTAGATACAGAAAGCTGCCAATATACCTAGGGCACTTTGCTTGACAGTTTTCTTGGGACACGAACCATTGGGCGGTAATACCTGTCAATACGCATGTATTCCAGGATCACATTGAGTGACACCACATTTGTGGACCCCCCCCCCCTCCCCTTTGCACATGTGCAACTGGCACATGCTCATACAAGCCTATTAAATAATTGCAGATACAAGCCTGTTTGTAGGAGAGGGGTCTACTTGTACTTTGCTTGTCGTTGTACCATGTCTGTTTTTGGAGAATGTGTTGTGGTGACAAGGAGAGCTTGAAAACTCACAAGGTACATGGCAGTGATTCAACTTTGTTGGGCAAAGTATCAAGCATTCTCCATCGCAAAGGGTGCAACTGTTGGGGATCGAGGACTCAGCGTAGAAATTGTAAAATCAAAGACTGATAGAACTACATGTATTACAGTGTAGTTAGTAACAATCAACAGCTGCTGAATCATTTATGTCTTCTCCTGTTCTGCTGAACATGTATAGCGTCAACAGTGTAGCTTGCTTTAGACTGGACATCAGTGTCATACCAGTGATCTTATTTGTTGGCCATTTAATGTAGAGCTGTTTATAGGGCAAAACAACCATTATACTCATCATAGAGGTTGTCAGTTATTGTGAATGATCTAATTTGTAAGTCCATTGGGATTGTTTGGGACTTCAGTTATGTGACCGGTACGCTGAGTGACCAACCAAATAAAGTGTCTGTTAAAAGCCAGTTCAACTGTACAGTACTTTGAACACAAATCATGTCACAAGTGTTTTTTGTTTTTTGTACAGGTATAATGTTGAAGAGGAAGAACACTCTTCAGAAACTGAACCTTTATAGATGTGGGCTACAACCAGAGGGATTAGAACAAGTGATCAAAGGTGTCCAAGTCAATACCAAGTTGGAAACCCTGGACCTGTCAAACAACACCATTGATAACAAGACAGCATTATGCCTTGGTAAGAATGACATGCAAATGTAATGCAGTGAGGTGTGCTGCAGTGTATTTAGCTCAGTGTGAAAGATAGTACATGTATGATATAAAGAAGTATTCATGTGCACAAGTATGTGTGCAGTGTGTGTACGTGTACATGTGGAGGTGTGCAGTACAGTAACATACACTTGTACTAAGGTACATGTAATTGGTTCCACTGATACTGTAATTGGTAGACTGCCTCCCTTTTATCCAGGCTCCACATGCATTTTTCCCTACTACTGTACATCCCAAATACCTGAAGAATCCAAGCGGCTTACCTGTACATTTTTAAAAACAGCATTCCAGTGTACTGTATCTCATCATGGCAATGACCTTTTGCCTTTGACGTCACGCATGAATTTTGGGGGGGCAACTTTTAAAATGGTATAACTTCACCATCATAGCTCATACATGCTTTTCCTTTTAAATTTTTATTGAGAAGTAAATTACCACATGTTTCATTTTTGTTGTATTTCACGATGAAGCTCTGTAAGGGATTTGTATGTAACGAAACATTGCGGAAGTTGCTAATGAGACACGCGAAGTCGCGCTTTTCGATTTTTGGGGGGGCAACTTCCGGTAACTTGTGAGCGCTGTGACATTTGCACCGTAACTGGCGAAGGTACTTCATTTTGGAATACAGTCAGGCATTCATTTACCATTAATTTAGTACTTGCTGTGTTTCTTCGTGAAGTTCCTCTAAGGACTTATGTTATATCAAACACAACCAATCAATTTGTGACGTCAGAAGGCAAAAGGTCCATTAATAATGTTGTACACGTATACTTATCAAAGCAATTGGTAAAAATATAATCAAGTGCTAATTCATAATCCTCTCATGTAATGGCTGACACTTAACAGAACTTGATGTATAATTATACAGTACATGCATGCAGTACAGTAGATTATTAATAAGTCAATTAGTACAGTGTACTCTGCACTGTACCTGCAAACAGCGACTGGAAAGCTGGCTATTTCATTGTAGTAGACCGTAAGAAAATACATGTAGGAAGATATATGGTGTAGTATTACAATTGCTTCATTAACTCTAATGTATGGCTAGGTGTTCGATATGACATCTTTATAGTGCTGCTAAACACACAAGTACATGTACATGTTTGTGCAGACATACATGTACAGTGCAGTACATGTATGCACGTACTGTACAAGTATAAATACACACCGAGTCACTTTGTGTATTTATTCAATGACTGACCCTCACATGTGTCATGGTCCAGTCATCATATTAAAATATCATCATTCTGGATATGACATCACACACAAGGCATGTCAAAGTGTTACATTTTCTCCCTCTTCGCACAGGTGGAATGTTGAAGGAGAATGATTCTCTTCAGCAACTGGGCCTTCGTGGTTGTGAACTACAACCTAAGGGATTAGAAGAAGTGATCAAAGGTGTTCAAGTCAATACCAAGTTGGAAACCCTGGACCTGTCATGCAACACCATTGATAACAAGAGAGCATCATGCCTTGGTAAGAGTGACATGCAAATGTAATGCAGTGAGGTGTGCTGCAGTGTATTTAGCTCAATGTTGATAAGAAGACACTCAGTGATACCTCTTGTGGTATCTATGCAGGCATTTAAGTAACAGTATCATATTGGGATTGTGTAGTGTTTTATTGTATGTAAATACATACATGTATGTGAACTATTTTGGAGCTGCTACTGTACTATAAAATGAAGGTACATGTACATATACATGTCTTTCATTATAAATCACAAATGTAGCTGATTTAATGCCTTAACACATCATCAGCTTAATGCTATATCACGCCCATATACATGTACATACAGTACATCTAGCATTTGCTAGGTGTGGCATCAATGGTTGCTAGATGTGTGTACATCATTGTTGCTAGGGAGCGCAGGCATTAAGTTGTTCAGCTAATGTGTTGACCTTTGCATCATACATACATGTACATGCACAATTCTGCAGGACATCACAATTTTGCCAAGAGAAATATTGATTGGCACACTATGGTTGTAACATTTCCAACTGTATTTACATGTACATGTACAGTACATGTACTTATAACTATAGTTGATCACTAATTGCATGGTAATAAAAGTGCGTGTGCGTCCCACAGATACACATATAAATATACACACATGCACACAATACACTGCACACACACACTTTACACGCATTTATTCAATACCTGACCCTCACGTGTGTCATCGTCCAATCATCACTTTAATTCTCAACATTGTGACATTACTTCGTAAACATGTCATGTCAGATATTTGTGTCCCTCTTCACACAGGTATGATGTTGAAGGAGAATAATACTCTTAAAAGACAGTACCTTCAGGGATGTGGGTTACAACCAGAGGGATTAGAAGAAGTGATCAAAGGTGTCCAAGTCAATACCAAGTTGGAAATCCTGGACCTGTCATACTACACTATTGATAACAAGAGAGCTTCATATCTTGGTAAGAATGACATCATGTAATGAGGTACTAGTAGCAAGTCCAAGCGTATCACATCTATACAGTATTTACCAGAATTATTGTAATTTATGAATGCATCTGTGTGTAAATTGAGTGTTTAATGTGTTAATTACCATATAAGTCATGAGTATTAATATAAAGCAATAAATTGGATTGTATCCCAGAAAAGGGATCTACAGTGTACATGTAATGCATGCTTGTCAACTTATTCTAAGACACAGTGTAGATCCACTACAACTTATAGATCTGTCCATCATGGAATTAGAATGGTCTGAATGGTTAATGATATCTACATGTACATTTCAATTGCACAAGTCGCTTCCTTCTGGAAAATTAATAATATTGGGTTACATATACTGGAGGTCCCAAATATCAAAGTTGCTTTTTTTGAAAAAGTGTCTAATGATTAAAGATAAATACAATGAATTGCATGGTTGTGGGTTTGAATTTAGTACAATTACATGTGTACATGTACAGTAGATCATGACTACATGGATTTCAATGATATGAGGGCAAGATATTTTATGGTGCATTTGGAACGTTCTATACGAAAATGGGTCTTGTGGATTTCATTTTATAACATACAATTTAAATCGATATATCTTCCGTCATATTAACGCTATCGAGTTCCTATTATTAACACAACATACCACACCATTACTATGTGTGAAAATCCATTTTGGTGTCTTACACATGCGGGGTACCGACGTTACAAGGTCCGATACCCCGTAGGGATTCAAAACGGCCACATCTTCAGGTAGGAGTGTCCGAATCGGTTCAAAATAGGTACCTATGTAGAAGGGTCCTACCGCTATTGATTTGTTCTGTTCGTTAATTTTTGCTTTATCCATTATGGAGATACAAGTGTGCAAAGAAATTGCATATTTCCCGGGCGTTACGCGCCATTAACGTATTACGAGGACGTCCTCGAAGCCAGTCGTAATACGTTAATGGCGCGTAACGCCCGGGAAATATGCAATTTCTTTGCACTCTTGTATCTCCATAATGGATAAAGCAAAAATTAACGAACAGAACAAATCAATAGCGGTAGGACCCTTCTACATAGGTACCTATTTTGAACCGATTTGGACACTCCTACCTGAAGATGTGGCCGTTTTGAACCCTACGGGGTATCGGACCTTGTAACGTCGGTACCCCGCATGTGTAAGACACCAAAATGAATTTTCACACATAGTAATGGTGTGGTATGTTGTGTTAAAAATAGGAACCTGATAGCGTTATTATGACGGAAGATATATCGATTTAAATTTTATGTTATAAAATGAAATCCACAAGACCCATTTTCGTATAGAACGTTCCATTTATTTATTTCTTACGCAAGTGCTTATACTGTAATCCGAGCATTTCTTAATGTTGAACTCTATGCACTCTTAACTTCCTTCTTTTATCATCTACAATTCATCTGGCAATAAAGTGTGAGGTATATTAATGCAAATTTTTGTTCCTGG
Organism: Ephydatia muelleri; assembly: GCA_013339895.1. Classification (NCBI taxonomy): domain Eukaryota; kingdom Metazoa; phylum Porifera; class Demospongiae; order Spongillida; family Spongillidae; genus Ephydatia; species Ephydatia muelleri. The sequence goes on along the minus strand of JABACO010000002.1, from coordinate 7,318,956 downwards.
TTTCTTGGTTGTACATGTGCTAATTAATTTTTCAAACTGTATTAAGGCATATAACTGTTTAAGTGATTGGAAAGGTTAGAGGTCATTATATCTTGCTAATTGATTTTAAGCGATAAACTTGTGGCTTGCACATAAAATCCACTAAACAAATAATGGCAAATGGTCTAGCTTGTCTTTGCAACAAGTAGGAAGCGTACTGGCACAATTTTTCGTCCTTGTTGCTTATCTTCTCATACTCCAACACCAATGCCATTGGTGGGTCCTGAATGTGGAAGGATGAAGTGGGTGGTATCACATCAATAGTAGCCACCAGATCAGAGCCTACATGTATATGTATTCTTTACTTTGATGGCGTCCACATAGGACAAATCATGTGATCAGACAGACAGTGTTGTGTGTTGCAGCTCCCTCTTTGACCTACAGTGTGCATGTACTTCTATTCATAGCAGTGCACATGCTCGGCTTCTTTTAGTTGCCCTCATACTGCTCGCTGCTCTTCTAGCAGTCTCACTACTTTCTTCTGCTTCTTCAGGTCTTATTTGCTTTCTTCTTCCATCAATGCTGTGGCATGTTGTGAACCTGGTACTCAAATATCTTCCCTGGAACTATAACATAAGTTTGCGTTCCGTCATGTTTCATTCAGCTGTTCTGTGTGTAAGCTTTGCAATTTCTTCAATGTGCATAGGACTTATTTCAATTCTCTGTTTCCAACTTCAGCCTTTGCATCTTAGTGACGTGAGTGTACAGTAGGTGCAATTGCAACTGTGATACATGTATGTTCTAACTGAACCTCACCGATGCTTGAAAGCGATAGATCATGTCCACTCTGTTATACATGCCCAAGTTATGAATACTTCTAGACCATTGATGCACATCTTCCACTATCTGTTCAAGTAATTGAAAGCATTTGGCAACATTCCTTCATTGCCAGCAGCAATCCATAACTGAGACAGGAGCTCGTAGTGTCAGCTTTGTGGTAACTTTAGCACTAAGATCCTGATCCATTATGCAACACAAATGATGATTCATTAATGCAACACAAATGACCATCTACATGTACACGTAGGCACATAATAACTGAAAGGGGAAGAACAATGGCCATGAACACATGATGAAGGTGTTGAATACACAAACAATGTGCAGGAACCATTGTGGAAACCTGATAAGTTCCATGATCATGCCACTCTTGCTGCTTATCTGTCAACAACTATTTCAAGACCTGTCTATGACGGAACCATTTAGTTTGTCACTCTGATTCTTTTCCACCCAAGTCAGGAATTACTGATTAGGTGAATCTGATATCAGGTTTTCTTATTTGGTCTTGATGTCTTTGGTCCATTCTGTATAGTTTATACTGCAACACATTCTCATACACTGTCTTGGCTAACACCTATCATTGTATATGAGCTGACACCTGACTTGGAATACCTCTGGTTGAATCATACAGTTTAAGCAATGCTTTATGGTCTGCACACAGAGTACATTTTCTGCCATACAAGGTACTGATGAAAACTTACACCAAACACACAGGAGAATCATGCCTCCGTTTCAATCTGACTGCTATTTCTCACAGCAGAAGTCAAGGAGTGAGATGCAAAACATACAGGCTATTCTGACGCATTGGACATGCATCGTATATGACAGGACTCCGTCCGACCCATAGGATGAAGTATCACATGCTACAATGAACAATCAATTCTAGTGAAGGGTAAAAATGAGCTAAAGCCAAGTGTTGCTTTTACATACTTCTTTTTGTTGATCTCCCCCTCCCCTCTCCCTCCCCCCCCCCTCCATTTCCAGGCTGCTGAATATCTGGTTTCTGGTGCTTCCACCACAACTCTGACTTCATCTGCTGTGGGATGGATCCTCACATCATCAATTTTGTCCCCCAAATTAAAAACAGAATTAGGCATGAACACAAACTTAGCCCTGCTCAACATCACCCCCAGTTTCCTGATTAGTACAACATCGTCCATGCATAGTCTCCATGTTGTTCTTTCCAATGATGAGGATGTCATCCAGCTAGACCATAGCCAAGCATATCAACAATTGGCATTGGCCAAAGAGTCTTGTGGTTATAAACACACAGAAAGGGTTGTTCTTACACTCAACTACGATTTGGAGTATCTTCGGCTACATGGATTCTTCAGCGGGTGATGGATAATTAACTGCAGGGCATACCAGGAGCATTGATCTACATGTAGTTTGGTGAAACATTTTCCACCTGGTAATTTATCCAACAAATCCTCTACCTTAGGAACAGGGTATTTATCAAGCTGCATGAATTTGTTGATAGTTGTGCGAAAATCCCCACTAACCTATACCGGATCACGGTTTTTCATGACAGACACTATCAGCGCTGTCCAATCTGAAACTGGACCCATTCCAGAATGCCTTCTCTGAAAAACCACACTAGTTCTTCTACTTTCATCTGCATTACATACATAACAGGCCAAGCCTTTCAAAACTTGAGCAGAGTCATGCAATGTGCAGTTTCATGTTCAGTCCTTTAAGCAGTCCTACAGTGTAGATGCTCTCCAAAGACTTTTCATAATGTACACTTTCAATATTTCCTACACAGAATTAAACGTACCCATCTATCCATTGACTTGAAACAATGAAGTCGAATTCACAGTGAATGTACCTGTTTTATCCAGTCTGTACCAAACAGTGATTGACCCTAGGCCGCCAATACTACTACTGATATCTTGTGTACTCACAAACCATACCACACTGTACCATCCCATTGACCAACTACCTTCAGTGCCTGTTTTATGAGCAGTGAGTTTAGACAGTGTACATGTATGCTGGGAAACGATGTATCACACATGTGTGTAACATCCACTCCATATCACCCCTCTTCTAATGGTCTGGTTGAAAGGACTGTCGAAACTGTTAAAGATGGGTTAAGAGAAATGACACTTGGGTTGTTGGGGGTAGTCTTGTGTCGTGTTTCACATGCACCTTACAGTATTACGAGGGTCTTTGTTGGCGTTTCCTTGCATGAAAGTTTGAACCTCTCTTCTATCAGGATGTGGATCATGATGCTGTATCATTACGGCCACCCAACTCACAGGTCTACTAACCTCTTGCATCAGCCAAATCTGTCCACTTTCTCAATAGGAAGTCCTTGCCACAAATCAGCAGTTGCGAGCTAGGGCCACTTGCTCATAGAGGTGATCTCCCTTTGCTGAAGGCAAGAAAGAAGGCAAGCCACAGAAGACATTAATGAAAAGGGATTTAGCACTATTGAGCAAGTGTTTTGAAAAGATGTCCTAGGCCTAATAAATTTGCTGCGCCCATCGTGGAACCTAGCTAAAACAGAATTTTTTAAAGTAAAAGTAGCAGAAGGATGAAGTATTATCAGCAATATAATATCGTTTCCAAAAATTCATCTGTTTATGGTTTCCTCGCACACCAAAGTTGTCTACCTAGTTTGTGCAGCAATCGATGTCTTAGGATGGGACATTCTTCGGCCCATGTGAGTCTCTTGCTGTTGCAAATGATCTAGATGCAGCCAACCTCCAATGTGGCCTTGAACCAAGAACTATTACTCAATACAATATGAATGTGGAAGGGGGGGGGGGGGGGGGGCGGTGGCAAGTTAAATATCATGTCTGCTACCGGTGTGTCAGTGTATTCTGCAGATGGAATAATTAATTACACAAAAACATAAACGGTGTTATGCCAAACATGCACAGACACTTGCAAACATTAAGTCAATACATGACCCCCGCTTGTGTCATAGTCCAGTCATAATATTAAGACTCAGCATTACTTCACACAAGTCATATCAGAGTGTTTGTTTCCTTCATCACACAGGTATGATGTTGAAAGTGAACAGTAGTATTCAGAAACTGGACCTTACTGTATGTAGACTACAACCAGAGGGATTAGAAGAAGTAATAAAGGGTGTTCAAGTCAATACCATGTTGGAAACCCTGGACCTGTCACACAACACCATTAACAACAAGAGTGCGTCATGCCTTGGTAAGAATGATGTGATACAGCGATTGAGGTGTACAAAAATAACACAGTTTTACAGCTCATCTCTGTAAATAATTTTCTGAGTAATGCTTATACTGTTTGAAATGTTCCATTTGTTTTTTTAAAAGGCTCCTGGCTACATACGTTTCTTTCAAATGACATAGCATATATTTCAGCTTTCAATCAAACTTGTATGGGCAGGATTTTCCAAGTGAACTATATCAATGATATGCATCAGTGTGTTTAATCGGTACACATTGAAGATAATAATCACAAAATGGAAAATTTCAACCAAATTTTATTTTGCCTTAGCCCAGGAGGTGAAATATAAATTTTACTCATTCTGTCCATAAAATATTTCTTTATAAAGTCTTACACTAGCTGCTAAATTGGCAGGGAAATTGGAAAAATACTGTTAGATGTGGAATGTGATGAGCCTATTTCAGCTGTTTTTTCAGCACCATATACTGTATAATAAATACATGTACATGTACAGTAGATTGTCGCTATAGCACTACTCTGTACCTCGATAACCTTGATGCACTCAAACAGCATTATCGGAGTGGATGAAATACACAACCCTTGAATTATTGTGCATGTGACTTCACGATTCTAAAAGCAAATGCGCTTACAAATAGAAGCTGGTATAGGAAATTGATCGAACATGGGTGAATCTGAGATCTGAGTGGACAAGTGCTGGATGAATGAAATGGGAGTAAAACGGTTAGCAAAGGTGTTGACATTGAAGTAAAATGAAATTTGTGTGGTTCAAGCAAGAGGAGAGAGTACCCATCACTTGGGCTGATTGGTGCAGGCTAAAGCTTGACAGTTGAACCAGCAACTAAGCAATGCACTTGATGATGATACAGGACCCTTGCTGGTTGTCTTGTGTGCATCATTAGTAATCCAAACAAATTTACAAATTTGAACACTATTTTGGCAATGTGGATACAACGTTTTCAGATTTATGTGTGCAATTCCAGTTCATACCTACACATGAGGTCTACCTGAATTTTTGCTGGATTCCATTCAATTTATTCTCTACTTTACATTATTTGCTCATGCCTGGATCTCTTTTACCACCCATGCTAACATACATGTACGTGACAGAAAACACCATACAGTCTACTTTACAAGCAGCATACACTGTACATATACATGTAGATTGTTATAATTTCATTAATTAAATTCGTTTTCTATTTTACTGTAGAACAGTTTGAGCTAAGTGTATATCCCATAGCTGTAGAATCTATGGGTGACTTAGCCTTACCCTTGGTCCCTAGGTCGGTTCAGTGGTAAAGGCACAACCACTCTCCAAGACCTTGTTTTGGTACTGGCACATCTGGTTGCACCCCAGGGTAGCCTGTGTTACCCTTGGTCCCAGACCTACTTGACAAGGGAGCCTACATCTCCTGTTATACATGTATGCCTGACCATTTGTCGCCTGTCAGACGTATAGGGCAAACCAGTTTGACGATTTACCAGTGTATGTACTTGTATGGGTAATGGATGAATAATGCATTCATGACTTGCATGATATTTGGTACTGAGGCTATCCAGCCAAAATGATAGAACCATTTATTAGCTTTAATGTACAGCGTATGTACCTGTTTTAAAAATGCATGCCAAAGTACTGTATCTTAATGACAATTCAAATATCACTTACCATCAAAGCTGTTGGCATAAACTACAATGAAATGCAATAACAAACCCTTTTCATAGATAAAACTAGCAGTAAAAGTGTTGTAGTTGCATGTAGTTGAAATAGTATCTCAGGTAGAGTACACTCATGTACAGTAACTGGAAAGCAGGCTGTCAATTGCATTAGACCCTCAGAAAATAGGGAGAGCATATTATTGCAATTGCTATTTCACCTCTTATGCTTGCCTAGGTGTTTAATAAATCCTTTGACATGTACTTTGTACACACTTGTAATAGTAAAGAAATGGGTACATACACACGTGCACACACACACAGTCATTTCATGTGCATTTATTCCCTGACGCCCATGTGGACATGATCCTGTCATCACTTGGTCTCAACAGTGTCGGCATTAATTCACTAAAGTCATGTCAGTGTCCTTCTTCACACAGGTATGATGTTGAAGGAAAATAACACTCTTAAGAAACTGAACCTTCATAGATGTGGACTACAACCAGAGGGATTAGAAGAAGTGATCAAAGGTGTTGAAGTCAACACCAAGTTGGAAACCCTGGGCATGTCACACAATTCAATTGATAACAAGAGAGTGTCATGCCTTGGTAAGAATGACATTGTACATAGAACGAAAGGTCTTACACATCACATCTCTCTGTACAGTACTTACTCTTACTTATAGAATTAAGGTCACAGGTAATTAATTACTTGTAGAGTTTGTGTGTTTCCATATATTGTTTAATAAGAAGAAACACTAAACTAAAACAAATGCTGCAGTAGCAAATTTGATACTATGTTTGTGACTACAAAGATGCATGTGTTTGTATTAGAATAAAATGTTAAAAAGTGTGTTAATCTTTTAAATAGTCCCAAGGAAAGTATTACCCATCACTAAACCTGAATACATAGGGAAATAATAAATTACAAATCATTACAGATTTTGAGTACGTGTGATTGGGCAAATATAATCTGTTTATTCAATACTATTTATGAATGCAGTATATTGTGTCAATTAAATCTTCTTTTGAATGCAAAGTGGCAAATCGTCATTGATCATTCAATCTGCTGTAGCAGTCACACTTTCCTCTTAACTGTAACATTATTTAGGAAGTGAGTGTTGGTTGCCCTTCCACCCCTCTCTTCATTTTTAGAACCTTACAACCCCTCTTTACTGCAACGTAAAAAATTTTAAAAACCTTATTAGGAATGCTTGTAGCAAGGTCTAATATATTCAGATGAAGGGGTTTTTTCTGCTGAAAATCCCTCCAGTCTGTTTGTACATTTGAATAATTGGTTACCGTACAGAACTGAACTCCAGTATGAAATGGACCTAGAAAGTTTGAAGGAGAATGCTTATTTTACCAGTATGCAATAGTCCTATGAATTTGAAGTGCTCACATCAGAATTGATTTTCTATCAACCCTACATGTATCATTTTCATAAACATCTTACATTTTCTCATGATCTTTTTCAGGACAGATGTTAGATGATTATATATGTGTTGTAATGAGATATCTTACAGTAATAGTAATAGAAGCATGCAGTAAATTTTACTAGCTACAGTGTACATGTACTGTGCATGTGTGTACCCAACATCCCAAATAGCTGTAGAATCTAAACCAGCCTTGAAGATGATACAATCAATTTTCATACATGCGTCTACTGTACACTGTACATAATACTTTCACCACTGGTTTTGATGAGAAACATGCACTATTTGCCTTTATTGGGGTTGAAATCAACCCTTGTACATCTACCAAGCAGATGTACATGTACATGTACTGTATCATTTACTCACACCAATCACCCAACGTTAGGCTACTGTAGATACTAATCAGTGTGGTGTTCAATTTCATTACTTGTGTTAGCAGAACGGGGATAAGTCTTGCCAAAAAAGTGTGAACTGAAGCAATGCTAATTGAATACCTTGGTTGCATTAAGATATAGATATAGTGCATCAATTGATGCACCTAGCTACTCATTTGTTAGCCTCTGTGTGCAATTTATCTTAATTGCTGTTTGGTACAGTTTATACATTTCAATATGGACTCGTATCACTTTGCATGTAGCCTTAAGTGGTAGCAAAAAGCAACTGGTAAGCTGACTGTTTCCTTGTAGTATAGACCCTCAGAAAACACAGAGAGGTAATATAGCTATTTGAATATCACAGACACCCACACGCACCCTTTCCGTACCTCCACTCCCCTGTGGATATGTGAGTAGAACTTGCAGTTAGTTGTCCTCTAATTTGGTAATAATGGGCAGGTACTTGTGATTCAACTTGAAGTATTACAGGATACAGTATATTAAGTTACTAAATGAAGGAGCAAAGTTACAAGTATGAGAGGGTTTTTATTATGCAATGAGAAATGTGTTTTTGTGAGAATGCTCAAGTGATCACTCGTCAACAAAGCAGTTGTGAAAGAGAACATCACCATGTATTCTCACATCCCTGCAAGGGCAAATCAAACTTGATTGATAATTTAACAGACTATTTAGCATGTAATTGTATAAATGTACAATAAATGTATTTTATGTACACCAATCTTTAGAGCTGCATTTGTTACATTAACAAGTTTGAAGTTCTTACATGACCAATTCAGTAACACCATCAAGCTATTTCATGCACAGTACAAGGCAGACATTATGTGATATTGCATGGGACACAATGACTGTCCAATGTGCAGATAGTAAAAGTATTACTGTGCCCCATCGGTGTGTGGTCTACATCTGGACCCACTGAAGATGGGTTGGTGATAGGAAGATATGACAAATGGGTTGTCCCAGAGCTTCAGTGTCTTCAGTTTGCACAACTTCAGTCCACCACAGAGCTCACACAGTGTTGTGTTGTGCTTGAGTACATGTGCTGCAAAGATAAGTATTACCAATAAAACTTGGAAGTGCATTTATACTAGTGGCATAGGAGTGATATGGTTGAGAGCGATTGGCTGTTAATGTTAATGGATGGTGTGGATGCTTCACACCAGATAAGGGTGTGTGTAGACATGTGTGTAATATACAGATGGAGAAGCAATGTATTTACACATGCTCGTACTGTATGCCACTAGTATAAATGCACTTCCAAGTTTTATTGGTAATACTTATCTTTGCAGCACATGTACTCAAGCACAACACAACACTGTCCCACCTGTGGTTGTGGGTGTGTGGTCTAAGGGATGAAGCCATAAGTGAGCTCTGTGGTGGACTGAAGTTGTGCAAACTGAAGACACTGAAGCTCTGGGACAACCCATTTGGAGATCAAGGAGCCAAAGGTCTAGCTGAAATATTGAAAGACCACCCAACATTGGAGGAGCTGGATGTGAGGGGATGTAAAGAGATGTCAGATGATGGTGTGCAGCATCTGATGGATGCTACGATGTCTGAAACAAGAGTGAAGATGCTGAGACTATCTGAGAAGTATAGACATTTAGTACCACAGGAACTAGTGGGTAGAATTCAATTGAGTTATATGTAGTACAAGTTTTGTATGCAGTTTGAATATAAAATGCATAACCTCCATACTGTAATATGCATAGTTAACCTCCATACTGTAATGTGCATAGTTAACCTCCATACTGTAATATGCATAGTTAACCTCCATACTGTAATGTGCATAGTTAACCTCCATACTGTAATATGCATAGTTAACCTCCATACTGTAATGTGCATAGTTAACCTCCATACTGTAATATGCATAGTTAACCTCCATACTGTAATATGCATAGTTAACCTCCATGCTGTAATATGCATAGTTAACCTCCATACTGTAATGTGCATAGTTAACCTCCATACTGTAATATGCATAGTTAACCTCCATACTGTAATATGCATAGTTAACCTCCATACTGTAATATGCATAGTTAACCTCCATACTGTAATATGCATAGTTAACCTCCATACTGTAATATGCATAGTTAACCTCCATACTGTAATATGCATAGTTAACCTCCATACTGTAATATGCATAGTTAACCTCCATACTGTAATATGCATAGTTAACCTCCATACTGTAATATGCATAGTTAACCTCCATACTGTAATATGCGTTAATGTAATATGCATAGTTAACCTCCATACTGTAATATGCATAGTTAACCTCCATACTATAATATGCATAGTTAACCAACCTCCATACTATAATATGCATAGTTAACCAACCTCCATACTATAATATGCATAGTTAACCTCCATACTATAATATGCATAGTTAACCAACCTCCATACTATAATATGCATAGTTAACCTCCATACTATAATATGCATAGTTAACCAACCTCCATACTATAATATGCATAGTTAACCTCCATACTGTAATATGCATAGTTAACCTCCATACTGTAATATGCATAGTTAACCTCCATACTGTAATATGCATAGTTAATCTCCATACTGTAATATGCATAGTTAACCTCCATACTGTAATATGCATAGTTAACCTCCATACTGTAATATGCATAGTTAACCTCCATACTGAAATATGCATAGTTAACCTCCATACTGTAATATGCATAGTTAACCTCCATACTGTAATATGCATAGTTAACCTCCATACTGTAATATGCATAGTTAACCTCCATACTGAAATATGCATAGTTAACCTCCATACTGTAATATGCATAGTTAACCTCCATACTGAAATATGCATAGTTAACCTCCATACTGTAATATGCATAGTGCTACACCATATGACTGTATTTGGTCAAGCCTGAGCTTTGAGGTGTTGTGACATGCCCCTTTTGTTTGGTGTGTGGTCTCAAGGCACCACACACCCATGGGCGTGTCGACCCTGGTCACTCTTGTCAACGATGAAGCCTATCGAAGAAATAACATTAACTGTGCTTCACAGACTCGAGGGCACATGTGTACATGCATGCAATAGGCTAGGGCCATTTAATAAGCTCTGATCAGTTCCGTTCCTTACATGTGGTAGTCTATGTAATTATGCGTATAACTAATTTACTTGCTGTGCCTTGAGAAATGCTGCATCATGTAATTAGTCATGTACGTATTGTTTCATAATACATGTACATGTAGTATGAATTGAATACAACACAGGATGATATATGTACACATGTGTACACAAACACACACACACAAAGAAGAAGGTACATTATAATGGGATCCAGGCTGGAGTATTTGTTGGACTTCTCAGCTTGATTAGCCACTGCTCCTGCTTCTGATGATGCGCTAACTTACTATAAGAAAGCACACAACTGTCCACACAAGTTGCATCCCATATAAGCAGTTTGGCACCAAAGTGGTACCATCAGGCGCCTTCCACCATCTTATGAGAGATTACACAGGGTTCTAGTCCAGATGTGATCTTAGATACCGCAAACACCTTGTGAATGTCATTCAATGAGTGATTTGGTGATGGTGTCCTTGGCCTGTGATGCGGCTAAGAAGATTAGTGTCAGGTGACCTCATAACAGCAGTGGTGACAACATGAGGTCTGCATAATAATGTAGGCTGATAGCAATCTGAAAGGTGTAATCACCGATATGGAGAGCCAATGGTGAAACACATTAAGCCACACTCAAGGTAGTAAGAGTTAGTTAATGTCAATACAAAATTATAACTTGAATATACAGATGATCGTAAGCAAATGTTCATTTCTTGTTATTATTTCTTTAGTAACTTCTGATTGTAATTAATTAGGATATAATCTATTAATCAATTATGTCTTGGTAACATATTCGCTAGTTCTTTTATCACCATATGACAATACCTGTTGCACAATTGATTGAAACACCCTGCAGCTGCTGTTGTTACATTGGGCTATTCCATAATATAATTGTACACCCCTACTGATGACTAATATCAAGGTATCCCCCCAGGACATAAAGCCTCTACACCATACCCCCCCAGGACATTTATTTTGGACCCCCTCTGGACACACTTTCCTGTACATTACCATTGAACCCCCTCTGGACACATCTCGATGTAGGACACCCCCCTAGGACATTACCATTGAACTCCCTCTGGACACATCCTGATGTAGGATACCATTACCTTTGAAACCAATCCGGACACAGATCTCACTGTGCGACAACCCTAGGACATTGCCATCATTGCCATTGGACCCGGACACATCTCACTGCAATAGAACATCCCCCTAGGACATTACCATTGGACCCCCTCTGGACAACTTTTTTGGTCATCAGTAGGGGTGTACAATTATTTTATGGAATAGCCCATTCTGTGCCAGAATGAAGCACATATCTGGATTGTAAACTTCTGTCTATATATGTGCATGTCGTAGCATTTCTACAAAAATCTGTTAGCTGGATCATGCGGTCGCACATACAGCGAATACAAAACAAAACAGTAAAAAAACTAAACAAAATGATGATCTTTCGTTTTGACATAGAGTACGAAACTACAATAACACGTACAGTATTATATATATTTAAAGGACTAATAATAGCAGTCAATTATTTAGCCACAGATGAAATGGAGTAAACATTATGCACTTTCAGAAGCTTCTACGAGTAGCAGCAAAAAAATGTTTCCTACAGCGCACACCATTAAGACTGGTTTTTGATTCGGACCTCCAATTGTATTTATCTTCTACCAACGTTACACAGGAAAAAAATGGGTCGAATCAAAGTTTTGATTTTATAAAGGATTTTACGTAAAATCATTGTGTGATTGAACAATAAAATCAAACGCGTGTGATTTTTACTGTTCAATCACGCAATGATTCCAAAGTGATTCTACGCGTTTTTTTCCTGTGCTAGCTTTGATCCGAGTAAAGTTGTTGTTTTGTAAACAAGTATGAGAATACAAAGCTGTCCACCAAAAGATAATACTCTCAAACGCTACAATTAAGCATGCAAGTAGGAATCCACGCAGCTGAATATCACAAATCTGCAACATGTTTTCTATGAAAATCTGTTCGCTGGATGAGCATGCGCTTGCACAAAATGCGCCAATTAATTATTCAACCCCCCCCCCCCCCCCCCCTCCAAAAAAAAAAGAAGAGAGAACGATCTCATAGTGATCATACATGTAAAACGTAAGCAGGCATTAGACTGGCTGATACTTCCGATTTGACCTGAATTGTAATGATTGATGCGACGCGATACGTATTGCTGGCAATTATTTGTAGGACTAATAATAACAATTAATTTGCGGTCTGATGACAACTTGCACAGCAGGCATCAATACCATTCGTACCGTAAGAACGTCCAGATGCAGACGACGCCATCCGCTCTAATCGCCAGGGGAATTTTGTACGGTAGACTCCACCTACGACTTTTATTAGAGAGCCATGCCATCTACACCTCCACATCCATTGCTGGAAAGGACTCAACGTCGTTGTGTATTGTGCAACCACCTAAATGCATTTGTTGGGCTATGGTCTGCTAAGGTATCCTCATATTGCCTTTTTGGAATCTTCGTGTGTGTCTGCTTGTGTGTGTTTGTGTTTGCGTGTGTGTTTGTATGTGTGTGTGTGTGTGTGTGTGTGTGTGTGTGTGTGTGTGTGTACAGACATGATATGCCTCTGAATTATGGCCTAAGTCCGTAAAAATCGTGGCTTTTACAATATATGTGTATGTACAGTACCTGTTCACGTGCACATGTAAACACAACTCGTCTTCTCTCAGTACCTACAACAAATGCAAATAATGGCAATTCGTACTGTGCTCTATTTGTTCTGGAATAGCTTCAATGACTTGTATTTGGCCTACAGTGTGTAGTGTGTGTACCATACAGTACATGCACACACTGAACATGTGTACATTCTGTGCTGCATATTGCCAAGTGATGCCTCCTGTTCCCCCACAACCTCCCCACCCACACACCCTATTCACCGGGCGACCAAAGGAGGGAGGCTCACTCCTTCACTGTGTAGCGGCTAATGGAGCCATCAAAGTGCTAAGCCTGCTGATGGAGTCTATTGCAATGGCAATGAATCAGCAAGACAGTGTAAGGTCCTCTCTTGTTCCCCATGTGCACATATGCACTGTATCCTACATACCAATAGCATGTATGAGAATAGAGAAGCTGATGGCCTTCAGTAAAGGGGTTTAGTAAATGATATTCATGATTACAGGCACACATGCGTTAGGTGATGCATCTGTACATATGCTACTACACAGGTGGTTGGTACCCTCTTGTAGCCTCTTATTGCAAGCACCACAACAATGACCATCTCTTTTCTGCACACACAAGATAGATTTGGTTAGAGAACCATTTTATACATAATGGTGTGTCTTTTATTGGAAAAATGTAGCAACCCGGCCCTGTGCTCATACATGGATGTGTGCATGGATGTGTGCATTACATATAATCATATAATCATCTGATGATCATTAATTAAAATATCATCTTCATCTGGACAAAGAGGTACTGTTCATACCATATAGTAACTTACATATAAAACAAGGTTTTATAGTATTCATACAATTTCTAGAAACTACAAAGATATCATAAACCATCAAAATTAACTTTGTACAGCTTCAAAATGAAGAACATGGTAATAAAAGTATGACACAATGTTGAACACTAAGTAACAGCTAGAGAAATGAAAATAATACCTAATGTAGAACATTATGTCGAGACGGTATTACAGAAAAGGACATTTTCAAGACATACATGTTTTAATAATTTAAAGGCAACTGCAGTGTCATAGGAAGATAAAATGTTTAGATCACAATTTGTATGCATCAAAGTTGTAGTGATAATTCAGCATAATAGAAGTTTGATGCATTATTAATAAACATTCAACAGAAACAAAAACATTACAGCACATGCAAAACTGAAGCACATGATGTATGAAATAAAATCAATTCAATGATATATGTTATAAGTCATTTTAGAGCCTAATGTATGCGCAACCAAAGTAATGAAGGCATGTCAACTATTCTAAGACAAAAGAGCAGATTGATGTAATTGTACTTTATGAAAATAATTGATGCTTGATGAATTATAGGAACATCAACAAAGTACCGAAATAAACATTATCAAACAATTCTTGCAAAGAATTAGAATAAAGAATTCAAAATCAATGAACTATGTTTTGAAAAGTACAGGAAAATGAGAGAGGGCACTATTATTGCATAAGTAGTCTTTATATTTCTGCATGAGCTGAAAATTAAGTTCTTGTCTCAACAATTACATGGGCTGTTATACTTAGTGAAGTACTACATGCATTTCATAACAATTATAGGAGAAACAGTACTGTGCAGTATATTTGATGTCACGTAAAGCAACATAAAGTTAGCTTAGCTATACATGTAGTAGCAGAATAATCTTAAAGCCATTAGTACAGCTCAATAAATATTGTCCGGTGAGAGGGTGGAACGTTTTGCAACCTTTAAACCACATTACACATCTTATACTATAATGTACCAAGTGGGAGTTAAATTCAAGCTGCTCGTTAGTTTCATCAGCTTTTTAAATTCATGTACATGTACATACCTGTATTCCAGGGTGAAAATTTAAGTGTGTACACACGTATTTACACGCACAATTTTGTTGGATGGCGTTACTTTCTGTTAGTTTCACGTGTTTGTAGGGACTGGGCACCAGCCTTAAATAAACTAACTAAACTGTTTCATAATGGTTTGATTAGTGCAATGGAAAACCTATCCATTGGGACCACCTGAAGCATCTTTATGAAACAGACGTAGCTCCAGGACAAGGTGTTCGCATGATACGAAAGCTGAAGTATGAACACATAAAACTGACACCGTTCTCTAAAATGAGAGTTGATTTAGCAGCTCAAGTAATGTTTAATGCATGATTCATTCTCACGTTATGCAATCCTCTCACTATGTATTTATCTACACAGGGTTCTAAGTAACTCTGTTTCGAAAGGTCTGCTTTTAGTATGTGGAGACCGTTTTGTTAACATGGCTGACAGATTTTTTGATGCTTTGAATGTGCATAATTACTCACATGGTGGAAACCATTCCAACTCCCATATACCTCCAGTGCAGATATGCGCCTAAAGGTAAACAGCCTACAGTACTACCCATGTAATACAATTAAAAGTGTATTCCATTTAATTTTGTGTATTTATCTTGCCAGCTTAGTGGTTGGAAACAACATTTGCAGGAATGGGAGAACTCTGTAATGAATAGGAGTGGATTTTCTACAGCTGAAAAGAACAACATGCTATTAAGTGCAGAAACCTTGTATGGGCTTCGAATGACATGTAAGTTAATGCACTCTGGTAGTATTGTAAAGCAATGGAACTTTTGGCAAGTCATTTGTTGAACTAGTAAGGCATCTGTTTACAATTCCTGGTGTTGATAGCTTTTTGAGCCAAAGGTTTGTGCCAAGATCCACTAGAACGCTTTTTTGGCACCCAGAGACAGAGAGGCATGATAATCCTAATGTGGCGGAGTTTTCTAAAAATACTCAAGCAATAAGGGTTGTGACATCTTTTTGTCGTGGAACAAAATGAGGTGACTGTTGAGGTGGTACTGAAGAACTGCCCAATGATCAGCCCTTGCCTAAGCGTCGCTGAAGCTCTAGCAATAAACAGCAGTCAGTCTTGGAAGCAACACAGGTCACTTAAAAAGAGCCTTCTAAAGAAGCTCAAAAAGAGGCCAACAGCAAACAAAACAACTCAGGACTATATCTTGTGTTTAGAAAGTCTCATCTCCGGTGATGATGACAATGAGCAACAGCATTGCTCTTCAGACTGGGTGAACAGCATAAACTGTGGTAGTTTGGCATGTGTAAATAACATGACCTTTGAGCTGTTCTTTACCATGGAATGTGTACTTCGTACTCAGCTTGACTATTCACCTGGGGAAGGAAGCTGTCAGAAGAATCACTGAAAGTGAAGATGTTCTATTTTATTGGTGCATCATCAGCACATCATGGGACAATGACTGCAGCACAGCCCTGCTGAACATGATTGCCAAGATGTGGTAAAGGATTAGGGGCTTTTCATATGCTAGTGCGTGGGTTAAAAAAGATAAAGATTGCATGCTCAGCAACAAACTACCCAAAAGTCAAAGGATTTAGAAAAACACTTAATTCTTAAGCTTGCATTGCACATATATTTGTCAGTTGTCTTGTTGTGCACATGTGTGTCATAGCTCTGGTCATAGCAACTTGTATGGATTCTTTCCAGCAGTGCGCGCGTTGATTGGTGTTGATTGACTGTGTTTCCATTCCCTCTTATATATTATCTCTGCATGTACACATATGTGCTTGTTTTTTTCCTTTGGTTTTTTTTTAGAGCCGGTCTCTATATGATTCATGTACAGTGTATTTGCTGAACTTATGAATGTACTTTTTATATCGTAAACTTAACAAGCAAATTGAATACAATGATACAAATGTTTGCTCAACTATTTTTATTACCTCTTTGATTTGATTTTCAATTGCTTTTGAGTCATTCCAAGCCATTTCATCAAAGAGATGGACACCATGTTGTAGTTTTATGTTCAAAATTTTTATGGTAGTTTGTCTTTATATAAGAGGTGCTGGGATGAAATTTTTTGTTTTGACCCTTAATGGTTTGCAAGATACTTGGCGTTGAATAATTGATTAGTTTACTGAAACTCTACTTTGCAGTGTTTTATCTTGGTACACACTACGAAAACTGCTGCATGCATGGCACCAAATCGAAGGGCCTGATAAGTACAATGTTACTGTGTTGAGCATTTTGATGAGAAATGAAAGGGTTAAACTATGTATTAGTTTGTAAGGTACATGTAGATCTCATAATTACTGTGTGCAGAAACTTCATAATTGCGCAATTGACTTTATAATATCATGTGGTACATTATAATGAACATTTGTGTAAAATAAAAAAGTTGATTATTAATAACCACTGAGAACCACAAACATTTTTGTGTAAGGCAGCCATTTTTATGGTGGCTATCACTAAGTGGCCAAACCACAACTATCAAAACTTTGGCCCCAGCAGTAACAGCTGTAAACAACTAGCCCCCAATACCTTATCATTGTTACTAGTAATGCGCAGCGCTCGTTCAAAACAGATCATTCTGGGATCAGAACAAGTAACTGCATGTATCTTACTTAAATAGCAATGTAAACCATGCATACATCAAGGCACTACTACACACAAAATACAACAAAATGTAATAGTTTATATGGATACTCAGCTTTTGCTGTAAGTGCACAGGTTGCTGCTGCAACTTCCTTGGCTGTTAAGTAATATTCGCGTCCTGTAGCTGTCGAGGGGCTCACAAGTGTAAGTATGTCTGATGAAGGAAATTCACTTCTACAACTCGAGCTTCCATGTCTACTTTTACTACACAGCCAAGCCAACAACACCCATCATATGCTACAGTTGCATAGCCCTTGATCGATGACAGTGAATGGGTCTCAACATGTGCAGCTGCTGCAGTACACACTCTTTCACTGTCATCGATCAAGGGCTATGCAACTGTAGCATATGATGGGTGTTGTTGGCTTGGCTGTGTAGTAAAAGTAGACATGGAAGCTCGAGTTGTAGAAGTGAATTTCCTTCATCAGACATACTTACACTTGTGAGCCCCCCTCGACAGCTACAGGACGCAGATATTACTTAACAGCCAAGGAAGTTGCAGCAGCAACCTGTGCACTTACAGCAAAAGCTGAGTATCCATATAAACTATTACATTTTGTTGTATTTTGTGTGTAGTAGTGCCTTGATGTATGCATGGTTTACATTGCTATTTAAGTAAGATACATGCAGTTACTTGTTCTGATCCCAGAATGATCTGTTTTGAACGAGCGCTGCGCATTACTAGTAACAATGATAAGGTATTGGGGGCTAGTTGTTTACAGCTGTTACTGCTGGGGCCAAAGTTTTGATAGTTGTGGTTTGGCCACTTAGTGATAGCCACCATAAAAATGGCTGCCTTACACAAAAATGTTTGTGGTTCTCAGTGGTTATTAATAATCAACTTTTTTATTTTACACAAATGTTCATTATAATGCACCACATGATATTATAAAGTCAATTGCGCAATTATGAAGTTTCTGCACACAGTAATTATGAGATCTACATGTACCTTACAAACTAATACATAGTTTAACCCTTTCATTTCTCATCAAAATGCTCAACACAGTAACATTGCTTATCAGGCCCTTCGATTTGGTGCCATGCATGCAGCAGTTTTCGTAGTGTGTACCAAGATAAAACACTGCAAAGTAGAGTTTCAGTAAACTAATCAATTATTCAACGCCAAGTATCTTGCAAACCATTAAGGGTCAAAACAAAAAATTTCATCCCAGCACCTCTTATATAAAGACAAACTACCATAAAAATTTTGAACATAAAACTACAACATGGTGTCCATCTCTTTGATGAAATGGCTTGGAATGACTCTTTTCTTATTCTATGTCACAATTTTGTTTCCTGTACTTTGGTTTGATTGTTCCATAACTCATCAACCATAATTTATTTTGATAACTTTATAAATGTACATCAGTGTTTCTTATACCGCACAAGTACCATATTTGAGTTACATCTAAGCTGCCTTTTGTTTCTGTAAAAACAATTCATCATTTATTTATTACATTAGAAGTTTTAAATTAAAATTTGGTTTTAGATTTTAATATTTGCATGATAAATGCCATCATCCATACATGTATATTCGATTCTTTCATTACAAACTGGGTTGAGATGGATTTTTGGAAGCAAAGATTGCCCTCTGAAATCTTTAGTGCATTTACGTAGTCAAGAAGACAGGTATCACAGATTACCCAGTACCACACAACCTGTTATCATTGTCCCTTGACTGTATGAAATATAAACAGCAATTTAAGAAGAAATTTAATGGCTCCTTGCTTTCAAAATCCATCTCCAAATCCACTGGTTCATTATCCCAGAAAGATGGAAAGCTGAATGTGTTATTAACGCCATTACCAGCTGATGTGTTCACATGGGTAATAAATTAAATTGTGTGAGTCGTTGCAAAGTACTACTTCAAATGCACTTGTGTACTCTAAGCCTAGCTCTTGAAGAATAGCTTACTGAATGGACAGTAGTGTATAGAAAATTTGGTTGAAATATAAAGCACTATGTGTATTTTTTTTAAATATGCGTGGGGCAATTTTTGCAGAGACTGTACATTTGAACAAGTGCTGTATTGTTCATGTACGTGATATGCAGCATTTCAGAGTGTTTGCACACTTGTAACTTTCTATCCAGCTGTCAACTAATATGGCACACTGTTGTTTCAGGTACTTTTGTATCCTACATTCATTGTCAAGGTAACACTCATTCTTAAACATCTTCTGTAATTTTTGTCAACCATAACCACTTTATTATTCAATGTATTTTCTGTACAAGTGTATGTAAACTTCACTGTTCACTGCACTAGCATTGCAGTTATGTACAGTATGACTATTAATAACATGTAATTAAAGCTCTAAAAGATAATTTGTGTTATTTGTTGTTATGTTGTTTGTTTATCATGTATTAATGTGTATGCATGTTCATTGACATGAACAATTCTCATGATTGTTTAATGAGTGTATGGTCACTACGTTTCCATGACTATAATAATAATAACTCATGTGATTGCTCAGAAGATGAGAATTCACATTTTAAAGAAATCGATATTATGACTTCTTGTGCATTGTTAATTTCCTCTCCAATTTTTTCTCATGAACTTGTAGGTATCAAAACAACAGTTATATTTGTCATGTGCCACCTGTACACAGCTGATGGAATGATAGCAGGAACACCCCTTGTGGTTACATGTTGTGGTCCTACAATAACTGTGTGTATGTGAACTACTATAGTGTGGCCAAGGGTTAATGAACCCAATCAAAACACTGTTTATCTTTTACTATTGCAATAGATTAGCTCATATTACTAATACTTGCACAGAATTGTCCTTGCTTGTGGTAATTTATTGTAGTTGATGACAACTAAATAGATACATGTACAGTGTACACTGTATCAGATTTTGTTTTATTTTCCTTTTGATGTTTGAAGTGCATAACACTTGTGCCTCTTTCACATCAGGTTGTGGCATTTATGCACATCTTTTCAAATGCACATCCTGAAAAGGCTCGTGCCATGGTGTGGGCATTCAGCTCTCTTGGAGCACTGTCATGGTGAGCAAAATATACTTAAGAACACTGAGTATGTCATTGGTTGTATTGTATTGTACACACTGTGCCAGGAGCACCTGCATGGTGTCAAATGTGATATTCAATTCAATGGTACTAATTTTATAGGGTATCCAATAGAGAATACATTGAGAAGGTGTTACATAATAGAACTAAAGTATATGCATTTCTGCACTGTCTCCATCACAGGAATATAAATTCTTTACACATGCATCAAGTTGTATTTGTAATTCAGCATTAATACGATATTGATACAAATGGAATCAGAAAATGCAGATGTTATTTACAAAGATTACTGATATTCATTTAAGTATCATGCAACATGTTGAACCAATTATTTTTACTTTTAGGCTACCAGCAAAAATCTAGTACTTTATGCATCAGCTGTGTTTTACATGTAAGTGTTGTATTCTCATCACCCGAGTGGAAATGATCACTTAGAAGGCTAATCGCTCTGAGTCAGGTGATGAAGCTCTTCATTTAGTCATCTCTGATATCATCGGGCCTGCAGGGGAAAATTGGATTCTTTGAAACCTTGTAACGATGAATTGGAGTACGGGAGAATTGGCGTAACAGCGTTATTTCAGCCAGAGATAATATACTAGTATGTAGGCGAAGCGTGTGTACCTATCTTAAATCACATAGCATAGAAGTACAATATGAAGTGGAGTGCATACTGTACATCCTTTATTTCACACTACCATACATGTACACAGGTTTGAACATGTACATACAGAACGGTCAGATAGCTCTTGACAGGGCCAGGGACAGGGGTGTCATTTGGACCAAATATCAACATAAAAGACAAGGTATGCTCTCTGCCATCTAATAAAGCTCCTTGCATTGTTGTATTATACCTTTTTGCTGTGAATTGCAATTGATAATGTATCTCTATTGTTTGAAACATTTTGCTATTTTTCATTCTATCTGTTCATTACTTCATTACACTTGATTTAGATACGTTTGTATTATATATTCCAACAACTTCATCTTGGTATAAATTATAATTGTAAATCTAAGAGTTCTTTCCATTGCAATATTGTACTTTAATGCTTTACTGTTTCAAATAAGTTTTTTTAACTGCCAGTTTTGTTAATCCCATTTTGTATCATAGATATGAATTACCTAAGCTTTAAAAAGATACATTAATGTTTTTAATCACGCTCAGAATGAAAACAAAATAGTCTATGACACGATATCTAGCAACTCCACAGTTTGTGGTAGCCACACTCCTCGTATGCTGAGGTCAGCAATCAATGCTGGTCTACCTTTGACATAATTTGCATCCTGCACAATGGGTTCTCTTACTACCTCTTTGTACACAATAGTAGCCAAATCACCTAGAGCATCACACAATTCATAATGGCGTTGGGTAACAGGTCCACCTTTTTATACTGTCCAGAGAATGTTGAAAGCTGAATTCCTCCTTTTTTAAGAAGTCTATGGTAACATAATGCAATGGCTCTAGTTATTATTTACGTATACAGTTATTTTAACTGCCTCAACTGACCCAGCACGCATACATAATGTACATTACAGATAATAAGTTTCAATAACTGTACTTTTCATGCTCCAAATAGGTCATTTAAAGTAGTGACAATGTAAAGTATATAATAATCATGTCCTTACATGTACATGTGCATGACAGTCTGAAGGTGATAGAGACAAGTTGATTTACTTTTCCTCTCTGCAGGCGTTTCCTAGCATTCTACAGAGAACAAGAGGCTTGATCTGGATGATGACAAGGAGAAACATGTGGACAATTGGAAGGAAGTGAACCAATGATGTTGTCCATAGGTCTTTGGATAATACAAACTGCATCGTTTGTTTTTGTTCACATATTGCAGTGTTATTATTCTGTAGGCTTGCCTGTTGGCTAGAGTGTTCTGCATAGTGTGATGAGAGCCTGGAAGTGTTTTGTATTGCTCAAACAAATCATTTGGTATTCTTTTTTGTCTATTAAAAATATCTGGTTTCATTGTCCCTTTTTCCCACGTTGGTTTCTCCTTGGTCTAGTTTTGAAATTTTGTCCGAATTTTCATATGCATATATATTTATTCTGATCACTTTGTGTTACATCTTCCAATTTTGCACTCTAGATTTAATCTTGGATGCATCCATGATCCATTGGGCTACAATAAACTTATAATGAATAAGATTATTTTTGTTCACTTTTTCTGATTACTAATAGTTGTAGCTTTGCAGGAAGGGCATATCACTTCCAGCACCCACCCCTACTTGGACACCATCGTCGTACAACCCCTTCCCTTTCCGCAAATCCTTGATCTGCCCCGTCATGGCAATTCTTAGCTCGTTATAAAATAAGTGTGCAGTTACATCGAACATCAAATCAGAGATAATATACTCCACGATAATGATTTGCCTCAAGTATAATATACCTATTTTCTACACGCAATGTATCATTTACCACTGATTGAAGTGTCAAAGATAAGATATAAAGAGATCGAGAAAAAAAAATGAGGCCAGTTCTATAACGATTCCCCGGAAAAGGGGAAAAGAAACCAAATGCAGCTCGAAACAGAGTTTTCTACCTCAATCACTGAATACCCCCGGTAAAAATCGTCAGATTCTGTTTTGTTGTTGTGCACAATTTTATTCTTGTTATTTTCTTTATAGTATAAAATTGCACATTGATGATGATGGTCAATAGGTCAATATATCCGGTTACAAATTAATCGGCATTTTGAAAGAGGTTCGTTGACATGGACAGTGACAGGAGTGACGGAAGTGACGAAAGTGACAGTTACGATGACCTGAGTGATCTCGAGCCTCTACCCAAAAGGGGGCGTCAGTCCACACATTCTGATAACCTATCAGGAGAGGAAGAAAGGTGAGCGTATGAATATATAGCCAGTCTGTCAGAGTAGTCCGATGTCAGAACTAGTTACAGTTCATTGAAATAATACCCTCGCTGAATTGCGATACAGGCGATCAAGCGCAATTAATACTATAAATTTGCTGTTCTTCTACATGGGTTTCAACACTGGCAGAATGTTGGTCTTAATTCTTTCTCCTTTCGGCCATTTATGGAAGAAACATAAAACATGTGCATCTTGTGTAATAGACACGGTGGCTCGTTAACGACTACTAAGCATCCTAGTAACACCTTGGATACTTTTGTGCAGCCAGGATATCGAATCTTAACTGATGATCTATTGTGAAAGTGACACTAGAATTAGCTTCGAATTAGGTGAGTGAAAGGGTATTGGTTACGCATCCTAGGTGTTGATAGGATGCTTATTAGTCTTCCATACCGTTAACGAGCCAAAGGCTATGTTAATGGACAGGTAAGGGCATAGATACGGGGATCTCCAGTACAACACATTCATAATACACAAAGTGTTTCAGATACCAACCTTTCTATGCTTATTTCTTCTTATGAGCATTTTCATTACATTTACTCTCTCCACGTATGTATATGGTTAATTGGTATTATGGTGGTGCTTTCACTTGTGTATTCTTAGGCTGTGTTTGACAGTAAAGGGTTAAATGTAAAGGGTATAATACTTTAATGAATTCTTAATAGAATAAATACTTTCATGAATTATTAATGTACTTTAAACAATCTTCCACAAAATGAAAGTGGGCTCACTATGTGTTTGCTCAAGACACACCCCCTTGAGAAGCCATTGTGTTGTCTTTGATGAGTTACAAGTGCCGTGGACAAAGAATGGATGTTTTAATAAATAACACATCAAAAACATGTACATTTATATATTTTGCATTGCGAGCAACTAAACTGTTCTGCACCACCGTAAGAACCTTTTGACTTCACATTTTAGCTATCTGATTGAATTATATTAACCCTTACACTGTTGAAGGTGTCTTTTGCTACACTGCTGAACAGAATGCCAAAATTGCTGCATGCATGTTGCCTGGTTTGTAAGAGTAATATCCCACAAAATCCCACCCCCTCTGTTCTCCTGATTTGTGCATTTGATGCTAAGCAATATTAACTGACCATCTCTGACCATCTCTAAGTTGAATTACACACTATTTTCACAATTGTTTTGCCTACTGATGCCTTGCGAAACCACTCTATACTCCAAGCCCTGTCTGGAGACAGCTTTCAATAGGAATTGCATTGTATGGACTTCAGTACATATCATGTAGCTGTAGTTTATGCTTTGTTAACTCTTTAGACGCCATGCTAGCTCATATATGCATTCATGCATATACACAACCATTACGAATTGTACATGACAAAGTAAGAAATGTGTGGATCACAACTTCATGATGTATGCATGTTTGTTGCACTTTATAAGTGCAAGACGTGTTTGGTTACTTTACTACTGTAGTAATTCTGAAGTGCACATTGTTCAGATGACTTCACTAATGCTATTTGCTCCCAGAAGAAGAATGTGTGTCCCACATTGGTGTAGTACAACATGTTTCAAATGCCACTTCACTCCATCTCCATCTGCCTTTTTCCACTTCATAATAAGTATGGTTTCGTATGTGCATGGTAATTATGGATACACAACATGTGCGTACACCCCAGTGCCCCACCTGGGTTTGACTTCAGCATCTACATGGCTAGTTTATCCCTCCTCCCCCCCTCCCCCCTCCCCCTCGCTTTCCGCAAATCCTAGATCTGCCCCGTCAATGCAATTCTTAGCTCAGTATGCAGTTACCATCAAATCTCCACGATAATCATTTGCCTCAAGTGTTAATATATATTTTTTCTACATGCAATCTCAGCAATTACCACTGATTGATGTGTCAGTGATAAGATTTAAAGGGATCGAGAAAAAAATGAGGCCAGTTCTGTATCAAAAGCCGATCCTATAGCTATTCCTCGGACCTTTAGGGTAAAAGGAAAGCAAATCTAGCTCTAAACACTTACAAAAGGCCTCGAGCGGAGCCCCAGAAGCTACTCAACTCACGTTTGTTAGATCCTATCAGCGTGCAAAGCTTAAGGTCCTTTTACAGCTGCATGCTGCAATTGCATTTGAGCGCAGATAATTCGAATGCATGTCCTAAGCATGCACGCCACAAATGAGTTAGTATTTACGTTCCCTCAAGCTCCTGTCTGACAAGTTGGACAGTTTATTCAAAGTTTTACAACCTCACTTACTGAATACCTCCCGGTACAAATCGTCAGATTCTGTTTTGTTGTTGTGAACAATTTTATTATTGTTATTTTCTTTTTAAAGTATGAAATTGCACATTGATGATGATGGTCAATAAGAATGTAGCAATAACGTGGGTCGTTATTTTGCGGAAGTTGAAATTACGGATTAAATCGATGTTATCCGGTTACAAAATAATCATATCGTCATCTGAAAGTTATTCGTTGACATGGACAGGGACAGGAGTGATGGAAGTGACTCGAGTGACAGTTACGATGACTCGAGTGATCTTGAGACTCTACCCAGTCAGTCCACCGACTCTGATAACCTCTCAGGAGAGGAAGGAAGGTGAGCGTATCAAAATATAGCCAGTCTGTCAGAGTAGTTCGATGTCAGAACTAGTTATAGTTCATTGAAATAATACCCTCGCTGAATCGCGATACAGGCGATATTGCGCAATACTATAAATTTGCTGTTCTTCTACATGGGTTTCAACACTGGCAGAATATTGGTCATAATTCTTTCTCCATTTGACTCTCAACACTCCATTTATGGAAGAAACATAAAGCATGTGCATATTGTTTTTAATAGACACAGTGGCTCCTATTAACACCTTGGTTACTTTTGGATTGCTTATGATAAATTCAGAGGCGGATCCAGGGGGGGGGGGGAAACTAGGGAATTCCCCCCCCCCCCCCCCCCCCCCCCCCCCCGCTGGACCGTCAATAATAATATTCATTCAGTACATTGTAGACTCCATTACATAATCAATTTGCGTATGTGTTGATTACTTATTCAATGGATCGTGGCATCCGTTAGGCGCTAGCCGGTTCTACATCCTTTGATAAAGGCGCTATTGCCCCTTTTGTTATCGACGTCATATTATTACGCCAGACAAAGACCCTTTCTCAAAAGCACTATACATCCTGTGTAAAGGCATTATTTTATACGTCTCAGTTCAGTGTGCGTTGCTGTTGTCGGATCACTTGTCAGTCATCTTATCAATTTCTCTCTGTTTTAACGGTAAGTGTAAATACATGCAGTGATGAAGTATTAATCTGCATGCTTATAGTATACTAATAGAGTTTCAAAAGTCGAATTTCCAAGGTGTATACACAAGCAGACTAGGTAAGTTAATATAACGTGTAGCCCACTTCGAATTCTTGTGCACGATGAACCTTATATAGATGGAAAGTGGCACGAAACGGTGTGCCAAGGAGAAGGAAGGAGACAGAATATCCAAAGTTCGTAAACTATCGAGCGACATTCGATCTTTTTTTGAACAGCCAACGAACGCGAGCGGTGAATGTACAAGCGTACTGACACATGCATCAATACAACCCACTGATGCAGCACAGCTCGATTCTATATCTACGCTGCAAGCAGAATTATCAGAGCCTCCAAATGTTTTACTAGACCAAATGATATCAGATGAGGAGATTGATGAAGACGATGTGCAGGTCATCAGTAGCGTTGATGACCAGTCTGCATGTTCTATACCATTTTTGGCAAATCACACAACTCCAAACAGTATAGTAAACAAATTGAAAGCACCACTATTGAGTCTGTAGGGCAAAATTCTGCAGAAGCAGGATCAATAGAAGATAATGTAACAGATATTGGTTTGGTGATTTACGGAATTCCTCAACCTCAAAATGTTATGGAAAAATTACTCACAGAACAGCCTTCATTGCCTTCCATTTTGCCAGTACATGTATATGAAAAGGGTGGCAAAACTATAAAGCAATATTTCAGAAAAGCTTGGCTGAGTGAATACCATTGGTTGGTATGGTCACCTTCAAAGGAAGGTGCATATTGTAAGTATTGCGTTCTATTTGCAAAAGTTCCACAGGGCAGGTGTCGTGGAGGTGGAGTATTAGGAAAATTGGTAGTCACACCATTCCAAGATTTTAAAAATGCAAAAGGAAGAGAAGGCGTTCTTGACAAGCATGAATCATATCAGTACCACAAAGATGCTGTGTTGATGGGCAAAGCTTTTCTGGAACAATGTAGAAATCCAGCTCTGCGTATAGATAATGTGTTGGATATGCAGTCACAAGAACTAATGAAGTCAAACCGACTGGCCCTGAAAAGCATTGTTGAATGCATTATTTTCTGTGGGAAACAAGGCATCTCCTTTCGCGGGCACAGAGATGACTACACAGCAGATCCTAGTACGAATAAAGGAAATTTTTTGGCTTTGTTGGAATTCAGAGCCAGGACAGATGCAACACTTCAGGACTTCATTACAAATGCACCTAGAAATGCTTGTTATACGTCTAAAACAATTCAAAATGACATAATAGAACTTTGTGGAAACTATGTAAGGGAGTACACAAATGCAGCAGTTATGAAGGGTGGCTATTTTGCCATTATTGCTGATGAAGTAACTGACTCATCGAACAACCATATACTGTACTTGGCATATGCAACAGAATGCTGGATATCAGCAATCCAGGCAATGTATTTGTCAAAGAGCAACTGTTTGATTTTGTTCAACTAGAAAGAACAAATTCAGAATCTGTTTGCAAGAAATTAATGGAGTCCTACACGTTGCATAGCATTGATCTTAACAGAGTTAGAGCTCAAACGTATGACACTACGAGTTCAATGTCATCAGCAGCAAATGGAGTTAATGGCCGGTTCAGGGCATCATATCCAAAAGCCATTTATATGCCTTGCAATGCACATATTTTGAATTTGTGCATCAGTACTAGCTGCAAATTACAGCCAGTTCGGAACGTGATTGACACAATGAATGAGGCACATCTGTTTTTTCACTATTCACCTAAAAGGCAGGCTTTTTTTGAGCGCGTATTAGAGGAATGCTGTCAGGATGTGAAGTTAGAGAACTTAAAGGATTGTGTCGAACTCGATGGGTAGAGCGCCACGAAGCTTACGAAAACTTTAAGGAACTCTTCCCTGCAGTAATTATGACGATGGATATGATCTGCCATCCTCATATGTACAACAACCCATCATTGAATGACTGGGCATGGGATAGGGAGACAAAGGACAAGGCTAATGGCATAGCATCATGCCTTAATTAAGCGATTTGAAAATATCGCGTCTTTCGTAGTACAAAAAAGTGCTCTATACCCCCTTAAAGGCATCGCTGCCAAATTGCAACGCCGAGAACTGGACGTGTATGAGGCTTACCAACGGATTGACGACACTATAGCTCTCATACAACAATACAGAAATGAAATTGAAGTGTTTCATGACAAGGTGTACGATGAAGCAAAGGAGCTTGCGGAGGACATTGGAAGTACCGAAGAAAAGCCTAGAACTGTTAACGGGAGACAAATGCAACGTTGCAACATACCGGCAGAATCCACAACTGAGTATTTCAAGAGGAGTTTGACAATACCATTTTTGGATTATCTATTATCTGAGATGAAGGAGCGCTTCTCTGTTACAAATAGACAGGCTGTTACATCAATACTGTCCTTGCTGCCCCAGATAGCTATCAAATGTGCACTGGATTATAAACTGTTTTCATTTTATGAAAATGACCTTCCACCCTACTCCTCACTGCCCTCGGAACTGGATCACTGGGTTCTTTATTGGAGGAGAAAAATGGAAACATCTAGTCCACCTGAAACCTTAGTTAATTGCTACACACATGCAGACCCCGACATTTTCCCAAACATTCAAGTTCTTTTAAGTATTGGGTGCATATTTCCAGTTACAAGTTCAGAAGCGGAATGTTCTTTATCTGTTCTTCGGAGGCTCAAAACGTCGTTGAGAAATAGAATGGGAGAAGAACGCCTAGCATCACTCGCATTAATGCATACAAATTACAATGTAACTATAGATCCTGAAATGATTGTTGAACGTTTTGTTAGAGCAAATCCAAGATGCCTATTCAGACCTTTGTATGATGAGTAAAGCATTAAATCTAGTATACTGTATCTATGATATGAGGCATTTTTTTCATTTTTGCAATCCACGCATGCGCGCGAGTGCGATTTGATATAGTACGGCAGTATAGTAATTACATGCATGCAGGTATGCATGCATGCATATGCATATCTAGATAGGACTGGTTAGTTAAAATAGAAGCCAGTAACTCCTGTCGTCTTACTACAGTTCAATTATGCTATGTTTTGTTACTTAAAAAGTGCGAAAGTTGCAAAGCGGCTGGGGCGGAGACCCCGATGGGGGAGCTTACAGCGCTCCCCCATACCCCCTTGCTGGGGGGGCGTGTCCCTTGCCGCTATCACTTTCCCCCCCTCGCTCTGAAATCCTAGATCCGCCCCTGAAATTGCTAATAAGCATCCTATCAACACCTACATGTAAGATGCGTAACCATGACCGTTCACTCACCTAATTTGAAGCTAATTCTAGTGTTACTTTCACAATATTTTGTGAAAGTGACACTCAAATTAGGTAAGTGAAAGGGTCATGTCTACTCATACTAGGTGTTGATAGGATGCTTATTAGTCTTCCATACTGTTAACTGGCCTAAGATGTTAACGGATAGGTAAGGGGGATCTCCAGTACAGCACCTGTCATTCATTGTCTGCATAATACACTAAGTGCCTCAGATGTGAACCAACCTTTCTATGCTTATTTCTTCTTATGAGCATTTTCATTACATTTACTCTCTCCACGTATGTATATGGTTAATTGGTATTATGGTGGTGCTTTCACTTGTGTATTCTGAGGCTGTTTTTGTAGAATAACTTTAATGAAATCTTAATGTAATCTTCCACAAAATGAAAGTGGGCTCACTATGTGTTTGCTCAAGACACACACCATTGAGAAGCCATTGTGTTGTCTTTGATGAGTTACAAGTGTCATGTTGACAAATAATGGATGCTTTAATTCTTTGAACGCCAAGTGCATATATGCATGCATGCACTCACAACCATTACACCTTTCATGCATGATTTAGATATTGCGTGCAAAAATGTGTTGATTAGTCACCTTGCATATGCTTGTAACCTTATAAGTCTATGTACAAAGTAATTACGTTTCACCCCATTATTCAGATGATTCCACTTCATGTCACTAATGCATCACTTCAATTATACTCTAAGAACAAGAATGCATAGCCCAGATGAGTGTACTATATCATGCCTGTTCACTCCCCCTTTTGCAAGTTCACATTATGGGTTGTTGTAGCAAAAGGCCAGCGATTTATAATGGACACTGAAAATGTTCTTACACCGGGACCACATATGTTCAAACATTTGAATGACTATGGGGTTCAGTATTGCACTTGCATGCATATTCAAAGTGATTTTGATCAACACAACATAACACATAGCACTGCATGAATGGTGAGGCAGAAAATTCTCATTTTATGAGCATGCATGTTTATATGCACTTGGCGTTCAAAGAATTAAAACCCTTAAACTGTTGAAGGTGCCTTTTGCTACACTGCTGAACAGAATGCCTAAACCGCTGCATGCATGTCGCCTGGTTTGTAAGAGTAATATCCCACAAAATCCCACCCCATCTGTTCTCCAGATTTGTGCATTTGACGCTAAGCAATATTAACTGACCATCTCTGACCATCTCTAAGTTGAATTTCACACTTTCCCACAATTACTTTGCCTACTGATGCCTTGTGAAATCACTCTATACTCCAAGCACTGTCTGGAGACAGCTTTGAAATTTTAATAGGAATTGCAATTGTATGGACTTAAACATATGTGTTTATGCTTTGTTAACTCTTGAGATGCCATGCTAGCTCATATATGAATTCATGCATATACACACAACCGTTACGAATTCTACATGACAAAGTAAGAAATGTGTGGATCGCAACTTCATGATGCATGTATGTTTGTCGCACTTGTGGGTTTATAAGTACACGACATGTTTGGTTACTTTACTACTGTAGTAATTATGTTTTATCTGAAGAGTGCATTGTTCAGATGACTTCACTAATGCTATTTGTTCCCAGAACTGGAGTGTGTAGTCCCACATGAGTGTAGTACAACATGTTTCAAATGCCAGTACACTCCATCTCCATCTGCCTTTTTCCACTTCATAATAAGTATGGTTTCGTATGTGCATGGTAATTATGGACACACAAGATGTGCGTACACCACAGTGCCCCACCTGGGTTTGACTTCAGCATCTTCATGGCTGGTTTACATCCATGTCACTGAATAGCATGTATGACATGGTATTCAACGTGATTCTTTGTAATAAGCACAATACTGACATGTATCCTACAGATGATATTATAGTTGTGTGACATGTACATGTATTATTGCATTTGTTTTTGGATGTTACAATAGAGCTGTAGACTTGTCCTACTCATTTCCAAATGAAGTTATAAACTTCTTGCATCAACAAAAATCTCTTCATAGCCGTAGCAAAGATAAAAGCATGGTACTATACTGGATAAGGTACAGTCATATTGTGCAGTGACATAACCATTACGGTCTTACAGTATATGTTATCTGTCAAGAAGGTGAATATATTTCTAAGACATTCAAAAACGAAACTGTATGAACCAAGCATATTACTAAGTACTTTGCCAACAAAAATTAACTCCCCGCCAAGTGCATACATTCTCTAATGTTGACATGATATAGGAATGTTGTATACAAGTAGCAATAGGGGTTTTTGAAGCAGGGTGGGTAAAAATAAAATGACACACCTGCAATGTATGTTTAATTTTAGCATGTCTCATTTATTCTCTTCACTCACGTATTGTTTCCATCCTTTGGTTATCTCACAAATGTGCTTGAATACTGTCATTCTCTTACATGTACATGTAAGATTCAACAGGCCAATCTCAGAGATAGTGTTTTGTTCTATAGGGACTCGGACATTGCCCTCTCCCCCGATCGTCAACTAGAAAAGAATGGAGCTAAAAAGCTGCAATCAATGCAGCAAACACCTGCCAGAGAGTTAAATGGTAGGTTAACATCAATGGTAAGAGAATATGACCAAAATAGATTGTTTCTTAGTGTTCCGGTTCGGACCGAACCGGTATCGAACGGTTCGAGGTTCGACTCGGTTCGATGTTCGGTTCGAATATCTTTCGAACCTTTCGAACATCTCATTAAAAATTCATTGCCTTGTATACCAGCGCCGCGAATTCATAATGATGATTGGTTTGTGGTTTTAGTTTATTTTATGTACAAGTACACGTAGTCAGGTATACATAAGAACCGTACGATAGAGTACTGTACTTACAGTAGCTAGCGCTCGCCCGGGAGTCGGGACATTACACTTATTTGCATGAATGCATGTATGACGTATGCTTCGTCAATGTATAATGCATGATAAATAAATTGCAGCGTAATTCCCAAAAGTTCAAAGTGGTCTATCTACTTTTGTTTCTTAACTTTCTTTTTTAAAGAAACAGTTAATTCGGCACTGATTCGTGCAATCACGCGCGAATCAGTGCCGAATTACATGTAACTGTTTCGTACGGTCATACAAATTTAACTTAACCAGTAATTATCATTGATAATTTTTAAGTACGAACCGTTCGAAGTTCTGTTCGAATTAAGTCGGTTCGGTTCGATGTTCGGTTCGAATGGATCGAACTGGAACACTATTGTTTCTTGAATGATCTAGTGCTTCTAAAGGTAATCCCCTGGAGATATACATGCATACTTTAGTGCATGGAAAGGGTGCAAGAAATGCCTTTTCATACTAAATAACTGAATAATGAAAGGTAATGTGTGACAGGATATAATGTTCACAGAGGTGCGATATTCATCTCACTGTGTGTGTATTTCATGTACATGTACATATAACAGTTTTTGTGTATATAGCATGATTTAAGAATTTGATCATTTTAATATGAGATCATTTCCACACAAAGGGAACTGAATTATTTGATTTATTTTTTAATATTCTAAAAGTCTGAAATGTCATCTACATGTACACATTGCTACTTACGTACTGAGAATTGGAGTATCTGTCATAGAGTTGTAAGGCTCTGAATTTTTAATTAGCCATACATTTCAGTGCGAGCATTGCATTTCTATTGCGTGTACTAGAAAATGTTATGATGTATGCGTTAGGTCCCTCTTCACGGAAACAATCCCATATGCACTTTGTATACATACAGTGTATCTTAGGTCCATTATCCCTCCCCTTCCTTTTTCACGGAAACGCATGTACAGTTTGGCCAGCCAGGGTCGTAACATACAATATAGAAAAGTTTACTGCCTTCAGCAAGCTGTGTAGTGGGGACTGTAACCTCTATTTATGAATCTCCTTTTCATGTATTGCGTTTAGTGATCAATGCCTCACAAATCAAGGGTTCAAATTATTTTTTGGTTCTTCTATAGGTCTGTCAAAAATGCATTGATATTTAGAGATAGAAAGCTCCTTGTCTATGAAAGGAAAACTTGCAACGTTCAAAAACGCTATAGTACAATTGATATTGAGTTGATTATGAAATATTAGTTATTGTACAGTAGATATTGATTTGATAGAACTGGCAAACATTGTGCAAGAAGATTTAATGGTTGAAATAAACATGGATAAGACTATTCACTTTTTATGATGAATGTCCATGTTTATAGATGTAATAGTCAGTTCAAAGACATCAGAGTTCTAATGCAAGAAAAGATGGATATATGTACTTCAGGTATTCATCTTGGTTGCTTTTAAGACCTATTAATTGTCGTTTTGCTGTTCTATGTGTAGTTCTACACATCATGACATTGATAATTGTTCATTCCATATATAGTACCACAGGAGGTGGAGAAATACAGGAAATATTTGGAAGATTTATATGAACGTGTACAAGGAACAAAAGACCAGTGGCCACCTGTCCAATTTAAAGAGTACATCAAACTGGCTACAGTGGTGAAAGTAGAAGATTTTACGGAAGAGGATGAGTGTACTAAAGCTATGATGAATGGGAAACTACAGTTTATTATGAGACGCAAAAAACGAATTTCAATAAGAAAGGTCAGTCATTGGCAGTCATGTGTATTAAGAGTAGTATTACCCATTCAATGTCCAGATTGGCAGGTTGGAGGATGGTACATTGGCTAGCTGCATCATTGTGGAAGGGATTCCTGGTGTTGGCAAGTCCACCTTAGCCTGGCAGCTGGGACAACGTTGGGGAAAGAAGGAAATCCTTCAACACTTCCAGCTGGTTATTGTGCTGCGTTTGAGGGATGAGAGGGTGCAGAAGGCACACACCATATCAGAGCTGTTCTATCATCCAGATCCAGACATACAGCAGTCAGTTAGCAAGTGGATGGCCCGTACTCTGGGGAAGGATGTGTTGCTCATTCTAGATGGATATGATGAACTGTCTTCAGAACTTCAAACTGGAGATCTGTCAATATTTGCTCGCATCATAAAAGGGGAGGAGCTTTTAAGGTTGACTATTCTAGTGACTAGTCGGCCTTCAGCCAACAGGAACCTTTATCAGTTGTTGTGTTCGATACAAGCAAAGTGTCAATACATTGAAATTGTTGGATTTGGTAAGAAGGAGATCCAAGAATATATTGAGCTTTCCTTCAAGCACAACTTACAGCTGAAGGATGGGTTCAACCTGTACATTGAACAGCGTCCTCACATCCACAGTTTGATGTATGTTCCCATCAACTGTGCCATTGTTGTAGAGCTATTTAAGGAGCGCAAGGGAAAACCTCCACAGACTCTGACAGAGGTATACACTGCACTAACCAACACACTTCTGCAACGTCATGCAAAGAAGACTCCAGTGGGCTTGACCCATACTGGTAAGGTTGTAGGAACAAAAAGGTTATCTGTACAATTATGATCCTTTGGAACTTGAATGAAACTTGACTATTTACTGTTAATTGCTACACTAATATTTAAACTGTCTTTTTAAACAGACAATTTTGGATGAGTTGTTTAAATTTTCACTGGTCTTAAATGTATTTAATTGACTATTATAAATAGCAGTTATTGCGTAACGTTATTTGATTGATGGATAATATTTCATTCAACTTATCAATAATCTATGCAGTAGCGTTTTCTGTATATCTGAATAGGGTACACATGTTTCCTTTATTAACTGTATTTTCTAAATACTTCTCAATAATGCCTACAATGTGCATGTTATATTGTACAGTAGGTCATGACTTACTGAAGAAACACTACAGTGACTTGGTGGGCACTATTCAGGATCCTGCTGGTCTGGCTGGTTCACTGTACTCCAGAGGAATAATCGCTCGGTCTGTGAGGGATGAGATACAACAGAGAGACCTGATCACAAAGAGGAAGAATGAAGTTCTCATCAATGCAGTGGAGGCTCAGGTGACCACAGACCCTTCATTGTTCCAGGTGTTCATGGAGGTGTTGAAAGAGGAACCTTCTCTCTCCACCATTGTGGAAAGGATGACTTCTTTGAGTAAGTATGCACTTTGTCTGTGCTCCCTATGTGAAATTGTATGGGAGTGGTCTGTGGCTGTTTTCTGCGTCTTACAGACATACATGTGTTTGGAACATTTCACAACAAAATGTCTTGACCCATTTATTATAATAATTCTTTTGATTTACATGTACATCATTATAACTTCAGAATAATAAACGCCATCAATGTCCTTTTTTCCACACTTCATACTACACCATTTTCCAATATAGTTTAGGGTCCGGCAATAGCTCTGTGCCAGTATTGCAACGTTCGATACAGCTGTGCAAAGTATTTGTGCACCATTAATTTCAGGCAATCTGAGTTCTATTCTCCCAATCCACATGAATATTAATCACTTCTTTCCCTGTAACAATCGTCCCAGACTAACCGATCCAAGTGAATGGTTGTGCCTCCCATATTGCAACGCATCACGATGTACGTAAGGATTGTTTCCTACACAGGCACATCACCCTTTGGTACCCACCCCTTAACTCACAGTATTCATAGCACGTGAACACGCACTACACACTTGCATTGTTACTTACCATACACCCACCTACTGCACATTTGCACACACTAACACGCCCACGACATACACACTCACACAGACTGGGCTTGTACACTGGCAGTGACTTTGGGTTCATATTTTTTCACAAAGCGTACATGAATGTACATACCTGTACACACACTTGCATTGTAGCATGTACACCATATTCATCACACACACACACACACACACACACACACCATACACCATACACATGTACATGTATATACACTCACACACACAGCATACACACATGCAACATGCACACACACACAAACTGGGCTTGTACCACTTGC
This sequence comes from Ephydatia muelleri, assembly GCA_013339895.1. Classification (NCBI taxonomy): domain Eukaryota; kingdom Metazoa; phylum Porifera; class Demospongiae; order Spongillida; family Spongillidae; genus Ephydatia; species Ephydatia muelleri. The sequence continues at coordinate 7,281,993 of JABACO010000002.1, read as the reverse complement.
AGTGACTGGGTTCTTATTTCTCACACTGCACACCTTTGCACACACTTGCATTGTTATGTAAATAGCCTGTACACCACACATGCACACACAAACACATGCACAGTACACTTGCATTGTTACGTAAATGGAGTCTTGAGCACAACACATACATACACTCATGTACAGTACACTTGTACACACACACACCATTTAACCTGTCTACACACACTCACACACACTCACACACACATGTACATAGTATATAAGGTCTCCTCTGCTAAACTTATGGCTGGTTCTCTGTATATAATGTATGCAACATGAGACGTCTACGGCTTTAACTTCTTACATACACCACCTTTCTCTGAGATGATGTGAAATATAAGAGTCCTATTGGGCATAACCTGTCCTGTCCTATTGGGCATAACCTGTCCTGTCCTATTGGGCATAACCTGTCCTGTCCTATTGGGCATAACCTGTCCTGTCCTATTGGGCATAACCTGTCCTGTCCTATTGGGCATAACCTGTCCTGTCCTATTGGGCATAACCTGTCCTGTCCTATTGGGCATAACCTGTCCTGTCCTATTGGGCATAACCTGTCCTGTCCTATTGGGCATAACCTGTCCTGTCCTATTGGGCATAACCTGTCCTGTCCTATTGGGCATAACCTGTCCTGTCCTATTGGGCATAACCTGTCCTGTCCTATTGGGCATAACCTGTCCTGTCCTATTGGGCATAACCTGTCCTGTCCTATTGGGCATAACCTGTCCTGTCCTATTGGGCATAACCTGTCCTGTCCTATTGGGCATAACCTGTCCTGTCCTATTGGGCATAACCTGTCCTGTCCTATTGGGCATAACCTGTCCTGTCCTATTGGGCATAACCTGTCCTGTCCTAGTGGGCATAACCTGTCGCCATCCTCAGCTTTTGTTCCACTTGAATAACTTTAGCCTCTTATTTCCCAATAGTTTTCAGCTCACAGAGTACAAGCCCTCACAGTGACACACACGAACTGTAAAAATATATCACACACATACATGTACACACACACACACACACACACACACACACACACTGTCCCTCTAAATCTGCATCTATTCTGTTGAACAGCTCATGAGGCCTCTTGATTCTATTCTCAATTTCAGTATCTCTTGGTGTAACTGTTTTCTTTGAGTCCAGCCATATGAGGCTTTTGGTCTTGGCAGTGTGGCATAATCAAATGAGTATGAATATTTGTACTACTTGCTTAGGTAGGTTTGTGTAAACTTACCAGGGCCCTGACCTACCACAATCTGCACTGCTAGATAAGATCATTCATATTCATCACCATAGCCCATTCTTGTAGAAACATGGGTACAACAGCCATACATATAGTTTTTTGTTTTTGTCTATTGAGCTGGGTAACGAATATTGTCACTAACTTCCTGCTATGTACATGTAAACTTACCAAGGGCCCTGACCTGCCACAATCTCCACTGATAGCTTAGGTGCAATAAAATTAATCCCTATATAGGCCTTCCTTTAGCATGTCTCACTACAATTGTATCTACATGTACATATGGTTGTATGCAGGGGAATGAAATGTCCACAATAAGTACTCATCACATATCTACTTAATGCGCTTCACATCCAGCCATTGCAATACCCTATACAATTGCAGTAAAATAATTTGATTGATAGTAGTTCAACACTACATGTATATCTACATCTACACTGTAGTTATTAGAAACAGGAGACGAATTTCACTGCAAGCGGAACAAAAGCTGAGTGGGCGAGGCATAAACAACAATGAGAATGTTAGCTAGGTTTAAGAAATGCAAAAGCATTGTTTCACCCCTTCTCAGCGAAAGGTGTTGTGAGTCTCATGTTGCATGATGCATGTATGTATAGAGAACCAGTCATAAGGGAGCTTCACATGCAGAAGTTGTCAATCATATGAAACAACAGAGAGCAACACATCACGAGTACAAAAGCCCAGCCCCATATAGAAATTAAGAATAGAATCAGTGGCCTCTTTAAACATGCATTAGGGCAGTTCAATGGAATCGAATGCAAGTGTATGTGCAGAAAACAGGTTCAGACCTTGTGTGAAGGTTCTCCTTTCTTTGATAGAGCGCGACGATACGCGGCTTGCGCTATATCCCTGGCCGTAGGGTATATAACCTTGATATAGGTAGGCGCATTCCAGATTCACATACACACACTGCATGCTTAAATAGTCCTTTAACATGCATGCACTTTCTAAATTGTCCAATAGTATTCTTGGCCCTCATTTTACGAAGAGGTCCGAGGAAAAGGATCGCTCTTTCCCTTCTGCTGTAGCGTCCCGCCAAGAGCAGCTTCTTCGCGTTACGTAATTATGTCAGTACAATGTAAGCGTTACGTAATTATGTCATACGTAAGGGTCCCCAGACCCTTACACCTTGCATGCCATGTATATGTGTTTGTGTGTGTGTAGTGCGTACCATCACTAGACAGGTTTAATGTTTGTCATGGTGTGCGTGCATGTGTGTAAGTGTATTGTACATGAGTTTTGTGTGTGTTGTGCACAAGATTGCATTTATTAACAAGTGTACTGTACATGATTATGTGTTGTGTGTGTATGTGTGTGTGAAAGATTCATTGATGTGAGTGCACAGGAAGGCTTATGCATGTGGTATTGCATACTGTTCTTCTTTGGCACACATTACAGTGTGCATGAGAGTGTGTAGAAGACATGTACAGAGTACACAATGGGACAATGGTCTCCCATTTCATAAAAAGTCATATGGGATATGCTGTATGTACAATAACATCATATTAGACAATTCTTGTGGCTACATGTGCATGTACCTACATGTATGTGCAGTCAAATGAGGCTGTACAGAGAACCAGTCATATGGAAACTCGGAGTGTTGCCAAAAGTCATTTACACAATGTGCGAGTGTGCATAAGAGTGTGAGAGTCTCACTGTGAGGGCATGTTTACATACTCTGTTCGAGCTGAGAGTGGTGAGAAATAAGAGACCAAACTCTTTGCAAGACTGGTACAGATGCTGAGTGGGCATAGCATATAGAACAAAGAGAGGTTTATCAAGGGTTATGCCAAATGGGAAAGGGTGATGTGGGTACACAGGAGAGTAAAAGCCTTCAGTGTGTCATGTTGCATAGTGTTGTTATTTGCCATGTGTATAATGTGTGTGTATGAGTGTGTGTGTGTGTGTGCCGAATATGGTGTACAGGCTCTTTACATAACAATGCAAGCGTGCACAGCTGAATTGTGTAATCACGCACATTTATGCTCTGTGAAAACAGTGTGAGAACAAAGTCACTCAAGCCCAGTCTCTCTCTCTCTCCTCTCTCTTACTCTCTCTCTCTTTCTCTTTCTCTCTCTCTCTCTCTCTCTCTCTCTCCTCTCTCTTACTCTCTCTCTCTCTCTCTCTCTCTCTCACTCTCTCTCTCTCTCTGTGTGTCTGTGTGTGTGCATGATGAATATGGTACATGGGGCTATTTATATAACAATGCAGTGTGTGCACAGGTGTTTCCATTCATGCACATGTACACTTTATGAAAACAGTGTGAAACATAAGAACTCAAAGTCACAGTAAGTGGTACAAGCCCAGTCTGCGTGTATGTGTGTGTGTATGTGTATGTGTGTGTGTGGGGGGGGGGCATGCAGTGGCTTGGATGTGTTGGTGTGTGCAAAGGTACAATAGGTAGGTGTGTGGCAGGTAACCATGCAAGTGTGTAGTGCATGTTCACATGCTACATGTATGTGAGCTGAAAACTGTGAGTTATAGCATCCCTGCAGTTAGCCAAGTGGATGTGACAGGACTGAGGTTAAGCAAGCAAATGTGAGAAAGCTTTATAATACACTACTAGGAAAGGGCAGGTACTGAAGGATGATGCAAGTGAGTAGGGAAAAAAATGCTTTTTGTGGTGCGTATTGCCTTCAGTGACAGTAACAACCATCAACCATTCACTTTGATCCATTAGTTCGGTACAATTATCACATGAAGTGATAGTTTGTCTTCTTTGACCTGTTTATATAAATAAACGATTAATAGGTACATGTATAGGACCTCTCAATCTACAAACCAAATATGAAACACTCTTATTACTCATGTCGAAAGTTATGACAGGTTCAAACCCTGTGGGGTATCGGCCATTGCAATACTGGAACAGAGCAAATGCAACACCTCTAAATGTATTTGCTGTACAGAAATGGTGTAGCATTAAGTGTAAAAGAATAGGACATCGATAGCTTTAAACGTTTGGAAGTTATAACGATTTAAATGCAATGGTATAATATATGGTCATGACATTTGTTGAGAACTGTTCCATATGTATATGTATCTGTGTTTAAATGTTTGTGCTAAGGAATGTAAAGTGGATATCACTACAGTATAGTGTCTAGTAAACGTGGGATGAAGGTGTGTATGTGTTTTGTTCCTTCCACTCACAGCTGTGAAATCATCAAAGATGACATGTTTTGAAGGTCTATCATCTACCACACTCGACCAATTACAGTCTGTTGCAAAGCTAGCCTACCAGGGCACACTAGAGGACCAATTGATATTCCATGATGTGCAAGATAACATTGAATCCTTAGGTATGCCGAATGTGCTACATGTAAGTGTATCAATGACATGCATTTGATAATTACTAAAGGTGTGAACTTGGTATAGATAGAGTCATTTGTATGATCTTTTCTGTTAATTATACAAACGAATGTTCAATTTCAATTTGCCCCCAATGACCATAATGTTCCTACCATGTGCCCATTCCTTATATACATCAGGTCTCCTACAGAAGGTACCACAACTGTACTCGACAAGTTCCCCTAAAGCTTCATACAATTTTATACACAAGACTCTCCAGGAGTACCTCACTGCATGGTATGTTTCATCTCGACCAACATCGGAACAGAGGGTCTTTGTGAAAGATTCGTTAACCAAACCTAACATGGCTATAACTGTACGGTTCATGGCGGGCCTTACCAAGTTCCAGACATCATCAGAGAATATGGATGACTTGGCAGACATTGTCATTTCATTGGAGACCACTGACGAACAGAGATTAATAGAAAACCTGCATTTGACGTTTGAAACCCAGAACCCCACCTTCATTCAGAGGCTGATGGGAAATAAGGAGCAAACTCTCCACTTGTCATACGCTCACTTGAATCCATTTGATCTATATGCACTTGGGTACTGCATCGTTAATAGCTCCACACTGTGGTCTGTGAATTTGTCGTTTTGTCATTTGACTGATGAGTGTATGAGAATGCTGTCCTTGGTGGAAGATGGAAAAGTCTTTCACTACATCACAAGCTTGAATTTATCAGGGAATAAAGTATGTGTAACTACTTCGACATCCCTATTAGGTAAGTCCTGTTATGTTGTTATTGATGTGTACTATTTACTGTACACAGGCCCTGGAACCTGCATGTATGTAGCTGAATCATTGTTGAAATAATTCTGCATGAGTAACTCTCAATTGTCCCTAAGCCCCTCTAACTCTGATGTGGATCATTACAAGTGTGAATAAGTGATTTGAGTGCAATATGAACAGAGCAGCATACATGGAAGGGGAAGGAACATATAGTATTATCTTTCAAAAAATCATCCTACAATATAAATAGATTATGATGAAATGATGCATTTATTATTCTGTTAATAATCATCCCATACCTGTACATGTAAGTAATTCGGCAAAGATTATATGCTTTATGTATTAGCTGCCCTTTCACTCTACCTGACATGAACATAATTAGAATTACGGATTTACATCTCAACAATTTCTAAATTATTCTCACTCTTGGTGATAAAAATTGATGCATTGTGCATAATGAAGTTAGGGACCAGCAAAAATAGATTTATGCAGGCTCATCTGCAATCAATCGGATAATACATCCTCTGATCCTTTGTACAGTGAAAGAGGGCATGTGAAATTCCAATCTTTGAAATCTGTTTGAGATGAATATGGCTTCCAAGTACACCTCTCAATCCCTGCACACAGGCAAATAGTCAATCATCTCCACTTTCCCTTCATGCACTACTGTAAAACATGGGTAGGGCACTGCTCATTTGACACTAGAGAATCTGTCACAGGACAAATTTCTTATACCCTCTGGCAGAAATTATCCATATCTTATGCAAGCATGAGAAAGTATGTCTTTTCTAGTATTCGCAGTGGCTTAATTGAAATGCTACTAGATTTGCACCATTGCCTAACGAGTTCAATCCCTTTATCTGCCTGGTTAGAGAAACGATACTTGGAGTCTGCTTTTGCAATTTTCCTGTGCACAAGGCAAGAAGATTCCTTTAATGTTTAATCTCCAGGAAGAAATCCTTATTTAAGGATGTCATTATCCTTAAATAAGGATCATCTTTTACATTGCATAGTTTTGCCAACCAAGCAAGTAAGGTTACATAAATGCTATTGCCCAATTGTATACTGATTAGCCTCCATAACAAACTATAAATGATGTTAATAAGATCTATCCCATGTGTTAAAATCAGGGAGGAAGTGGCACATCCTTATTTAAGGATTGACACCATCCTTAATTAAGGATTACTACAGTAGAGATTATAGACTATAAAAAACATAGGATTTTTAAAACTCTTGATTTTCTCTGATAGCCAGTTGACCCAGCTATACTCACAACCTCATTCGTTGAAGAAATAACTATGGTTAATAAGTTATGCGTACTAAATCACAACAGTCTTCAAAATTATATCGGGTGAAATTGTGCGGTTGTTTGTAATGACGAACTTTCGCGTGTTCTGACTCACTCCTGCTGAAACGCCGGCATGGACGTATCAACCATAGCCTCGCTGGCACTATGTGCCGCATGCCACCCAGTCTATCGAACACTGTTATAGTGTTGTTTTCTAGTCCTATAAATGAGTACATGTACATGTACATATCATTTGTAAAATGGCGTATCTACATGTAGGATGTTGATGAGGGGATGGTATGAGAGACATAGGAAGTGTTGCCTGCCAATCGCTATATGACAGCTGTATAAACATGTATATAATATTATTATTATAATTATGTATAATTATAATTATAATAGTACTAATAATCACATTTACCACTGAAATATAAGTCATCGAGTCGCTTTTTTACCCATTGTATAGATCTCAGTATACACAAATAAACACTCCTTATGATCGAATATATAAACTGGATGATGATGATGTGTTATAATAGTGATGAAATATTCCAATGAAGCTATGCATAAAGTTGCAGCAGTCGTTAGTGCTTCAGTAATCCAATGTAATTTTGAAAACATTCTCGTCCATTGCCTGGTTTGCATATGGCACGAATGTAGTCAATTTCAGTGTTACATCCAGGACAATAGTAAGAAGATTTACTTTTGCACATTGTGCATACTAATTGCACTTGAGATGTCACTCCATCATATCGCTCCAATGACTTTATAGGGAGAGGTATATGGTGCTTTACAGCCTAAAATATGATTAAATGATCATAAAAAAATAATTCATTTGAATTAACTATACCTGGCCTGATGGATTACCATTGTCTTCATTTCGCATGGCCATTCCTTGACCTAAAAAGTTATTATGGATAAGCTGGGAGGCAAGTTTCCCAAGGTAAGTCTTCAGATCGTCAGGGGAGTTATGAACAGCTTCCATGTCAAACTTGTAGGCCAAATAAGAGTCTATTAGGCAAATACCAAAAATGGTGGTGAATACACGGTGCCACCACTTGCGTGTGTACCACTCCCTCTCCATTGCAAGGCTGCCTTGGCGTAGATGATCATTAACATCTATGATCCCAAAGCAAGAATAAAACTCTTCTATCATTGATGGTCACTGTATCTCTTTGAAGTATCTGGTAGTTTCCCATACTCCTCCAACTAGCTCTTTCTTGTGGCGAAGACACTTACTTATAGATCCTGGATTTGTTGAGCCTACATTGGAGATAATTGTTTTGACCTTTCTGTCAGCCCAACCTAAGGCATAAAACGGCAAACCATGCTGTGATTGAGTTTGCAACAAACAATAGTTCCCTCTTGATGGCTTTCCTCCCTCTTCATCACCATTGGCCCATGATTTGAGGAAAGCTAATGGATATTCTTTATGGGCTGTTTTTATCATGCCCATGAAGAAGAGTCCTCTTTCTCGAAGGGCTAACAGTGTCTTCACGGATGAAAAGGCGGAGTCAGCATGCACTACTTTTCCAGTGCCATAGTACTCTTTTGTCAATCGGAGTGTCACAGCTGTTCCCTCACCATATTCCTGTGAGAAATCCTTCCTTCTGTTTGCTTCCCTTCCTTCCATCATATCCAACTTCAAAATAATACCAGTTTCCCCGCATGCCAAGGCTTTCATTTCAGCCCCAACACCCTCTGGTTTACGTGCAATTTTGGTCTTATGTGGCATCCCCTCAGCAATATATTCTCCATCAGAACCCTTCCATGCGCTCATGCATTCATCCACTGTTAAGTGGCAGCCTGGAATTGTGTTCTTTTGACGGGTTAGGTTGAAATCCTCAATGAAAGGTCGAATATCTTGCCATGGGTCCTAAAAAAAGTTAATTGTACATATTGATATAGAATATATGTACCACTTACATTATCAGCACCTACACCATCACGTGGGACAGTGAAACTGAAACAGTTTGTTATATCCTGAAATCGGTGCCTTGACATTCCAAACCGACCACCAAAGTCTGCACCTGTATATACTGACCCAGGCTCATCTCCCACCTGCCAATAAACTGGAATTGGTCCCCTTTTTGGCTCACAGGTCATGGCTAGTCGCAATCCCAGATACTTGATAAATTCACCTTTACCAAGCGGAGGAAGGTTCTTCCTAGCCATATTCAGGTTGGTGCACATCAGCATATTGCTGAGCCCCCTCATGGGATAAAAAAGGATGAAGTAGTCTGCATTGGTCTTTTGGTGTTGATCCACAAGGTTTGGCCAGTGAAAACGAGCATTGGAGTGATATCTTAGCCCAATCGATGGGTCAATAGACAAGGTTTCTAGCTTACACCATTGGCGACCATGAGGCAACAAAAGGGGATGACTTTCAGTAGAAGTACCACTCATTCCTACATCACAACCAGGGATTTCATCTCTGCAGATGCATGCATGCATGTGTGTGTATGTGTGTGTATGTGTGTGCCGGTGTGTGTGTGCATGTGTGTGTGCGTGTGTGTGTGTGTGTGTGTGTGTGTGTGTGTGTGTGTGTAATGAAAAAAGTGTGGCGTATGATATAATACAAGTATATATAATTATAATTGGAACGTTCTATACGAAAATGGGTCTTGTGGATTTCATTTTATAACATAACATTTAAATCGATATATCTTCCGTCATATTAACGCTATCGGGTTCCTATTTTTAGCACAACATACCACACCATTACTGTATGTGAAAATCCATTTTGGTGTCTTACACATGCGGGGTACCGACGTTACAAGGTCCGATACCCCGTAGGGTTCAAAACGGCCACATCTTCAGGTAGGAGTGTCCAAATCGGTTCAAAATAGGTATCTATGTAGAAGGGTCCTACCGCTATTGATTTGTTCTGTTCGTTAATTTTTGCTTTATCCGTTATGGAGATACAAGTGTGCAAAGAAGTTGCATATTTCCCGGACGTTACGCGCCATTAACGTATTACGAGGACGTCCTCGAAGCCAGTCGTAATACGTTAATGGCGCGTAACGCCCGGGAAATATGCAATTTCTTTGCACACTTGTATCTCCATAACGGATAAAGCAAAAATTAACGAACAGAACAAATCAATAGCGGTAGGACCCTTCTACATAGATATATATTTTAAACCGATTTGGACACTCCTACCTGAAGATGTGGCCGTTTTGAACCCTACGGGGTATCGGACCTTGTAACGTCGGTACCCCGCATGTGTAAGACACTAAAATGGATTTTCACATATAGTAATGGTGTGGTATGTTGTGTTAAAAATAGGAACCCGATAGCGTTAATACGACGGAAGATATATTGATTTAAATTTTAAGTCATAAAATGAAATCCACAAGACCCATTTTCGTATAGAACGTTCCAATTATAATTTATATTATTATTATTATTATTATTATATACAATGTATATGCATGCCTGTATTATATACATGTAGGTTTATTATCATGTAATGGACTAGATTAGCAAGACGTGCATTGACCTGCCGATTTGTAAACGAAAAACCAACCTTTGAGCGTTCACATCCTCGCCGCTACTGCTGCTCTCACTGTCACTGTCATTCGACGAATCACTATCAGTGCTGTTTTCGTCAACTATGTTATCCATCGCTGCATGCGCTGAGGAACTACAGGTACATCCTTCATTCTCTGTGACTACCTCTGTACCTAAGCAGGGTCGCTTAGCTTGACGCTTTCGAGTGGCAGATCACTTCTGTGGAAGTATTGGTGCGTGGCCCTGGGTGTGGCAAATACCCTTAGTCGATGCCGTGGATACAGTTCCACAGCTCCATCTGACGGTGTACTTTCTACTTCTCGAGCTTCCAGAAACCTGCAATATTTCCCCTTCCTTGCCATACGTCGCTTTGAGTTTGCTCACAACTTTATTGCCAACGGCAAATGGCGGCTTCGCCATATTACGACTGTAACACCGGTTTTTTAGCAAGCCAAACCTGTTTTAACCGCGGCAGTATCGCTGATCTGCATCATCTTGAATCTAGTTAATCACAAATCTAAAATAAAGCACCAATTGTATGTCATTCTTTTAGAAAGTGGTCACGATCCTTATTTAAGGATGGCCATCCTTAAATAAGGATTACGGGAGATTAAAACATTAAGTTGATCATTTCCATCAAACTCTTCATTCTCTTCCGTAGCTTCGTAATACAGATTGTAGACACCAGTGTACCATAAATAGTGCAGGTGTTAGGAAAAAGCTGTTCACTAAGTGTCACCACATTGGACATCATCACCTTTCTCACACAACCTCCATAGCTCTCACTATGAGGTCCAGCATCGCTCTTAATGGTTTGGTCATCTGGCTCCACATTACTGGGTGTGGGTAAGCTGTCGCTCTCATCATTTCTGATTTTGGGTTGGTCATCACTCTCAACGTCTCTGGTGGTGGTGTATCATCAGCCATCACTTTATTGGAATTGAGAAGTTTCTCAAGCAAAGCATTACCAAGGGGTGATTCTTAAAGAATGGTGAAGTGACCTTTAATACATGTACATGTATATGAAGCTCAAATTATAGCACCTTCATTACTGATCAGTTGATATCTATCTTCTTAATAATTAACACTGTATGAACCATCAGATGTCTCTTGGAGTTTCCTATCTGTCATAATCTATCTCCTAAAATTCTTCTTCATAACTGGCCCTCCTACTTGAAAGATATCTGGTCTGGCATGTTTTGAGAATAGGTTTCTTTTGAGCATCAATCTGAATGTGGTTATTTGCATAAAATTCATCAATAGATTTCTTCTGTAACTGTATGTCTACCATTGAACTGCTTGATGACCAAACGTTAATCGAAATGTTGTTTACATGTACATGGTTGATATGACTCTTGATGTAAAGTACACACAACAGTGCACATGTCTGTCTGGTCGAAGCACTCATCCAGACCACTTGCCTGTGAATAAGGTTAAGCAAATTGCATGTGTCTGTCTCATGTTGAAGCATTCAGCTAGACCATTTGTCTTAAACCATCCTACCAGTATCCTACCAGTATCTAAGAACAGACAGCCTGAACATAAAATGTGCAATATTACGTGCACATTCCGTATGTACAGTACATGTAGATAAAATGGGTTAGTCTACTCATACATTGATGATGTGTAGGATAGATGGTACATGTACGTTGGTGTTAGAAAATAGTGGCTCTGTACATGTACATGTAAATGCAGTAATCAATACACTATTCTAAATATAGTACTACAGTACTAAATATAGTACTAATTTACATAAATTGAGTGTACAGGCCAACACTGTATGGTGCACACATGTGATATTTGGGAGTAGGTGTTCCCTATGGCTCTCTTGATGGTGTTCGTAAATAATGCATATTGCTATCACCTTGCAGCAGCATTGTTGCTGAGCTGTAGATGTCCTTGTTTGCCCAACGCCTTTTGAAATGTACAGTGACTAAGAGCAATCCATCTGGACCCCTCCCCCTACCCTGTTCGTCCCTACATGCAGTACATGTATTGCAATTTCACAACTTAAACCACACTTTAATTAGATTAACAGTTCCCTTATAAATAAGCACACACAAACCCTTTTACATGTATGTCACTTGTATAGCGGATAATTAATTACAGTGCTGTTCAAATGCACACACCTCTTCTTCTGGAGTCATCACTCTGATAGAATAACACAGTTTACTTAACATTAAACAACAGCACACACCTACACACAAGGACCATAGCTATGTTAGACACGCACCTTCAACTTGCACACATTGATTCAATCCCTGACCCTCACCATTGTGGACATTACATCACACACATGTCAAGTCAGATATTTGTGTCCCTCTTCACACAGGTATGATGTTGAAGGAGAATAATACTCTTAAGGAACTGGACCTTTGGGGATGTGGACTACAACCAGAGGGATTAGAACAAGTGATGAAAGGTGTCCAAGCCAATACCAAGTTGGAAAAACTGAGCCTGTCGAGGAATATCATTGATAATAAGAGAGCATCATGCCTTGGTAAGGATGACATCATTCTATGAGGTTTTATATTTATGTCCATATATGAAAGAACATTCCTATTTTAATATAATTCTGTGTGTAACTATAGTGTTATTAGTATAGTTTGCATGACGAAATTAAGCTCTAAACTAAAACAGCTGCAAAACTGCTAATTGTATATCAGCTATTGAAAACTGTTTATGACTGAGAACATAATTACATGAACAATGAATTACAAGGTTATGGATTTGACGTCAAGTTAGCATGCACAAATTACATAATGTGGTTATTTTACACATTGCAAAGCATTTTATATAGAATTTTAAAATTTCTCAAAAGGTATTGAGTTTGCTTATTATTAGACACTGAACAGTGTTTGTGTATATATGATGCATGTATGAATGGTACATGTACGTGCTTTGTATAATCCACGAATACAAAAATATGTTTTCTTGAAGAGTTGAGTGGAATACAATCACAGCCACATGTATGTTTATTGAACAGTTACATGGGGTGCACATGCATGACTTCATTGCCCTATCATTCTAAATACTTCTAAGTGTATGACCAAAGGGGTTGCTAAGAATTATTTTTTAAACTTTTAAGTTCCAAACACAAGTATGACATTTTTTTATTTTTGTAGATCACATGTCTTGTGCAGTACTCTTGCTATTATTTTCTACCAACATCCATCCAGTCTACATACGTGTATCATCAACCCATTTAATCTACTGTATGAAGCATACTCAATGTTCACGCATTTATGTCAGTTGTTGGGAAGGTTTAACATATGCTTCACAATTTGGCAGGGACATCAATCTAATCTTTTTCATCCAGAAAATGTTAGCATGACTAATCTTACTGGGAGGTGTTTAAACCCTCCCCGCAAGGATGCATAAAATGTTTCATGGCAAGAAATTAGACAACTGCAATTGGTTGTGCCAATATTAATCATTGACTTTTAACCTCTCATTCCCCCTAACTGTAAAGCTCTGCAGACATCACTACTTGTGATTCATTGCCCATCTTTAGCTTTACTAGATATAGTATTCAGTCACAAAATGACAGAGCAAAGTTATGTACATGTATATGACAAAGGGCAATTCATCTGGACCCCTCCCCCTGCCTGTTCGTCCCCACATGCAGTACATGTTTTGCAATTTCGCAACTGAAATCACACTTTAATTAGTTAACAGTTCCCTTATAAATAAGCACACACAAACCCTTTACATGTACATGCATGCAGCTTGTATAATACATGCACACACCTCTTCTACTGGAGTCATCACTCTGATAGAATAACACTGTTTACTTAACATTTAACAATAGCACACGCCTACACTGTCCACACAATGACCATAGCTACATGTATGTTAGACACACACCTTCACATAGCACACATTGATTCAATGCTAGACCCTCACATGTGTCACGGTCTAGTCATCACATTCAGTCTCAACATTGTGGACATTGCATATGTCATGTCAGAGTGTTTGTCTCTCTTCACACAGGTATGATGTTGAAAGGAAATACTACTCTTAAGGGACTGTACCTTAGTGGATGTGGACTAGAACCAGAGGGATTAGAAGAAGTCATGAAAGGTGTTGAAGTCAATACCAAGTTGGAAACCCTCGACCTTTCGGGGAATATCATTGATAGCAAGAGAGCATCATGCCTTGGTAAGAATGACATCATTCTTTGAGGTTTTGTATTAATGTCCATATGAAAGAGCTTTACATCGTATCGCTCTCTGACTATTTTAGTCTACTGTAATTATATTGAAAACACATCAGTGTGTAATTATAGTGTTTCAGTGTGTATCTGTAGAGTGTGCATAATGAAATTGAACTCTAAGCTAAAACTACTGCAAAACTGCTAATTTTATATTAGCTATTGAAAATTCTGTTTATGGCTGAGAAGAATATCATGACATGAAGATTGAATTACAAGGATATAGATTTGACGTCAAGTTAGCATGCACAAATTACATAATGTGGTTATTTTACAGATTGCAAACCACTTAAAAAATTTCCCAAAACTTATTCAGTATCCAACATAGAGTTTGCTATTGTTACACACTGAACGATGTCTGTGTATGTGTATGACGCATGTATGTATAGTATGTACTTTGTATAATCTACGAATAAGGGAATGAGTTTTCTTGAAGAGTTGAGTAGAAAACAATCACATCCACATGTACTGTATGTTTATTGAACAGAGGCATGGGGTGCACATGCACACATCTGCTTTGTTCTAATATGATCAACTCCATTTTGCACACTTGCATTAAAATGGTTTGAGTGTATGTATGTAATGGTACATGTATGTGCATGTAAACTAATGTATGTACTGTATAGCTGTATGTACAGTGAATGCAAGTGTTAGCGTTAGTGTGTTGACTTTTTGCCCCACTTTCTGATTGGAGAAGTGTACCAAAATGTAGCGTGCAATACGACTGATTGTATGTATAGCCAAAGAACCAAATAGCGCAATAGCGGCACACGACGCTTGGGATAATAAAACACACCGCGCAAACTTTTTGGTGAGTTATGGCAATGTACGTTCCATGCAGTGTTAGTCCAAATGTACAGACGCAAAGACACGCTCATTGCTACATGTACACAAAACACCAACAAAATAACGATGCATGGGTCGTACATATATCAATCGCGCATCTAGATGGCCTGCACTAGGTTATAGCATTACAAGTATGACATTCTAAATTTTGTCACTTGTAGTTTGATCTGTTGGAGCTAACAAACTGGCCAGTTCGATCGCATTAGTGATCGAAAGTTACATGCTGGGATGTCGATCACGACCCAACTGGGCCTTATACTGTTGTATCGATTCTGAGTATCGAAAATATCAGCTATTAGTGAGATATCTGTCCTTTAAGAGCGTGATTAAGTACATGTAGCTGCTAAAGACCTTTTTTGAGCCAGTAGTACGACGATGAATTGGTTAATCAGAGGTTAGCAAAAGATATCCTATTCATGCGTGTCTCATATGGTGGTTTTAATCTTGGTGTAGCTCTGTGGCCATTTGTACAGTGGGAAGAAATGAGTCTCTGTTTGTGTGGTTATGTGTATTTCTGTGTGTATGTATGTGTGTGTGTGTTATTAAACTGCGTGTGGTAAAAATCCACTCTACTATTCAAAGGTCTCGACCATTCTTCCCTAGTTTGACCCATCCATTGCCATGCACTAGATGAGTGTTGTGTCCTGTGTGTATCTATATGAGTGTGCATGTGTGTGTCTATGTGAGTGTCTCTTTGTGTGTCGGTGTGTATCTGTGTCAGTATGTCTGTGAGTGCGTTTGTGTGTTGTGTGTGGTAAAAATCCATTTGTGTGCGCGTGTGTTTCTGTGTCTGGCGTGAGTGCATTTGTGTGTATTGTGTGTTACCCTATGGTACCCTGTGCATGTGTGCACTAACTTGTATGTGGTAAAAATCGATGTGTCTGCGCATGTGTTTCTGTGTGTGTCTGTGTTTGTGTGTCACTTTTTGTCTGTGGGTCAGTTTGTGTGTGTGTGCATGTATGTGTGTGAGTTTGTGTGTGTGCCTGTGAAAGTCTGTGTGTGCGAGTTTGTGTGCATGTCAGTGTGTGTCTGTGTGTGTTGTCTTTGTGTATGTTTTTGTGTGTGTATCTGTGTGTGCATTTTTAATACTTTCTGTTTGTGTTACCCTGTGCATGTGTATTAACCTGTATGTAATAAAACATCCACTGCCATGCACACTCGATCAGTGTCCACATGTTTATTGCTGTGTTTCTTTCTCTGTGTGTGTGTGTCTGTATGTTTGTCTGTGTGTGTCTTTGTGTGTGTGCATTTGCATGCTTTCTGTTTTTGTGTTACCCTGTGCATGTGTGTATTAATCTGTGTGTGATAATAATTCACTCTACAATCCAAAGGTCTGGACCATTCCTCTATGCAATACCCTAGTCTACCCATTCATTGCCATACACACTAGATGAGTGTCCCATGTTTGTTTCTTTCTGTGTGGGTCTGTATGTGCGTCTGTGTGTGTGTCTTTGTGTGTCTCTGTGTGTGTGCATTTGCATGCTTTCTGTATCGTGTTACCCTGTGTAACGCAGTGCATGTGTGTGATAATAATTGACCCTACCATCCAAAGGTCATGTCCCCACTCTACTCAGCTACTGCCATGCACACTAGATGAGTGTTGTGTCTTGTGTGTGTATCTATGTGAGTGTGCATGTGTGTGTTTATATATGTGTCTGTGTGTCTGTGTGCGTGCATTTGTATGCTTTCTGTATGTGTGTGTTACCCTGTGCATGTGTGTATTTAATCTGTGTGTGATAATAATTCACTCTACAATCCAATGGTCTCGGCCATTCCTCTATGCAATTCCTTGGTTTGTGAACAGGTGTATGGGAAACACATTATCTCCAGTAATAGCATTAAGTTAAGACATGCAAACAAAACGTAGCAAACTTTAAAGGCCTGTAGAGTAAAGGTACACACACACCCATACACACACCATACACACCCCATATACTCACACACACACACACACACACATAAACACACTCCATACACACACACCCATACACACACCCATACACACCATATACACCCCATATACTCACACACACAAACACACACACACACACACAAACACACACAAACACACACACACACATAAACACACTCCATACACACACCTCATTCACACCCTTGCACACACACCCTACATACCCACACCCCACACACACTCACACAAACACATGGACACTTATGAATCACTCCATTGTGGTAAATATTTTAAAATCCATGCAAATGTTTAAATAGGCTGACACCATGTTAATGAAGAAGTCTGAAGCATGGGCATGGAATTGGATGGTTTAGTTAAATTACAATAGATGCTGATGCCATGCGAGGATGGTACCCAACTGGACCCTAAACTGTTATATGGACGTGTGTCTAAATTATTAGCTATTTGTGAGATATCTATGTTAAGAGCTTGATTAAGTACATGTAGCTACTGAAGACTCTTTTTGAGCCAATATGTCTGTTGGTTAATTGGAGGTTTAATAGCAAAAGATGTCTATCCCATGCATGTTCCATAATGATATGGTGGTTTTCATCTTGGTGTAGCTTGCACGCTTGATTGATAGATGAGTGTCCACATGTTTCTTTCTGTGTGTGTCCGTGTCAGTGTGTGTCAGTGTGTGTGTGCTTGTCCGTGTGGTGTCTGTGTGTGCTTGTCCGTGTGGTGTCTTCCGTGTGTTTCTGTCTGTGTGTTACCCTGTATGAACCTGCGTTTGGTAAACATCCACTCTAGGATACAATGTATGATCAAAAAAGACTTCTATTGTAACTCTCTCTTCAATCAAAGCCCCCATCCATTGGTATGCACAATTAATCATGTACACTGTTTGTGTGTGTGTGTGTGTGTGTATGTGTGTGTGTGCAGTTGTATGGTGTGTGTATGTCTGTGAGTGTGTATGGGGTGGGGTGTATGTATGACAGGGTGTGTACGAGGTGTATATGCATGGGCGTGTGTGTGTGTGTGTGTGTGTGTGTGTGTGTGTGTGTGTGTGTGTTATTGGTTTGTATGACCATTATGGTTATGTTAAGCCCACCCTCCCTCAGATGAATTGTGTTAACTACTCTTTGTAGGTAATTGAAATTCATTGTGTAGTGATTCCTTTATCTGCTTACAGGTTTCCAGTATACAGAACCATTACTTTACAGGCCTTTAAAGTTAGGGTATATGTTTTGTTGCATGTCTTAACTTAATGCTATTACCGGAGATGATGTGTTTCCCAACACCTGTCCACAAACCAAGGAATTGTATAGAGGAATGGTCCAGACCTTTGGATTGTAGAGTGAAACACACAGGTTAATACACACATGTACAGACACATACAGAAAGCATACAAATGCACACACACAGACACACAGACAGAAACAAAATCACACACACAGACAGAAACAAATACACACACACACACACACACACGACACAACACTCATCTATAGCTGTAGAAATATACACATAACCACATACACATAATACACATAACCACACTCATTCTTCTCACTATACAAATGGCCACAGATCTACACCAAGATAAAAACCACCATACATGTATGGGACACACATGAATAGGACATCTTTTGCTAACCTCTGATTAACCAACTGATGGATGTACTATACTGGCTCACAAAGGGTCTTTAGCAGCTGCATGTACTTGATCAAGCTCTTAAAGGACAGATATAAGATCCCTGTTTTGATCTTATAAGAAATCTTGCAAGACTCTTACAAGAATCCTGCAGCGTCTATTCTTATAAGATCCTGTTTTGTTCTTACGTAATTCTTACACGTTCCTATACGTTTCTTGTAGGAATCTTGTAGGAATATTATAGGGCTTTAGGATCTTACGACGCTTATTATTTCTTACCCTTTTTCTTATAAGAAATGAAGTTCTTATAAGCTTAGTAATTCTAGATAAGATCCTAGTTTTTTTTGCTAGGGCTGTTGCGCTATTTGGTGCGCATCCTATTCTGCATTCTTTGGCTATACATATAATCGGTCGTATTGCACGCTACGGCTAGTCTGAACGTGCATGAATGCACGCTAAGTGAGATGTCGTGAGATGTAAGTGTGCAGGGTTCGTTCTCTGCGATCAAAATCAAAGTGCCACACACACTGCCAGCGAAATCTCGATCTAGACACCCAAAGACCGGCGAAAAGCAAGGAAGGGAGGTTGGGCTTGGCACCACGTGATGATTGGTGAAAATACTTTGCTCTGGCATTCTGTTTCATGAGGGTTACTTTCTCTGCTTATTGACTTCTACCTGTTCAGTAACTGCTCCAGCTTGCTGTGCCGCAATCGCTGAGAGCAAACGTATCTGGGCAGGTTGCATACCACACTGGAAGTTGGCCACTTCTATGTGACTATTGAGACACCATTAGGTAGCTTTCCATCTGAGCAAAACACTCTATTACAGTGTAGCTATTTATGGATAATGGAATAATTAATTGCTTGCGGATTTTACCCGCAGTTGTACAAATCATTTCTTTTGTCGAATGCGTGGTACCTTGATGATCACTGATCTGATGGTACTCAGGCTTGAACTGCCTGGAAGTAGTCTAGCACTAAATTGTGAGAGATAGAAGATGCCACCATTTTCGACGAGATGCTGCAGGGTTTAATGGAAGACCAAAGGAAGCGTGATAAAAAATATTGAAGGCGAAAGAGTGCGGAGGGAAGCCGAGGTCGTTGAAAAGAGGCGGCGCGGACGTTGCAAGAGAATCCGAAATTTCATGAAGGTTTGAGGAGGAACAAAGAAGTCGCAGAGAGGAGAGGGAGGCGATGAGGAACCAAATGGAGCAAGTAGCAAATATGGTGGGACGCGCGATCCATCATTGCGGCAGGAGCGATAACTCCTTCTGCGAAGTGGGTATCAAATTTGTCGCTCTGAGGGATAGCAAAGACATTGAAGCGTACCTAGTGATGTTTGAACGAATAATGGTGGCACACAAGATCGTGCAAAGTCTATGGCCTGAGTGGAAGGGCGCAGCTGGCGTTTTTAGCATTACCGATCACGGACTCGGCAAACTATGATGCCATCAAAGGTGCGATCGATCCTGACGCGCTATGGTTTGAATGAGGAGGCGTACCGGAATGGAGCTCGGAAGGTGCGTGAGACCCATTGGGAGTTACCGTATGTTTGCTGGATCTACTGTCAAAGTGGCTGCGTGCGTATACAATGAACAGAGGATGACATTCAGCAAGTGTTCGGCATGGAGTAACTGCCGAATTGTCTCACACCAGAGAAGCAGCTGTGGTTGTTGGAGCGGAAGCCAAAGGTGCGTGAAGGCGGGTGAGATGCTGGATACATACGAACAGGCTCGACGTAAGAAAGGCGGCCTGGTGAAGCAGAGGCAGGTTGTCAAAAGTTGAGACCTAGTGAGAAAGTCCACACCTGTAAGGAGGCTGGTAGGGGTCTGAGGTGTTACTATGGAGGACGCTTGAGGAATTTTGGAAAGTTCCAAAATGGAGATACCTTTGATTCCGGTGAGATGTCTCAGATATTGTGTTGGACACATGAGCGGGGAGAACGCTGGTGTCTGGTGCCCAAGAAGTGACTGTTGGGAAGGAATGTGATGGTGGAGTGTGTACATGGAGATACAGTATCCCATCTGTTAGCCAGAGTCGAAGTCATTGTGGACGGAGGTTGCTACTGGTTGGAAGCAGCAGCCGTTAAATAGCTCCCAATGTCAGTGATGTTAGTGTCGGAGCTGGTAAAGATCGGTCCGACAGTGCAAGGTCCCATGAAGAGTTGGGTAATGGCAGCAACTACGAGAGCTCAGGCGAAGAGAAGATGAGAAGATACGCGTACTGAACATAAAGAAGCAGAGTGGTGCAAGCGTCAAGCCTGTGGTGGAACAGTTAGATAGTGAGGTTGCAGTGGCCAACGAAGTGCAACCCAAGAGTAGGTTGGACAAGGTGGCAGTGCAAGACGAAGCTGAGGACTTGAAGACACCAGAGGAGCAGTTGCAGACTCCTCCCAACAGAGGGGGTGAGGTGTTCAATGTATATTGACATTGGCAACCACTTGTGGAAGGAGGGGGCCTGTTGAATGAAATCCCGTTGGCTAGGCACATGGGGAAGAAACAGACAGTGCAGCGAGTGCTGCAGTGGTTCTACTGGCCGTCAGTTTATCGCGATGTGGCAGAGTGGTGCAAGTGCTGTGCGATATGCCAGAAGTCTTATGCCTCTACCAATTATAGAAGAGCCCTTTGGAAGGATTGTGATGGACATTGTTGGAGCTCTACCGAGGAGCTGGTCAGGACACAAGTACATTCTTGGTCATATGGTGGGGAATGGAACTGTGAGACCAGAAAACTCAACTGGAGGCACTGAAGGGTTTCCCGATTACAAGGACAAAACTGGCAGGGAGGGAATTTCTCAGCTTGACTGGCTATTACCGGAGGTTCATACCAAATTTTGCGGAGACAGCAGTGCCATTGTCAGATCTCACCAGAAAGACAGCAGCTAAGGAGGACCAGTGGAATGCAGAGTGTGGAAATCGTCGCTGTGTGGGGAACCAGTGCTGAAATGCCCAGATTTTGAGAGACCCTTTGTGTTGCAGACGGATGCTACAGATCGAGGAGTAGGACTGTCGAGTCAAATGTATGAGGAGGAGGACTATCCAGTGGCATATTTCAGCTGGAATCTGTTGCCAAGAAAAGAGAAATACTCAGTCGTGGAAGAGGAGTGCCTGGTGATACAGTTAGTAGGCGGTACAAGTGTTCAAAGTGTACATGCTAGGAAGAGACCATTCAGGTCACTAGAATGGTTGGATTGGCTCAAGGACAGCAACAATGGACTAATGCGGTGGAGTCTGGCACTGCAGCCATTTCAGTTCACAGTGTAGTATCGCACAGGAAAGGCAAATGCCAATGCAGATGCCTTGGCCAGAGCGTTTGGTGCTGGAGCATGAAGGGTGGTGGTGTCATGGATCAAGGTTGACCCTGAGATCAAGGAAGAGTCTAAGGAGGGCAGACCCATAAAAGGGTACCAGGATGAGGAGTTCCGAGGGCGGACTGATGAAAGGGTGCCAGACCTGTAAAAAGGTGACAGTGAACCCTTTGGTATGCTGGTTCCACGCCATTCATGTAAGGGCTAAAGCATATAAAAGGAATAACGTTCAGAAAGGAAAGTGAGTGTGTGCAAGCTTAGCTGTGCCGAAGCGGGTTCATAACAACACTATTAGATAATAGTTATTGTACAGATTGCAAAGTACGTTTATTATATTTTTCGAAACATTTCAGTATCTAACAAAGAGTTTGCAATAATTACACACTGAACAGTGTATGTGTTATGTGTTCTACTCAGACATTGATGATGTGTTGGATAGATGGTTAGTGTTAAAAAAAAGTGCCAAGGTTTAGCAAGAGTACTTGTGTTTCATTTTTCCATTGCAGCTTTACTAGATGCAATATTCAGTCTTAAAACTCTATCAACAAAGCAATAGTGAAACAGAACATCACAATGTATTCTCACACCATGTATATCACCTCTTATGCTTGGTAGGTGTTGTATTAATCCCTTCACTGTAAATCAATGCACTATGCTAAATATAGTATTACACTGTAAAAATGCACATACAGTGTACCTCTTCTTTCCAGGATTCATCACTCTGATATATCACAGTTTACTTAACAATCTTTAACAATATTACACACCTACACACAAAGACCATAGCTATGTTAGACACACACCTTCACCGAGCACACATTGATTCAATACCTGACCCTCATGTGTGTGTCATGGTCCAATCATCACTTTCATTCTCAGCATTGTGACATTACTTCGTACACATGTCATGTAACAGTGGTTGTGTCTCTCTTCACACAGGTATGATGTTGAAGGGAAATACTACTCTTAAAGAACTGCACCTTTGGGAATGTGGACTACAGCCAGAGGGATTAGAAGAAGTGATGAAAGGTGTTGAAGTCAATACCAAGTTGGAAACCCTGTACCTGTCGAGGAATATCATTGATAACAAGAGAGCATCATGCCTTGGTAAGAATGACATCATTCTATGAGGTTTTGTATTTGTGTACGTATGAAATAGCATTACATCATATCGCTCAGTATATCAGTGGCAGGCTAGGGGATTGTGGGTGTGTCCATGTGTAGAGTGGCAAGAGATTGTGGGTGTGTACATGTGTGGAGTGGCAAGGGATTGTGAGTGTGTACGTGTGTGGAGTGGCAAGGGATTGTGGGTGTGTCCATGTGTGGAGTGGCAAGGGATTGTGGGTGTGTACATGTGTGGAGTGGCAAGGGATTGTGAGTGTGTACGTGTGTCAGTTGAGCGAGAACTAAAAAGATTGGGTATTATTTGCAAGGTGACTCACAGCACTTGGGTGCAAGGACACCTACACACCTACACACAAGGACCATAGCTATGTTAGACACACACCTTCTCCTAGCGCACATTGATTCAATACCTGACCCCCACGTGTGTCATGGTCCAATCATCACTTTCATTCTCATTACTTCGCACACATGTCATGTCAGAGTGTTTATCTCTCTTCACACAGGTATGATGTTGAAGGGAAATACTACTCTTAAAGAACTGTACCTTAAGGGATGTGGACTAGAACCAGAGGGATTAGAAGAAGTGATGAAAGGTGTTGAAGTCAATACCAAGTTGGAAACCCTGTACCTGTCGAAGAATTTCATTGATAATAAGAGAGCATCATGCCTTGGTAAGAATGACATCATTCGATGAGGTTTTGTATTTGTGTACGTATGAAATAGCATTACATCATATCGCTCAGTATATCAGTGGCAGGCTAGGTGATTGTGGGTGTGTCCATGTGTGGAGTGGCAAGGGATTGTGGGTGTGTACATGTGTGGAGTGGCAAGAGATTGTGGGTGTGTACATGTGTCAGTTGAGCGAGAATAAAAAGATTGGGTATTATTTGCAAGGTGACTCACAGCACTTGGGTGCAAGGACACCTACACACCTACACACAAGGACCATACAGTGTACATGTAGGCAGTTAAAAACAGAACTGGCAGTTCTTAAAAACGGCGTTCATTTCGCTAACACATAAATGTGATAATAAGTCTTCTATAGTTTTCAAAAATGGTACAGCAACGGTACGTTCCTAGAACTACAGTCTTCACACCGTGCAACTGGAACGGCGTTTTAAGAAACGTAAAGTTTTTTTTGACCACTACTGTAGCTATGCTAGACACACACCTTCACCTAGCACAAATTGATTGAATCCCTGACCCTCATGTGTGTCATGGTCCAATCATCACTTTCATTCTCATTACTTCGCACACATGTCATGTCAGACTATTTGTGTCTCTCTTCACACAGGTATGATGTTGAAGGGAAATACTACTCTTAAGGAACTGGACCTAGATGAATGTGGACTAGAACCAGAGGGATTAGAAGAAGTGATGAAAGGTGTTGAAGTCAATACCAAGTTGGAAACCC
Source organism: Ephydatia muelleri (assembly GCA_013339895.1). NCBI lineage: Eukaryota > Metazoa > Porifera > Demospongiae > Spongillida > Spongillidae > Ephydatia > Ephydatia muelleri. The sequence continues at coordinate 7,257,374 of JABACO010000002.1, read as the reverse complement.
TGGACCTGTCACACAATTCAATTGATAACAAGAGAGCATCATGCCTTGGTAAGAATGACATCAATGTTTGAGGGTTTTAATTTATGTCCATATGAAAGAGCGCATTACATCATGTTGCTATTTTAGTGTAATTTTATTTTATTGAAAACACATCTGTGTGTTTTAGTGTGTATCTGTACAGTGTGCATAATGAAACTGAACTCTAAACCAAAGCTGCTAATTTATATTAAACTCTCTTTATGGCTGAGTAGAATATAAAAATGAATTACAAGGTTGTGGATTTGACATGAGCTAGCATGCACAAACTAGATGATGGTTATTTTACGGATTGCAAAGTACTTTTATCATAATTAATTGAAATATTTGCCAATAAATGAATTTAGTATCTAACCTAGAGTTTGCTATCATTACACACTGAATACTGTATATGTATGACACATGTATGTATAGTATGTACTTTGTATAATCTACGAATAAGGGAATTAGTTTTCTTGAAGAGTTGAGTAGAAAACAATCACATCCACATGTACTGTATGTTTATTGAACAGAGGCATGGGGTGCACATGCACACATCTGCTTTGTTCAAAAATGCAACTCCATTTTGCACACTTGCATCACTGACAAAATTGAGCTGCGTGTATGTACATGTATGTGTGTGTAAACTAATGTATGTACTGCAAAGCTGTATATGTATGTATGCATGTGTGTATGCATCGCCTCTTATGCTTGGGTGTTGGATAAATCCCTCACATATGTAAATACACTATTCTAAATATAGAACTACGGTGCTGAATATGATACTACAGTACTAGTACTGAATTGACATCAATAAAATGTATAGTCCATACACTGTAGGTGCATCCTGCGAGGGGAGGGTTTCAATACCTCCAAATAAGATTAGTCATGCTAACATTTTCTAGACTTAAAGATGTTGCTGTCTAATGAGTGTATTTCACATTGCCCGTTGGCAATGTGAAATATACTCAGTCTGTCAGTTTTGGGTATCTATTAGAGACACTCCTTTTCATTAGTTCACTGTGTGCATGACATCATGCATTGGACGTGAACCCTGAACAAAAGGTTAAATTTATTTAATAGTTTAGCAGCATGAAGTGTGCGCAATGCATGGAACTTAGATATGTATAGTACGTGTAAATTTTTTGTCTTTAAAGTGACTACATGTATGTGGCCATAACCAAAATGCATATTGCAAGCTGCTTAAGACAGCTATCCGTGAACTGTGATACATGTATCCCTTAATCATTCACACATTTGCACCAAAGTTGTGCTCTAGCTACTGTCTCTACTGTACCTTTTATTCTTTACATCAAAATTGTTATCATAAGGAGGATTGATGAAGGAAACTACATACATGTACATGAACTCCCACTATGTCATAAGTGCCGATTGGTGAGACACTTCTGGCCAAAATGCTCTGGCATTCTGTTTCATGAGGTTTACATGTACTTTCTCTGCTTATTGACTTCTGCCTGTTCAGCAACTGCACCCTTGCTGTGCCTCAATTGCAGAGTATGATGGAGCAAACATATCTGTGCAGGTTGCATACCACACTGAATGTTGGCTGCACTTCTACATAGCAAAAATTGATGCATGTCACTAGAAATCAATAATAGGGCACTCATTTTTCAAAATACTAGTGCCCTATTATTGATTTCTTGTGACCTGCAAATCTGTTTTTTGCAGTGTATGCCACTATATTGAGATACCATTAAGTCACTCTATTGAAAAGGCTAGCTAACTATTTATAGTTGAGAAAATAATAATTAATGAAATGCTTGTGGATTTTAGATCGATCGTTGCTTTTGTTCAACGCATGGTACCTCGAAGATGGTGCTCTGGCTAGAAGTAGTCCTGCACTTAATCATGTTCACTTTAGAGCTAGGAGCCAGCACAGTTTTACGAATCAACCTATCTACATGTGAGCTCCAAGGTACCAGTACCAATATACCATTGAGTATAGGAGAACAGGCGACCATGGTAATGCAGATGTTCTTAGCCGCCTTCCAGTGGGACCAGACATCAGCTGTGATGAGGACGAAGACGTTTGCAGATGTGGATACAGTCTGCACAATCAAGACGGTCAGTCTTCAGCTAGACCCCACAGACCCTGGAACTATGGCTGAGTGGGCCAAGGATCCAGTTATTGCCAATGTAATGTGTTTCACACGAGAAGGCTAGCCACCTAAGGACAGATCCAAAGCAGACGCACCAAATGATGGTTCAATAGAGGATTTTAGGAAGGTGGTAAGATCGCTCTCCATAGGCCACGGGTGTCTTCTGTAGGGGTCCAGAGTCATCATTCCCTCCATCCTGAGACCCCAGATTCTGCAGCTTTTTCATTTGGGGCATTTTGGAATTCAGCGGATGAAGCAGCTGGCACGCACGGCAGTGTACCTGCCAAGAATAGATGCTGACATCATGGACCTCTGCCATTGATGCTGACATCATGGACCCCTGCCATTGATGCACTGCCAGTGCAGAACATCAGAACAAACCACCCAAGCTGGCCAATCATCCTTGGATGCTACCAGAGAAGCCATGGAGCGGAGTGCATGTGGACCATGCAATCAACTTCCTGGGGTGTAACTGGCTGGTCCTCATTGATGCATACTCCAAGTATCCCAGCATCCATCCGACTACTTCAACCCCCACCAAATCCACAACAGTGCTGCTAGAACAAGATTTGCTCACTTGGTTATCCACACACTATTGTATCTGATAATGCCACCACATTCTGTTCAGAGGAGTTTCAGTCATGGTGTCGAGAGAGGGGAATCACCTACCTCACTGGTGCACCAATCATATCATCCTGCCACCAATGGGGCAGCCGAACGTCTGGTGCAGACCTTCAAACAGGCTCTTTTGAAGTCCTCACTACCTCCACGAGCAGCCCTTCAAGAGTTCCTGATGCAATACCGCCGAACACCACTGGTCGGCAGATCAGGACCAAGATTGATGTTGTACTCCCTTCCCCAGTGCATATTGCACAGGGAAAGCAGGCCCAAGCAGCTACTAAATCTCAGGAATGTGAGCTTCCCAATAAAGTGGCCGTCACCTACATCTACAATGTAGACTCACCATGTTATGCCCTTTATTTTGGCCCCAGGCGAGAGAAGGATCCCAGATGGGTGCCGGCTGTAGTCACGAAAAGGTTTGGCACCTGCAGTGTCAACGTACGGGTTTTTCCCCGAGGAGGCACTTGGCGTCGCCATGTTGAGCAGCTGCGTCCTCGCTATGTGGACCAGGAGGATACAGACCCAGGTCCTGTCCAAATTGAAACAATGGAGCCAGTGGTGTCTTTGCAAGAGGCAACCCTGTTGGCAGATGGTGCACCTACTCCAGCAATGGCTCAAATGCCAGTTCTGGTACCACCACCTGTTGGGAAGGCTCAAAACCCACGTCTACCCACAGGGAATGAGTACAGCACCCACAATCCTCGGAGGTCATCCAGGCGACCCATTTCTAGGAAGCCGGAGGTTTGCGCCTGAAGAGGAACATCAAGGCTGACAGGGACGTGTTGTGGTGAACAGCACCACATTAGGCAAACACGCATACACAGGGAGTGTGTTAATTAGAATTAGTCTCATGTTCAGCTTTTGTGGTAGTTTTTGTCTTGCGAGTTTATTTGGTTGAGTGTTATAGTTGCCATCCATTCTATTCGTTTGAGATCCTGTTTCCCTAAAAACACAACAGGATGGATGGTCATTGCACTCATGGACAGAGATGGGTCCTAAACATTTGGACCAGGCTTACCCGACTTCTCGATGTACATACTCGCATGCATGTATACAAAAGTGGGAGTTTTCAATAAATAAATGTTGTCTGAAGCTCACACCTCCCTTCCCTGTGAGGTAAAAAACATAAATCGCATATACAAATGAAATATTCACACCATCCATTCACACCGATGTGTGACTTTTATTCTCATCCTGTTTAGTTGTGCACATTGTGTATGTATGCAATGTTAGTATTATTGGTAATACTTATCTGTGCAGCACATGTACTCAAGCACAACACAACACTGTCTAAGCTGTGGCTGGATGAGTGTGGTCTAAGGGATGAAGCCATAAGTGAGCTCTGTGGTGGACTAAAGTGGTGCAGACTGAAGTTACTGGACCTTTATGGCAATCCGTTTGGAGACCATGGAGCCAAAGGTCTAGCGGATGTTCTCAAAGACCACCCAACATTGGAGGAGCTGAGGGTGTGGGAATGTATAGAGATGTCAGATGATGGTGTGCAGCATCTGATGGATGCTATGATGTCTAATACAAGAGTGAAAAAGCTGTTACTGTCTAGCAAGTATAATGGACTTACAGTACCAAAGGAGCTGGTGGGTAGAATTCAATTTAGTTGACTGTAGTAAGTAGTTTGTATGTACAATGCAAGAATGATGTCATCTATTGATTACCTGTGACAGAAGCAAATGGGGAGGGGCACAGATGAGAAAGGTGGAGCTAATAGCAAGTAGCACCAGATCTCTATGGCAACCAAGTGCACATACTCAAGGACATCACTGTTGTTGACACATCAATGTCTTCCATGAATGATTGTGTCTGACTTGGGACATATGTGCATGTGTGGTGGTGCGGATGGAGGATGGGGAGGAGGGAGAGATCTGAACTCTACTTTGATATCATGTGATGTAAATATAGTCTTATTGAAATGTGTCCTTCACACCAATTTAGAACCTAAAGTGTGTCACCTGCTCTGGCACATTTGTAATCTGAAGTGTTGTACAGGGAACATCTGAAGCAGGGGCTGTTGTAGCTTTTAGCAGTAGGCCAAGTACAAAAGATGTTGAGAAAAACACATTCTTTCTACCCCATTGCTGTTGAGACATCAGGTGCAGATGGTTGTAACATCTTTTTGGATTTGGCTTGTGGAATTATAAAACCACGTCCAATGAGCCAAAGTGAAAGGCATACTGATTTGAATTAAAATTTAATTACTGTTGATGTGCCTTGAGAAATGCTGCACCCTGCATGAAATTATAGTCATGTATTCAGTTGTGTACGTGATAGCATCCATATGCGTTATGTTGGATGTAAATATTAATTACACATTCTCTAATGAGAAAGTTGTTGGTATATAGGATTGACCAATGGTGGTGTAAAAAGCACGGAAACAAGAGTGACAGAAATTTGACTGAATAGGCCTATATTTAGCCCATTATTCAGGCATGTACTGTTATAACGTTAGTGTGCCAAATATTTCCATTTTTCCAGTCAAATTTCTGTCACTCTTGTTTCCGTCTTTTTACACCACCATTGGTTAATCCTATATACCAACAACTACTACTGCTGCTGGCGGTGGGGGCAGCTCTTCTGCTTCTGCTGCTGGCGGTGGGGGCAGCTCTTCTGCTTCTGCTGCTGGCGGTGGGGGCAGCTCTTCTGCTTCTGCTGCTGGCGGTGGGGGCAGCTCTGCTGCTGCTGGCGGTGGGGGCAGCTCTGCTGCTGCTGCTGGTGGCGGTGGGGGCAGCGCTGCTACTGCTGGCGGTGGACAGTAGGGGGGCAGCACTGCATCTGACAGAGAGTATAGAAACAAAGTGCAAGGATTTAGTTTTTACCTTTTTCGTTCTCAGCAAGCAAAGTGTACTAGTTGGTGGGTGAGTCGCTTTTATACATGAAAAGCCTTTACATGTGTGCCGGCTGTGCTACAATTCTATTGGTCCAATTTCATCCATACACATGTACATCACCAATTGGTCTACATATTCATGACCTCACAGATAAGGGGAGTGGTTGTGTGTGTGTGTGTGTGTGTGTGTGTGTGTGGTGTGTGTGTGTGTGTGTGTGTGTGTGTGTGTGTGTGTGTGTGTGTGTGTGTGTGTGTGTGTGTGTGTGTGTGTGTGTGTTGCCAGCTGTGCTAAAATTCTATTGGTCCAATTTTATCTATTCACTGGATTGGTCTGCATAACTCATGACCCCCCAAAGGCTGGAAGTTCGTTCATGCTCCAAATTCAAAGGTGTTAACAATGTTTACATGGGAAAGACAATAATGAATGGACATTTGGAACAGTGACTTTGTCCTCAACACTAATGCTACTTCTTCACTAGTGAGCTTGCGACACTCATTTGTACATTTCTATTTCACGGGTTGCATGGTATCCTTATCTCTGTCCATATACCTACCATTGAGGTCTCCTGGAATGGCCCCCAAGTCATATTGTGTAAGTGTACGAATTAAATAAAAAAGTAAGGTTCAGAGCCAGCAGTATGATACCCATGCCCAACTAATATATCACTTTCTTCTAATTTCAATGCGTTAACTTCCTGGATAGTTTTTAGCAATGACCCTGCTTTTGCTCTTTGTACACTCAGTGCTTTAGAAACCAATGCATCTGCACCAATCTTACTTACTGCTGCACGGGCAGATCTTTTAACAACCTTTTGAGCTAGCAATGGATGAGACTTAACGAAAGGCATCATTTACTTCACTTAGAAGCTCACTATCCCTACAAATAGCTTTTTCAAGACCACCATCATACTCCATTAGTGCATGAGATTTGGGTTCATACTCTATGGGAGAAGCATGTTTTGAAATTTATGGAAAGTTGCAGTTGTCCTTGGTTCAGTTGAACTCTAGGGCCATTCAGGCAAGAGGCTGGTCGTCTAATAATAGTTAACATTTCGTGTACCTTGTGTATTCCTTTGTATATGGGACAGTTTCCGCGAAAATTGCCGCACGGTTAAAATGGTATAACAATGCATCGCGTTTGAATCGCTATAACTTCCAAACGGATAACGCTATCGACTTCCTATTTTCAACACTTCATATTGAAATGGTGTAGTATGAAGTGTTGAAAATAGGAAGTCGATAGCGTTATCCGTTGGGAAGTTATAGCGATTCAAACGCGATGCATTTTTATAACATTTTAACCGTGGGGCAATTTTCGCGGAAACTGTCCCATATGTAATAATTTATATGGTGCATGGGGGAAAGAGGCTATGGAGTCATTTTCGAGTCTAGCCTCTCGCCTAGCCATAACATCATCAAGGCCTAAATCTGCTGTTCTATCAGAGCTGTATGGCCGACTCAATCTGAACCTAGTAAGGGCTAATGTGAGGGCTATAATGTCCCGATATTGCCCTCTAAATTCTTTCTGAGGTGTTATTTAGCTTTGGTCATGTTCTTGTGTATTTTGTTTGTCAATATTGTTGTGTAATAATAATAATAATAATAATAATAATAATAATAATAATAAAAAAACAATAATAATAATTGCATACAATGCTGGATGACCAGTTTCAGTGATACACATGTAGAACCCACAGCGTAAAGTGATTATCAGAACTTCACTGCATCAACTCTCTCGATTATGCGCATACACCAAATTTATATGCAGCTAATTGTTCAATTAACTAGTCAATCATTTGATACAGGTTATGCCACTACACTGCTCCCTCTCTTCCAAGAGTGGTCCTCCACTCCAATTCTCATTCAAAGATTTCAGGAGTATCCAAAGTACCACGGGGTCTCCATAACGTACAGGAGGTCTGCTGATCCTGGTAGAGCGCCTCAGTGCTGGGGCACCTTCCACTGCTGGTGGAGGAACTCTGCGTACAACTGCTGGTTGCTCAATCTCGGGTACTGGATGTTCCAATTGGTGCTGCCTCGGTACCTCCAATATGGTGGCTTGACGATCTATACCAACAGGCGGCACACTGTGAACAATTACATCATAGTACTCATCATCTTCCTCTGCAGTGCTGTGCGAAGGTGCAGGCTTCATCTGGTTGAAGTGTACTACCTTACACCTGCGGGCATTAGCACAGTCCACAATCCTGTAGATGGAAGGTCCGAGGACCTTGACCACTTTGAAAGGCCCCTGCCAAGGTCTGTGCAGAAAAACCTGCTGGATAGTGTAGAAAAACAAGATTAATAATACAGTATGGTTCCCCCTGGACGTCAGCATCGTACGACTCCTGATGTCCTTGCTGCACCGCCATATGCTGATTGACTTGTTTATAAGCCAACTGCAATCGATTCTTAAGCACATCAGCGTACTGAATGGGGTGGTCCTCAGCAGTGGCTGGAATAGAGAACAATACATCTTCAGGTAAGCGGGCGGGCATCACAACCATATAAGTTCAAAGGGACCCCAGCTGTAACATGGCGACTGGTGCGATATGCGAACAACAAGGTAGGGAGGAGGAGGTCCCAATCACGCTCATCATCCTTTACAGCCATACTTAACATATCTAACAAAGTTCTATTGAACCTTTCGACTACATGTACATGTAGTCCATCACTCTGAGGATGGTAAAGAGTTGTCCGTGTCTTCTTGACACCCAACAGCTGGAACACTTCTTTCAGGACCTTGGCTTTAAAGTTTCTCCCTTGGCCTGCGTGCAGGGAATCTGGAACCCCAAATATACACACAAATTCATTTACAAACACTTTGGCAATGGTTAGTGGCTCAGTATCTTTCAATGGAAATGCTTCCTTCCATTTGGTGTACTCCCCTACCACCAAGATATACTTGTTACCTCTGGGGGTTTCTGGGAGCGGGCCATCGATGTCCATAGCAACCCTCTGTATGGGTCGCAGCTAGTGTTTGACTGATTTCCATTGGAGCTCTCGCCTTGTGAGATGGAGATTTCCTGGAGAGACAAACATCACAACTCCTGCACCATTGTTCCACCTCTTTTCTCTGACACGGCCAAATAAAAAAGGGCACCCTACTAAAGTATTGTGGAGGCCTTCCAATACCCCATTCACCAAATTTGCAGGCAAGACCAGTGTGACCACTCCCTGGTATGTCCTCCCAACAATGATACAACACCCCCATGCCGCCAGGTTAGATATCACCTTTGCACCCACAGGGATACAAGCCTCCATGAAGCACATCCTCGAGGAGTGGCGTCAGATTCCAGCCAGTAGACCATCTGGTGTATGTTGGGATCAGCACTCTGAAAAGACTTGATCTCCTCTTCCGTTCACGTTGGCAGCATCAGGTGTGACACTGCATCACAACTGTTAGCTTCTTCCGTCCCCTCCTCCTTTTCCTCCAATCCACACTGCATGCACCTGCCACGGGACAACGCATCAGCATTAGTGTGCCGCTAACCTTCGCGGTGTATAACGGTGTAATCATATTCCGATAACAATCCAACCAACGAGCCACTTGACCCTCTGGCTCCTTAAAATTATGTAACCATAGTAAACAGTGATGATCTGTGCGTAAAGTAAACATTCTTCTGTAGAGGTGTGGCCGGAAATGATGAGCAGCCCACACCAGAGCCAACATTTCCCGCCTCATAGCACAATACTTCTTTTCAGTTCGGCTCAGAGCCCTGCTAGCGTATGCCACCACTCTTTCAACCCCATCCACGTTTTGGGCGAGTACTGCACCCATACCATCCGTATCTAGCACAAAGGGTAAACTGAAATCACACACAAACCGAAAGGCATGACACGAAACTGAAATAGTCCAAATGGACGGAGTTACAAATGCTGTCTTGTCTCTATCCCTACTATCAACTTCTACTTACCAGTAGCCGCATGTATAACTAGTATAACTAGATGCTCCTGTGACTTTTATGCTCATTGTACACTGCCCACTAATGTCCAATTTCCCCCCATTTGCTGCCACCACTGAATTGGGAAGCACCTCCAATTTACGCGAGTTTCCTAATTTAACATTCCTTAAAACATTCTCTCTCACTAAGGTCACGGCAGAACCCGTGTCTACCAGCATTCTAGTGACGCGACCCTCTATACTACCTTCAACCATTAACGTGGAACTTACGGCTGATATCTGCCAGGGAGCCTTCTTACGCTCATTCCGTTTGTGAGGGCAGTTGCGCCGAATATGACCTTGCTCCCTGCAGTTCCAACATGTAATCGCTGCAGACCCTTGCTTTCTGGAAAAGGCAGAGGACTGTCATGGCTGATCTGCAACGGTAGGTTTCCTACAGTCCTCCGTTCAGCTCTTGTATTTCATAGCACCACGAGCTCTAAAAAAAAAAAAAAAACCTACTGAAAAGCCCTATACCATAGTCCCATTATAAAATTTCTGTGGACCTTATAAGTGCGGTAACTTTAGTAGAGCACGGGTTTATCTCTTCTACTCCAAAACACCCACCACATAGAACAGGGGTACTCGTCTTTCAGATAGTACAGGGCATGAAGTTCAGTACTCAAAGAATCAAGTTTTTTACAAGAAAGATTTGCATTAGGGAGCAAACAGTAGGTCTTTTGATGCTTATTAATATTCACAGGTAAATGGAATCTCTTTTAAAATAAAGAATGCAGGCGCGAAATGACCATGAAAATTGCTCTCACATTGATCATCAATATCTTGATTATTGATCACGTAAAATTCAACGATCTGCTAGCAACAGGACTCATTTGTTAAGTTTTACACGTTCCTAACCCTGAAGGTTACCGAATGTTAGTATGGACAAGTGTAAAGGGTTAATAGTGTGTAAAAATAGAATAAAATACAGAACTAATGTGGCAATAAGTCTAGGAAGGACGTGGGTTGTTTAGCTTGGAAGATACGTGGGTTTGAAATTGATGCTAGTTCATAGTCGTTTTATTTTATATACCACAAACCTGGTTTTGTCATAAAACGTCCCATATACTTATAATGGAGATTCACATATAGCCACACACATACCTCACATTAACACAATTCACAAACACATACACACACACCATACAGCCATGCCTTATAAATCCAACCCCTACAAATTCAAGTTCATTTTGAGATGTGAAGCACAGCTATATTTTTAGTGGCCAGTGTATTTATTTGTTCCTATCAAATATTAACAGTGGTAAACCTAGATGTATTTTCTACACAACCCTTGGCCCTATAAGCCAGGCAGGGAGGGTTTTGATTCTTCAGGTGTGTCCAAACTGTTTATAAATAAGATAACATCAACTTGACACCGCATGATTTAGGGAGGGGGGCGCACCCTTATCAAGTATAGCACATATGATCAAAGGCTCCAAACTCTTTTTATGGTAATGTCAGGATTTGGGTTAGAGGTTCATGGTTTAGTTACATGTTTTGCACAAATCACTATCCCTTAGCTAACTAGGACTTGCCCACTGTCCATAATAACCATCCTCTGCTTCCAGCATTGCACCAATGCTGCACACGTGCATGCCACAATGGCTCCATTGCACACTTTCAATTGGAAACTAGCTCACACATTTTCTGATTGCAGCTTTGTTCGTGTACCTGTGCACACCCTTACAGTTGAGTACAGGGTAGTGTGGCTATGTGGGAGCAATCCTAATGGACCAATATGCGATAATCATGTGAACTATTTCATGTGAACCCACAGGGAGCTGGTTTGGGAGTATTCCAAAATGGCTCAGCCGCAAGTTTATAATGTATTACTAATTTATTTCAATACTTTAATTTTGGGGCAGACTGAGAGCATATCACTTCCATATTACGTCTTACACCCTCCCTTAATTCAAGCTATTATAGTAGGGACTGACAGCCAGAGCCTGAAGTAGTGGTTATCAATTGCATGAGCAATACATTTATGACCCTCGCATCTAATAATATTACCTGTGCGCGTCGATAGAGGGTAGCAATTCATTGCAGACGATTGTGGCGTCAAGTGTGCCTATAATGCTGTGGGAGCAAAAATATTCCATCCATTGATCATACGTATAAGTATCTAACTTATAGAGAAAGGTTGGTAACCAAAATGGGTCAACTCGTGCACAGCAAAACGCAACAGAACAATTAACACCCTCCCCCCCCCCCCCCCCCCCCTCCCCGTGTAGAACAACACGCACGGCTATATATATACACTGCTAGTGCTCAAGATTATAGCGCATGCCACTGTAGGATACCGAGGCGTAGTGCTTCGACACTATATAACCAACAGCAAGCAACCGTGAATAAGTGTCATGGATACGCACGCTGTTGGCTGAACAAGCTACTAATAACTTAGTGACCACTTCGCCATGCAGTAGTCTATGCGTATATAAATGAGCTTGCGCTCAATATTGAGGAACAAACCTTGCCATTAGTAACGTTAGCAGCAATAGCAGAAAAGAGCGCGCGGCACACTTCTTTTCGATTTTTGTGGGCACGAGACGAGTATATGAAATCTAATATGGAATACTTTAGTGGAGGATATGGAACCGAATTTTGAACTTATGTTTAAAATAATAGTTGCTTTATGAATATTAATCTGCTATATGTTTCATAAGGGAATAGACAACAGGACTACAAAGTTTTGAAGTTATAGACTGTGGAATATTATGATGAGAATCTCAACTTATTGACTTCGCGTACATTAGAAAAAAAGGCCCAGCAAATTCAATGGAACCGAGACCTTCGTCGAGAAATGTCTGGTGACATACTTAAATATCTAGTCAAATGTGCGGCACTAACAATCTTAAGGGAGCTAAGTTGGGGAAAACATCTAGTACGCTTGTCCCATACTGTGTATGGAACGATTTACCGAAGTACATGAATGTCGTGATTACGCAAACCGGGAATTATTTCTTGACTTCCGTTGACCGCTCATTTCTTCATATGAGTTTCATTCTTATTCAGCTGGTAGTGGGAGTACAATAGAGAGTGACAAACGCATAAGTTCACCCGCCATTTCAGTGATCACTGAAGATAGTTCTGCCACGTTATGTTCCCCAGACACCTCTCTCTGCCTAGACACATCATCGAATAGTTCTGAGGTAAATGATACTGTTGTTGCTAAATCCATACAAGATGGCAACATTTAAACTGGTGGGTGACAACATTGATACAAACATCTCTCCACAAGATGTAAGAGTAGACCATCAGACAAGGTCATTACATTATTTTCATGCATAAGATCGTATTGATGTTAGTGGGTTGGAAGATTTTCCAGTCTTACCGAATAAGAATGAGATATTGCTGGATCGTATATTACCACCTGAAGAAGATTGTAAATCTTTGTACACAAACATGTGCCATTTGGTAGCCCGTATTCTGAAATCTTACATGCCTTTTTTCGCTAAATTTGGATGTGGTTTGGAAAAACATCTAAGGCACCACAGAACTTTCCAAGCTATCAGAAGTGGTAAGTTGTGTTTTAGTTTTCTGCACATTATTATTTTTAAACATATTTATGGATGCCACTGAAACATAACTAGCACTCCTTCAAAAAATGTAGAATCCCAGTGAGGATTATAATCAAACAGTGTTGTAAGGCACATATTTTGACTGCAGCTATGGAAATATTTAAAATGGACACGCTCAATGATGCACCACATGATACAAGGTTTTTTTTTTCAAACAACGTCTGATATGACTTCAGTCCAGCAGCGTGATGCCCTTTTAGACGCACGTATGGTCATTATTAAATCAATTGTTGACATCTCATTTCATCATCAGAAAAACATCATTCATGCAGATGGGATATACAATTATGCATGTGAATTTGTATCGTTACCACTACTTATGGAATTATGTATGAATGTCCACTAGCTGTTTTGAAGCACATATATCACAGCATGTATACATACATTCATTATCATTGTCCTCAGTGTTGTCTAAGTGAGCTAAAATACATTTCCTTCTACATATGCATGTCTTCATTCGCACAATATGTTGTTATCAGCATATCTGTTACGCCCACCATAGTAGAGGTTTGCATAAGCAGGTCTACTGTCTCTTCCAGCTCTGCCAATTTCCTGTAGGTAGGTCTCAACATCAAATGGTAAACTCCAATGATAAATTTTACAGGGCAATCAAGACCCATCCCAAATTAATGCTATTGTTGTGACCACAATTCATTGAGAGCTGGTGGGGTCTCTGAATCTTTCCAATAAGGTTGTTCTTATGTTAGGTTCAGTGCAAGCACTGCATGAACATGTCCACCATACAGGATGTTGTAGAATCGACAGCACCAATAGGTTCAAAAGCTTCTTTTCCTAAAGCAGACATGAACCACAAGTATATGTATGTCACATCATCATACTTTCTGCAAAAATTAAGGTTCTGTCTGTTGTTGCCCTCTTTATTTTTCAGCTCCGCAAGTAGGCATTGAAATGCATCTTTAATACTATCTCTGACTGGTACTATCTATTTTGATAGCAATAGCGTTTTGAGATTTTTAATACTATCTGGTTTCTTAGATGCAGCCAAAAATATATTGGGTCTGTTGGTAGACTTTGAAAGTACAAATGGATAGGACATACCAAGATCGCGGCATATAGCTGTTAGACTTGCAGATGTCACTGTGGCAGTAAGTGCCATAACATGTACCTGATCAGACAAAATGCTTCGTATTTCGCACAAATTAGAGTACAGAACTCCTTACTGAAGTTTTGACCCCTATAAATGTACAATGAAATTATAGGCCTGCGTGATTATGAAAACGACTCACCAGGACTTGACACAATGAGTTTCATCTACAAAAAGTGCGATAACGTTTTCCTGATTCCTGATACCTGATGCTTGATAACATTTCGTACCGAGCATGGTCTCTTAGGCTAAATTCTCTCTCAAATATTCAGTCCACACCATGCGGTACAGTACGGACCGACTCTGATACCATGCATGAAAATGATAAACATAGTTACTATAACAATTCCGCGTATAATCGGTTAAGTATCACATCATTTATTTTTACTTTTAGGCTACCGGCAAAAATCTAGTACTTTATGCATCAGCTGTGTTTTAAGTGTTTAATTTCAGAATTCTCATCACCCGAGTGGAAATGATCACTTAGAAGGCTAATCGCTCTGAGTCAGGTGACGAAGCTCTTAATTAAGTCATCTCTGATATCATCGGGCCTGCAGGGGAAGATTGGATTCTTTGAAACCTTGTAACGATGAATTGGAGTACAGGAGAATTAGCGTAACAGCGTTATTTCAGCCAGAGATAATATACTAGTATGTAGGTGAAGCGTGTGTACCTATCTTAAATCACATAGCATGGAAGTACCCCAATATGAAGTGGAGTGCATACTTTATTTCACACTACCATACATGTACATTTACACAGGTTTGTACACGTACATACAGAAAGGTCAGACAGCTCTTGACAGGGCCAGTGACAAGGGTGTCATTTGGACCAAATATCAACATAAAAGACAAGGTATGCTCTCTGCCATCTATTAAAGCTCATTGCATTGTTGTATTATACCTTTTTGCTTTGAATTGCAATTGATAATTTATAACCATTGTTTGAAACGTTTTGTTATTTTTCATTCTATCTGTTCATTGTTTAAAGTACTTAATTACACTTGGTTTAGATAGTTTTGTATTATAGATTCCAACAACTTCATCTTGGTATAAATTATAATTGTAAATCTAAGAGTTCTTTCCATTGCAATGTTGTACTTTACTGTTTCAAATAGGTTTTTTTACTGCCAGATCTGTTAATCCCATTTTGTATCATAGATATGAATTACCTAATCACAATACGTGCATCTAAGCATCATTGAAGCCATCTATTTTCTGTTGGTTTATGAAAGTTGAATTTAAGACCCTTTAATGTTTTTAAATAGATATATTAATATTTTTAATCATGCTCAGAATGAAAACAAAACAGTCTATGACACGATATCTAGCATCTCCACAGTTTGTGGTAGCCACACTCCTAGTATGCTGAGGTCAGCAATCAAAGCTGGTCTACCTTTGACATAATTTGCATCCTGCACAATGGGTTGTCTTACTACCTCTTTGTACACAATAGTAGCCAAATCACCTAGAGCATCACACAATTCATTATGGCGTTGGGTAACAGGTCCACCTTCTTATACTGTCCAGAGAATGTCGAAAGCTGAATTCATCACAAAAAGCTGCTTTTAAAAAAAAGTCTATGGTAACATAATGAAAGTGAATCCCTAAATTCAACAGGAGAGAGATCAGAGTGGTGGCATGGCTAAATCTAGCTTCACGTTTTTTTCGAAATATATATCCAGTTCATGGTGCCTCTCAGCTTTAACCATGCGGACTTGAAGCTAGATGTGGTGGGCAGAACTTTTTTAAAGGCAAGGAATTTGCTCCTAGTTGTCTGTTTCATGAGCAAATGGTATCTCTACGCTTCCCTGAAGGAAATCAATACAATGGCTCTAGTTATTATTTACGTATACAGTTATTTCAACTGCCTCAACTGACCCAGCGCGCATACATAATGTACATTACAGATAATAAGTTTCAATAACTGTACTTTTCATGCTCCAAATAGGTCATTTAAAGTAGTGACAATGTAAAGTATATAATAATCATGTCCTTACATGTACATGTGCATGACAGTCTGAAGGTGATAGAGACAAGTTGATTTACTTTTCCTCTCTGCAGGCTTTTCCTAGCATTCTACAGAGAACAATACAAGAGGCTTGATCTGGATGATAACAAGGAGAAACACGTGGACAATTGGAAGGAAGTGAACCAATGATGTCCATAGATCTTTGCACAATACAAACAGCATCATTTGTTTTGTTCACATATTGCATGCAGTGTTATTATTCTGTTGTTTTGCCTGTTGGCTTCAGTGTGTTTGGTATTTCTTTTTTGTCTTTTAAAAATTATTGGTTTCATTGTCCCTTTTTCCCACTTTGGTTTCTCCTTGGTCCTGTTCTGAAATTTTGTCCGAGTTCTCATATGCATATATATTGTTTCTTATCACTTTGTGAATATTGTACTCTATTATATACATTTGCGGATGGCGGGTTTTCGTGCACTAGTTTAATAGCCTACATCATGCTAGGGTCCCCAGACCACTAGCTTAACGTATCTAGCTTACAGCGGTACATGATTTGGTTGGAAAATGGTTGATAATAGTATCCTCACGCGTCAGCACGCGCGCAAAGCCAGCTGCTACATTTCGTTGGCCCACAGAACGAGCAGATGGCTAAGCGAGCTTTGTTCAATGTTGACGCTGTAATTAGTATGCTCGATGACCCTATGAACGATGAGTTGAGTTGGAGGGTACCTGTCATGCCAGAGATAATACATATTATCTCTGGTCATGCGAAGAGATGGAAACCTGTGAACACCTAGTCCCGCGCGAGGAGATACCCAACCAGGAGTTCGATGGCTTCACTGACGACTTCATTTGCGACGAGTTTAGCGCACTCCAGCCCACAACCACCACACAGCTACGCCCACCTACATCCACCACACAGCTACACCCACCTACATCCACCACACAGCTACACCCACCTACATCCACCACACAGCTACACCCACCTATAACTACAACCACCACAACCACATCACATGATACACCACAAGGGCATGCATGCACTGTGGATATGGGCAAATCTGTGCTGGACTTCTTCAAGCTGTTGATAAGTGATGAAATACTGTCAAGTATTGCAGACCAAACAAATCTCTATGCTGACCAGTACATCTGTAGCAACACCGTGAAGCCAAAGTCCCGAGCATCAGCATGGAAGCAGGTACCTCACGATGCTGCAGAGGTGAAAAAGTTTGTTGCCACAATCATTGTGATGGGCCTTGTACCATACCATGCCATTGACGACTATTGGTGCACATCTTGGCCCTTTCAAACCAAATGTGTTTCCAGCATTATGACGAGGAACAGGTTTTCATTGCTGATGAAGTTCCTGCACCAAAATAACAATGAACTGTACATTTCGAAGGGCCAACTAGGACATGACCCAATATTCGAGTTGCGACCCTTCATAACCAGTTTGGTTAAAAATTGCCAGGATTCATTTCCACTTGGCAAAGAATTGTCCATAGATGAATCCATGGTTAGTTTTAAGGGTCGACTTATTTTTAAGCAGTACGCCCCTACGAAGCCTACAAAGTGGGGAATGAAGGCATTTGTCCTTGCAGACTCACAAACTGGCTATGTTTACAACTGGAGGTTGTACACTGGTAAGTACAGTGTACTATACATGGTGCATATGTAACTATAACACTTCAACTTACAGGCAAGGATGATGCTTTGGACAGAGATGGCAAGGGCCTCGCACACGCAGTGGTATTGAAGCTATTGGAAGGGACAGAAGGCACAGAGCACCATGTGTACATGGACAATTGGTATAACAGCCCTACCTTATTTGAGGACTTGCATCGCCGAGGCTATGATGCCACAGGAACAGTTCGAACAGACAGGTGTGGCATGCCACCTGCAATGAAGGCCACTATCAACAAGAAAGACATGATTGAAGCTCACTTTGGCTCGCTTATGGCGATTAAATGGATGGACAAGCGAGCAGTGTGTTTGCTAACCACCATTGATGATAGCTCCACTGTTGCTAAGAGACGTAAAGCAAGCTGTGCAGGGAACGTAGAGGAAGTACAAAAGCCTAGAATAGTTGATGAATACAATCAGTACATGGGGGGGGAGTAGACAAAGATGACCAACTTGCAAGCTACTATGGTTTTTACCACCGCAGCCTGAAGTGGTGGCAACAAGCGTTCTTTCACCTCATTGATGTTGCAATCGTCAACGCATGCATTTTGTACTGCTTACAAAAGGAAAAAGAAGGGCCAAAAATCCTTTCACACAAACACTTCCGAGTTGAGCTTACCCAGGAGCTGTGGAAGCTGGACTGAAGCCTGACGAATTCAACATTCCTGCAGAAACGAGCCACCAGGAACCAACAATTAATCGGCTAACAGAAAGACATTTCATAACAACAAACATCGAACAGCCAAATGGACGGCCAAAACAAAGGGACTGTGTGGTATGCTCAGAACGAAAAGGCAAGGGGAGAGAAACAACGACCTACATGTGCAAACAGTGCACCCTGCCGATGTGTGTAGTTCCTTGTATCATACCAAGGTCGACCCTCAGAGATACCTGTAGACTACATTTGTATGTTAGAGTCTAATCCAGAACAAGTTACAATTATTTATGCAACATACAGAATTAATAAGGAGCATTTTGTGTGGATTTTATAAGTGTGTGAATGAATGTTCCACCCTTGCACCTGAACCATGCTCACCCCTTGCATCACAACCATGTTTCCCCCTTGTGCCAGAACCATGTTCTCCCCTTGCGCCAGAACCATGTTCCCCCCTTGTGCCAGAACCATGTTCCCCCTTTGTGCCAGAACCATGTTCCCCCATTGCACCAGAACCATGTTCCCCCTTGCACCAGAACCATGTTCCCCCATTGCACCAGAACCATGTTCCCCCATTGCACCAGAACCATGTTCCCCCATTGCACCAGAACCATGTTCACCCCTTGCACCAGAACCATGTTCCCCCATTGCACCAGAACCATGTTCCCCCATTGCACCAGAACCATGTTCCCCCATTGCACCAGAACCATGTTCACCCCTTGCACCAGAACCATGTTCCCCCATTGCACCAGAACCATGTTCCCCCATTGCACCAGAACCATGTTCCCCCATTGCACCAGAACCATGTTCCCCCATTGCACCAGAACCATGTTCCCCCATTGCACCAGAACCATGTTCCCCCATTGCACCAGAACCATGTTCCCCCTTGCACCAGAACCATGTTCCCCCATTGCACCAGAACCATGTTCCCCCATTGCACCAGAACCATGTTCACCCCTTGCACCAGAACCATGTTCCCCCATTGCACCAGAACCATGTTCACCCCCTTGCGCCAGAACCATGTTCTCCCTTGCACCAGAACCATGTTCACCCCTTGTGCCAGAACCATGTTCCCCCTTGCACCAGAACCATGTTCACCCCTTGCACCAGAACCATGTTCCCCCATTGCACCAGAACCATGTTCCCCCAATGCACCAGAACCATGTTCACCCCTTGCACCAGAACCATGTTCCCCCATTGCACCAGAACCATGTTCACCCCTTGCGCCAGAACCATGTTCTCCCTTGCACCAGAACCATGTTCACCCCTTGTGCCAGAACCATGTTCCCCCTTGCACCAGAACCATGTTCACCCCTTGCACCAGAACCATGTTCCCCCATTGCACCAGAACCATGTTCACCCCTTGCGCCAGAACCATGTTCTCCCTTGCACCAGAACCATGTTCACCCCTTGTGCCAGAACCATGTTCCCCCTTGCACCAGAACCATGTTCACCCCTTGCACCAGAACCATGTTCCCCCATTGCACCAGAACCATGTTCACCCCTTGCGCCAGAACCATGTTCTCCCCTTGCATGTTCCCCCTTTGTGCCAGAACCATGTTCCCCCCTTGTGCCAGAACCATGTTCCCCCTTGCGCCAGAATCATCTTTCCCCCTTGCGCAAGAAACATGTTCACCCCCTAGTGCCAGAACCATGTTCCCCCCCTTGCGCCAGAACCATGTTCCCCCCCTAGTGCCAGAACCAATGCATCACAACCATCTTTCTCCTCACACCGCACCCATACTCAGGTACATTCCTTACTTCACTATCATTTTTACCCTTTAGATTACAATGGTAGGTAAAATAACAACCGTACGATTTGCAGCACTTGATTCTGTACCGTATATAACTTACTATTCCTTTCGCGATGTGCTTTCTCTTCGTTTCCATTTGATGCGCATCTTATCGCACAGCTGGTATGTTAGTGAGCATGGCTGAAGTGGTCAACCGCTAATAGCAAAAGTCTAACGCAGGTAGGAACACAAAACAAGACCGGGCGTGACTATATAGTCGTCCGGATTACCTTAATTAGCAGAACTGCCAATTCTCGCCCATTTGAAGCGACTTGAACGCGTCGTTCCAAGCATTACGAAAATCGAGCGGAATGAGTTCAAATACCACAATCGGGATAGTAGAACCCCTTTCTGACTCACATGGGGAAGATTAGCTCGATTGTACGCGCTACCCAAGGCGCAAACGATACGCTCGAATAATAAAATTCGCTCTGGCGTATGGCGTTATTATTGTAACAACATCCGGTTACGTCAAAAGGTTTTTCTACCTCAATCACACTGCATGGACTTGAATACCCCCCTGTACAAATCGTCAGATTCTGTTTTGTTGTTGCGCACAATTTGGGACAGTTTCCGCGAAAATTGACCCACGGTTAAAATGATATAAAAATGCATCGCGTTTGAATCGCTATAACTTCCTATCGGATAACGCTATCGACTTCCTATTTTCAACACTTCATACTACACCATTTCACTATGAAGTGTTGAAAATAGGAAGTTGATAGCGTTATCCGTTGGGACGTTATAGCGATTCAAACGCGATGCATTTTTATAACATTTTAACCGTGGGGCAATTTTCGCGGAAACTGTTCCATTTTGCACATTGATGATGATGGTCAATAAGAATGTCGTTGTTTTGCGGAAGTGATATCCGGTTAGAAATTATTCGGCATTCTGAAAGAGGTTCGTCGACATGGACAGTGACAGGAGTGACAGAAGTGATGGAAGTGACAGTTCCGATGACGTGAGTGATCTTGAGCCTCTACCCAATAGAGTGCGTCAGACCACCCATTGTGAGAACTTGTCAGGAAAGGAAAAAAGGTGAGCGTTTGAATATGTAGCCAGTCTGTGACTGTCTGTCAGAGGAGTCCGATGTCAGAATCATTGAAAAAATACCCTCGCTGAATCGCGATACAGGCGATATAGCGAAGTTCTTCTACATGGGTTTGCCAGGGGCGGATCCAGGATTTTGGGAAAGGGGGGGTCTGATAAATATATTAACAACTGGGGGAGGGTACGGGAGGGGGCACTCCCCCTCCCGTGACAGCAAAGGGGTCTTGGGGATCGCTGATAGCTGAAAACGCTTTTTTTGCTTTTGCGTTTATTTACACAGCCAATAATATAGATACGGAACATATCTGATTAATGATTGGGTCAGAATGTAATCATTTCTGTACCAAACTATGTTATCACATATTGGTACATATATGTTCAGCAGTCATCTGGTACAGGTTGTAAACAACAGTCTGATACAGATAAATAATATCAATATGTGTCATATATGAAACATATATATTTCAGGATTACTATGATAATAATATTTCGATTAAACTGTATTAAAAATCAATGCCCTGCCAGTAGTTTAATACACATTATAGAAATGTAATCTATTTGTCCAGTCATGACAATCTAGCATATTGCACACAATTTCTTTTTCCATGATCTGCCTTCTTGGAATACACATGTGTTGCTAGACAGACACAGGTTTTTGGATGCTGTCACTGGAGGTGGTGACATTGCTGAGCCCCAGAAGAGAGACAGTTGTATTCCATTTAGCAAGGGTTGCCCTCCAGCTGACAGTAGTGAGTTGAACCCTAGGACTAAGCAATGTCATGTCAATTGACGTTTTGAACACTCCAAGTGTAGATTTTCATATTTCTATTTTGTGTCTATTAATGCAAGTGCTATTATTGAAGAACACGTGTACCTCAGCATTTGGTGTTAACAAGCTGGATGTACTCCCACAATTGGCAGTAGTGATACGACTGCACTATACTGCAGCATTGTCAGTGCAAGTGACCCCAGTGAGCTTGTAGTGTGGTCATTTGTTTACCATCAGATACAAGAGGCAAAGAAGACAAACTATAGGAGTAGAAGTGAGCGCCACATGATGCATGACATCTCTTAAACTCTAACCTTTCTTTCGGCTCCTGGCTGATCTATTTTGCAGGAGCTCTTTACTTGGAAAACCACACATTGTGTGGAGCTTATGCTTAATTCCCTTGTCACACCTTGAAAGAAAGCACTTTAAGTGCATGGAATACAAGACATTCAAATAAAAGTACCTTTCTTTTCAGCCACCATGGCAGCAATTGTTGCTGGACAGAGAAATGGTGTGCTATGTCATGGCTTGGAAATTGTCTGTTTTCCATAAAGCTCTCAATTTAGAATTTAAATAACTCAAATCTACAATTGTGCTTAGGATAATTGTTACATATACGAGCCTTAGACACACATACCGTTCAGCATCAGGAGTTTTCCTCCTTTGAAGTACAGTAGATGTAGCATGTGGTGTTTAATAGCATCAACAAATTCCTGTTTACCAGCAAGTACACAGAGCGAAGACCGAAGAAAAAGGAAAATAACTTCCATCGCTTTGCCCAGCCTTATCGTTCATCTCCTCGAAAAGGTCTTCTAGCAGCCATATCTTCAGCTTCGTTCTCAATGCTAGAATCACGCCGTACTGACATATCTTCTGATGTTTCTGAATCAGAAAGTCCAGCCTCTTCATTTGCGTTCGGTGTACTGGTGGATGGGTGAATTGCAAGGCTTCTAACGAAGAATTTGTGAGGACGCCCAGCGATGTGCTGTCTGTACTTTAAGGGAAGGGAAATGTATGATTGCATGGTTCACATGCAAAGATCGAAACACAACGCACAACTTGTCACAGCATTTAACCACAAGTATATATTTACGGGTCTCGAGCTTTGACATGACCAGTATGCCGGGGAGAATTAATTCGAATCATACACGTGCTCGTTGATTCACTCACCCGTACAAGTACTACTCCGTCTCGACCTGATCGTCAACTCAAGGAGGTCTAAGAATTCGCGCTTCTGGACCATAAGGCACTCCGTCCACATCAAGTGCTCCTGTTGCTCTCTGCCAGAGCATCCATTAATTAAGTGGGGATTTTATAAATCAAATCCTACAAGATGGTACATGTATGGCTCATACAGGAACAGCTAAGATCTGGTACACATTGTTAAAATTGGAACAGAATGATAGCAACAATATGTATCATAGTGTAGTATCAAGTATGTAACAGGATGTAATAAAGGAGTATATGTAACAGCCATAGTACATATGTTGTCATCAATCTGTACCAGATTGTTGCCTACACCATATATGTGACAGATATGTTGAGAATTGGCTGTG
Organism: Ephydatia muelleri; assembly: GCA_013339895.1. Classification (NCBI taxonomy): domain Eukaryota; kingdom Metazoa; phylum Porifera; class Demospongiae; order Spongillida; family Spongillidae; genus Ephydatia; species Ephydatia muelleri. Next base: position 7,233,673 of record JABACO010000002.1, on the reverse strand, counting down.
TAGCATGAAATTGACAGTGATATCAATACATATACATGTACATCACGCGATATCCGGATTACTAGAGCCTGCATGGATAGCGACGAGAAAACTGTTCATTCTTCACAATGCTGTATGCTCAGCAATTAAATTCGTGACGCAAAGCTTTTGTGAATTTGTGACCGAAGCGTGCACGTGGCCAAGCACCAGCTACATGTCAGTCTGTAAACGACTCATGTATGTTTTACTATGGTATTAGTATTTTTAGTTTATTTAGCTCTATAGCTATCTGTTTACTGAGGAAAAGAATCTGAGATCCATCCCATTCACGTCTTTTGATTGCTTTATACCTCAATTCCTGCTCACACGCACCGTTCGATCGATTGATATGTTTAATTTTAGCATGTCTCATTTATTCTCTTCACTCACGTATTGTTTCTATCCTTTGGTTATCTCACAAATGTGCTTGAATACTGTCATTCTCTTACATGTACATGTAAGATTCAACAGGCCAATCAGAGATAGTGATTATTGTCAGTGTTTTGTTCTATAGGGACTCGGACATTGCCAACTCCCCCGATTGTCAACTACAAGAGCATAGAGCTGAAAAGCTGCAATCAATGCAGCAAACACCAGCCAAAGAGTTAAAAGGTAGGTTAACATCAATGGTAAGAGAATATATTTTTTCTTGAATGATCTAGTGCTTCTAAAGGTAATCTCCTGGGGATATACATGCATACTTTAGTGCATGGAAAGGGTGCAAGAAATGCCTGTGCATTCTAAATAACTGAATAATGAAAGGTAATGTGTGACAGGATATAATGTTCACAGAGGTGCGATATTCATCTCACTGTATGTGTATTTCATGTACATGTACATATAACAGTTTTTGTGTATATAGCATGATTTAAGAATTTGATCATTTAATATGAGATCATTTCCACACAAAGGGAACTGAATTATTTGATTTATTTTTTAATATTCTAAAAGTCTGAAATGTCATCTACGTGTACACATTGCTACTTACGCACTGAGGATTGGAGTATCTGTCATAGAGTTGTAAGGCTCTGAATTTTTAATTAGCCATACATTTCAGTGCGAGCTCTATTGCGTGTACTAGAAATGTTATGATGTATGCGTTAGGTCCCTCTTCACGGAAACAATCCCATATGCACTTTGTATACATACAGTGTATCTTAGGTCCATTATCCCTCCCCTTCCTTTTTCACGGAAACACATGTACAGTTTGGCCAGCCAGGGTCGTTATATTATTGAAACATACAATATAGAAAAGTTTACTGCCTTCAGCAAGCTGTGTAGTGGACTGAAACCTCTATTTAGAATCTCCTTTTCATATATTGCGTTTAGTGAATCAATACCTCGCAAATCATGTGATATTGTATATCACAGTCTAAATGAGAGTTCAAATTATTTTTTGGTTCTTCTATAGGTCTGTCAAAAATGCATTGATTTTTAGAGATAGAAAGCTCCTTGTCTATGAAAGGAAAACTTACGACGTTCAAAAACACTATAGTACATGATATTGAGTTGATTATGAAATATTAATTCTTGTACAGTAGGTATAGATTTGATAGAGCTGGCAAACATTGTGCAAGAAGATTCAATGGTTGCAATAAACATGGATAAGACTATTCACTTTTCATGATGAATGTCATGTTTAATGATGTAATAGTCAGTTCAAAGACATTAGAGTTCTAATGCAAGAAAAGATGGATGTATGTACTTCAGGTATTCATCTTGGTTGCTTTTAAGACCTATTAATTGTCGTTTTGCTGTTCTATGTGTAGTTCTACACATCATGACATTGATTATTGTTCATTCCGTATATAGTACCACAGGAGGTGGAGAAATACAGGAAATATTTGGAAGATTTATATGAACGTTTACAAGGAACAAAAGACCTGTGGCCACCTGTCCATTTTAAAAAGTACATCAAACTGGCTACAGTGGTGAAAGTAGAAGATTTTATGAAAGAGGATGAGTGTACTAAAGCTATGATGAATGGGAACCTTGAGATCATTAAGAGAATGAAACAGCCAATTGAAATGGAAAAGGTTAGTAATTCTTAATTTTTTCACAATGCCATACTCATTCAATGTCCAGATTGGCAGGTTTGAGGATGGTACATTGGCTAGCTGCATCATTGTGCAAGGGATTCCTGGTGTTGGCAAGTCCACCTTAGCCTGGCAGCTGGGACGACGTTGGGGAAAGAAGGAAATCCTTCAACACTTCCAGCTGGTTATTGTGCTGCGTTTGAGGGATGAGAGGGTGCAGAAGGCACACACCATATCAGAGCTTTTCTATCATCCAAAAAAGGTCATACGAGAGTCAGTTGTTGAGTGGATGGACAGTACTCTGGGGGAGAATGTGTTGCTCATTCTGGATGGATACGATGAACTGTCTTCAGAACTTCAAATTGGAGATGAGTCAATATTTGCTCGCATCATAAAAGGGGAGGAGTACTCAAAGCTGACTATTCTAGTGACTAGTCGTCCTTCAGCCAAAAGGAACTATGATCAGTTGTTGTGTTCGATACAAGCAAAGTGTCAATACATTGAAATTGTTGGCTTTGGTGAGAAGGAGATCCGAGAATATATTGAGCTTGCCTTTGAGCACAACTTACAGCTGAAGGATGGGTTCAACCTGTACATTGAACATTGTCCTCATATCCTCAGTATGATGTATGTTCCCGTCAACTGTGCCATTGTTGTAGAGCTATTTAAGGAGCGCAAGGGAAAACCCCCACAGACTCTGACAGAGGTATACACTGCACTAACCAACACACTTCTGCAACGTCATGAAAAGAAGACCAGACAGACGACTCCAGTGGGCTTGACCCATACTGGTAAGGTTTTAGGAACAAAAGGGTTATCTGTTCAGCATGTTCTATTATGAACCTTTGGATTTTGAAGGGTCATTTGGATGAACTTGACTATTTACTCCTGTTAATTGCTACACTATTATTTAAACTGTCTTTTTAAACAGATAATTTTGGATGAGTTGTTTAAATTTTCACTGGTCTTAATTGTATTTAATTGACTATTTAAAATAGCAGTTATTGCGTAATGTTATTTGATTTATGCATTATATTTCATTCAACTTATCAATAATCTATGCAGTAGCGTATCTGAATAGGGTACACATGTTTCCTTTATTAACTGTATTTTCTAAATACTTCTCAATAATGCCTACAATGTACATGTACATGTTATATTTTACAGAATGTCATGAGTTAGTGGTACTGAAGAAGCACTACAGTGACTTGGTAGGCACTATTCAGGATCCTGCTGGTCTGGCTTGTTCACTGTACTCCAGAAGAATGATCTGTCAGTCTGTGAGGGATGAGATACAACAGAAAGACCTGACCACAAAGGTGAAGGCTCGAGTCATCATCAATGCAGTGGAGGCTCAGGTGACCACAGACCCTTCAAAGTTCCAGGTGTTCATGGAGGTGTTGAAAGAGGAACCATCTCTCTCCACCATTGTGGAAAGGATGAGTGTTTCAAGTAAGTATGCACTTTGTCTGTGCTCCCTGTGTGAAATCGTATGGAGTGGTCTGTGGCTGTTTGCTGCGTCTCTTTATGGATACAGACATACATGTATTTGGAACATTTCACAACAAAATGTCATGACCCATTTATTATAAAATGTATAATAATCCTTTTGATTTACATCATTATAACTTCTGAACAATAAACGCCATCAATGTCCTTTTTTCCACACTTCATACTACACCATTTTTCCAATATAGTTTAGGGTCTTGCAATAGCTCCGTGCCAGTATTGCAACGTCCGATACAGCTGTGCAAAGTTAATTTTGTATTTGTGCGCCATTAATTTCAGGCAATCTGAGTTCTATTCTCCCAATCCACATAAATATTAATCACTTCCTTCCCTGCCGTCCCAGACTAACCGATCCAAGTGAATGGTTGTACCTCCCATATTGCAACGCATCACGATGCACGTAAGGATTGTTTCCTACACAGGCACATCACCCTTTGGTACCCACCCCTTAACTCACAGTATTCATAGCACATGAACACGCACTACACACTTGCATTGTTACTTACCACACACCCACCTACTGTACATGTGCACACATTAACACGCCCACGACACACACACATACACACTCACACAGACTGGGCTTTTTACCACTGGCAGTGACTTTGCATGGGTTCACACTTTTTTCACAAAGCGTACATGAATGTACACTGTACATGTACATACATGTACCTGTGCACACACTTGCATTGCTATGTAAATAGCCTGTACACCATACATGTATTTGTCACATACACACACACACACAAATACACCATACACATACATGTATATGCACTTACACACACAGCATACACACATGCAACATGCACACACACACAAACTGGGCTTGTACCACTTGCAGTGACTTTGGGTTCTTAGTTCTCACACTGCACACCTTTGCACACACTTCAATTCTTATGTAAATAGCCTGTACACCACACACGCACACACAAACACACGTACAGTACACTTCCATTGTTACGTAAATGGAGTCTTGTGCACAACACATACATACACTCATGTACAGTACACTTGTACGCAAATACATCATGAATAACATTAAACCTGTCTACACACACACACTCACACACATGTACAGAGCACATAAGGTCTCCTCTGCCCAACTCACATGCACATACATTCCATTCCATTTGACTGCTTTATGCATGCATTTGATTTCTGTACCCTGTACTTTAGTACTCATAGTGTGTCCTTGTACATTGCATGTGGTAGACAACTCCTTACGTGTGGAGCTCCTTTATGGCTGGTTCTCTGTATATAATGTATGCAACATGAGACGTTTACGGCTTTAACTTCTTAAATACACCACCGTTCTCTGAGATGATGTGAAATATAAGTGTCCTATTGGGCATAACCTGTCCTGTCCTATTGGGCATAACCTGTCCTGTCCTATTGGGCATAACCTGTCCTGTCCTATTGGGCATAACCTGTCCTGTCCTATTGGGCATAACCTGTCCTGTCCTATTGGGCATAACCTGTCCTGTCCTATTGGGCATAACCTGTCCTGTCCTATTGGGCATAACCTGTCCTGTCCTATTGGGCATAACCTGTCCTGTCCTATTGGGCATAACCTGTCCTGTCCTATTGGGCATAACCTGTCCTGTCCTATTGGGCATAACTATTGGGCATAACCTGTCCTGTCCTATTGGGCATAACCTGTCCTGTCCTATTGGGCATATCCCTTCTTTTTGTTCGTTATCCTCAGCTTTTGTTCCATTTGAATACCTTTGGCCTCTTATTTCCCAAAGTGTTCAGCTCCTCTCACGGTGACACACACAAACTATAAAAGATGGGACAGTTTCCGCGAAAATTGCCCCACGGTTAAAATGCGTCGCGTTTGAATCGCTATACCTTCCCAACAGATAACGCTATCGACTTCCTATTGTCAACACTTCATAGTGAAATGGTGTAGTATGAAGTGTTGAAAATAAGAAGTCGATAGCGTTATCCGTTGGGAAGTTATAGCGATTCAAACGCGATGCATTTTTATAACATTTTAACTGTGGGGCAATTTTTGCGGAAACTGTCCCATATATCACACAGTAATGATGATGGCACACACACACACACACACATACACACACATACATACATACATACATACATACATACATACATACATACATACATACACACACACACACACACACACATACTGTCCCTCTAAATCTGCATCTATTCTGTTGAACAGCTCATGAGGCCTCTGATTCTATTCTCAATTTCTGTATCTCTTGGTGTAACTGTTTTCTTTGAGTCCAGCCATATGAGGTTTTTGGTCTTGGCAGTGTGGCATAATCAAATGAATATGACTATTTGCACTAGTTGCTTAGGTAGGTTTGTGTAAACTTACCAGGGCCCTGACCTACCATAATCTGCACTACTAGATAAGATCATTCATATTCATCACGTAGCCCATTCTTGTAGAAACATGGGTACAACAACCATACATGTATTTATTTTTTTTGTCTATTGAGCTGGGTAATGAATATTTTCACTAACTTCCTGCTATGTACAGTACATGTAAACTTACCAAGGGCCCTGACCTGCCACAATCTCCACTGATAGCTTAGGTGCAATAAAATTAATCCCTATGTAGGCCTTCCTTTAGAATGTCTCACTACAATTGTATCTACATATGGTTGTATGCAGGGGAATTAAATATCCACAATAAGTACTCACTACATATCTACTTAATGTGCTTCACATCCAGCCATTGCAATACCCTATACAATTGCAGTAAAATGATTTGGTTGACAGTACATGTAGTTCAACACTACATGTACATCTACACTGTAGTTATTAGAAACAGGAGACGAATTTCACTGCAAGTGGAACAAAAGCTGAGTGGGTGAGGTATAAACAACAATGAGAATGTTGGCTAGGTTTAAGAAAAGCAAAAGCATTGAAAGGTGTCGTGAGTCTCATGTTGCATGATGCATGTATGTATAGAGAACCAGTCATAAGGGAGCTCCACATGCAGAAGTTGTCAATCATATGAAACAACAGAGAGCAACACATCACGAGTACAAAAGCCCAGCCCCATATAGAAATTAAGAATAGAATCAGTGGCCTCTTTAAACATGCATAGGGGCAGTTCAATGGAATAGAATGCAAGTGTATGTGCAGAAAACAGGTTCAGACCTTGCATGCCATGTACATGTGTTTGTGTGTGTGTAGTGCGTACCATCATTAGACAGGTTTAATGTTTGTCATGGTGTGCGTGCATGTGTGTAAGTGTATTGTACATGATTATGCATGTGTTGTGTGTGTATGTGTGTGTGAAAGATTCATTGATGTGAATGCACAGGAAGGCTTATGCATGTGGTATTGCATACTGTTCTTCTTTGGCACACATTACAGTGTGCATGAGAGTGTATAGAAGACATAATGGGACAATGGTCTCCCATTTCATAAAAAGTTATATGGGATATGCTGTATGTACAATGTACAATAGCATCATATTAGACAATTCTTGTGGCTACATGTGCATGTACGTCAAAGGAGGATGTACAGAGAACCAGTCATATGGAAACTCGGAGAGTTGCCAAAAGTATATAGTTTCATTTACACAATGTGTGAGTGTGAGAGTCACTGTGAGGTCATGTTTACATACTCTGTTCGATCTGAGAGTGGTGAGAAATAAGAGACCAAACACTTTGCAAGACTGGTACAGAAGCTGAGTGTGGCATAGCATATAGAACAAAGAGTGGTTTATCAAGGGTTATGCCAAATGGGAAAGGGTGATGTGGGTACACAGGAGCGTAAAAGCCTTCATTCACTGTGTCATGTTGCATAGTGTTAATATTTGCCATGTGTATAGTGTGTGTGTGCCGAATATGGTGTACAGGCTATTTATATAACAATGGAAGCGTGCACAGCTGAATTGTGTAATCACGCACATTTATGAAACAGTGTGAGAACAAAGTCACTGCAAGTGGTACAAGCCCAGTCTCTCCTCTCTCTCTCTCTCTCTCTCTCTCTCTCTCTCTCTCTCTCTCTCTCTCTCTCTCTCTCTCTCTCTCTCTCTCTCTCTCTCTCTCACTCTCTCTCTCTGTGTCTGTGTGTGTGCATGATGAATATAGTACATGGGGCTATTTAACAATGCAAGTGTGTGCACAGGTGTTTCAATTCTTGCACATGTGCACTTTGTGAAAACAGTGTGAAAAATAAGAACTCAAAGTCACTGGAAGTGGTACAAGCCCAGTCTGTGTGTGTGTGTGTGTGTGTGTGTGTGTCTGTGTGTATGCATGATGTAACAATGCAAGTGTGTGCACAGGTGTGCGCATTCATGCACATGTACACTTTATGAAAACAGTATGAAAAATAAGAACTCATTTGAAGTCACAGCAAGTGGTACAAGCCCAGTCTGCATGTATGTGTGTATGTGTGTGTGTGTGGGGGGGGGGGGGGGGGGGCATGCAGTGGCATGGATGTGTTGGTGTGTGCAAAGGTACAGTAGGTAGGTGTGTGGCAGGTAACCATGCAAGTGTGTAGTGCATAGTTCAAATGCTACATGTATGTGAGCTGAAAACTGTGAGTTCCTGCAGTTAGCCAAGTGGATGTGACAGGAATGAGGTTAAGCAAGCAAATGTGAGAAAGCTTTATAATACACTACTAGGAAAGGGCAGGTACTGAAGTATGAGGCAAGTGAGTAGGAAAAAAATCCTTACGCTTGTTGTGGTGCGTACTGCCTTCCACGACATGGGAGGCAGCAACAACCATCAGGCTGACAACCACCATTCACTTGGATCCGTTAGTTCGGTACAATCATCATACATGTATGAAGTGATAGTTCGTCTTCTTTGACCTGTTTATACACTGAGAAATAAATAAATGTAATAGGTACATCATGTATAGGAGGACCTCTCAATTTACAAACCAAATTTGAAACACTTTCATTACTCGTGTCGAAAGTTATGACAGGTTTAAACCCTGTGGGGTATCAGGACATTGCAATACTGGAACAGAGCAAATGCAAGACCTCTCAATGTATTTGCTGTATGGTAATGGTGTAGCATTAAGTGTAAAAAAAGAGGACATTGATAGCTTTAAACATTTGGAAGTTACATGTATAACTATTTAAATGCAAAGGATTTGTATAATATATGGATATGACATTTTGTTGTGAACTGTTCCGTATGTATCTGTGTTTAAATGTATGTGCTAAGGAATGTAAACGTGGATATCACTACAGTATAGTGTCTAGTAAACCTGGGATGAAGGTGTGTATGTGTTTTGTTCCCTTCCCTCACAGGTGTGACATCATCAAAGATGACATGTTTTGAAGGTCTATCATCTACCACACTCTCCCAGTTACAGTCTGTGGCAAGGCTAGCCTACCAGGGCACACTAAATGACCAATTGATATTCCATGATGTGCAAGATAACATTGAATCCTTAGGTATGCCAAATGTGCTATATGTATGTATCAATGACATGCATTTGGTAATTGCTAAAGGTGTGACCTTGGTATAGATAGAGTCATTTGTGTCAACCATATGATCTTTTCTGATAATTATAGAAACATTACAAGTTGAATGTTCAATTTCAATTTGTCCCCAATGACCATGATGTTCCTACCATGTGCCCATTCATTCCTTGTATCCATCAGGTCTACTCCAGAAGGTACCACAACTGTACTCGACAAGTTCCCCTCATGCTTCATACAATTTTATACACAAGACTCTCCAGGAGTTCCTCACTGCATGGTATGTTTCATCTCGACCAACATCAGAACAGAGGGTCTTTGTGAAAGATTCCTTAACCAAACCTAACATGGCTATGACTGTACGGTTCATGGCGGGCCTTACCAAGTTCCAGACATCATCAGAGAATATGGATGACTTGGCAGACATTGTCATTTCATTGGAGACCACTGACATAAGAAGACTAGTAGAAAACCTGCATTGGATGTTTGAAACCCAGAACCCCACCTTCATTCAGAGGCTGATGGGAAATAAGGAGCAAACTCTCGACTTTTCAGGGGGTCATTTGAATCCATATGATCTATATGCACTTGGGTACTGCATCGTCAATAGCTCCACACTGTGGTCTTTGGATTTGTCGTTTTGTGGTTTGACTGATGAGTGTATGAGAATGCTGTTCTTGGTGGACAATGGAAAAGCCTTTCACTTCATCACAAGCTTGAATTTATCAATGAATAAAGGATGTGTAACTAGTTCGACATCCCTATTAGGTAAGTCCTGTTATGTTCTTATTGATGTGTACTATTTACTGTACACAGGCCCTGGAACCTGCATGTATGTAGCTGAATCATTGTTGAAATAATCCTGCATGAGTAACTCTCAATTGTCCATAAGCCCCTCTAACTCTGATGTGGGTCATTACAAGTGTGAATAAGTGATTTGAGTGCAATGTGAACAGAGCAGCATACATGGAAGGGGAGGGAACATATAGTATTATCTTTCCCTACATCCAAGGTGTCTCCATCAGGTATTTATCTGACCCATCTATTACCCATCCACTGCCCACCCATTAATTCTGGGCTACCCACTTGTGAAAATGGTATTATAATGGCTCCACCCACCTCCAGTGCATACATGTACATGTTATTTGAAATTTCATATGGCTCATTAAAGTGTTCTTTCAGCAAATAATCTCTGTAATTGTACTGTCATGGCAAAAATCATCCTACAATATAAATAGCAGTTATGATGAAATAATGCTCTGTTAATAATCATCCCACACATGTAAGTACTGCTAAAATCATCCCATGATTATTATGGCAGGGCTAAATTTGGCTGCAAATTTTGTTCTACTGTACATATATGTGGATATGAATTTTGGATACATGTATTCGGCAAAGATTACATGTGTATGCTTTATGTATTAGCTGCCGTTTTACTCTACCTAAAGTAGTATGACATTAACAGATAATTAGAATTACAGATTTACATCTTAACAATGCACAAAAGGCACCTGCTGGGATAGGAAAAGTTGTGGTATAGTAAAGACAAGGTTCGCTATAAACACTTTGCTAGAAAGTATGATATGGCTGTCAAAGAATTCATCTTGTCTCAGGAAAACAAGAAGAAAAGCTTATAATCTTTCTATTCATATGTAAATTCCAAGCTTACTACACTGTACCTCTCACTGTATACCCCATCTCATTGTCTCCAATGACAATTCGGCTGTCTCAAATCATGATAAATGTACTGTGCTTAATGATTATTTTTACTGCTGATGACGGTTTGCTCCCAGAATTTGTGCCTTGTCTCTCTGAAAACAATTCCATAAACTGTGTTCTCTTCCCATTTGACAAGGTTCTTAAGACTTTAAAATTATTGCCCTCAAAATGTTCTAAAACTCCTGATGGCTTCCCCACTTTTTCCTTAAAGTCTTCCCCAGCTATTGCTTTCCCACTATCACTCCTTTTTGAGATGTCTATGAGTACAGGACATATACCCTTAGTTTGGAAGACTGCATTTGTACAGTATGTCCTGTCTTTAAAAAGGGTTCACGTAAACAGCCCATGCATAGTAACTATAGACCAATCTCACAAACGTGTATCCTTTGTAAAGTTATGGAAAGTATTATATCATCTTCTATGATATCCTTCCTTCGTACTCATAATTTTATCTCACAGGATCAGTTTGGATCAGTTTGGTTTCCTCGCTCGACTTTCTGCTTGTACTCAGTTATTGATAACTCTGAACAATTGGACATTTAATGTTGACTACGGCATGAAGGTGGATGTTGTGTATACTGATATTGCTAAGGCCTTTGACACTGTCTCCCATTACAAATTATTGCTAAAGGTTGAGGCTTATGGCTTTAAATAGTGGATAAGAGCCTTTTTAAATGACCGCACACAATGCGTATATGTAGGACTTGATGTATCATCTCCTACATGTACATGTAAATCCATCACCAGTGGTGCCTCAGGGTTCTGTCCTTGGCCCTCTCTTGTTTCTGATATATGTCAATGACCTTCCTAACCATGTCCAATCTCCAGCTGGCATTAAAATCTTTGCCGATGACATAAAACTGTATCTTGGTTATACTGAAAATCAAAATACGTATGCAATCCTTAAATCAATTTTGTTCATGGTCCAAGACATGGCAACTGACTGTTGCTTATTCCAAGTGCTCTGTCATTTCCTTTGGTTCTCATGGTTATGAGCCTACTTCACCTTACTCACTTTCTGGTATTCCTTTGCAATTCGTATCAACTATAAGAGATCTTGGGGTGTGTTTGAATTCAGATCTTACACCAAGTATGCACTGCTCAAATATTGCCACCATGCACTGCGCCACAGCATTTAGTATGCAGAGTTGTGCAGAGTCTGCATATCAACCATATGCAGATGGGTATCATTGAAGTGTTCATATGCAGACGTCTGCATATGAACACTTCAATGATACTCATCTGCATATGGTTGATATGCAGACTCGGCACAGCTCTGCATACTAAATGCTGTGGCGCAGTGATGGCTTTCAATAGGAGCTGTCTTCTCTTAAAATGCTTTCATTCTAACGATGTGTCTCTCCTTGTGCGTCTATATAAGGTGTATGTTTGTCCCCTTCTGGAAAGTAATACCCAAGTTTGGAATCCCTGGTTCCATAAAGATATTCAATGTATTGAATGCGTTCAGAGATTTTTCACTCGTGCAATAATCAAACGTGCTGGTATACCATATATGGATTATGATGATCGCCTTGCAAACCTGGGTTTACAGTCCTTAGAGTACAGAAGAGTCTTCTACGACCTTGTCATGTGCTACAAGATCTATAATAACCTGGTTGATTTACCTTTTGAGAGTTTTCACCAAACCGGCTAGGTCTTATTCCATCCGAGGTCATCCTTGTATCCTGCGATCCAAACATTTACCCCATCATGCATTCCGAGCGCATTTTTTCACTGAACGTGTGATACCTATATGGAACCACTTACCCCATGATGTTGTCACTTCATTGAACATTACAGTTTTTCGTACCCGACTTAGATCTGTTGACCTATCACCCTTTTGTATGTTATCTCCCTTCCATGTTTAGGCAGTTTGTAAGTGCACGTACACATCGTGCCACTGCTTGCCTTTTTGCATATGTACATGTATGTGTGTTTTTATGTATGCAATCAATCAAATCAAATCAAATCAAATCAAATCAAATCAATTTCAAAATGATTCTCACTCTTGGTGATAAAAATTGATGCATTGTGCATTATGAAGTTAAGGACCAGCAAAAATAGATTTATGCAGGCTCATCTGCAATCAATTGGAAAATAATCACCTCTGATCCTTAGTACAGTGAAAGGGGGCATGTGAAATTCCAATCTTTGATGTCTGTTTGAGATTAATATGGCTTCCAAGTACACCTCTTCTCTTGGCAATCCCTGCACACAGGCAAATAGTCAATTATATCCACTTTCTCTTCATGCACTACTGTAAAACATACATGTAGGTAGGGCACTGCTCATTTGATACTAGAAAGTCTGTCACAGGACAAATTTCTTGTGTCTTATACCCTCTGGTGGAAGTTAACCTTATCTTATGCAAGCATGAGAAAGCATGTCTTTTCTAGTGCTCGCAGTGGCTTCATTGAAGTGCTACTTCATTTGCACCATTGCCTAACGAGTTCAATCCCTTCAACTGCCTGGTTAGAGAAACGATACTTGGAGTCTGATTTTGCAATTTTTCTGTGCACAAGGCAAGAAGATTCCTTTAAGTTGATCATTTCCATCAAACTCTTCAATCTCTTCCGTAGCTTCGTAATACAGATTGTAGACACCAGTGCACCATAAATAGTGCAGGTGTTAGGAAAAAGCTGTTCACTAAGTGTCACCACATTGGACATCATCACCTTTCTCCTGCAACCTCCATAGCTCTCACTATGAGGTCCAACATCACTCTTAATGGTTTGGTCATCTGGCTCCACATTACTGGGTGTGGGTAAGCTGTCACTCTCATCATTTCTGATGTTGGGTGGGTCATCACTCTCAACGTCTCTGGTGGTGGTGTATCATCAGCCATCACTTTATTGGAAGTAAGCAGGTCCTCAAGCAAAGCATGACCATGGGGTGATTCTTAAAGAATGGTGATACATCTTGAAGTGACCTTTTATACACGTACATGTATATGAAGCTCAAATTATAGCACCTTCACTACTGATCAGTTGATATCTATCGTCTTAATAATTAACACTATATAAACTATCTATCATATGTCTCTTGGAGTTTCCTATCTGTCATCATCTTTCTCCTAAAATTCTTTTTCATAACTAGCCCTATTACTGGAAAGAAATCTGGCATGGCATGTTTTGAGTATTTTGTTTCTTTTGAGCATCAAGAATGTGCTTTTTTGCATTTTCCTAAAAGACTTGATGTTGCTTTGAATTGTTAAAATTTCTAGGATCGCCCATCACTTGATACAATTCATCACTAGATTTCTTCTGCAACTCTATGTCAACAATCATAGAATTGCTTGATGACCAAACGTTAATCGAAATGTTGTTTACATGTACATGGTTGATATGGATCTTGATGTAAAGTACACAAAACAGTGCATGTGTCTGTCTGGTCGAAGCACTCATCCAGACCACTTGACTGTGAATAATGTAAAGCAAATTGCATGTGTCTGTCTCATGTTGAAGAATTCAGCTAGACCATTTGTCTTAAACCTTCCTACCAGTAGGTTTACCACATGTATGTTTATTGAACAGAATGGGGTGCACATGTATGACTTCATTGCCCTATCATTCTAAAAGTATGTATGACCAAAGGGGTTGCTAAAAATTATTTTTAAAACTTTTAAAAGTTCCAAACACAAGTGTGAAAAAGATGTATTTTCGTTGATCAAATGTTATGTGCAGTACTCTTGCTAAACCTTGCTATTATTTTCTACCAACATCCATCCAGTCTACATATCATCAACCCATTTCATCTACTGTATGAAGCATACTCAATGTTCACACATTTATGTCAGTTGTTGGGAAGGTTTAACATATGCTTCACAATTTGGCAGGGACATCGATCTAATCTATTTCATCCAGAAAATGTTAGCATGACTAATCTTACTGGGAGGTGTTTAAACCCTCCCCGCAAGGATATAAAATGTTTCATGGCAAGAAATTAAACAACTGCAATTGGTTGTGCCAAATCATTGACTTTTAACTTCTCATTCCCCCTAACTGTAAATCTCTGCAGACATCACTACATCTACTTGTGATTCATTGCCCAACGTTAGTATTATATAATATTCAGTTACTAAATGACAGAACAAAGTTATGTAAATGACTAAGGGCAATTCATCTGGACCCCTCCCCCTGCCCTGTTCGTCCCCACATGCAGTACATGTTTTGCAATTTCGCAACTGAAATCACACTTTAATTAGTTAACAGTTCCCTTATAAATAAGCACACACAAACCCTTTACATGTACATGCATGTAGCTTGTATAATACATGCACACACCTCTTCTACTGGAGTCATCACTCTGATAGAATAACACTTTTTACGTAACGTTTAACAATAGCACACACCTACACTGTCCACACAATGACCATAGCTACATGTATGTTAGACACACACCTTCACATAGCACACATTGATTCAATGCCTGACCCTCACATGTGTCACGGTCTACATCACATTAAGTCTCAACATTGTGGACATTGCATATGTCATGTCAGAGTGTTTGTCTCTCTTCACACAGGTATGATGTTGAAGAGAAATACTACTCTTAAGGAACTGCACCTTGGGGAATGTGGACTAGAACCAGAGGGATTAGAAGAAGTGATGAAAGGTGTTGAAGTCAATACCAAGTTGGAAACCCTGAACCTTTCGGGGAATATCATTGATAACAAGAGAGCATCATGCCTTGGTAAGAATGACATCATTCTTTGAGGTTTTGTATTAATGTCCATATGAAAGAGCTTTACATCGTATCGCTCTCTGACTACTGTAATTATATTGAAAACACATTAGTGTGTAATTATAGTGTTTCAGTGTGTATCTGTACAGTGTGCATAATGAAATTGAACTCTAAGCTAAAACAACTGCAAAACTGCTAATTTTACATTAGCTGTTGAAAATTCTGTTTATGGCTGAGAAGAATATCATGACATGAACATTGAATTACAAGGATAAAGATTTGACGTCAAGTTAGCATACACAAATTACATAATGTGGTTATTGTACAGATTGCACAGCACTTAAAAAAATTTCCAAAAACTTGTTCAGTATCCAACATAGAGTTTGCTATTGTTGCATACTGAACGATGTCTGTGTATATGTATGACGCATGTATGTATAGTATGTACTTTGTATAATCTACGAATAAGGGAATGAGTTTTCTTGAAAAGTTTCTTGAAAAGTTGAGTAGAAAACAATCATATCCACATGTACTGTATGTTTATTGAACAGAGGCATGGGGTGCACATGCACACATCTGCTTTGTTCATAAATGATCAATTCCATTTTGCACACTTGCATTAAAATGGTTTGAGTGTATGTATGTACTGGTACATGTATGTGCATGTAAACTAATGTATTTACTGTATAGCTGTATGTACAGTGAATGCAAGTGTTAGCGTTAGTGTGTTGACTTTTGCTCCACTTTCTGATTGGAGAAGTGTACCAGAAATAACTTTTGATAGGATGTAGATCAAACTCTGTTATATTGAAACTAAGATTGTGGGTTCGGTCAAATTTGTTTACATCATGTAAATAATCAAGCTAATGAAATGTAATTAAAAAAATCAACCACTTTTCAAGTTGAACCTATTTACTCATGTATTTTGAAAATTAAAAACAAATTTTACGCCACGAAAAACTGAAAATAAAGTAAAATTACTTTGCATGTGCAGTGAATGCTCGTGCGCAAATTGAGTCGCGGTAGATACCTTTAGTTCCCAAGCCCATTCCTTGCTTTCATTAATTTTCGCCGGCCTAGGTGTCTAGATCGAGCTTTCGCTGGCAGTGTGTGTGGCACTTTGATTTTGATCGCAGAGAACGTAACCCTGCACACTTACATCTCATGACATCTCACTTAGCGTACATTCATGCACGTTCAGACTAGCCGTAGCGTGCAATACGACCGATTATATGTATAGCCAAAGAATGCAGAATAGGATGCACACCAAATAGCGCAACAGTGGCACACAACGCTTGGGATAACAAAACACACCGCACAAACATTTTGGTGAGTTATGGCAATGTACGTTCCATGCAGTGTTAGTCCAAATGTACGGATGCAAAGACACGCTCATTGCTACAGGTCACGAAACACCAACAAAATAACGATGCATGGGTCGTACATATCAATCGCGCGTCTAGATGGCCCGCACTAGGTTAACGAGTATGACATTCTAAAATTTGTCACTTGTAGTTTGATCTGTTGGAGCTAATGAACTGGCCAGTTCGATCGCATTGGCGATCGAAAGTTACATGCTGCGATGTTGATCAAGACCCAACTGGGCCTTATACTGTTGTATCGATTCTGAGTATCGAAAAAATCAGCTATTAGTGAGATATCTGTCCTTTAAGAGCTTGATTAAGTACATGTAGCTGCTAAAGACCTTTTTTGAGCCAGTAGTACGACGATGAATTGGTTAATCAGAGGTTAGCAAAAGATATCCTATTCATGCGTGTCTCATATGGTGGTTTTCATCTTGGTGTAGCTCTGTGGCCATTTGTACAGTGGGAAGAAATGAGTCTCTGTTTGTGTGGTTATGTGTATTTCTGTGTGTATGTATGTGTGTATATATGTGTGTGTGTGTGTTAAACTGCATGTGGTAAAAATCCACTCAAAGGTCTCGACCATTCTTCCCTAGTTTGACCCATCCATTGCCATGCACTAGATGAGTGTTGTGTCCTGTGTGTATCTATATGAGTGTGCATGTGTGTGTCTATGTGAGTGTCTCTTTGTGTGTCGGTGTGTATCTGTGTCAGTATGTCTGTGAGTGTGTTGTGTGTGGTAAAAATCCATTTGTGTGCGCGTGTGTTTCTGTGTCTGGCTGTGATGTGTGTCTGTGTGAGTGCATTTGTGTGTATTGTGTGTTACCCTATGGTACCCTGTGCATGTGTGCATTAACTTGTGTGTGGTAAAAATCGATGTGTCTGCTGTATGTCTGTGTTTGTGTGTCACTTTTTGTCTGTGGGTCAGTTTGTGTGTGTGCATGTCTGTGTGTGAGTTTGTGTGGGTGCCTGTGAATGTCTGTGTGTGTGAGTTTGTGTGCATGTCAGTGTGTGTCTGTATGTGTATGTGTTTGTGTGTGTATCTGTGTGTACATTTGCATACTTTCTGTATGTGTGTTACCCTGTGCGTGTTTGTATTAACCTGTGTGTGATAAAATATCCACTCTACAATCCAAAGGTCTGGACCATTCCTCTATGCAATACCCTAGTCTACCCATCCATTGCCATACACACTAGATGAGTGTCCCGTGTTTCTTTCTGTGTTTCTTTCTGTGTGGGTCTGTGTGTGCGTCTGTGTGTGTGTCTTTGTGCTCAGTGTGTGTGCATTTGCATGCTTTCTGTATCGTGTTACCCTGTGTTACCCAGCTCAGAGCATGTGTGTAATAAAAATCGACCCTACCATCCAAAGGTCACGTCTATTGCTCTATACAATTCTCTAGTTTCACCCCATTCTACTCATCTATTGCCATGCACACTAGATGAGTGTTGTGTCTTGTGTGTGTATCTATGTGAGTGTGCATGTGCGTGTTTGTATATGTGTCTGTGTGTCTGTGTGCGTGCATTTGTATGCATTCTGTATGTGTGTGTTACCCTGTGCATGTGTGTATTAATCTGTGTGTGATAATAATCCACTCTACAATCCAAAGGTCTCGACCTTTCCTCTACATACACACCCCAAATACTCACACATACACACACACGCCCACACATAAACACACTCCATACACACACTTCTCATCCACACACCTCATTCACACCCTTGCACACACACCCTACATACCCATACACACACCCACACACACACACACACACAAACACATGGACACTTATGAATCACTCCATTGTGGTAAATATTTTAAAATCCATGCAAATGTTAAAATAGGCTGACACCATGTCAATGAAGAAGTCTGAAGCATGGGCATGGAATTGAATGGTTTAGTTAAATTACAACAGATGCTGATGCCATGCGAGGATTGTACCCAACTGGACCCTAAACTGTTATATGGACATGTGTCTAAATTATCAGCTATTTGTGAGATATCTATGTTAAAAGCTTGATTAAGTACATGTAGCTACTAAAGACCCTTTTTGAGCCGGTATGTCAGTTGGTTAATTGTAGGTTTAATAGCAAAATATGTCCTACATGTATTTCATGCATGTCCCAAGCTCTGTGGCCATTGTACAAATGAGTCTCTATTTGTGTTGTTATGTGTATTTGTGTGTGTGTGTGTGTGTGTGTGTGCGTACATGTGTGTGTGTATGTGTGGGTGTGTTAGTATGTGTATGTGTGTGTGTGGGTGTGTTACTCTATGCAATTCCCCACATTGACCCCACTCTACCCATCCATTGTCATGCACGCTTGATTGATAGACGAGTGTCCACATGTTTCTTTCTGTGTGTGTCCGTGTCAGTGTGTGTCAGTGTGTGTGTGTGCTAGTCCGTGTGGTGTCTATGTGCGTCCGTGTGTTTCTGTCTGTGTGTTACCCTGTATGAACCTGCGTGTGGTAAACATCCACTCTAGGATCCAAAGGTCCATCCTTAGCCATGCACTCTTGATTGAGTCTCTCTCTCTCCTCTCTCTCTCTCTCTCCTTCTCCTCTCTCTTCTCTCTCTCTCTCCTCTCTCTCCTCCCTCTCTCTCTCTCTCTCTCCTCTCCTCTCTCTCTCTCTCGTCCTCTCTCCCCTTCTCTCTCTCCCCTCTCCATCTCCTCTCAGGCTCTACGTCTCGGTAGACTCCTCTCTCTCTGTACCCTCACCTCCGTCCTCGTCTATCATCCTCTCCTCTCGGTCGTCTCTGCTCTCTCTCTCCCTCTCTACTGGTCTCTCTCTCACACTTCGGAACTCTTCTCTCTTCTCTCTCCTCTCATCTCTCTCTCTCCTCGTTGCTTCTCTCATCTCTCCTCTCTCTCTCGCTCATCAAAGCCCATCCATTGTATGCACAATTAATCATGTACATGTGCTAAAGACCTTGTGTTCTAGGTCATTTGTGCCTGTTGTAATTTAGCAAAGCTATCCAATTCATGTCCCATGATTCAGTCGTCTTCATCATGCGTCAACCTATTTTAAGATTTGCATGGATTTTAAATTATTTGTCACAGTAGAGTGATTCATGTGTGTGTGTGTGTGTACATGTATGTGCATGTGCAGATGTATGGTGTGTGTATGGGGTGTGTGTTGACAGTGTGTGTACGAGGTGTGTGATGTGCATGTGGTGTGTGTGTGTGTGTGTGTGTGTGTGTGTGTGTGTTGTGTGTGTGTGTTGGTTTGTGCTTGGGTGACCATTATGGTTATGTTAAGCCCACCCTCCCTTCAGATGAATTGTGTTAACTACTCTTTGTAGGTAATTGAAATTAATTGTGTGGTGATTCCTTTATCTGCTTACAGGTTTCCAGTATACTAGAACCATTACTTTACAGGCCTTTAAAGTTAGGGTATATGTTTTGTTGCATGTCTTAACTTAATGCTATTACTGGAGATGATGTGTTTCCCAACACCTGTCCACAAACCAAGGAATTGTATAGAGGAATGGTCCAGACCTTTGGATTGTAGAGTGAATTATTATCACACACAGATTAATACACACATGCACAGACACATACAGAAAGCATACAAATGCACACACACAGACACACAGACAGAAACAAATACACACACACTCATGCACACTCACATAGATACACACACACACATGACACAACACTCATCTATAGCTGTAGAAATACACATAACCACATACACATAATACACTCATTCTTCCCACTATACAAATGGCCACAGATCTACACCAAGATGAAAGCCACCATACATGTATGGGACACGCATGAATAGGACAATCTTTTGTTAACCTCTGATTAACCAACTGATCGATGTACTATACTGGCTCACAAAGGGTCTTAGCAGCTACATGT
>JABACO010000002.1:7128942-7212045 GCA_013339895.1 Ephydatia muelleri | reverse complement strand
GACACTATACTGTAGTGATATCCACGTTTACATTCCTTAGCACATACATTTAAACACAGATACATACGGAACAGTTCACAACAAAATGTCATATCCATATATATACAAATCCTTTGCATTTAAATAGTTATACATGTAACTTCCAAATGTTTAAAGCTATCAATGTCCTCTTTTTTTACACTTAATGCTACACCATTACCATACAGCAAATACATTTAGAGGTCTTGCATTTGCTCTGATCAGTATTGCAATGTCGATACCCCACAGGGTTTACACCTGTCATAACTTTCGACACGAGTAATGAACGTGTTTCAATTTGGTTTTGTAAATTGAGAGGTCCTCCTATACATGTACCTATTACATTTATTTATTTGTCTGTGTATAAACAGGTCAAAGAAGACAAACTATCCTTCATACATGTATGATGTGATTGTACCGAAACTAACGGATCCAAGTGAATGGTTGTCAGCCTGATGGTTGTTGCTGCCTCCCACGTCACGGAAGGCAGTACGCACCACAACAAGCGTAAGGATTTTTTTTCTACTCACTTGCCTCATCCTTCAGTACCTGCCCTTTCCTAGTAGTGTATTATAAAGCTTTCTCACATTTGCTTGCTTAACCTCATTCCTGTCACATCCACTTGGCTAACTGCAGGGATGCTATAACTCACAGTTTTCAGCTCACATACATGTAGCATGTGAACATGCACTACACACTTGCATGGTTACCTGCCACACACCTACCTACTGTACCTTTGCACACACCAACACGTCCAAGCCACTGCATGCCCCCCCCCCACACCAACACACACACACACACACATACATGCAGACTGGGCTTGTACCACTTGCTGTGACTTCAAATGAGTTCTTATTTTTCATACTGTTTTCATAAAGTGTACATGTGCATGAATGCGCACACCTGTGCACACACTTGCATTGTTACATCATGCATACAACAGACACACACACAGACACACACACACCAACACACACACACACACAGACTGGGCTTGTACCACTTCCAGTGACTTTGAGTTCTATTTTTCACACTGTTTTCACAAAGTGCACATGTGCAAGAAGTGAAACACCTGTGCACACACTTGCATTGTTTAAATAGCCCCATGTACTATTGTCTATTTGCATCCGTGTGTACCCTGTACAGGTATATGTGTACAGGGGAGCACAAATTACTACCCTACCTTATCTTTGTAATTAATCACAATTGTAACTCCAAAATCAATACATGAGTACACAATACATTAATAATAGATGGTCAATTAAACATACAATAAAAATTGATTGTTATCTGTCAATTAAACTAATTAGAAAAGTAAATAAAACTTCAAAAAAATAATAAATCTTAGCGAGTGGTTTTGATGGAGAGAAGAGCAGGTGCGCGTGTACGCAGAACGCAGAACAAACGGCGAAGCGCGAGTAGTAGAGGCGCGAGTACTAGTGGAGGTGTGAGTACTAGTGGGGGCGCGAGTACTAGTGGAGGCGCAAGTACTAGTGGAGGCACGAGTATTAGTGGAGGCACGAGTACTAGTGGAGGCGCGAGTACTAGTGGAGGCACGAGTACTAGTGGAGGCGCGAGTACTAGTGGAGGCACGAGTACTAGTGGAGGCGCGAGTACTAGTGGAGGCACGAGTACTAGTGGAGGCGCGAGTACTAGTGGAGGCGCAAGTACTAGTGGAGGTGTGAGTACTAGTGGAGGCACGAGTATTAGTGGAGGCGCGAGTACTAGTGGAGGTGTGAGTACTAGTTGTGGAGGCATAGGTAGAGGAAGTGTCCAGTTGCATGTTGTTGATTTGGATGCATATAAGTGATTTGAATTTGAATTTATTTTGCAATAAACATCATTCTTCTACATAGGACTAATTTGTGTACACCTGTACACATTTTACTGCAAAACTTTCTTGATAGAACCACATGAATAATTTCACAATACATAGTTACTATATCATGCCCTCTATGACTTTCAAGACTTTTTTGAAAGCATAATACTACTAACGTAAAGCAATGTAATTTGTGTACAGGTGTACACAATTAGAGCATTTGAAAGTAAAGTGATTACTCAAAAGAAACAGCATTTTTGTAATGTACATACAAACAAACTATATGTATAAAATTTGACTTATTGAGAATGCTCCCATCATGTTTTTTAAATCTCTCACTTTTGCAGTGTTCTGTAGTGCTGTGGATAACTGAATTATGAACAGTTATTGCAATAAGCCAAAATTAGCATATTCATGAGAAGTTTAGCCACAATTTAGCATCACCACAGGGGGTATAGATTTTCAAATATTGTGTTAATGCTCACTCCTGGTATGAGATATGATGCAACAAAATGAATGGGGTAATTTGTGTACCACTGTACACACTTCAGGATGCCAAATAGACACTATATTCATCATGCACACAACACAGAGAAGAGAGTGAGAAGATAGAGAGAGAGAGAGAGAGAGAGAGAGAGAGAGAGGAGGAGAGATAGAGAAGAGAAGAGAGAGGAGAGAGAAGCGAGAGAGAGAGAGAGAGAGGAGAGATAGAAGGAGAGAGAGAGACTGGGCTTGTACCACTTGCAGTGACTTTGTTCTCACACTGTTTCATAATGTGCGTGATTACACAATTCAGCTGTGCACGCTTCCATTGTTATGTAATAGCCTGTACACCATATTCGGCACACACACACCATACACATGGCAAATAATAACACTTATGTAACATGTCACACTGAAGGCTTTTACTCTCCAGTGTACCCACATCACCCTTTCCCATTTGGCATAAACCCTTGATAACCTCTCTTTGTTCTATATGCTATGCCCACTCAGCTTCTGTACCAGTTTTGCAAAGAGTTTGGTCTCTTATTTCTCACCACTCTCAGATCGAACAGAGTATGTAAACATGCCCTCACAGTGACTCTCACACTCTTATGCACACTCACACATTGTGTAAATGAAACTATATACTTTTGGCAACTCTCCGAGTTTCCATATGACTGGTTCTCTGTACATCCTCCTTTGACGTACATGCACATGTAGCCACAAGAATTGTCTAATATGATGTTATTGTACATTGTACATACAGCATATCCCATATGACTTTTTATGAAATGGGAGACCATTGTCCCATTATGTCTTCTATACACTCTCATGCACACTGTAATGTGTGCCAAAGAAGAACAGTATGCAATACCACATGCATAAGCCTTCCTGTGCATTCACATCATGCATCTTTCGCACACACATACACACACAACACATGCATAATCATGTACAGTACACTTACACACATGCACACACACCATGACAAACATTAAACCTGTCTAGTGATGATACGCACTACACACACACAAACACATGTACATGGCATGCAAGGTCTGAACCTGTTTTCTGCACATACACTTGCATTCTATTCCATTCAACTGCCCCTATGCATGTTTAAAGAGGCCACTGATTCTATTCTTAATTTCTATATGGGGCTGGGCTTTGTACTCGTGATGTGTTGCTCTCTGTTGTTTCATATGATTGACAACTTCTGCATGTGGAGCTCCCTTATGACTGGTTCTCTACACATACATGCATCATGAGACTCACAACACCTTTCAATGCTTTCACATTTCTTAAACCTAGCCAACATTCTCATTGTTGTTTATACCTCGCCCACTCAGCTTTTGTTCCACTTGCAGTGAAATTCGTCTCCTGTTTCTAATAACTACAGTGTAGATGTAGATGTACATGTAGTGTTGAACTACATGTACTGTCAACCAAATCATTTTACTGCAATTGTATAGGGTATTGCAATGGCTGGATGTGAAGCACATTAAGTAGATTTGTAGTGAGTACTTATTGTGGATATTTAATTCCCCTGCATAAAACCATATGTAGATACAATAGTAGTGAGACATTCTAAAGGAAGGCTTACATAGGGATTAATTTTATTGCACCTAAGCTATCAGTGGAGATTGTGGCAGGTCAGGGCCCTTGGTAAGTTTACATGTACTGTACATAGCAGGAAGTTAGTGAAAATATTCATTAGCCAGCTCAATAGACAAAAAAAAAATACATGTATGGTTGTTGTACCCATGTTTCTACAAGAATGGGCTACGTGATGAATATGAATGATCTTATCTAGTAGTGCAGATTATGGTAGGTCAGGGCCCTGGTAAGTTTACACAAACCTACCTAAGCAACTAGTGCAAATATTCATATTCATTTGATTATGCCACACTGCCAAGACCAAAAACCTCATATGGCTGGACTCAAAGAAAACAGTTACACCAAGAGATACAGAAATTGAGAAAAGAATCAGAGGCCTCATGAACTGTTCAACCAGTATACATGTAGATGCAGATTCGGAGGGACAGTGTGTGTGTGTGTGTGTGTGTGTGTGTGTGTGTGT
Source organism: Ephydatia muelleri (assembly GCA_013339895.1). Lineage (NCBI taxonomy): Eukaryota > Metazoa > Porifera > Demospongiae > Spongillida > Spongillidae > Ephydatia > Ephydatia muelleri. Next base: position 7,207,645 of record JABACO010000002.1, on the reverse strand, counting down.
GCATGTGTGTGTGCCATCATCATTAGTGTGTGATATATTTTTGAAGTTCGTGTGTGTCACTGTGAGGGCTTGTACTCTGTGAGCTGAAAACTTTGGGAAATAATAGGCTAAAGTTATTCAAGTGGAACAAAAGCTGAGAATGGCGACAGGTTATGCCCAATAGGACAGGACAGGTTATGCCCAATAGGACAGGACAGGTTATGCCCAATAGGACAGGACAGGTTATGCCCAATAGGACAGGACAGGTTATGCCCAATAGGACAGGACAGGTTATGCCCAATAGGACAGGACAGGTTATGCCCAATAGGACACTTATATTTCACATCATCTCAGAGAACATGTGGTGTAAGTTAAAGCCGTAAACGTCTCATGTTGCATACATTATGTACAGAGAACCAGCCATAAAGGAGCTCCACACGTAAGGAATTGTCTACCACATGCAACATACAGAGGACACACTATGAGTACAAAAGTACAGGGTACAGAAATCAAACGCATGCATAAAGCAGTCAAATGGAATGGAATGTATGTGCATGTGAGTTTGGAAGAGGAGACCTTATGTGCTCTGTACATGTGTGTGTGTGTGTGTGTGTGTGTAAACAGGTCAAATGTTTTTCATGGTATGTGTGCGTACAAGTGTACTGTACATGAGTGTATGTATGTGTTGTACACAACACTCCATTTACGTAACAATGCAAGTGTATTGTACGTGTGTTTGTGTGTGCATGTGTGGTGTACAGGCTATTTACATAACTATGCAAGTGTGTGCAAAGGTGTGCAGTGTGAGAAATATGAACCCAAAGTCACTGCAAGTGGTACAAGCCCAGTCTGTGTGAGTGTGTATGTGTGTGTGTCGTGGGCGTGTTTGTGTGTGCAAATGTACAGTAGGTACATGTAAGTGTGTGGTACGTAGTAATGTCTTGTAAGAACTAGCTAGGAGAACAGAATTGAATATAAGGATTAGTGCAACATAAAGGAATGGAAGAATTAAGGTTAGGAGACGACTGCCTGCATTTGGATCATATTAAAGTCCTAGGGTGTATTTCACAACACAAGATGTCTTTTTTATGTATCACAGTTGAATTGATGAGAAAGTTTGTTTGAACAATTTTAAGATTTATTATTATTACATCAATTCACAAAGCAAGGAACCATAAAGTGCATAGTGTACATCTACCATGTGGTACCACACACTCAAGGAGAGAATTCAAACCATAGCACATACATTTAAGCACATATACATGTACATGTATGTCTACATCTATGAGTCACATCACATAGCCACAGACCAGTCCATAAGATATCACACAGGGAGCACAGACAAATATGCACACTTACTTGAAACACTCATCCTTTTCACAATGGTGGAGAGAGATGGTTCCTCTTTCAATACCTCCATGAACGCCTGGAACTTTGAAGGGTCTGTGGTCACCTGAGCCTCCACTGCATTGATGAGGACTTCATTCTTCCTCTTTGTGATCAGGTCTCTCTGTTGTATCTCATCCCTCACAGACCGAGAGATTATGTCTCTGGAGTACAGTGAACCAGCCAGACCAGCAGGATCCTGAATAGTGCCCACCAGGTCACTGTAGTGCTTCTTCAGTAAGTCGTGACCTACTGTACAATATAACATGCACATTGTAGGCATTATTGAGAAGTATTTAGAAAACACAGTTAATAAAGGAAACATGTGTACCCTATTCAGATATACAGAAAACGCTACTGCATAGATTATTGATAAGTTGAATGAAATATTATGCATTAATCAAATTACATTATGCAATAACTGCTATTTTTAATAGTCAATTAAATACATTTAAGAACAGTGGAAATTTAAAAAACTCATCCAATATTGTCTGTTTAAAAAGACAGTTTAAATAATAGTGTAGCAATTAACAGTAAATAGTCAAGTTTCATCCAAATGACCCTTCAAATTCCAAAGGTTCATAACTGTACAGATAACCCTTTTGTTCCTAAAACCCTACCAGTATGGGTCAAGCCTACTGGAGTCTTCTTTGCATGACGTTGCAGAAGTGTGTTGGTTAGTGCAGTGTATACCTCTGTCAGAGTCTGTGGGGGTTTTCCCTTGCGCTCCTTAAATAGTTCTACAACAATGGCACAGTTGATGGGAACATACATCATACTGTGGATGTGAGGACGCTGTTCAATGTACAGGTTGAACCCATCCTTCAGCTGTAAGTTGTGCTTGAAGGCAAGCTCAATATATTCTCGGATCTCCTTCTTACCAAAGCCAACAATTTCAATGTATTGACACTTTGCTTGTATCGAACACAACAATTGATAAAGGTTCCTGTTGGCTGAAGGACGACTAGTCACTAGAATAGTCAACCTTAAAAGCTCCTCCCCTTTTATAATGCGAGCAAATATTGACTGATCTCCAATTTGAAGTTCTGAAGACAGTTCATCATATCCATCCAGAATGAGCAACACATCCTCCCCCAGAGTACTGGCCATCCACTCAACAACTGACTCTTGTATGACTTTATTTGGATGACAGAACAGCTCTGATATGGTGTGTGCCTTCTGCACCCTCTCATCTCTCAAACGCAGCACAATAACCAGCTGGAAGTGTTGAAGGATTTCCTTCTTTCCCCAACGTCGTCCCAGCTGCCAGGCTAAGGTGGACTTGCCAACACCAGGAATCCCTTGCACAATGATGCAGCTAGCCAATGCACCATCCTCAAACCTGCCAATCTGGACATTGAATGGGTAATACTACTCTTAATACACATGAATGCCAATGACCAACCTTTCTTATTGAAATTCTTTTTTTGCGTCTCATAATAAACTGTAGTTTCCCATTCATCATAGCTTTGGTACACTCATCCTCTTCCGTAAAATCTTCTACTTTCACCACTGTAGCCAGTTTGATGTACTCTTTAAATTGGACAGGTGGCCACTGGTCTTTTGTTCCTTGTACACGTTCATATAAATCTTCCAAATATTTCCTGTATTTCTCCACCTCCTGTGGTACTATATACGGAATGAACAATAATCAATGTCATGATGTGTAGAACTACACATAGAACAGCAAAACAACAATTGATAGGCCTTAAAAGCAACCAGTTGAATACCTGAAGTGCATACATACATCTTTTCTTGCATTAGAACTCTAATGTCTTTGAACTGACTATTACATCATTAAACATGGACATTCATCATGAAAAGTGAATAGTCTTATCCATGTTTATTGCAACCATTAAATCTTTATGCACAATGTTTGCTAGCTGTATCAAATCAATATCTACTGTACAATAACTAATATTTCATAATCAACTCAATATCATGTACTATAGCGTTCTTGAACGTTGCAAGTTTTCCTTTCATAGACAAGGAGCTTTCTATCTCTAAATATCAATGCATTTTTGACAGACCTATAGAAGAACCAAAAAATAATCATTTAGACTGTTATATACAATAACACATGATTTGTGAGGTATTGATTCACTAAACACAATATATGAAAAGGAGCTTCATAAATAGAGGTTACAGTCCACTACACAGCTTGCTGAAGGCAGTAAACTTTTCTATATTGTATGTTTCAATAGTTTAACGACCCTGGCTGGCCAAACTGTACATGTGTTTCCGTGAAAAAGGAAGGGGAGGGATAATGGACCTAAGATACACTGTATGTATACAAAGTGCATATGGGATTGTTTCCGTGAAGAGGGACCCAACACATACATCATAATATTTCTAGTATACGCAATAGAGCTCGCACTGAAATGTATGGCTAGTTAAAAATTCAGAGCCTTACAACTCTATGACAGATACTCCAATCCTCAGTGCGTAAGTAGCAATGTGTACACATAGATGACATTTCAGACTTTTAGAATATTAAAAAATAAATCAAATCATTCGATTCCCTTTGTGTGGAAATGATCTCATATTAAATGATCAAATTCTTAAATCATGATATATACACAAAAACTGTTATATGTACATGTACATGAAATACACATACAGTGAGATGAATGTCGCACCTCTGTGAACATTATATCCTGTCACACATTACCTTTCATTATTCAGTTATTTAGTATGCACAGGCATTTCTTGCACCCTTTCTATGCACTAATGTATATCCCCAGGAGATTACCTTTAGAAGCACTAGATCATTCAAGAAAAAATCATATTCTCTTACCATTGATGTTAACCTACCATTTAACTCTCTGGCTGGTGTTTGCTGCATTGATTGCAGCTTTTCAGCTCCATGCTCTTGTAGTTGACGATCGGGGGAGAGGGCAATGTCTGAGTCCCTATAGAACAAAACACTATCTCTGAGATTGGCCTGTTGAATCTTACATGTGTACATGTAAGAGAATGACAGTATTCAAGCACATTTGTGAGATAACCAAAGGATGGAAACAGTACGTGAGTGAAGAGAATAAATGAGACATGCTAAAATTAAACATTTATTGCAGGTGTGTCATTTTCTTTTTACCCACCCTGCTTCAAAAACCCATATTGCTACTTGTATACAACATTCCTATATCATGTCAACATTAGAGAATGTATGCACTTGGCGGGGAGTTAATTTTTGTTGGCAAAGTACTTAGTAATATGCTTGGTTCATACAGTTTCATTTTTGAATGTCTTAGAAATATATTCACCTTCTTACAGATAACATACACTGTAAGACCGTAATGGTTATGTCACTGCAAAATATGACTGTACCTTATCCAGTATAGTACATGTACCATGTTTTATTTTTGCTACCGCTATAAGAGATTTTTGTTGATGCAAGAAGTTTGTAACTTCATTTGGAAATGAGGAGGACAAGTCTACAGCTCTATTGTAACATCCAAAAACCAATGCAATGATACATGTACATGTACGTGCATCTACATGCATTCTCACACAACCATATAATCATCTGTAGGATACATGCCAGTATTGTGCTTATTACAAAGAATCGCGTTGAATACCATGTCATACATTCTATTCAGTGACATGGATGTAAACCAGCTGTGTAGATGCTGAAGTCAAACCCAGGTGGGGCACTGTGGTGTACGCACATCTTGTGTGTCCATAATTACCTTGCACATACGAAACCATACTTATTATGAAGTGGAAAAAGGCATGCAGATGGAGATGGAGTGTACTGGCATTTTAAACATGTTGTACTACACTAATGTGGGACTACACACTCCTGTTCTGGGAACAAATAGCACTAGTGAAGTCATCTGAACAATACACTCTTCATAAGAAACATAATTACTACAGTAGTAAGTAACAAAACATGTCGTGTACTTATAAACCCACAAGTGCGACAAACATACATGCATCATGAAGTTGCGATCCACACATTTCTTACTTTGTCATGTGCAATTCGTAACGGTTGTGTGTATATGCATGAATTCAAATATGAGCTAGCATGGCATCTCAAGAGTTAACAAAGCATAAACACATATGTTTAAGTCAATACAATTGCAATTCCTATTGAAATTTCAAAGCTGTCTCCAGACAGTGCTTGGAGTATAGAGTGATTTCACAAGGCATCAGTAGGCAAAGCAATTGTGGGAAAGTGTGAAATTCAACTTAGAGATGGTCAGAGATGGTCAGTTAATATTGCTTAGCGTCAAATGCACAAATCTGGAGAACAGAGGGGGTGGGATTTTGTGGGATATTACTCTTACAAACCAGGCGACATGCATGCAGCGGTTTAGGCATTCTGTTCAGCAGTGTAGCAAAAGGCACCTTCAACAGATTAAGGGTTTTAATTCTTTGAACGCCAAGTGCATATAGACATGCATGCTCATAAAATGAGAATTATCTGCCTCACCATTCATGCAGTGCTGTGTGTTATGTTGTGTTGATCAAAATCACTTTGAATATGCATGCAAGTGCAATACTGAACCCCATAGTCATAGAAATGTTTGAACATATGTGGTCCCGGTGTAAGCACATTTTCAGTGTCTATTATAAACCGCTGGCCTTTTGCTACAACAACCCATAATGTGAACTTGCAAAAGAGGGAGTGAACAGGCATGATATACTACACTCATCTGGGCTATGCATTCTTGTTCTTAGAGTATTATTGAAGTGATGCATTAGTGAAGTGAAGTGGAATCATCTGAATAATGGGGTTCTTTAGGAAACATAATTACTTTGTACATAGACTTATAAGGTTGCAAGTGCAGCAAACATATGCAAGGTGACTAATCAACATATTTTTGCACGCAATATCTAAATCATGCATGAAAGGTGTAATGGTTGTGTGTGCATGCATGCATATACGCACTTGGCGTTCAAAGAGTTAAACCATCCATTATTTGTCAACATGACACTTGTAACTCATCGAAGACAACACAATGGCTTCTCAAGGGTGTGTGTCCTGAGCAAACATATAGTGAGCTCACTTTCATTTTGTGGAAGATTGTTTAAAGTACAATAAGAATTCATTAAAGTACAGTATTTATTCTACAAATAGTATTTAACCCTTTACTGTCAAACACAGCCTAAGAATACACAAGTGAAAGCACCACCATAATACCAATTAACCATATACATACGTGGAGAGAGTAAATGTAATGAAAATGCTCATAAGAAGAAATAAGCATAGAAAGGTTGGTTCACATCTGAGGCACTTAGTGTATTATGCAGACAATGAATGACAGGTGTTGTACTGGAGATCTCCCTTACCTATCCTTTAACATCTTTGGCCAGTTAACAGTATGGAAGACTAATAAGCATCTTATCAACACCTAGTATGAGTAGACATGACCCTTTCACTTACCTAATTTGAGTGTCACTTTCGAAAGTCACTAGAATTAGCTTCAAATTAGGTGAGTGAACAGTCATGGTTACACAATATCTTACATGTAGGTGTTGATGGGATGATTATTATAAGCAATCCAAAAGTAACCAAGGCGTTAATAGGAGCCACTGTGTCTATTACACAAGATGCACATGCTTTATGTTTCTTCCATAAATGGAGTGTAGGCCGGGTGTTGAGAGGTGAAATCAGTCAAATGGAGAAAGAATTATGACCAACATTCTGCCAGTGCTGAAGCCCATGTAGAAGAACAGCAAATTTATAGTATTGCGCTATATCGCCTGTATCGCGATTCAGCGAGGGTATTTTTTCAATGAACTGTAACTAGTTCTGACATCAGGACTCCTCTGACATGACTGGACTACATATTCATACGCTCACCTTTCTTCCTCTCCTGAGAGGTTATCAGAGTCGGTAGACTGACTAGGTAGAGTCTCAAGATCACTCGGGTCATCGTAACTGTCACTCAAGTCACTTCCATCACTCCTGTCCCTGTCCATGTCAACGAATAACTTTCAGATGACGATATGATTATTTTGTAACCGGATAACATCGATTTAATCCGTAATTTCAACTTCCGCAAAATAACGACCCACGTTATTGCTACATTCTTATTGACCATCATCATCAATGTGCAATTTCATACTTATAAAAGAAAATAACAATTAAAAAATTGTGCACAACAACAAAACAGAATCTGACGATTTGTACCGGGAGGTATTCAGTAATTGAGGTAGTAAAACTTTGAATAAACTGTCCAACTTGTCAGACAGGAGCTTGAGGGAACGTAAATACTAACTCATTTGTGGCGTGCATGCTTAGGACATGCATTCGAATTATCTGCGCTCAAATGCAATTGCAGCATGCAGCTGTAAAAGGACCTTAAGCTTTGCACACTGATAGGATCTAACAAACGTGAGTTGAGTAGCTTCTGGGGCTCCGCTCGAGGCCTTTTGTAAGTGTTTAGAGCTAGATTTGCTTTCCTTTTACCCTAAAGGTCCGAGGAATAGCTATAGGTTTGATACAGAACTGGCCTCATTTTTTTCTCGATCCCTTTAAATCTTATCACTGACACATCAATCAGTGGTAATTGCTAGATTGCACGTAGAAATAATATATATTAACACTTGAGGCAAATGATTATCGTGGAGATTTGATGGTAACAGCATACTGAGCTGAGAATTGCATTGACGGGGCAGATCTAGGATTTGCGGAAAGCGAGGGGGAGGGGGGAGGGGGGGGGGAGGGGGGAATAAACTAGCCATGTAGATGCTGAAGTCAAACCCAGGTGGGGCACTGGGGTGTACGCACATCTTGTGTGTCCATAATTACCATGCACATACGAAACCATACTTATTATGAAGTGGAAAAAGCAGATGGAAATGGAGTGAAGTGGCATTTGAAACATGTTGTACTACACCAATGTGGGACACACATTCTTCTTCTGGGAGCAAATAGCATTAGTGAAGTCATCTGAACAATGTGCTCTTCAGAATTACTACAGTAGTAAAGTAACCAAACACGTCTTGCACTTATAAAGTGCAACAAACATGCATACATCATGAAGTTGTGATCCACACATTTCTTACTTTGTCATGTACAATTCGTAATGGTTGTATATATGCATGAATGCATATATGAGCTAGCATGGCGTCTAAAGAGTTAACAAAGCATAAACTACAGCTACATGATATGTACTGAAGTCCATACAATGCAATTCCTATTGAAAGCTGTCTCCAGACAGGGCTTGGAGTATAGAGTGGTTTCGCAAGGCATCAGTAGGCTAAACAATTGTGGAAATAGTGTGAAATTCAACTTAGAGATGGTCAGAGATGGTCAGTTAATATTGCTTAGCGTCAAATGCACAAATCTGGAGAACAGAGGGGGTGGGATTTTGTGGGATATTACTCTTACAAACCAGGCAACATGCATGCAGCAATTTTGGCATTCTGTTCAGCAGTGTAGCAAAAGACACCTTCAACAGTGTAAGGGTTAATATAATTCAATCAGATAGCTAAAATGTGAAGTCAAAAGGTTCTTACGTGTGGTGCAGAACAGTTTAGTTGCTCGCAATGCAAAATATATAAATGTACATGTTTTTGATGTGTTATTTATTAAAACATCCATTCTTTGTCCACGGCACTTGTAACTCATCAAAGACAACACAATGGCTTCTCAAGGGGGTGTGTCTTGAGCAAACACATAGTGAGCCCACTTTCATTTTGTGGAAGATTGTTTAAAGTACATTAATAATTCATGAAAGTATTTATTCTATTAAGAATTCATTAAAGTATTATACCCTTTACATTTTACCCGTTCATGTCGAACACAGCCTCAGAATACACAAGTGAAAGCACCACCATAATACCAATTAACCATATACACACGTGGAGAGAGTAAATGTAATGAAAATGCTCATAAGAAGAAATAAGCATAGAAAGGTCGGTATCTGAAACACTTAGTGTATTATGAATGACAGGTGTTGTACTGGAGATCCCCGTATCTATGCCCTTACCTATCCATTAACATAGCCTTTGGCTCGTTAACGGTATGGAAGACTAATAAGCATCCTATCAACACCTAGGATGCGTAACCAATACCCTTTCACTCATCAAATTCGAAGCTAAATCTAGTGTCACTTTCACAATAGATCATCAGTTAAGATTCGATATCCTGGCTGCACAAAAGTATCCAAGGTGTTACTAGGATGCTTAGTAGTCGTTAACGTGCCACCGTGTCTATTACACAAGATACACATGTTTTATGTTTCTTCCATAAATGGAGTGTAGGTTTGACTTTAGCCGAAAGGAGAAAGAATTATGACCAACATTCTGCCAGTGTTGAAACCCATGTAGAAGAACAGCAAATTTATTGTATTGCGCTTGATCGCCTGTATCGCGATTCAGCGAGGGTATTGTTTCAATGAACTGTAACTAGTTCTGACATCAGACTCCTCTGACAGACTGACTATATATTCATACGCTCACCTTTCTTCCTCTCCTGAGAGGTTATCAGAATGTGTGGACTGACGCCCCCTTTTGGGTAGAGGCGCGAGATCACTCAGGTCATCGTAACTGTCACTCCTGTCACTGTCCATGTCAACGAACCTCTTTCAAAATGCCGAATTAATTTGTAACCGGATATATCGAACTATTGACCATCATGATCAATGTGCAATTTTATACTATAAAGAAAATAACAAGAATAAAATTGTGCACAACAACAAAACAGAATCTAGCTGACGATTTGTACCGGGGGTATTCAAGTCCATGCAGTGATTGAGGTAGAAAACTCTGTTTAGAGCTACATTTGGTTTCTTTTCCCCTTAAGGTCCGGGGAATCGCTATAGAACTGGCCTCATTTTTTTTCTCGATCTCTTTATATCTTATCTTTGACACTTCAATCAGTGGTAAATGATAGATTGCGTGTATAAAATAGGTATATTATACTTCATTATCGTGGAGTATTTTGATGTTCGATGTAACTGCACACTTATTTTATAGCGAGCTAAGAATTGCCATGACGGGGCAGATCTAGGATTTGCGGAAAGGGAAGGGGTTGTACGAAGATGGTGTCCAAGTAGGGGGTGGGTGCTGGAAGTGATGTGCCCTTCCTGCAAAGCTACAACTATTAGTAATCAGAAAAAGTGAACAAAAATAATCATATTCATTATACGTCTATCGTAGCCCAATGGATCATGGATGCATCCAAGATTAAATCTAGAGTGCAAAATTGGAAGATGTAACACAAAGTGATCAGAATAAATATATATATGCATATGAAAATTCGGACAAAATTTCAAAACTAGACCAAGGAGAAACCAACGTGGGAAAAAGGGACAATGAAACCAGATATTTTTAATAGACAAAAAAAATATCAAATTATTTTTTGAGCAATACAAAACACTTCCAGGCTCTCATCACACTATGCAGAACACTCTAGCCAACAGGCAAGCCTACAGAATAATAACACTGCATGCAATATGTGAACAAAAACAGTTTGCATTGTCCAAAGACCTATGGACAACATCATTGGTTCACTTCCTTCCAATTGTCCACATGTTTCTCCTTGTCATCATCCAGATCAAGCCTCTTGTTCTCTGTAGAATGCTAGGAAAAGCCTGCAGAGAGCAAAAGTAAATCAACTTGTCTCTATCACCTTCAGACTGTCATGCACATGTACATGTAAGGACATGATTATTATTTACTTTACACTGTCACTACTTTTAATGACCAATTTGGAGCATGACAAGTATTGTTATTGAAACTTATTATCTGCAATGTACATTATGTATGCGTGCTGGGTCAGTTGAGGCAGTTAAAATAACTGTATACGTAAATAATAACTAGAGCCATTGCCATAGACTTCTTAAAAAAGGAGGAATTCAGCTTTCAACATTCTCTGGACAGTATACAAAGGTGGACCTGTTACCCAACGCCATAATGAATTGTGTGATGCTCTAGGTGATTTGGCTACTATTGTGTACAAAGAGGTAGTAAGAGAACCCATTGTGCAGGATGCAAATTATGTCAAAGGTAGACCAGCATTGATTGCTGACCTCAGCATACGAGGAGTGTGGCTACCACAAACTGTGGAGTTGCTAGATATCGTGTCATAGACTATTTTGTTTTCATTCTGAGCGTGATTAAAAACATTAATATATCTTTTTAAAGCTTAGGTAATTTATATCTATGATACAAAATGGGATTAACAAAACTGGCAGTTAAAAAAACTGTAAAGCATTTAAGTACAATATTGCAACTCTTAGATTTACAATTATAATTTATACCAAGATGAAGTTGTTGGAATATATAATACAAACGTATCTAAATCAAGTGTAATGAAGTAATGAACAGATAGAATGAAAAATAGCAAAATGTTTCAAACAATGGAGATACATTATCAATTGCAATTCAAAGCAAAAAGGTATAATACAACAATGCAATGAGCTTTAATAGATGGCAGAGAGCATACCTTGTCTTTTATGTTGATATTTGGTCCAAATGACACCCCTGTCCTGTCAAGAGCTGTCTGACCGTTCTGTATGTAAGTGTTCAAACCTGTGTACATGTATGGTAGTGTGAAATAAAGGATGTACAGTATGCACTCCACTTCATATTGTACTTCTATGCTATGTGATTTAAGATAGGTACACATGCTTCGCCTACATACTAGTATATTATCTCTGGCTGAAATAACGCTGTTACGCTAATTCTCCTGCACTCCAATTCATCGTTACAAGGTTTCAAAGAATGCAATTTTCCCCTGCAGGCCCGATGATATCAGAGATGACTAAATTAAGAGCTTCATCACCTGACTCAGAGCGATTAGCCTTCTAAGTGATCATTTCCACTCGGGTGATGAGAATACTGAAATTAAACACTTAAAACACAGCTGATGCATAAAGTACTAGATTTTTGCTGGTAGCCTAAAAGTAAAAATAATTGGTTCAACATGTTGCATGATACTTAAATGAATATCCGTAATCTTTGTAAATAACATCTGCATTTTCTGATTCCATTTGTATCAATATCGTATTAATGCTGAATTACAAATACAACTTGATGCATGTGTAAAGAATTTATATTCCTGTGATGGAGACAGTGCAGAAATGCATATACTTTAGTTCTATTATGTAACACCTTCTCAATGTATTCTCTATTGGATACCCTATAAAATTAGTACCATTGAATTGAATATCACATTTGACACCATGCAGGTGCTCCTGGCACAGTGTGTACAATACAATACAACCAATGACATACTCAGTGTTCTTAAGTATATTTTGCTCACCATGACAGTGCTCCAAGAGAGCTGAATGCCCACACCATGGCACGAGCCTTTTCAGGATGTGCATTTGAAAAGATGTGCATAAATGCCACAACCTGATGTGAGCGAGGCACAAGTGTTATGCACTTCAAACATCAAAAGGAAAATAAAACAAAATCTGATACATGTACATGTATCTATTTAGTTGTCATCAACTACAATAAATTACCACAAGCAAGGACAATTATGTGCAAGTATTAGTAATATGAGCTAATCTATTGCAATAGTAAATGATAAACAGTGTTTTGATTGGGTTCATTAACCCTTGGCCACACTATAGTAGTTCACATACACACAGTTATTGTAGGACCACAACATGTAACCACAAGGGGTGTTCCTGCTATCATTCCTGTACAGGTGGCACATGACAAATACAACTGTTGTTTTGATACCTACAAGTTCATGAGAAAAAATTGGAGAGGAATTTAACAATGCACAAGAAGTCATAATATCGATTTCTTTAAAATGTGAATTCTCATCTTCTGAGCAATCACATGAGTTATTATTATTATAGTCATGGAAACGTAGTACTCATTAAACAATCATGAGAATTGTTCATGTCAATGAACATGCATACACATTAATACATGATAAACAAACAACATAACAACAAATAACACAAATTATCTTTTAGAGCTTTAATTACATGTTATTAATAGTCATACTGTACATAACTGCAATGCTAAGTGAAGTTTACATACACTTGTACAGAAAATACATTGAATAATAAAGTGGTTATGGTTGACAAAAAATTACAGAAGATGTTTAAGAATGAGTGTTACCTTGACAATGAATGTAGGATACAAAAGTACCTGAAACAACAGTGTGCCATATTAGTTGACAGCTGGATAGAAAGTTACAAGTGTGCAAACACTCTGAAATGCTTCATACAATACAGCACTTGTTCAAATGTACAGTCTCTGCAAAAATTGCCCCACGCATATTTAAAAAAAAAAACACATAGTGCTTTATATTTCAACCAAATTTTCTATACACTACTGTCCATTCAGTAAGCTATTCTTCAAGAGCTAGGCTTAGAGTACACAAGTGCATTTGAAGTAGTACTTTGCAACGACTCACACAATTTAATTTATTACCCATATGAACACATCAGCTGGTAATGGCGTTAATAACACATTCAGCTTTCCATCTTTCTGGGATAATGAACCAGTGGATTTGGAGATGGATTTTGAAAGCAAGGAGCCATTACATTTCTTCTTAAATTGCTGTTTATATTTCATACAGTCAAGGGACAATGATAACAGGTTGTGTGGTGGGTAATCTGTGATACCTGTTTTCTTGACTACGTAAATGCACTAAAGATTTCAGAGGGCAATCTTTGCTTCCAAAAATCCATCTCAACCCAGTTTGTAATGAAACAATCGAATATACATGTATGGATGATGGCATTTATCATGCAAATATTAAAATCTAAAACCAAATTTTAATTTAAAACTTCTAATATGATAAATAAATGATGAATTGTTTTTACGGAAACAAAAGGCAGCTTAGATGTAACTCAAATATGGTACTTGTGCGGTATAAGAAACACTGATGTACATTTATAAAGTTATCAAAATAAATTATGGTTGATGAGTTATGGAACAATCAAACCAAAGTACAGGAAACAAAATTGTGACATAGAATAAGAAAAGCAATTGAAAATCAAATCAAAGAGGTAATAAAAATAGTTGAGCAAACATTTGTATCATTGTATTCAATTTGCTTGTTAAGTTTACGATATAAAAAGTACATTCATAAGTTCAGCAAATACACTGTACATGAATCATATAGAGACCGGCTCTAAAAAAAAACCAAAGGAAAAAAACAAGCACACATGTGTACATGCAGAGATAATATAAGAGGGAATGGAAACACAGCCAATCAACACCAATCAACGCGCGCACTGCTGGAAAGAATCCATACAAGTTGCTATGACCAGAGCTATGACACACATGTGCACAACTCATAACACAAGACAACTGACAAATATATGTGCAATGCAAGCGTAATTAAGAATTAAGTGTTTTTCTAAATCCTTTGACTTTTGGGTAGTTTGTTGCTAAGCATGCAACCTTTATCTTTTCAACACACGCACTAGCATATGAAAAGCCCCTAATCCTTTACCACATCTTGGCAATCATGTTCAGCAGGGCTGTGCTGCAGTCATTGTCCCATGATGTGCTGATGATGCACCAACAAAATAGAACATCTTCACTTTCAGTGATTCTTCTGACAGCTTCCTTCCCCAGGTGAATAGTCAAGCTGAGTACGAAGTACACATTCCATGGTAAAGAACAGCTCAAAGGTCATGTTATTTACACATGCCAAACTACCACAGTTTATGCTGTTCACCCAGTCTGAAGAGCAATGCTGTTGCTCATTGTCATCATCACCGGAGATGAGACTTTCTAAACACAAGATATATAATCCTGTGTTGTTTTGTTTGCTGTTGGCCTCTTTTTGAGCTTCTTTAGAAGGCTCTTTTTAAGTGACCTGTGTTACTTCCAAGACTGACTGCTATTTTTTGCTAGAGCTTCAGCGACGCTTAGGCAAGGGCTGATCGTTGGGCAGTTCTTCAGTACCACCTCGACAGTCACCTCTTTTTGTTCCACGACAAAAAGATGTTACAACCCTTATTGCTTGAGTATTTTTAGAAAACTCTGCCACATTAGGATTATCATGCCTCTCTGTCTCTGGGAGCCAAAAAAGCGTTCTAGTGGATCTTGGCACAAACCTTTGGCTCAAAAAGCTATCAACACCAGGAATTGTAAACAGATGCCTTACTAGATTCAACAAATGACTTGCCAAAAGTTCCATTGCTTTACAATACTACCAGAGTGCATTAACTTACATGTCATTCGAAGCCCATACAAGGTTTCTGCACTTAATAGCATGTTGTTCTTTTCAGCTGTAAAAAATCCACTCCTATTCATTACAGAGTACTCCCATTCCTGCAAATATCCCAAAAATGTTGTTTCCAACCACTAAGCTGGCAAGATAAATACACAAAATTAAATGGAATACACTTTTAATTGTATTACATGGGTAGTACTGTAGGCTGTTTACCTTTAGGCGCATATCTGCACTGGAGGTATATGGGAGTTGGAATGGTTTCAGGCTCCTTACACCATGTGAGTAATTATGCACATTCAAAGCATCAAAAAATCTGTCAGCCATGTTAACAAAACGGTCTCCACATACTAAAAGCAGACCTTTCGAAACAGAGTTACTTAGAACCTGTGTAGATAAATACATAGTGAGAGGATTGCATAACGTGAGAATGAATCATGCATTAAACATTACTTGAGCTGCTAAATCAACTCTCATTTTAGAGAACGGTGTCAGTTTTATGTGTTCATACTTCAGATTTCGTATCATGCAAACACCTTGTCCTGGAGCTACGTCTGTTTCATAAAGATGCTTCAGGTGGTCCCAATGGATAGGTTTTCCATTGCACTAATCAAACCATTATGAAACAGTTTAGTTAGTTTATTTAAGGCTGGTGCCCAGTCCCTACAAACACGTGAACTAACAGAAAGTAACGCCATCCAACAAAATTGTGCGTGTAAATACGTGTGTACACGCTTAAATTTTCACCCTGGAATACAGGTATGTACATGTACATGAATTTAAAAAGCTGATGAAACTAACGAGCAGCTTGAATTTAACTCCCACTTGGTACATTATAGTATAAGATGTGTAATGTGGTTTAAAGTTTGCAAAACGTTCCACCCTCTCACCGGACAATATTCATTGAGGTGTAGTAATGGCTTTAAGATTATTCTGCTACTACATGTATAGCTAAGCTAACTTTATGTTGCTTTACGTGACATCAAATATACTGCACAGTACTGTTTCTCCTATAATTGTTATGAAATGCATGTAGTACTTCACTAAGTATAACAGCCCATGTAATTGTTGAGACAAGAACTTAATTTTCAGCTCATGCAGAAATATAAAGACTACTTATGCAATAATAGTGCCCTCTCTCATTTTCCTGTAGTTTTCAAAACATAGTTCATTGATTTTGAATTCTTTATTCTAATTCTTTGCAAGAATTGTTTGATAATGTTTATTTCGGTACTTTGTTGATGTTCCTATAATTCATCAAGCATCAATTATTTTCATAAAGTACAATTACATCAATCTGCTCTTTTGTCTTTATTAAACAATCATCAGGTTATAGAATAGTTGACATGCCTTCATTACTTTGGTTGCGCATACATTAGGCTCTAAAATGACTTATAACATATATCATTGAATTGATTTTATTTCATACATCATGTGCTTCAGTTTTGCATGTGCTGTAATGTTTTGTTTCTGTTGAATGTTTATTAATAATGCATCAAACTTCTATTATGCTGAATTATCACTACAACTTTGATGCATACAAATTGTGATCTAAACATTTTATCTTCCTATGACACTGCAGTTGCCTTTAAATTATTAAAACATGTATGTCTTGAAAATGTCCTTTTCTGTAATACCGTCTCGACATAATGTTCTACATTAGGTATTATTTTCATTTCTCTAGCTGTTACTTAGTGTTCAACATTGTGTCATACTTTTATTACCATGTTCTTCATTTTAAAGCTGTACAAAGTTAATTTTGATGGTTTATGATATCTTTGTAGTTTCTAGAAATTGTATGAATACTACAAAACCTTGTTTTATATGTAAGTTACTATATGGTATGAACAGTACCTCTTTGTCCAGATGAAGATGATATTTTTAATTAATGATCATCAGATGATTATATGATTATATGTAATGCACACATCCATGCACGCATCCATGTATGAGCACAGGGCCGGGTTGCTACATTTTTCCAATAAAAGACACACCATTATGTATAAAATGGTTCTCTAACCAAATCTATCTTGTGTGTGCAGAAAAGAGATGGTCATTGTTGTGGTGCTTGCAATAAGAGGCTACAAGAGGGTACCAACCACCTGTGTAGTAGCATATGTACAGATGCATCACCTAGCGCATGTGTGCCTGTAATCATGAATATCATTTACTAAACCCCTTTACTGAAGGCCATCAGCTTCTCTATTCTCATACATGCTATTGGTATGTAGGATACAGTGCATATGTGCACATGGGGAACAAGAGAGGACCTTACACTGTCTTGCTGATTCATTGCCATTGCAATAGACTCCATCAGCAGGCTTAGCACTTTGATGGCTCCATTAGCCGCTACACAGTGAAGGAGTGAGCCTCCCTCCTTTGGTCGCCCGGTGAATAGGGTGTGTGGGTGGGGAGGTTGTGGGGGAACAGGAGGCATCACTTGGCAATATGCAGCACAGAATGTACACATGTTCAGTGTGTGCATGTACTGTATGGTACACACTACACACTGTAGGCCAAATACAAGTCATTGAAGCTATTCCAGAACAAATAGAGCACAGTACGAATTGCCATTATTTGCATTTGTTGTAGGTACTGAGAGAAGACGAGTTGTGTTTACATGTGCACGTGAACAGGTACTGTACATACACATATATTGTAAAAGCCACGATTTTTACGGACTTAGGCCATAATTCAGAGGCATATCATGTCTGTACACACACACACACACACACACACACACACACACACACATACAAACACACACGCAAACACAAACACACACAAGCAGACACACACGAAGATTCCAAAAAGGCAATATGAGGATACCTTAGCAGACCATAGCCCAACAAATGCATTTAGGTGGTTGCACAATACACAACGACGTTGAGTCCTTTCCAGCAATGGATGTGGAGGTGTAGATGGCATGGCTCTCTAATAAAAGTCGTAGGTGGAGTCTACCGTACAAAATTCCCCTGGCGATTAGAGCGGATGGCGTCGTCTGCATCTGGACGTTCTTACGGTACGAATGGTATTGATGCCTGCTGTGCAAGTTGTCATCAGACCGCAAATAAATTGTTATTATTAGTCCTACAAATAATTGCCAGCAATACGTATCGCGTCGCATCAATCATTAGAATTCAGGTCAAATCGGAAGTCTAATCACTTTGGAATAATTGCGTGATTGAACAGTAAAAATCACACGCGTTTGATTTTATTGTTCAATCACACAATGATTTTACAGACGTAAAATCCTTTATAAAATCAAAACTTTGATTCGACCCATTTTTTTCCTGTGTAACGTTGGTAGAAGATAAATACACTTGGAGGTCTGAATCAAAAACCAGTCTTAATGGTGTGCGCTGTAGGAAACATTTTTTTGCTGCTACTCGTAGAAGCTTCTGAAAGTGCATAATGTTTACTCTGTGGCTAATTAATTGACTGCTATTATTAGTCCTATAAATATTAATAATACTGTACGTGTTATTGTAGTTTCGTACTCTATGTCAAAACGAAAGATCATCATTTTGTTTAGTTTTTTTATTTGTATTCGCTGTATGTGCGACCGCATGATCCAGCTAACAGATTTTTGTAGAAATGCTACGACATGCAGACAGAAGTTTACAATCCAGATATGTGCTTCATTCTGGCACAGAATGGGCTATTCCATAAAATAATTGTACACCCCTACTGATGACCAAAAAAGTTGTCCAGAGGGGGTCCAATGGTAATGTCCTAGGGGGATGTTCTATTGCAGTGAGATGTGTCCAGAGGGGGGTCCAATGGCAATGATGGCAATGTCCTAGGGGTGTTGCACAGTGAGATGTGTTTGGATTGGTTTCAAAGGTAATGGTATCCTACATCAGTATGTGTCCAGAGGGAGTTCAATGGTAATGTCCTAAGGGGGTGTCCTACATCGAGATGTGTCCAGAGGGGGTTCAATGGTAATGTCCTAAGGGGGTGTCCTACATCGAGATGTGTCCAGAGGGGGTTCAATGGTAATGTCCTAAGGGGGTATCTTACATCAGGTTGTGTCCAGAGGGGGTTCAATGGTAATGTACAGGAAAGTGTGTCCAGAGGGGGTCCAAAATAAATGTCCTGGGGGGGTATGGTGTAGAGGCTTTATGTCCTGGGGGGATACCTTGATATTAGTCATCAGTAGGGGTGTACAATTATATTATGGAATAGCCCAATGTAACAACAGCAGGGTGTTTCAATCAATTGTGCAACAGGTATTGTCATATGGTGATAAAAGAACTAGCAAATATGTTACCAAGACATAATTGATTAATAGATTATATCCTAATTAATTACAATCAGAAGTTACTAAAGAAATAATAACAAGAAATGAACATTTGCTTACGATCATCTGTATATTCAAGTTATAATTTTGTAATGACATTAACTAACTCTTACTACCTTGAGTGTGGCTTAATGTGTTTCACCATTGGCTCTCCATATCGGTGATTACACCTTTCAGATTGCTATCAGCCTACATTATTATGCAGACCTCATGTTGTCACCACTGCTGTTATGAGGTCACCTGACACTAATCTTCTTAGCTGCATCAAAGGCCAAGGACGCCATCACCAAATCACTCATTGAATGACATTCACAAGGTGTTTGCAGTATCTAAGATCACATCTGGACTAGAACCCTGCATGTGTAATCTCTCATATAAGATGGTGGAAGGCGCCTGATGGTACCACTTTGGTGCCAAACTGCTAATATGGGATGCAACTTGTGTGGACAGTTGTGTGCTTTCTTATAGTAAGTTAGCGCATCATCAGAAGCAGGAGCAGTGGCTAATCAAGCTGAGAAGTCCAACAAATACTCCAGCCTGGATCCCATTATAATGTACCTTCTTCTTTGTGTGTGTGTGTTTGTGTACACATGTGTCCATATATTATCCTGTGTTGTATTCAATTCATACTACATGTACATGTATTATGAAACAATACGTACATGACTAATTACATGATGCAGCATTTCTCAAGGCACAGCAAGTAAATTAGTTATACGCATAATTACATAGACTACCACATGTAAGGAACGGAACTGATCAGAGCTTATTAAATGGCCCTAGCCTATATTGCATGCATGTACACATGTGCCCTCGAGTCTGTGAAGCACAGTTAATGTTATTTCTTTCGATAGGCTTCATCGTTGACAAGAGTGACCAGGGTCGACACGCCCATGGGTGTGTGGTGCCTTGAGACCACACACCAAACAAAAGGGGCATGTCACAACACCTCAAAGCTCAGGCTTGACCAAATACAGTCATATGGTGTAGCACCATCCGAGTATTACAGTATGGAGGTTAACTATGCATATTACAGTATGGAGGTTAACTATGCATATTACAGTATGGAGGTTAACTATGCATATTACAGTATGGAGGTTAACTATGCATATTACTGTATGGAGGTTAACTATGCATATTACAGTATGGAGGTTAACTATGCATATTACAGTATGGAGGTTAACTATGCATATTACAGTAAGGAGGTTAACCATGCATATTACAGTATGGAGGTTAACTATGCATATTACAGTATGGAGGTTAACTATGCATATTACAGTATGGAGGTTAACTATGCATATTACAGTATGGAGGTTAACTATGCATATTACAGTATGGAGGTTAACTATGCATATTACAGTATGGAGGTTAACTATGCATATTACAGTATGGAGGTTAACTATGCATATTACAGTATGGAGGTTAACTATGCATATTACAGTATGGAGGTTAACTATGCATATACATATTACAGTATGGAGGTTAACTATGCATATTACAGTATGGAGGTTATGCATTCTATAATTCAAACTGCATACAAAACTTGTACTACAGATAACTCAATTGAATTCTACCCACTAGTTCCTGTGGTACTAAATGTCTATACTTCTCAGATAGTCTCAGCATCTTCACTCTTGTGTGAGACATCGTAGCATCCATCAGATGCTGCACACCATCATCTGACATCTCTTTACATCCCCTCACATCCAGCTCCTCCAATGTTGGGTGGTCTTTCAATATTTCAGCTAGACCTTTGGCTCCTTGATCTCCAAATGGGTTGTCCCAGAGCTTCAGTGTCTTCAGTTTGCACAACTCCAGTCCACCACAGAGCTCACTTATGGCTTCATCCCTTAGACCACACCCCCACAACCACAGATGAGACAGTGTTGTGTTGTGCTTGAGTACATGTGCTGCAAAGATAAGTATTACCAATAAAACAGTGCGCATACAGTACGAGCATGTGTAAATACATTGCTTCTCCATCTGTATATTACACACATGTCTACACACACCCTTATCTGGTGTGAAGCATCCACACCATCCATTAACAGCCAATCGCTCTCAACCATATTGATCACTCCTCCCCATCCTCATGCACAGCCTGGTACTGTTGCGATGTGTGATATGTGATTTTATTTTCCTCGTGTGCCCATCATGTATGTACTGGCACAAGGAATGTTCGCGTACATGCAATCTACATTATGTGTGCTCATGATTTGTGTGCATTTGATGCCTTTTAACAATTATGACATGCATATGCCTACACATACACATGTACATGTACATATACATGTCCTTACACACAGACATAGACACACTTATGATATGGAGGGGTGGGGCAACCTTTACAATAAGGCTCATAGTAGTGAACTGTTGCAATGTTTGTTGTTATTGTTTTTGTAGTTGTGGTGTTGTTTTTACATCTTCAGTGGGTCCAGATGTAGACCACACACCGATGGGGCACAGTAATACTTTTACTATCTGCACATTGGACAGTCATTGTGTCCCATGCAATATCACATAATGTCTGCCTTGTACTGTGCATGAAATAAGCTTGATGGTGTTACTGAATTGGTCATGTAAGAACTTCAAACTTGTTAATTTAACAAATGCAGCTCTAAAGATTGGTGTACATTAAATACATTTATACAATTACATGCTAAATAGTCTGTTAAATTATCAATCAAGTTTGATTTGCCCTTGCAGGGATGTGAGAATACATGGTGATGTTCTCTTTCACAACTGCTTTGTTGACGAGTTGATCACTTGAGCATTCTCACAAAAACACATTTCTCATTGCATAATAAAAACCCTCTCATACTTGTAACTTTGCTCCTTCATTTAGTAACTTAATATACTGTATCCTGTAATACTTCAAGTTGAATCACAAGTACCTGCCCATTATTACCAAATTAAAGGACAACTAACTGCAAGTTCTACTCACATATCCACAGGGAGTGGAGGTACGGAAAGGGTGCGTGTGGGTGTCTGTGATATTCAAATAGCTATATTACCTCTCTGTGTTTTCTGAGGGTCTATACTACAAGGAAACAGTCAGCTTACCAGTTGCTTTTTGCTACCACTTAGAGCTACATGCAAAGTGATACAAGTCCATATTGAAATGTATAAACTGTACCAAACAGCAATTAAGATAAATTGCACACAGAGGCTAACAAATGAGTAGCTAGGTGCATCAATTGATGCACTATATCTATATCTTAATGCAACCAAGGTATTCAATTAGCATTGCTTCAGTTCACACTTTTATGGCAAGACTTATCCCATTCTGCAAACACAAGTAATGAAATTGAACATCACACTGATTAGTATCTACAGTAGCCTAACGTTGGGTGATTGGTGTGAGTAAATGATACAGTACATGTACATGTACATCTGTTTGGTAGATGTACAAGGGTTGATTTCAACCCCAATAAAGGCAAATAGTGCTTGTTTCTCATCAAACCGGTGGTGAAACTATTATGTACAGTGTACAGTAGACGCATGTATGAAAATTGATTGTATCATCTTCAAGGCTGGTTTAGATTCTACAGCTATTTGGGATGTTGGGTACACACATGCACAGTACATGTACACTGTAGCTAGTAAAATTTACTGCATGCTTCTATTACTATAACTGTAAGATATCTCATTACAACACATATATAATCATCTAACATCTGTCCTGAAAAAGATCATGAGAAAATGTAAGATGTTTATGAAAATGATACATGTAGGGTTGATAGAAAATCAATTCTGATGTGAGCACTTCAAATTCATAGGACTATTGCATACTGGTAAAATAAGCATTCTCCTTCAAACTTTCTAGGTCCATTTCATATTGGAGTTCAGTTCTGTACGGTAACCAATTATTCAAATGTACAAACAGACTGGAGGGATTTTCAGCAGAAAAAAAACCTACATCTGAATATATTAGACCATGCTACAAGCATTCCTAATAAGGTTTTTAAAATTTTTTTACGTTGCAGTAAAGAGGGGTTGTAAGGTTCTAAAAATGAAGAGAGGGGTGGAAGGGCAACCAACACTCACTTCCTAAATAATGTTACAGTTAAGAGGAAAGTGTGACTGCTACAGCAGATTGAATGATCAATGACGATTTGCCACTTTGCATTCAAAAGAAGTTTTAATTGACACAATATACTGCATTCATAAATAGTATTGAATAAACAGATTATATTTGCCCAATCACACGTACTCAAAATCTGTAATGATTTGTAATTTATTATTTCCCTATGTATTCAGGTTTAGTGATGGGTAATACTTTCCTTGGGACTATTTAAAAGATTAACACAATTTAAACATTTTATTCTAATACAAACACATGCATCTTTGTAGTCACAAACATAGTATCAAATTTGCTGCTGCAGCATTTGTTTTAGTTTAGTGTTTCTTCTTATTAAACAATATATGGAAACACACAAACTCTACAAGTAATTAATTACCTGTGACCTTAATTCTAAAGTAAGAGTAAGTACTGTACAGAGAGATGTGATGTGTAAGACCTTTCGTTCTATGTACAATGTCATTCTTACCAAGGCATGACACTCTCTTTTTATCAATTGAATTGTGTGACATGCCCAGGGTTTCCAACTTGGTGTTGACTTCAACACCTTTGATCACTTCTTCTAATCCCTCTGGTTGTAGTCCACATCTATGAAGGTTCAGTTTCTTAAGAGTGTTATTTTCCTTCAACATCATACCTGTGTGAAGAAGGACACTGACATGACTTTAGTGAATTAATGCCGACACTGTTGAGACCAAGTGATGACAGGATCATGTCCACATGGGCGTCAGGGAATAAATGCACATGAAATGACTGTGTGTGTGTGCACGTGTGTATGTACCCATTTCTTTACTATTACAAGCGTGTACAAAGTACATGTCAAAGGATTTATTAAACACCTAGGCAAGTATAAGAGGTGAAATAGCAATTGCAATAATATGCTCTCCCTATTTTCTGAGGGTCTAATGCAATTGACAGCCTGCTTTCCAGTTACTGTTTGCACTGTACATGAGTGTACTCTACCTGAGATACTATTTCAACTACATGCAACTACAACACTTTTACTGCTAGTTTTATCTATGAAAAGGGTTTGTTATTGCATTTCATTGTAGTTTATGCCAACAGCTTTGATGGTAGTGATATTTGAATTGTCATTAAGATACAGTACTTTGGCATGCATTTTTAAAACAGGTACATACGCTGTACATTAAAGCTAATAAATGGTTCTATCATTTTGGCATGCTGGACAGCCTCAGTACCAAATATCATGCAAGTCATGAATGCATTATTCATCCATTACCCATACAAGTACATACACTGGTAAATCGTCAAACTGGTTTGCCCATACGTCTGACAGGCGACAAATGGTCAGGCATACATGTATAACAGGAGATGTAGGCTCCCTTGTCAAGTAGGTCTGGGACCAAGGGTAACACAGGCTACCCTGGGGTGCAACCAGATGTGCCAGTACCAAAACAAGGTCTTGGAGAGTGGTTGGGCCTTTACCACTGAACCGACCTAGGACCAAGGGTAAGGCTAAGTCACCCATAGATTCTACAGCTATGGGATATACACTTAGCTCAAACTGTTCTACAGTAAAATAGAAAACAAATTTAATTAATGAAATTATAACAATCTACATGTATATGTACAGTGTATGCTGCTTGTAAAGTAGACTGTATGGTGTTTTCTGTCACGTACATGTATGTTAGCATGGGTGGTAAAAGAGATCCAGGCATGAGCAAATTATGTAAAGTAGAGAATAAATTGAATGGAATCCAGCAAAAATTCAGGTAGACCTCATGTGTAGGTATGAACTGGAATTGCACACATAAATCTGAAAACGTTGTATCCACATTGCCAAAATAGTGTTCAAATTTGTAAATTTGTTTGGATTACTAATGATGCACACAAGACAACCAGCAAGGGTCCTGTATCATCATCAAGTGCATTGCTTAGTTGCTGGTTCAACTGTCAAGCTTTAGCCTGCACCAATCAGCCCAAGTGATGGGTACTCTCTCCTCTTGCTTGAACCACACAAATTTCATTTTACTTCAATGTCAACACCTTTGCTAACCGTTTTACTCCCATTTCATTCATCCAGCACTTGTCCACTCAGATCTCAGATTCACCCATGTTCGATCAATTTCCTATACCAGCTTCTATTTGTAAGCGCATTTGCTTTTAGAATCGTGAAGTCACATGCACAATAATTCAAGGGTTGTGTATTTCATCCACTCCGATAATGCTGTTTGAGTGCATCAAGGTTATCGAGGTACAGAGTAGTGCTATAGCGACAATCTACTGTACATGTACATGTATTTATTATACAGTATATGGTGCTGAAAAAACAGCTGAAATAGGCTCATCACATTCCACATCTAACAGTATTTTTCCAATTTCCCTGCCAATTTAGCAGCTAGTGTAAGACTTTATAAAGAAATATTTTATGGACAGAATGAGTAAAATTTATATTTCACCTCCTGGGCTAAGGCAAAATAAAATTTGGTTGAAATTTTCCATTTTGTGATTATTATCTTCAATGTGTACCGATTAAACACACTGATGCATATCATTGATATAGTTCACTTGGAAAATCCTGCCCATACAAGTTTGATTGAAAGCTGAAATATATGCAATGTCATTTGAAAGAAACGTATGTAGCCAGGAGCCTTTTAAAAAAACAAATGGAACATTTCAAACAGTATAAGCATTACTCAGAAAATTATTTACAGAGATGAGCTGTAAAACTGTGTTATTTTTGTACACCTCAATCGCTGTATCACATCATTCTTACCAAGGCATGACGCACTCTTGTTGTTAATGGTGTTGTGTGACAGGTCCAGGGTTTCCAACATGGTATTGACTTGAACACCCTTTATTACTTCTTCTAATCCCTCTGGTTGTAGTCTACATACAGTAAGGTCCAGTTTCTGAATACTACTGTTCACTTTCAACATCATACCTGTGTGATGAAGGAAACAAACACTCTGATATGACTTGTGTGAAGTAATGCTGAGTCTTAATATTATGACTGGACTATGACACAAGCGGGGGTCATGTATTGACTTAATGTTTGCAAGTGTCTGTGCATGTTTGGCATAACACCGTTTATGTTTTTGTGTAATTAATAATTCCATCTGCAGAATACACTGACACACCGGTAGCAGACATGATATTTAACTTGCCACCGCCCCCCCCCCCCCTTCCACATTCATATTGTATTGAGTAATAGTTCTTGGTTCAAGGCCACATTGGAGGTTGGCTGCATCTAGATCATTTGCAACAGCAAGAGACTCACATGGGCCGAAGAATGTCCCATCCTAAGACATCGATTGCTGCACAAACTAGGTAGACAACTTTGGTGTGCGAGGAAACCATAAACAGATGAATTTTTGGAAACGATATTATATTGCTGATAATACTTCATCCTTCTGCTACTTTTACTTTAAAAAATTCTGTTTTAGCTAGGTTCCAAGATGGGCGCAGCAAATTTATTAGGCCTAGGACATCTTTTCAAAACACTTGCTCAATAGTGCTAAATCCCTTTTCATTAATGTCTTCTGTGGCTTGCCTTCTTTCTTGCCTTCAGCAAAGGGAGATCACCTCTATGAGCAAGTGGCCCTAGCTCGCAACTGCTGATTTGTGGCAAGGACTTCCTATTGAGAAAGTGGACAGATTTGGCTGATGCAAGAGGTTAGTAGACCTGTGAGTTGGGTGGCCGTAATGATACAGCATCATGATCCACATCCTGATAGAAGAGAGGTTCAAACTTTCATGCAAGGAAACGCCAACAAAGTAAGACCCTCGTAATACTGTAAGGTGCATGTGAAACACGACACAAGACTACCCCCAACAACCCAAGTGTCATTTCTCTTAACCCATCTTTAACAGTTTCGACAGTCCTTTCAACCAGACCATTAGAAGAGGGGTGATATGGAGTGGATGTTACACACATGTGTGATACATCGTTTCCCAGCATACACGTACACTGTCTAAACTCACTGCTCATAAAACAGGCACTGAAGGTAGTTGGTCGATGGGATGATACAGTGTGGTATGGTTTGTGAGTACACAAGATATCAGTAGTAGTATTGGCGGCCTAGGGTCAATCACTGTTTGGTACAGACTGGATAAAACAGGTACATTCACTGTGAATTCGACTTCATTGTTTCAAGTCAATGGATAGATGGGTACGTTTAATTCTGTGTAGGAAAGTGTACATTATGAAAAGTCTTTGGAGAGCATCTACACTGTAGGACTGCTTAAAGGACTGAACATGAAACTGCACATTGCATGACTCTGCTCAAGTTTTGAAAGGCTTGGCCTGTTATGTATGTAATGCAGATGAAAGTAGAAGAACTAGTGTGGTTTTTCAGAGAAGGCATTCTGGAATGGGTCCAGTTTCAGATTGGACAGCGCTGATAGTGTCTGTCATGAAAAACCGTGATCCGGTATAGGTTAGTGGGGATTTTCGCACAACTATCAACAAATTCATGCAGCTTGATAAATACCCTGTTCCTAAGGTAGAGGATTTGTTGGATAAATTACCAGGTGGAAAATGTTTCACCAAACTACATGTAGATCAATGCTCCTGGTATGCCCTGCAGTTAATTATCCATCACCCGCTGAAGAATCCATGTAGCCGAAGATACTCCAAATCGTAGTTGAGTGTAAGAACAACCCTTTCTGTGTGTTTATAACCACAAGACTCTTTGGCCAATGCCAATTGTTGATATGCTTGGCTATGGTCTAGCTGGATGACATCCTCATCATTGGAAAGAACAACATGGAGACTATGCATGGACGATGTTGTACTAATCAGGAAACTGGGGGTGATGTTGAGCAGGGCTAAGTTTGTGTTCATGCCTAATTCTGTTTTTAATTTGGGGGACAAAATTGATGATGTGAGGATCCATCACACAGCAGATGAAGTCAGAGTTGTGGTGGAAGCACCAGAAACCAGATATTCAGCAGCCTGGAAATGGAGGGGGGGGGAGGGGGGAGGGGAGGGGGAGATCAACAAAAAGAAGTATGTAAAAGCAACACTTGGCTTTAGCTCATTTTTACCCTTCACTAGAATTGATTGTTCATTGTAGCATGTGATACTTCATCCTATGGGTCGGACGGAGTCCTGTCATATACGATGCATGTCCAATGCGTCAGAATAGCCTGTATGTTTTGCATCTCACTCCTTGACTTCTGCTGTGAGAAATAGCAGTCAGATTGAAACGGAGGCATGATTCTCCTGTGTGTTTGGTGTAAGTTTTCATCAGTACCTTGTATGGCAGAAAATGTACTCTGTGTGCAGACCATAAAGCATTGCTTAAACTGTATGATTCAACCAGAGGTATTCCAAGTCAGGTGTCAGCTCATATACAATGATAGGTGTTAGCCAAGGCAGTGTATGAGAATGTGTTGCAGTATAAACTATACAGAATGGACCAAAGACATCAAGACCAAATAAGAAAACCTGATATCAGATTCACCTAATCAGTAATTCCTGACTTGGGTGGAAAAGAATCAGAGTGACAAACTAAATGGTTCCGTCATAGACAGGTCTTGAAATAGTTGTTGACAGATAAGCAGCAAGAGTGGCATGATCATGGAACTTATCAGGTTTCCACAACATTTCCTGCACATTGTTTGTGTATTCAACACCTTCATCATGTGTTCATGGCCATTGTTCTTCCCCTTTCAGTTATTATGTGCCTACGTGTACATGTAGATGGTCATTTGTGTTGCATAATGAATCATCATTTGTGTTGCATAATGGATCAGGATCTTAGTGCTAAAGTTACCACAAAGCTGACACTACGAGCTCCTGTCTCAGTTATGGATTGCTGCTGGCAATGAAGGAATGTTGCCAAATGCTTTCAATTACTTGAACAGATAGTGGAAGATGTGCATCAATGGTCTAGAAGTATTCATAACTTGGGCATGTATAACAGAGTGGACATGATCTATCGCTTTCAAGCATCGGTGAGGTTCAGTTAGAACATACATGCATCACAGTCGCAATTGCACCTACTGTACACTCACGTCACTAAGATGCAAAGGCTGAAGTTGGAAACAGAGAATTGAAATAAGTCCTATGCACATTGAAGAAATTGCAAAGCTTACACACAGAACAGCTGAATGAAACATGACGGAACGCAAACTTATGTTATAGTTCCAGGAAGATATGTGAGTACCAGGTTCACAACATGCCACAGCATTGATGGAAGAAGAAAGCAAATAAGACCTGAAGAAGCAGAAGAAAGAGTGAGACTGCTAGAAGAGCAGCGAGCAGTATGAGGGCAACTAAAAGAAGCCGAGCATGTGCACTGCTATGAATAGAAGTACATGCACACTGTAGGTCAAAGAGGGAGCTGCAACACACAACACTGTCTGTCTCATCACATGATTTGTCCTATGTGGACGCCATCAAAGTAAAGAATACATATACATGTAGGCTCTGATCTGGTGGCTACTATTGATGTGATACCACCCACTTCATCCTTCCACATTCAGGACCCACCAATGGCATTGGTGTTGGAGTATGAGAAGATAAGCAACAAGGACGAAAAATTGTGCCAGTACGCTTCCTACTTGTTGCAAAGACAAGCTAGACCATTTGCCATTATTTGTTTAGTGGATTTTATGTGCAAGCCACAAGTTTATCGCTTAAAATCAATTAGCAAGATATAATGACCTCTACCTTTCCAATCACTTAAACAGTTATATGCCTTAATACAGTTTGAAAAATTAATTAGCACATGTACAACCAAGAAACCAGGAACAAAAATTTGCATTAATATACCTCACACTTTATTGCCAGATGAATTGTAGATGATAAAAGAAGGAAGTTAAGAGTGCATAGAGTTCAACATTAAGAAATGCTCGGATTACAGTATAAGCACTTGCGTAAGAAAGAAAGAAATGGAACATTCTATACGAAAATGGGTCTTGTGGATTTCATTTTATAACATAAAATTTAAATCAATATATCTTCCGTCATATTAACGCTATCGGGTTCCTATTCTTAACACAACATACCACACCATTACTATGTGTGAAAATTCATTTTGGTGTCTTACACATGCGGGGTACCGACGTTACAAGGTCCGATACCCCGTAGGGTTCAAAACGGCCACATCTTCAGGTAGGAGTGTCCAAATCGGTTCAAAATAGGTACCTATGTAGAAGGGTCCTACCGCTATTGATTTGTTCTGTTCGTTAATTTTTGCTTTATCCATTATGGAGATACAAGAGTGCAAAGAAATTGCATATTTCCCGGGCGTTACGCGCCATTAACGTATTACGACTGGCTTCGAGGACGTCCTCGTAATACGTTAATGGCGCGTAACGCCCGGGAAATATGCAATTTCTTTGCACACTTGTATCTCCATAACGGATAAAGCAAAAATTAACGAACAGAACAAATCGATAGCGGTAGGACCCTTCTACATAGGTACCTATTTTGAACCGATTTGGACACTCATACCTGAAGATGTGGCCGTTTTGAACCCTACGGGGTATCGGACCTTGTAACGTCGGTACCCCGCATGTGTAAGACACCAAAATGGATTTTCACACATAGTAATGGTGTGGTATGTTGTGTTAATAATAGGAACCCGATAGCGTTAATATTTCGGAAGATATATCGATTTAAATTGTATGTTATAAAATGAAATCCACAAGACCCATTTTCGTATAGAACGTTCCAAATGCACCATAAAATATCTTGCCCTCATATCATTGAAATCCATGTAGTCATGATCTACTGTACATGTACACATGTAATTGTATAAATTCAAACCCACAACCATGCAATTCATTGTATTTATCTTTAATCATTAGACACTTTTTCAAAAAAAGCAACTTTGATATTTGGGACCTCCAGTATATGTAACCCAATATTATTAATTTTCCAGAAGGAGCGACTTGTGCAATTGAAATGTACATGTAGATATCATTAACCATTCAGACCATTCTAATTCCATGATGGACAGATCTATAAGTTGTAGTGGATCTACACTGTGTCTTAGAATAAGTTGACAAGCATGCATTACATGTACACTGTAGATCCCTTTTCTGGGATACAATCCAATTTATTGCTTTATATTAATACTCATGACTTATATGGTAATTAACACATTAAACACTCAATTTACACACAGATGCATTCATAAATTACAATAATTCTGGTAAATACTGTATAGTACGCTTGGACTTGCTACTAGTACCTCATTACATGATGTCATTCTTACCAAAATATGAAGCTCTCTTGTTATCAATAGTGTAGTATGACAGGTCCAGGATTTCCAACTTGGTATTGACTTGGACACCTTTGATCACTTCTTCTAATCCCTCTGGTTGTAACCCACATCCCTGAAGGTACTGTCTTTTAAGAGTATTATTCTCCTTCAGCATCATACCTGTGTGAAGAGGGACACAAATATCTGACATGACATGTGTACGAAGTAATGTCACAATGTTGAGAATTAAAGTGATGATTGGACGATGACACACGTGAGGGTCAGGTATTGAATAAATGCGTGTAAAGTGTGCGTGTGCAGTGTATTGTGTGCATGTGTGTATATTTATATGTGTATCTGTGGGACGCACACGCACTTTTATTACCATGAATTTTACGCAATTAGTGATCAACTATAGTTATAAGTACATGTACTGTACATGTAAATGCATTTGGAAATGTTACAACCATAGTGTGCAAATCAATATTTCACCTGGCAAAATTGTGATGTCCTGCAGAATTGTGCATGTACATGTATGTATGATGCAAAGGTCAACACATTAGCTGAACAACTTAATGCCTGCGCTCCCTAGCAACAATGATGTACACACATGTAGCAACCATTGATGCCACACCTAGCAATTGCTAGATGTACTGTATGTACATGTATATGGGCGTGATATAGCATTAAGCTGATGATATGTTAAGGCATTAAATCATCTACATTTGTGATTTATAATGAAAGACATGTATATGTACATGTACCTTCATTTTATAGTACAGTAGCAGCTCCAAAATAGTTCACATATGTATTTACATACAATAAAACACTACACAATCCCAGCTGCAACGTATGATACTGTTACTTAAATGCCTGCATAGATTCCACAAGAAGTATCACTGAGTGTCTTCTTATCAACATTGAGCTAAATACACTGCAGCACACCTCACTGCATTACATTTGCATGTCACTCTTACCAAGGCATGATGCTCTCTTGTTATCAATGGTGTTGCGTGACAGGTCCAGGGTTTCCAACTTGGTATTGACTTGAACACCTTTGATCACTTCTTCTAATCCCTTAGGTTGTAGTTCACAACCACGAAGGCCCAGTTGCTGAAGAGAATCATTCGCCTTCAACATTCCACCTGTGCGAAGAGGGAGAAAATGTAACACTTTGACATGCCTTGTGTGTGATGTCATATCCAGAATGATGATACTTAATATGATGACTGGACCATGACACATGTGAGGGTCAGGCATTGAATCAATACACAAAGTGACTCGGTGTGTATTACTTGTACAGTACGTGCATACATGTACTGCACTGTACATGTATGTCTGCACAAACATGTACATGCACTTGTGTGTTTAGCAGCACTAAGCAGATGTCATATCGAACACCTAGCCAAGCATTACAGTTAATGAAGCAGTTGTGTTAAGTGTCAGCCATTACATGAGAGGATTATTTATTAGTACTTGATTATATTTTTACCAATTGCTTTGATAAGTATACGTGTACAACATTATTAATTGCCATGATGAGATACAGTGTACACTGGAATGCTGTTTTTAAAAATGTACAGGTAAGCCGCTTGGATTCTTCAGGTATTTGAGATGTACAGTAGTAGGGAAAAATGCATGTGGAGCCTGGATAAAAGGGAGGCAGTCTACCAATTACAGTATCAGTGGAACCAATTACATGTACCTTAGTACAAGTGTATGTTACTGTACTGTACACTTCCACATGTACACATACACACACTGCACACATACTTGTGCACATGAATACTTCTTTATATCATACATGTACTATCTTTCACACTGAGCTAAATACACTGCAGCATACCTCACTGCATTACATTTGCATGTCATTCTTACCAAGGCATAATGCTGTCTTGTTATCAATGGTGTTGTTTGACAGGTCCAGGGTTTCCAACTTGGTATTGACTTGGACACCTTTGATCACTTGTTCTAATCCCTCTGGTTGTAGCCCACATCTATAAAGGTTCAGTTTCTGAAGAGTGTTCTTCTTCAACATTATACCTGTACGAAAAACAAAAAACACTTGTGACATGATTTGTGCTCAAAGTACTGTACAGTTGAACTGGCTTTTAACAGACACTTTAGTTGGTTGGTCACTCAGCGTACCGGTCACATAACTGAAGTCCCAAACAATCCCAATGGACTTACAAATTAGATCATTCACAATAACTGACAACCTCTATGATGTGTATAATGGTTGTTTTACCCTATAAATAGCTCTACATTAAACGGCCAACAAATAAGATCACTGGTATGACAAATATGTTCAGCAGTACAGGAGAAGACATAAATGATTCAGCAGCTGTTGATTGTTACTAACTACACTGTAATACATGTAGTTCTATCAGTCTTTGATTTTACAATTTCTACGCTGAGTCCTCGATCCCCAACAGTTGCACCCTTTGCGATGGAGAATGCTTGATACTTTGCCCAACAAAGTTGAATCACTGCCATGTGCCTTGTGAGTTTTCAAGCTCTCCTTGTCACCGTAACACATTCTCCAATAACAGACATGGTACAACGACAAGCAAAGTACAAGTAGACCCCTCTCCTACAAACAGGCTTGTATCTGCAATTATTTAATAGGCTTGTATGAGCATGTGCCAGTTGTACATGTGCAAAGGAGAGGTAGGGGGGGTCCCGAAATGTGGTGTCACTCAATGTGATCCTGGAATACATGCATATTGACAGGTATTACCGCCCAATGGTTCGTGTCCCAAGAAAACTGTCAAGCAAAGTGCCTTAGGTATATTGGCAGCTTTCTGTATCTAAAAACCTGCAAGTAACAGAGGTTGCTGTTTCTTGCTACAGGACCTTCTAAATTCATAATAACCAACACATATAAACTCATTTCACTGCATGCTGATGGATGCAAGTCAATATTCCCTTTCTGCTGGCAAAAAGATCAAACTTGTCCATTTCAAATTAACAATGGTTACATTATTCAACAAGCCGTATTTCATAAATGTGCAATACACTGTAGGATATACAAATGTACATCAATTTTGTTTACATACTGTATCGTAGGGGAAACATTATATGAGAAGAGGCATATCAAGATGAGAGGATCAGGTCTGCAGGGAAGTTCAAGTGCATGTTGAATTACCCAAATGATTTATTTACACAGTACTCTTACTGCAGATATACATGTAGATACATTCAATTCTTGTTGTAAGGTTACATTTTCAGGAGAGCCAGGTGGGTGTGTCAGTGCTCACTTAGGACAATCTTCCCAGCAAAGAGAACACTCCCCTTTGAGCATAAAGGTGATGTTAATTTAATCATTATGACTTATATGAGCTCTTAAAAACTGCTGTACACAGTAATTGTAACCATATCAATGTTGTATGGCAAATACACGTACAGTTCTAAGGTTGCATACTATGAAGACACCTTGGATGTAACATAATATTATATCCTCCCCTGCTCCCTCACACCCCTTCCACTGGGCAGTTACATGTACATGTAGTCATGCTACTGACATCAATGACCAGGATTGAATTACTCCAGTGTTTCAACAAAGATTCAGCTAGATACAGGAAGTTCAAGTTCCTGCGTTCAGTGAATAGAGGAAATGCTAACAAAGAGTAACAGGACTTACCTAATATGGATGCCATGGAATTTGTTATAGTACTACCATGTAAATTCAAACTTGTGATGTGGTGAAAGGCGTTTCCATTTTCCACAATAAGCAGCATTCTCGTACACTCATCAGTCAAATTACAATCTAATATATCCACAGACCACAATGTGGAGCTGTTGGCGATGCAGTACCCAAGTGCATATAGATCAAATGGATTCAAGGGAGCATATGACCACTTGAAAGTTTGCTCCTTATTTCCCATCAGCCTCTGAATGAAGGTGGGGTTCTGGGTTTCAAACATCCAATGCAGGCTTTCTATTAATTTCTGTCTGTCAGTAGTCTCCAATGAAATGACAATGTCTGCCAAGCCATCAATATTCTCTGATGATGTCTGGAACTTGGTAAGGCCTGCCATGAACCGTACAGTCATAGCCATGTTAGGATTGGTTAAGGAATCTTTCACAAAGACCCTCTGTTCGGATGTTGGTAGAGATGAAACATACCATGCAGTGAGGAACTCCTGGAAAGTCTTGTGTATAAAATTGTATGAAGCTTTAGGGGAACTTGTCGAGTACAGTTGTGGTACCTTCTGAAGGAGACCTGATGGATATAAGTAATGAATGGGTACATGGTAGGAACATCATGCTCAACACATCATCAGGGTCCATTGAGATCATACATGTATGAGGAGACACTAAACTACATGTACATGCAGTATACATGTAGCTCTAGTGTACTTGAAATCAATTTTGTATGATTATCAGTAGAGCTATTGTGGTTGACGCAATTAGCTTTATTCCTTCCATCATCACAATTTCATTACTTTAGTAATTAACTAAAGCATGTCATTGATACACTTGGCACATTTAGCATACCTAAGGATTCAATGTTATCTTGCACATCATGGAATATCAATTGGTCCTCTAGTGTGCCCTGGTAGGCTAGCTTTGCAACAGACAGTAATTGGTCAAGTGTGGTAGATGATAGACCTTCAAAACACGTCATCTTTGATGATTTCACAGCTGTGAGTGGAAGGAACAAAACGCATACACACTTTCATCCCACGTTTACTAGACACTATACTGTAGTGATATCCACTTTTACATTCCTTAGCACAAACATTTATATACAGATACATGTACATAGTGGAACAGTTCTCAACAAATGTCATGACCATATATTATACCAATCATTGTATTTAAATCGTTATAACTTCCAAACGTTTAAAGCTATTGATGTCCTCTTTTTTTACACTTAATGCTACACCATTACCATACAGCAAATACATTTAGAGGTCTTGCATTTGCTCTGTTCCAGTATTGCAATGTCCGATACCCCACAAGGATTAAACCTGTCATAACTTTCGACATGAGTAATAAGAGTGTTTCATATTTGGTTTGTAGATTGAGAGGTCCTATACATGTACCTATTAATCGTTTATTTATTTGTCTGTGTATAAACAGGTCAAAGAAGACAAACTATCACTTCATACATGTATGATGATTGTACCGAACTAACGGATCCAAGTGAATGGTTGTCAGCCTGATGGTTGTTGCTGCCTCCCATGTCGTGGAAGGCAGTACGCACCACAACAGGATTTTTTTCCTACTCACTTGCATCACCCTTCAGTACCTGCCCTTTCCTAGTAGTGTATTATAAAGCTTTCTCACATTTGCTTGCTTAACCTCATTCCTGTCACATCCACTTGGCTAACTGCAGGGATGCTATAACTCACAGTTTTCAGCTCACATACATGTAGCATGTGAACATGCACTACACACTTGCATGGTTACCTGCCACACACCTACCTATTGTACCTTTGCACACACCAACACGTCCAAGCCACTGCATGCCCCCCCCACACACACACACACATACACACATACATGCAGACTGGGCTTGTACCACTTCCAGTGACTTTTAGTTCTTACAGACACAGAGCGAGAGTGAGAGAGAGAGAGAGAGAGAGAGAGAGAGAGGAGAGAGAGAGATAGGCAGAGAGGAGAGTATCGAGATGATGGACGACGGAGAGAGAACGGAGAGACGAGACGGAGAGAGACGAGAGAGAGAGAGGCGAGCGAGAGAGGCAGAGAGAGATGCGAGAGGAGAGGAGAGAGACGCGCTATGGAGAGGCAGATGAGAGAGAGACCTGAGAGAGAGACGAGAGAGGAGAGAGAGAGAGAGAGAACGAGGAGAGAGGAATAGAGAGAGAGAGAGGAGAGAGAGAGAAAGAGAGAGAGAGAGAAAGGAGAGAGAGAGAGAGAGAGAGAGAGAGAGAGGGGGGAGAGACTGGGCTTGTACCACTTGCAGTGACTTTGTTCTCACACTAAAGCATAAATGTGCGTGATTACACAATTCAGCTGTGCACGCTTCCATTGTTATGTAAATAGCCTGTACACCATATTCAGCACACATACACACACATACACACACACACATACACACACATACACACACATACACACACACATACACACACATACACACACACATACACACACATACACACACATACACACACATACACACACACCATACACATGGCAAATATTAACACTATGCAACATGACACACTGAATGAAGGCTTTTACGCTCCTGTGTACTCACATCACCCTTTCCCATTTGGCATAACCCTTGATTAACATGTCACACTGAAGGCTTTTACTCTCCTGTGTACCCACATCACCCTTTCCCATTTGGCATAACCCTTGATAAACCTCTCTTTGTTCTATATGCTATGCCCACTCAGCTTCTGTACCAGTCTTGCAAAGAGTTTGGTCTCTTATTTCTCACCACTCTCAGCTCGAACAGAGTATGTAAACATGCCCTCACAGTGACTTCACACTCTTATGCACACTCACACATTGTGTAAATGAAACTATATACTTTTGGCAACTCTCCGAGTTTCCATATGACTGGTTCTCTGTACATCCTCCTTTGACTGCACATACATGTAGGTACATGCACATGTAGCCACAAGAATGGTCTAATATGATGTTATTGTACATTGTACATACATCATACCCCATATGCCTTTTTATGAAATGGGAGACCAATGTCCCATTGTGTACTCTGTACATGTCTTCTTCACACTCTCTGCACACTGTAATGTGTGCCAAAGAAGAACAGTATGCAATACCACATGCATAAGCCTTCCTGTGCACTCACATCATGCATCTTTCACACACACATACACACACAACACACACAACACACACATAATCATGTAAAGTACACTTGTTTTGTTAATAAATGCAATCTTGTGCACAACACGCACAAAACTCATGTACACGTACAATACATTTACACACATGCACACACAACACATGCATAATCATGTATAGTACACTTACACACATGCACACACACCATGACAAACATTAAACCTGTCTAGTGATGATACGCACTACACACACACAAACACATGTACATGGCATGCAAGGTCTGAACCTGTTTTCTGCACATACACTTGCATTCTATTCCATTGAACTGCCCCTATGCATGTTTAAAGAGGCCACTGATTCTATTCTTAATTTCTATATGGGCCTGGGCTTTTGTACTCGTGATGTGTTGCTCTCTGTTGTTTCATATGATTGACAACTTCTGCATGTGGAGCTCCCTTATGACTGGTTCTCTATACATACATGCATCATGCAACATGAGACTCACAACACCTTTCGCTGAGAAGGTGTGAAACAATGCTTTCGCATTTCTTAAACCTAGCTAACATTCTCATTGTTGTTTATGCCTCGCCCACTCAGCTTTTGTTCCACTTGCAGTGAAATTCGTCTCCTGTTCTAATAATTACAGTGTAGATGTAGATGTACATGTAGTGTTGAACTACTGTCAACCAAATTATCTTACTGCAATTGTATAGGGTATTGCAATGGCTGGATGTGAAGCGCATTAAGTAGATATGTAGTGAGTACTTATTGTGGACATTTAATTCCCCTGCATACAACCATATGTAGATACAATTGTAGTGAGACATTCTAAAGGAAGGCCTATATAGGGATTAATTTTATTGCACCTAAGCTATCAGTGGAGATTGTGGCAGGTCAGGGCCCTTGGTAAGTTTACATGTACTGTACATAGCAGGAAGTTAGTGACAATATTCGTTACCCAGCTCAATAGACAAAAACAAAAAACTACATGTATGGCTGTTGTACCCATGTTTCTACAAGAATGGGCTATGGTGATGAATATGAATGATCTTATCTAGTAGTGCAGATTATGGTAGGTCAGGGCCCTGGTAAGTTTACACAAACCTACCTAAGCAACTAGTGCAAATAGTCATATTCATTTGATTATGCCACACTGCCAAGACCAAAAATCTCATATGGCTGGACTCAAAGAAAACAGTTACACCAAGAGATACAGAAATTGAGAATAGAATCAGAGGCCTCATGAGCTGTTCAACAGAATAGATGCAGATTTAGAGGGACAGTATGTGTGTGTGTGTATGTATGTATGTATGTATGTATGTATGTATGTGTGTGTGTGTATGTGTGTGTGTGTGTGTGTGTGTGCCATCATCATTACTGTGTGATATATGGGACAGTTTCCGCAAAAATTGCCCCACAGTTAAAATGTTATAAAAATGCATCGCGTTTGAATCGCTATAACATCCCAACGGATAACGCTATCGACTTCTTATTTTCAACACTTCATACTACACCATTTCACTATGAAGTGTTGACAATAGGAAGTCGATAGCGTTATCTGTTGGGAAGGTATAGCGATTCAAACGCGACGCATTTTAACCGTGGGGCAATTTTCGCGGAAACTGTCCCATCTTTTATAGTTTGTGTGTGTCACCGTGAGGGGAGCTGAACACTTTGGGAAATAAGAGGCCAAAGGTATTCAAATGGAACAAAAGCTGAGGATAACAAACAAAAAGAAGGGTTATGCCCAATAGGACAGGACAGGTTATGCCCAATAGGACAGGACAGGTTATGCCCAATAGGACAGGACAGGTTATGCCCAATAGGACAGGACAGGTTATGCCCAATAGGACAGGACAGGTTATGCCCAATAGGACAGGACAGGTTATGCCCAATAGGACAGGACAGGTTATGCCCAATAGGACAGGACAGGTTATGCCCAATAGGACAGGACAGGTTATGCCCAATAGGACAGGACAGGTTATGCCCAATAGGACAGGACAGGTTATGCCCAATAGGACACTTATATTTCACATCATCTCAGAGAAAGGTGGTGTATGTAAGAAGTTAAAGCCGTAGACGTCTCATGTTGCATACATTATATACAGAGAACCAGCCATAAAGGAGCTTCACACGTAAGGAGTTGTCTACCACATGCAATGTACAAGGACACACTATGAGTACTAAAGTACAGGGTACAGAAATCAAATGCATGCATAAAGCAGTCAAATGGAATGGAATGTATGTGCATGTGAGTTGGGCAGAGGAGACCTTATGTGCTCTGTACATGTGTGTGAGTGTGTGTGTGTAGACAGGTTTAATGTTATTCATGATGTGTTTGCGTACAAGTGTACTGTACATGAGTGTATGTATGTGTTGTGCACAAGACTCCATTTACGTAACAATGGAAGTGTACTGTACGTGTGTTTGTGTGTGCGTGTGTGGTGTACAGGCTATTTACATAACAATTGAAGTGTGTGCATAGGTGTGCAGTGTGAGAACTAAGAACCCAAAGTCACTGCAAGTGGTACAAGCCCAGTTTGTGTGTGTGTGCATGTTGCATGTGTGTATGCTGTGTGTGTAAGTGCATATACATGTATGTGTATGGTGTGTTAGTGTGTGTGTGTGTATGTGACAAATACATGTATGGTGTACAGGCTATTTACATAGCAATGCAAGTGTGTGCACAGGTACATGTATGTACATGTACAGTGTACATTCATGTACGCTTTGTGAAAAAAGTGTGAACCCATGCAAAGTCACTGCCAGTGGTAAAAAGCCCAGTCTGTGTGAGTGTGTATGTGTGTGTGTCGTGGGCGTGTTAATGTGTGCACATGTACAGTAGGTGGGTGTGTGGTAAGTAACAATGCAAGTGTGTAGTGCGTGTTCATGTGCTATGAATACTGTGAGTTAAGGGGTGGGTACCAAAGGGTGATGTGCCTGTGTAGGAAACAATCCTTACGTGCATCGTGATGCGTTGCAATATGGGAGGTACAACCATTCACTTGGATCGGTTAGTCTGGGACGGCAGGGAA
Source organism: Ephydatia muelleri (assembly GCA_013339895.1). Taxonomy (NCBI): domain Eukaryota; kingdom Metazoa; phylum Porifera; class Demospongiae; order Spongillida; family Spongillidae; genus Ephydatia; species Ephydatia muelleri. The sequence continues at coordinate 7,165,779 of JABACO010000002.1, read as the reverse complement.
GGAAGTGATTAATATTTATGTGGATTGGGAGAATAGAACTCAGATTGCCTGAAATTAATGGCGCACAAATACAAAATTAACTTTGCACAGCTGTATCGGACGTTGCAATACTGGCATGGAGCTATTGCAAGACCCTAAACTATATTGGAAAAATGGTGTAGTATGAAGTGTGGAAAAAAGGACATTGATGGCGTTTATTGTTCAGAAGTTATAATGATGTAAATCAAAAGGATTATTATAATAAATGGGTCATGACATTTTGTTGTGAAATGTTCCAAATACATGTATGTCTGTATCCATAAAGAGACGCAGCAAACAGCCACAGACCACTCCATACGATTTCACACAGGGAGCACAGACAAAGTGCATACTTACTTGAAACACTCATCCTTTCCACAATGGTGGAGAGAGATGGTTCCTCTTTCAACACCTCCATGAACACCTGGAACTTTGAAGGGTCTGTGGTCACCTGAGCCTCCACTGCATTGATGATGACTCGAGCCTTCACCTTTGTGGTCAGGTCTTTCTGTTGTATCTCATCCCTCACAGACTGACAGATCATTTCTCTGGAGTACAGTGAACAAGCCAGACCAGCAGGATCCTGAATAGTGCCCACCAGGTCACTGTAGTGCTTCTTCAGTACCACTAACTCATGACATTCTGTAAAATATAACATGTACATTGTAGGCATTATTGAGAAGTATTTAGAAAATACAGTTAATAAAGGAAACATGTGTACCCTATTCAGATACGCTACTGCATAGATTATTGATAAATATATGCATAAATCAAATAACATTACGAAATAACTGCTATTTTAAATAGTCAATTAAATACATTTAAGACCAGTGAAATTTTAAACAACTCATCCAAAATTATCTGTTTAAAAAGACAGTTTAAATAATAGTGTAGCAATTAACAGGAGTAAATAGTCAAGTTCATCCAAATGACCCTTCAAAATCCAAAGGTTCATAATAGAACATGCTGAACAGATAACCCTTTTGTTCCTAAAACCTTACCAGTATGGGTCAAGCCCACTGGAGTCGTCTGACTGGTCTTCTTTTCATTACGTTCCAGAAGTGTGTTGGTTAGTGCAGTGTATACCTCAGTCAGAGTCTGTGGGGGTTTTCCCTTGCGCTCCTTAAATAGCTCTACAACAATGGCACAGTTGATGGGAACATACATCATACTGAGGATATGAGGACAATGTTCAATGTACAGGTTGAACCCATCCTTCAGCTGTAAGTTGTGCTCAAAGGCAAGCTCAATATATTCTCGGATCTCCTTCTCACCAAAGCCAACAATTTCAATGTATTGACACTTTGCTTGTATCGAACACAACAACTGATCATAGTTCCTTTTGGCTGAAGGACGACTAGTCACTAGAATAGTCAGCTTTGAGTACTCCTCCCCTTTTATGATGCGAGCAAATATTGACTCATCTCCAATTTGAAGTTCTGAAGACAGTTCATCGTATCCATCCAGAATGAGCAACACATCCTCCCCCAGAGTACTGTCCATCCACTCAACAACTGACTCTCGTATGACCTTTTTTGGATGATAGAAAAGCTCTGATATGGTGTGTGCCTTCTGCACCCTCTCATCCCTCAAACGCAGCACAATAACCAGCTGGAAGTGTTGAAGGATTTCCTTCTTTCCCCAACGTCGTCCCAGCTGCCAGGCTAAGGTGGACTTGCCAACACCAGGAATCCCTTGCACAATGATGCAGCTAGCCAATGTACCATCTTCAAACCTGCCAATCTGGACATTGAATGAGTATGGCATTGTGAAAAAATTAAGAATTACTAACCTTTTCCATTTCAATTGGCTGTTTCATTCTCTTAATGATCTCAAGGTTCCCATTCATCATAGCTTTAGTACACTCATCCTCTTTCATAAAATCTTCTACTTTCACCACTGTAGCCAGTTTGATGTACTTTTTAAAATGGACAGGTGGCCACAGGTCTTTTGTTCCTTGTAAACGTTCATATAAATCTTCCAAATATTTCCTGTATTTCTCCACCTCCTGTGGTACTATATACGGAATGAATAATAATCAATGTCATGATGTGTAGAACTACACATAGAACAGCAAAACGACAATTAATAGGTCTTAAAAGCAACCAAGATGAATACCTGAAGTACATACATCCATCTTTTCTTGCATTAGAACTCTAATGTCTTTGAACTGACTATTACATCATTAAACATGGACATTCGTCATGAAAAGTGAATAGTCTTATCCATGTTTATTGCAACCATTCAATCTTCTTGCACAATGTTTGCCAGCTCTATCAAATCAATATCTACTGTACAAGAATTAATATTTCATAATCAACTCAATATCATGTACTATAGTGTTTTTGAACGTCGTAAGTTTTCCTTTCATAGACAAGGAGCTTTCTATCTCTAAAAATCAATGCATTTTTGACAGACCTATAGAAGAACCAAAAAATAATTTGAACTCTCATTTAGACTGTGATATACAATATCACATGATTTGCGAGGTATTGATTCACTAAACGCAATATATGAAAAGGAGATTCTAAATAGAGGTTTCAATCCACTACACAGCTTGCTGAAGGCAGTAAACTTTTGTATATTGTATGTTTCAATAATATAACGACCCTGGCTGGCCAAACTGTACATGTGTTTCCGTGAAAAAGGAAGGGGAGGGATAATGGACCTAAGATACACTGTATGTATACAAAGTGCATATGGGATTGTTTCCGTGAAGAGGGACCTAACGCATACATCATAACATTTCTAGTACACGCAATAGAGCTCGCACTGAAATGTATGGCTAATTAAAAATTCAGAGCCTTACAACTCTATGACAGATACTCCAATCCTCAGTGCGTAAGTAGCAATGTGTACACGTAGATGACATTTCAGACTTTTACATATTAAAAAATAAATCAAATCATTCAGTTCCCTTTGTGTGGAAATGATCTCATATTTAAATGATCTAATTCTTAAATCATGCTATATACACAAAAACTGTTATATGTACATGTACATGAAATACACATACAGTGAGATGAATATCGCACCTCTGTGAACATTATATCCTGTCACACATTACCTTTCATTATTCAGTTATTTAGTATGCACAGGCATTTCTTGCACCCTTTCTATGCACTAAAGTATGCATGTATATCCCCAGGGGATTACCTTTAGAAGCACTAGATCATTCAAGAAAAAATATATTCTCTTACCATTGATGTTAACCTACCTTTTAACTCTTTGGCTGGTGTTTGCTGCATTGATTGCAGCTTTTCAGCTCTATGCTCTTGTAGTTGACAATCGGGGGAGTTGGCAATGTCCGAGTCCCTATAGAACAAAACACTGACAATAATCACTATCTCTGATTGGCCTGTTGAATCTTACATGTACATGTAAGAGAATGACAGTATTCAAGCACATTTGTGAGATAACCAAAGGATAGAAACAATACGTGAGTGAAGAGAATAAATGAGACATGCTAAAATTAAACATATCGATCGATCGAACGGTGCGTGTGAGCAGGAATTGAGGTATAAAGCGATCAAAAGACGTGAATGGGATGGATCTCAGATTCTTTTCCTCAGAAAACAGATAGCTATAGAGCTAAATAAACTAAAAATACTAATACCATAGTAAAACATGCATGAGTCGTTTACAGACTGACATGTAGCTGGTGCTTGGCCACGTGCACGCTTCGGTCACAAATTCACAAAAGCTTTGCGTCACGAATTTAATTGCTGAGCATACAGCATTGTGAAGAATGAACAGTTTTCTCGTCGCTATCCATGCAGGCTCTAGTAATCCGGATATCGCGTGATGTACATGTATATGTATTGATATCACTGTCAATTTCATGCTAAATAAACGCAAAAGCAAAAAAAGCGTTTTCAGCTATCAGCGATCCCCAAGACCCCTTTGCTGTCACGGGAGGGGGAGTGCCCCCTCCCGTACCCTCCCCCAGTTGTTAATATATTTATCAGACCCCCCCTTTCCCAAAATCCTGGATCCGCCCCTGGCAAACCCATGTAGAAGAACTTCGCTATATCGCCTGTATCGCGATTCAGCGAGGGTATTATTTCAATGATTCTGACATCAGACTCCTCTGAAAGACTGGCTACATATTCAAACGCTCACCTTTTTTCCTTTCCTGACAAGTTCTCACAATGGGTGGTCTGAAACACTCTATTGGGTAGAGGCTCAAGATCACTCACGTCATCGGAACTGTCACTCCTGTCACTTCCATCAACTTTTGTCACTTCCGTCACTGTCCAGAATGGCGATTGATTTCTAACCGGATATAACTTCCGCAAAATAACGACATTCTTATTGACCGTCATCATCAATGTGCAATTTTATACTATTATAAAATTGTGCACAACAACAAAACTGAATCTGACGATTTGTACCGGTCAAGTCCATGCAGTGTCTGTTTAGCCCTTTGACGTAACCGGATGATGTTACGCCATGGCGAATTTTATTATTCGAGCGTATCGTTTGCGCCTTGGGTCTTTTCTTCAAAAGGGCGCGTACAATCGAGTTAATCTTCCCCATGTGAGTCAGAAAGGGGTTCCATAATCCCGATTGTGGTATTTGAACTCATTCCGCTCGATTTTCGTAATGCTTGGAACGTCGCGTTCATGTCGCTTCAAATGGGCGAGAATTGGCAGTTCTGCTAAGGTAATCCAAACGACTATATAGTCACGCCCGGTCTTGTTTTGTGTTCCTAGACTTTTGCTATTAGCGGTTGAAATGCTCACTAACATACCTGCTGTGCGATAAGATGCGCATCAAATGGAAACGAAGAGAAAGCACATCGCGAAAGGAATAGTAAGTTATACACGGTACAGAATCAAGTGCTACAAATCGTACGGTTGTTATTTTATCTACCATTGTAATCTAAAGGGTAAAAATGATAGTGAAGTAAGGAAGGTACCTGAGTATGGGTGCGGTGTGAGGAGAAAGATGGTTGTGATGCATTGGTTCTGGCACTAGGGGGTGAACATGGTTCTGGTGCAAGAGGGGAACATGGTTCTGGCACAAGGGGGGAACATGGTTCTGGTGCAAGGGGGGAACATGGTTCTGGCGCAAGGGTGGAACATGGTTCTGGTGCAAGGGGGACATGGTTCTGGTGCAAGTGGTGAACATGGTTCTGGTGCAAGGGGGAACATGGTTCTGGTGCAAGGGGTGAACATTGGTGTGATATGAGGGAAACCACTCATGTTTGTTACTTCGACTTCATTCACCCACTTATAAAATCCACACAAAATGCTCCTTATTAATTCTATATGTTGCATAAGCTTTAATTGTAACTTGTTCTGGATTAGACTCTAACATACAAATGTAGTCTACAGGTACACTGTATCTCTGTGGGTCAACCTTGGTATGATACAGTTCGAAACAAGGAACTACACACATCGGCAGGGTGCACTGTTTGCACATGTAGGTCGTTGTTTTACTCCCCTTGCCGTTTCGTTCTGAGCATACCACACAGTCCCTTTGTTTTGGCCGTCCATTTGGCTGTTCGATGTTTGTTGTTATGAAATGTCTTTCTGTTAGCCGATTAATTGTTGGTTCCTGGTGGCTCGTTTCTGCAGGAAAGTTGAATTCGTCAGGCTTCAGTCCAGCTTCCACAGCTCCTGGGTAAGCTCAACTCTGAAGTGTTTGTGTGAAAGGATTTTTGACCCTTCCTTTTCCTTTTGTAAGCAGTACAAAATGTATGCGTTGACTAATGCAACATCAATGAGGTGAAGAACGCTTGTTGCCACCACTTCAGGCTGCAGTGGTAAAAACCGTAGTAGCTTGCAAGTTGGTCACCTTTGTCTACTCCCCCCATGTACTGATTGTATTAAACTATTCTAGGCTTTTGTACTTCATTTACGTTCCCTGCACAGCTTGCTTTACGTCTCTTAGCAACAGTGGAGCTATCATCAGTGGTGGTTAGCAAACACACTGCTCGCTTGTCCATCCATTTAATCGCCATAAGCGAGCCAAAGTGAGCTTCAATCATGTCTTTCTTCTTGATAGTGGCCTTCATTGCAGGTGGCATGCCACGCCTGTCTGTTCGAACTGTTCCTGTGGCATCATAGCCTCGGCGATGCAAGTCCTCAAATAAGGTAGGGCTGTTATACCAATTGTCCATGTACACATGGTGCTCTGTGCCTTCTGTCCCTTCCAATAGCTTCAATACCACTGCGTGTGCGAGGCCCTTGCCATCTCTGTCCAAAGCATCATCCTTGCCTGTAAGTTGAAGTGTTATAGTTACATATGCACCATGTATAGTACACTGTACTTACCAGTGTACAACCTCCAGTTGTAAACATAGCCAGTTTGTGAGTCTGCAAGGACAAATGCCTTCATTCCCCACTGTGTAGGCCTGCTTCTTAGGGGCGTACTGCTTAAAAATAAGTCGACCCTTAAAACTAACCATGGATTCATCTATGGACAATTCTTTGCCGAGTTGAAATGAATCCTGGCAATTTTTAACCAAACTGGTTATGAAGGGTCGCAACTCGAATATTGGGTCATGTCCTGGTTGGCCCTTCGGAACGTACAGTTCATTGTTATTTAGGTGCAGGAACTTCATCAGCAATGAAAACCTGTTCCTCGTCATAATGCTGGAAACACATTTGGTTTGAAAGGGCCAAGATGTGCACCAATAGTCGTCAATGGCATGGTATGGTACAAGGCCCATCACAATGATTGTGGCAACAAACTTTTTCACCTCTGCAGCATCGTGAGGTACCTGCTTCCATGCTGATGCTCGGGACTTTGGCTTCACGGTGTTGCTACAGATGTACTGGTCAGCATAGAGATTTGTTTGGTCTGCAATACTTGACAGTATTTCATCACTTATCAACAGCTTGAAGAAGTCCAGCACAGATTTGCCCATATCCACAGTGCATGCAGGCCCAGGCCCTTGTGGTGTATCATGTGATGTGGTTGTGGTGGTTGTAGTTATAGGTGGGTGTAGCTGTGTGGTGGATGTAGGTGGGTGTAGCTGTGTGGTGGATGTAGGTGGGTGTAGCTGTGTGGTGGATGTAGGTGGGCGTAGCTGTGTGGTGGTTGTGGGCTGGAGTGCGCTAAACTCGTCGCAAATGAAGTCGTCAGTGAAGCCATCGAACTCCTGGTTGGGTATCTCCTCGCGCGGGACTAGGTGTTCACAGGTTTCCATCTCTTCGCATGACCAGAGATAATATGTATTATCTCTGGCATGACAGGTACCCTCCAACTCAACTCATCGTTCATAGGGTCATCGAGCATACTAATTACAGCGTCAACATTGAACAAAGCTCGCTTAGCCATCTGCTCGTTCTGTGGGCCAACGAAATGTAGCAGCTGGCTTTGCGCGCGTGCTGACGCGTGAGGATACTATTATCAACCATTTTCCAACCAAATCATGTACCGCTGTAAGCTAGATACGTTAAGCTAGTGGTCTGGGGACCCTAGCATGATGTAGGCTATTAAACTAGTGCACGAAAACCCGCCATCCGCAAATGTATATAATAGAGTACAATATTCACAAAGTGATAAGAAACAATATATATGCATATGAGAACTCGGACAAAATTTCAGAACAGGACCAAGGAGAAACCAAAGTGGGAAAAAGGGACAATGAAACCAATAATTTTTAAAAGACAAAAAAGAAATACCAAATCATTTTTTTGAGCAATACAAAACACTTCCAGGCTCTCGTCACACTATGCAGAACACTCGAGCCAACAGGCAAAACAACAGAATAATAACACTGCATGCAATATGTGAACAAAACAAATGATGCTGTTTGTATTGTGCAAAGATCTATGGACATCATTGGTTCACTTCCTTCCAATTGTCCACGTGTTTCTCCTTGTTATCATCCAGATCAAGCCTCTTGTATTGTTCTCTGTAGAATGCTAGGAAAAGCCTGCAGAGAGGAAAAGTAAATCAACTTGTCTCTATCACCTTCAGACTGTCATGCACATGTACATGTAAGGACATGATTATTATATACTTTACATTGTCACTACTTTAAATGACCTATTTGGAGCATGAAAAGTACAGTTATTGAAACTTATTATCTGTAATGTACATTATGTATGCGCGCTGGGTCAGTTGAGGCAGTTGAAATAACTGTATACGTAAATAATAACTAGAGCCATTGTATTGATTTCCTTCAGGGAAGCGTAGAGATACCATTTGCTCATGAAACAGACAACTAGGAGCAAATTCCTTGCCTTTAAAAAGTTCTGCCCACCACATCTAGCTTCAAGTCCGCATGGTTAAAGCTGAGAGGCACCATGAACTGGATATATATTTCGAAAAAAACGTGAAGCTAGATTTAGCCATGCCACCACTCTGATCTCTCTCCTGTTGAATTTAGGGATTCACTTTCATTATGTTACCATAGACTTTTTTTTAAAAGCAGCTTTTTGTGATGAATTCAGCTTTCGACATTCTCTGGACAGTATAAAAAGGTGGACCTGTTACCCAACGCCCATAATGAATTGTGTGATGCTCTAGGTGATTTGGCTACTATTGTGTACAAAGAGGTAGTAAGATAACCCATTGTGCAGGATGCAAATTATGTCAAAGGTAGACCAGCTTTGATTGCTGACCTCAGCATACTAGGAGTGTGGCTACCACAAACTGTGGAGATGCTAGATATCGTGTCATAGACTGTTTTGTTTTCATTCTGAGCATGATTAAAAATATTAATATATCTATTTAAAAACATTAAAGGGTCTTAAATTCAACTTTCATAAACCAACAGAAAATAGATGGCTTCAATGATGCTTAGATGCACGTATTGTGATTAGGTAATTCATATCTATGATACAAAATGGGATTAACAGATCTGGCAGTTAAAAAAACCTATTTGAAACAGTAAAGTACAACATTGCAATGGAAAGAACTCTTAGATTTACAATTATAATTTATACCAAGATGAAGTTGTTGGAATCTATAATACAAAACTATCTAAACCAAGTGTAATTAAGTACTTTAAACAATGAACAGATAGAATGAAAAATAACAAAACGTTTCAAACAATGGTTATAAATTATCAATTGCAATTCAAAGCAAAAAGGTATAATACAACAATGCAAGGAGCTTTAATAGATGGCAGAGAGCATACCTTGTCTTTTATGTTGATATTTGGTCCAAATGACACCCTTGTCACTGGCCCTGTCAAGAGCTGTCTGACCTTTCTGTATGTACGTGTACAAACCTGTGTACATGTACATGTATGGTAGTGTGAAATAAAGTATGCACTCCACTTCATATTGGGGGTACTTCCATGCTATGTGATTTAAGATAGGTACACACGCTTCACCTACATACTAGTATATTATCTCTGGCTGAAATAACGCTGTTACGCTAATTCTCCTGTACTCCAATTCATCGTTACAAGGTTTCAAAGAATCCAATCTTCCCCTGCAGGCCCGATGATATCAGAGATGACTTAATTAAGAGCTTCGTCACCTGACTCAGAGCGATTAGCCTTCTAAGTGATCATTTCCACTCGGGTGATGAGAATTCTGAAATTAAACACTTAAAACACAGCTGATGCATAAAGTACTATATTTTTGCCGGTAGCCTAAAAGTAAAAATAATGATGTGATACTTAACCGATTATACGCGGAATTGTTATAGTAACTATGTTTATCATTTTCATGCATGGTATCAGAGTCGGTCCGTACTGTACCGCATGGTGTGGACTGAATATTTGAGAGAGAATTTAGCCTAAGAGACCATGCTCGGTACGAAATGTTATCAGGCATCAGGTATCAGGAATCAGGAAAACGTTATCGCACTTTTTGTAGATGAAACTCATTGTGTCAAGTCCTGGTGAGTCGTTTTCATAATCACGCAGGCCTATAATTTCATTGTACATTTATAGGGGTCAAAACTTCAGTAAGGAGTTCTGTACTCTAATTTGTGCGAAATACGAAGCATTTTGTCTGATCAGGTACATGTTATGGCACTTACTGCCACAGTGACATCTGCAAGTCTAACAGCTATATGCCGCGATCTTGGTATGTCCTATCCATTTGTACTTTCAAAGTCTACCAACAGACCCAATATATTTTTGGCTGCATCTAAGAAACCAGATAGTATTAAACATCTCAAAACGCTATTGCTATCAAAATAGATAGTACCAGTCAGAGATAGTATTAAAGATGCATTTCAATGCCTACTTGCGGAGCTGAAAAATAAAGAGGGCAACAACAGACAGAACCTTAATTTTTGCAGAAAGTATGATGATGTGACATACATATACTTGTGGTTCATGTCTGCTTTAGGAAAAGAAGCTTTTGAACCTATTGGTGCTGTCGATTCTACAACATCCTGTATGGTGGACATGTTCATGCAGTGCTTGCACTGAACCTAACATAAGAACAACCTTATTGGAAAGATTCAGAGACCCCACCAGCTCTCAATGAATTGTGGTCACAACAATAGCATTAATTTGGGATGGGTCTTGATTGCCCTGTAAAATTTATCATTGGAGTTTCACCACTTGATGTTGAGACCTACCTACAGGAAATTGGCAGAGCTGGAAGAGACAGTAGACCTGCTTATGCAAACCTCTACTATGGTGGGCGTAACAGATATGCTGATAACAACATATTGTGCGAATGAAGACATGCATATGTAGAAGGAAATGTATTTTAGCTCACTTAGACAACACTGAGGACAATGATAATGAATGTATGTATACATGCTGTGATATATGTGCTTCAAAACAGCTAGTGGACATTCATACATAATTCCATAAGTAGTGGTAACGATACAAATTCACATGCATAATTGTATATCCCATCTGCATGAATGATGTTTTTCTGATGATGAAATGAGATGTCAACAATTGATTTAATAATGACCATACGTGCGTCTAAAAGGGCATCACGCTGCTGGACTGAAGTCATATCAGACGTTGTTTGAAAAAAAAACCTTGTATCATGTGGTGCATCATTGAGCGTGTCCATTTTAAATATTTCCATAGCTGCAGTCAAAATATGTGCCTTACAACACTGTTTGATTATAATCCTCACTGGGATTCTACATTTTTTGAAGGAGTGCTAGTTATGTTTCAGTGGCATCCATAAATATGTTTAAAAATAATAATGTGCAGAAAACTAAAACACAACTTACCACTTCTGATAGCTTGGAAAGTTCTGTGGTGCCTTAGATGTTTTTCCAAACCACATCCAAATTTAGCGAAAAAAGGCATGTAAGATTTCAGAATACGGGCTACCAAATGGCACATGTTTGTGTACAAAGATTTACAATCTTCTTCAGGTGGTAATATACGATCCAGCAATATCTCATTCTTATTCGGTAACACTGGAAAATCTTCCAACCCACTAACATCAATACGATCTTTGACCGCGTATGCATGAAAATAATGTAATGACCTTGTCTGATGGTCTACTCTTACATCTTGTGGAGAGATGTTTGTATCAATGTTGTCACCCACCAGTTTAAATGTTGCCATCTTGTATGGATTTAGCAACAACAGTATCATTTACCTCAGAACTATTCGATGATGTGTCTAGGCAGAGAGAGGTGTCTGGGGAACATAACGTGGCAGAACTATCTTCAGTGATCACTGAAATGGCGGGTGAACTTATGCGTTTGTCACTCTCTATTGTACTCCCACTACCAGCTGAATAAGAATGAAACTCATATGAAGAAATGAGCGGTCAACGGAAGTCAAGAAATAATTCCCGGTTTGCGTAATCACGACATTCATGTACTTCGGTAAATCGTTCCATACACAGTATGGGACAAGCGTACTAGATGTATTCCCCAGCTTAGCTCCCTTAAGATTGTTAGTGCCGCACATTTGACTAGATATTTAAGTATGTCACCAGACATTTCTCGACGAAGGTCTCGGTTCCATTGAATTTGCTGGGCCTTTTTTTCTAATGTACGCGAAGTCAATAAGTTGAGATTCTCATCATAATATTCCACAGTCTATAACTTCAAAACTTTGTAGTCCTGTTGTCTATTCCCTTATGAAACATATAGCAGATTAATATTCATAAAGCAACTATTATTTTAAACATAAGTTCAAAATTCGGTTCCATATCCTCCACTAAAGTATTCCATATTAGATTTCATATACTCGTCTCGTGCCCACAAAAATCGAAATACGGACGAAGTGTGCCGCGCGCTCTTTTCTGCTATTGCTGCTAACGTTACTAATGGCAAGGTTTGTTCCTCAATATTGAGCGCAAGCTCATTTATATACGCATAGACTACTGCATGGCGAAGTGGTCACTAAGTTATTAGTAGCTTGTTCAGCCAACAGCGTGCGTATCCATGACACTTATTCACGGTTGCTTGCTGTTGGTTATATAGTGTCGAAGCACTACGCCTCGGTATCCTACAGTGGCATGCGCTATAATCTTGAGCACTAGCAGTGTATATATATAGCCGTGTGTGTTGTTCTACACGGGGAGGGGGGGGGGGGGGGGGGAGGGTGTTAATTGTTCTGTTGCGTTTTGCTGTGCACGAGTTGACCCATTTTGGTTACCAACCTTTCTCTATAAGTTAGATACTTATACGTATGATCAATGGATGGAATATTTTTGCTCCCACAGCATTATAGGCACACTTGACGCCACAATCGTCTGCAATGAATTGCTACCCTCTATCGACGCGCACAGGTAATATTATTAGATGCGAGGGTCATAAATGTATTGCTCATGCAATTGATAACCACTACTTCAGGCTCTGGCTGTCAGTCCCTACTATAATAGCTTGAATTAAGGGAGGGTGTAAGACGTAATATGGAAGTGATATGCTCTCAGTCTGACCCCAAAATTAAAGTATTGAAATAAATTAGTAATACATTATAAACTTGCGGCTGAGCCATTTTGGAATACTCCCAAACCAGCTCCCTGTGGGTTCACATGAACTAGTTCACATGATTATCGCATATTGGTCCATTAGGATTGCTCCCACATAGCCACACTACCCTGTACTCAACTGTAAGGGTGTGCACAGGTACACGAACAAAGCTGCAATCAGAAAATGTGTGAGCTAGTTTCCAATTGAAAGTGTGCAATGGAGCCATTCTGGCATGCACGTGTGCAGCATTGGTGCAATGTTGGAAGCAGAGGATGGTTATTATGGACGGTGGGCAAGTCCTAGTTAGCTAAGGGATAGTGATTTGTGCAAAACATGTAACTAAACCATGAACCTCTAACCAAAATCCTGACATTACCATAAAAAGAGTTTGGTAGCCTTTGATCATATGTGCTATACTTGATAAGGGTGCGCCCCCCTCCCTAAATCATGCGGTGTCAAGTTGATGTTATCTTATTTATAAACAGTTTGGACACACCTGAAGAATCAAAACCCTCCCTGCCTGGCTTATAGGGCCAAGGGTTGTGTAGAAAATACATCTAGGTTTACCACTGTTAATATTTGATAGGAACAAATAAATACACTGGCCACTAAAAATATAGCTGTGCTTCACATCTCAAAATGAACTTGAATTTGTAGGGGTTGGATTTATAAGGCATGGCTGTATGGTGTGTGTATGTGTTTGTGAATTGTGTTAATGTGAGGTATGTGTGTGGCTATATGTGAATCTCCATTATAAGTATATGGGACGTTTTATGACAAAACCAGGTTTGTGGTATATAAAATAAAACGACTATGAACTAGCATCAATTTCAAACCCACGTATCTTCCAAGCTAAACAACCCACGTCCTTCCTAGACTTATTGCCACATTAGTTCTGTATTTTATTCTATTTTTACACACTATTAACCTTTACACTTGTCCATACTAACATTCGGTAACCTTCAGGGTTAGAAACGTGTAAAACTTAACAAATGAGTCCTGTTGCTAGCAGATCGTTGAATTTTACGTGATCAATAATCAAGATATTGATGATCAATGTGAGAGCAATTTTCATGGTCATTTCGCGCCTGCATTCTTTATTTTAGAAGAGATTCCATTTACCTGTGAATATTAATAAGCATCAAAAGACCTATGCTCCCTAATGCAAATCTTTCTTGTAAAAAACTTGATTCTTTGAGTACTGAACTTCATGCCCTGTACTATCTGAAAGACGAGTACCCCTGTTCTATGTGGTGGGTGTTTTGGAGTAGAAGAGATAAACCCGTGCTCTACTAAAGTTACCGCACTTATAAGGTCCACAGAAATTTTATAATGGGACTATGGTATAGGGCTTTTCAGTTGGTTTTTTTTTTTTTAGAGCTCGTGGTGCTATGAAATACAAGAGCTGAACGGAGGACTGTAGGAAACCTACCGTTGCAGATCAGCCATGACAGTCCTCTGCCTTTTCCAGAAAGCAAGGGTCTGCAGCGATTACATGTTGGAACTGCAGGGAGCAAGGTCATATTCGGCGCAACTGCCCTCACAAAGGGAAGGAGCGTAAGAAGGATCCCTGGCAGATATCAGCCGTAAGTTCCACGTTAATGGTTGAAGGTAGTATAGAGGGTCGCGTCACTAGAATGCTGGTAGACACGGGTTCTGCCGTGACCTTAGTGAGAGAGAATGTTTTAAGGAATGTTAAATTAGGAAACTCGCGTAAATTGGAGGTGCTTCCCAATTCAGTGGTGGCAGCAAATGGGGAGAAATTGGACATTAGTGGGCAGTGTACAATGAGCATAAAAGTCACAGGAGCATCTAGTTCTGGTAGCAAGGAATTTAAACCAGGAATGCCTTCTTGGGGCGAATTTTTTGATAAAGCGGGTTCACCTTCAACAGCACGTTTTGCTGACACAGGAAGGCCCAGTGCAATTTGTGTCAGCCCTGAACGCAGTACACAATGCTCCCCAGTTTGTTTTGTGACTTCATCTGAAACCCTAAATGTCCCTCCATATTGTCAAATGTGCCTTCCTGCAGGTCGCTGCACGAGCAACTCCAGTGCTCTCCTTGTGGAACCAGTGTGGCGTTTTACAGACCAGCATGGTCTCATGGTGGCTCACTCTATCATTGATGTCGCTGCTACACACACAACGGTCCAGGTTCTTAACTCTGGCTTTGCACGCATTACAGTGTACAAAGAGGGTATGTTAAAACCTATTCAGGATTCTGCTGACTACAATACCCTGTCTGTAAGCAATCCACTTGGTCTGTGCAGCACTCCATACAGCAGATGACAGACGGTCTGGCTCCTGATTTTTGAGAGAAAGTGGCTGCCTTGCTCAGGCAGTTCGAAGATGTCATTGCTTTGGATGACAATGACCTGGGTCGTACCCGATCGACATCTCATCAAATCAACACGGGGAATACACAACCAGTCCGCCAGCAGGCGAGGAGGCTACCCTTTCATCAGCAACAGGAAGTACGTGGGTTACTTGATGACATGCTTTCCCAAGGTATCATTGAGCCTAGTTGTGGGCCATGGGCGTCGCCCATTGTCTTAGCAAAGAAAAAAGATGGCACGACTAGATTTTGCGTTGATTTTCGTAATCTAAATGACTGTACACGTAAGGATGCCCAGCCACTTCCTAGGATAGATGAGACGCTTTAGGGAGTGCCCAATACTTTTCAACACTAGCGGCTACTGGTAAGTAGAAGTTGATAGTAGGGATAGAGACAAGACAGCATTTGTAACTCCATTTGGACTATTTCAGTTTCGTGTCATGCTATTCGGTTTGTGTGTGATTTCAGTTTACCATTGTGCTAGATACGGATGCCAGCGGAGATGGTTGGGTGCAGTACTCACCCAAAACGTGGATGGGGTTGAAAGAGTGGTGGCATACGCTAGCAGGGCTCTGAGCCGAACTGAAAAGAAGTATTGTGCTATGAGGTGGGAAATGTTGGCTCTGGTGTGGGCTGCTCGTCATTTCCGGCCACACCTCTACAGAAGAATGTTTACTTTACGCACAGATCATCACTGTTTACTATGGTTACATAATTTTAAGGAGCCAGAGGGTCAAGTGGCTCGTTGGTTGGATTGTTATTGGAATATGATTACACCGTTATACACCGCGAAGGTTAGCGGCACACTAATGCTGATGCGTTGTCCCGTGGCAGGTGCATGCAGTGTGGATTGGAGGAAAAGGAAGAGGGAGACGGAAGAAGCTAACAGTTGTGATGCAGTGTCACACCTGATGCTGCCAACGTGGATGGAAGAGGAGATCAAGTCTTTTCAGAGTGCTGATCCCAACATACACCAGATGGTCTACTGGCTGGAATCTGACACCACTCCTCGAGGATGCCCCAAGGATGCTTCATGGAGGCTTGCATCCCTGTGGGTGCAAAGGCGGTATCTGACCTTGCGGCATGGGGTGTTGTATAATTGTTGGGAGGACATACCAGGGGGTGGTCACACTGGTCTTGCCTGCAAATTTGGTGAATGGGGTATTGGAAGGCCTCCACAATACTTTAGTAGGGGGGCATATGGGGGAGAGGAAAACCTTAGGAAAAAATTCGTGCCCTTTTTTATTTGGCCGTGTCAGAGAAAAGAGGTGGAACAATGGTGCAGGAGTTGTGATGTTTGTCTCTCCAGGAAATCTCCATCTCACAAGGCGAGAGCTCCAATGGAAATCAGTCAAACACTAGCTGCGACCCATGCAGAGGGTTGCTATGGACATCGATGGCCCGCTCCCAGAAACCCCCAGAGGTAACAAGTATATCTTGGTGGTAGGGGAGTACACCAAATGGAAGGAAGCATTTCCATTGAAAGATACTGAGCCACTAACCATTGCCAAAGTGTTTGTAAATGAATTTGTGTGTAGATTTGGGGTTCCAGATTCCCTGCACGCAGGCCAAGGGAGAAACTTAAAGCCAAGGTCCTGAAAGAAGTGTTCCAGCTGTTGGGTGTCAAGAAGACACGGACAACTCTTTACCATCCCCAGAGTGATGGACTACATGTACATGTAGTCGAAAGGTTCAATAGAACTTTGTTAGATATGTTAAGTATGGCTGTAAAGGATGATGAGCGTGATTGGGACCTCCTCCTCCCTACCTTGTTGTTCGCATATCGCACCAGTCGCCATGTTACAGCTGGGGTCCCTTTGAACTTATATGGTTGTGATGCCCGCCGGCTTACCTGAAGATGTATTGTTCTCTATTCCAGCCACTGCTGAGGACCACCCCATTCACTACGCTGATGTATAAGAATCGATTGCAGTTGGCTTATAAACAAGTCAATCAGCATATGGCGGTGCAGCAAGGACATCAGGAGTCGTATGATGCTGACGTCCAGGGGGAACCATACTGTATTATTAATCTTGTTTTTCTACACTATCCAGCTGGTTTTTCTGCACAGACCTTGGCAGGGGCCTTTCAAAGTGGTCAAGGTCCTCGGACCTTCCATCTACAGGATTGTGGACTGTGCTAATGCCCGCAGGTGTAAGGTAGTACACTTCAACCGGATGAAGCCTGATGTACAGTAATTGTTCACAGTGTGCCGCCTGTTGGTATAGATCGTCAAGCCACCATATTGGAGGTACCGAGGCAGCACCAATTGGAACATCCAGTACCCGAGATTGAGCAACCAGCAGTTGTACGCAGAGTTCCTCCACCAGCAGTGGAAGGTGCCCCAGCACTGAGGCGCTCTACCAGGATCAGCAGACCTCCTGTACGTTATGGAGACCCCGTGGTACTTTGGATACTCCTGAAATCTTTGAATGAGAACTGGAGTGGAGGACCACTCTTGGAAGAGAGGGAGCAGTGTAGTGGCATAACCTGTATCAAATGATTGACTAGTTAATTGAACAATTAGCTGCATATAAATTTGGTGTACATGTATGTGCATGCTCAGTCGAGTTGGTGCAGTGAAGTTCTGATAATCATTTACGCTGTGGGTTCTACATGTGTATCACTGAAACTGGTCCATATATCATCCAGCATTGTATAAAATTATTATTATTGTTTTTAAATTATTACATATACAAAGGAATACACAAGGTACACGAAATGTTAACTATTATTATTTAACATAAATTACCCTCAGACGACCAGCTTCTTGCCTGAATGGCCCTAGAGTTCGACTGAACCAAGGACAAGTTCAACTTTCCATAAATTTCAAAACTTGCTTCTCCCATAGAGTATGAACCCAAATCTCATGAGTATGATGGTGGTCTTGAAAAAGCTATTTGTAGGGATAATGAGCTTCTAAGTGAAGTAAATGATGCCTTTCGTTAAGTCTCATCCATTGCTAGCTCAAAAGGTTGTTAAAAGATCTGCCCGTGCAGCAGTAAGTAAGATTGGTGCAGATGCATTGGTTTCTAAAGCACTGAGTGTACGAAGAGCAAAAGCAGGGTCATTGCTAAAAACTATCCGGGAAGTTAGTGCATTGAAATTAGAAGAAAATGATATTTTAGTTGGGCATGGGTATCATACTGCTGGCTCTGAACCTTACTTTTTTATTAATTCGTACACTTACACAATATGACTTGGGGGCCATTCCAGGAGACCTCAATGGTAGGTATATGGACAGAGATAAGGATAACATGCAACCCGTGAAATAGAAATGTACAAATGAGTGTCGCAAGCTCACTAGTGAAGAAGTAGCATTAGTGTTGAGGACAAAGTCACTGTTCCAAATGTCCATTCATTATTGTCTTTCCCATGTAAACATTGTTAACACCTTTGAATTTGGAGCATGAAAGAACTTCCAGCACAATGGCACCTTTGGGGGGTCATGAGTTATGCAGACCAATCCAGTGAATAGATAAAATTGGACTAATAGAATTTTAGCACAGCTGGCAACACACACACACACACACACACACACACACACACACACACACACACACACACACACACACACACAACACACACACACACACACAACCACTTCCCTTATCTGTGAGGTCATGAATATGTAGACCAATTGGTGATGTACATGTGTATGGATGAAATTGGACCAATAGAATTGTAGCACAGCCGGCACGCATGTTAAGGCTTTTCATGTATAAAAGCGACTCACCCACCAACTAGTACACTTTGCTTGCTGAGAACGAAAAAGGTAAAAACTAAATCCTTGCACTTTGTTTCTATACTCTCTGTCAGATGCAGTGCTGCCCCCCTACCGTCCGCCGCCAGCAGTAGCAGCGCTGCCCCCACCGCCCCAGCAGCAGCAGCAGAGCTGCCCCCACCGCCAGCAGCAGCAGCAGCACTGCCCCCACCGCCAGCAGCAGAAGCAGAAGAGCTGCCCCCACCGCCAGCAGCAGCAGTAGTTGTTGGTATATAGGATTGACCAATGGTGGTGTAAAAAGCACGGAAACAAGAGTGACAGAAATTTGACTGGAAAAATTGAAATATTTGGCACACTAACGTTATAACAGTACATGCCTGAATAATGGGCTAAATATATGCCTATTTCAATTTATCCAGTCAAATTTCTGTCACTCTTGTTTCCGTGATTTTTACACCACCATTCGTCAATCCTATAAACCAACAAATTTCTCATTAGAGAATGTGTAATTAATATTTACATCCAACATAACGCATATGGATGCTATCACGTACACAACTGAATACATGACTATAATTTCATGCAAGGTGCAGCATTTCTCAAGGCACAGCAACAGTAATTAAATTTTAATTCAAATAAGTATGCCTTTCACTTTGGCTCATTGGATGTGGTTTTATAATTCCACAGGCCAAATCCAACAAGATGTTACAACCATCTGCACCTGATGTCTCAACAGCAATGAGGTAGAAAAGGTATATGTTGTTATCAACATCTGTTGTACTTGGCCTACTGCTAAAAGCTACAACAGCTACAACAGCCCCTGCTTCAGATGTGGCCTGTACAACACTTCAGATTACAAATGTGCCAGAGCAGGTGACACACTTTAGGCTCTAAATTGGTGTGAAGGACACATTTCAATAAGACTATATTTACATCACATGATATCAAAGTAGAGTTCAGATCTCTCCCTCCTCCCCATCCTCCATCCGCACCACCACACATGCACATATGTCCCAAGTCAGACACAATCATTCATGGAAGACATTGATGTGTCAACAACAGTGATGTCCTTGAGTATGTGCACTTGGTCACCATAGAGATCTGGTGCTACTTGCTAGTAGCTCCACCCCTCTCATCTGTGCCCCTCCCCATTTGCTTCTCTCACATGTAATCAATAGATGACATCATTCTATGCATTGTACATACAAACTACTTACTACAGTCATATAAATTGAATTCTACCCACCAGCTCCTTTGGTACTGTAAGTCCATTATACTTGCTAGGCAGTCCCAGCTTTTTCACTCTTGTATTAGACATCATAGCATCCATCAGATGCTGCACACCATCATCTGACATCTCTTTACATCCCCACACCCTCAGCTCCTCCAATGTTGGGTGGTCTTTGAGAACATCCGCTAGACCTTTGGCTCCTTGGTCTCCAAACGGATTGTCAGTAAGGTCCAGTATCTTCAGTCTGCACCACTTTAGTCCCCCACAGAGCTCACATATGGCTTCATCCCTTAGACCACACTCCCGCAGCCCCAGATGAGACAGTGTTGTGTTGTGCTTGAGTACATGTGCTGCACAGATAAGTATTACCAATAATACTAACACTCCTTCTGGCAAAGTGTACATGCATACATGCACAACAAAACAGGATGTGAAAAAAAGTCACACATCGGTGTAAATGGATGGTGTGGATGCTTCATATGTATATGTGATATATGGATGGAGAGACGCACATCCTCATAGTGGTTTGATATTGTAATGCACTAAATGTACATTATGTGTGCTCATGATTTGATGTTTATTCATGAGCACACATGTACACATACACACACATATGTGCTTACAAACAGAAGGTTTAAAGGTCACAAATTCTTGTTCTGTATGCAGGGTAACAAAATATGTGAATACACAGGAAGAGTTTGTGTAAAAAACTCATATAATGCCTGAATATTAGGAACTTGAGCATTCCAAATCATGTTACATGTTACTTGCTTTTGTTTTTTACCTCACAGGGAAGGGAGGTGTGAGCTTCAGACAACATTTGTTCTTTCCATTTATTGAAAACTCCCACTTTTGTATACATGCATGCGAGTATGTACATCGAGAAGTTGGGTAAGCCTGGTCCAAATGTTTAGGACCCATCTCTGTCCATGAGTGCAATGACCATCCATCCTGTTGTGTTTTTAGGGAAACAGGATCTCAAATGAATAGAATGGATGGCAACTATAACACTCAACCAAATAAACTCGCAAGACAAAAACTACCAGAAAAGCTGAACATGAGGCTAATTCTAATTAACACACTCCCTGTGTATGCGTGTTTGCCTAATGTGGTGCTGTTCACCACAACACGTCCCTGTCAGCCTTGATGTTCCTCTTCAGGTGCAAACCTCCGGCTTCCTAGAAATGGGTCGCCTGGATGACCTCCGAGGATTGTGGGTGCTGTACTCATTCCCTGTGGGTAGACGTGGGTTTTGAGCCTTCTTAACAGGTGGCAGCACTGGAACTGGCATTTGAGCAACTGCTGGATTAGGTGCACCATCTGCCAACAGGGTTGCCTCTTGCAAAGACACCACTGGCTCCATTGTTTGAATTTGGACAGGACCTGGGTCTGTATCCTCCTGGTCCACATAGCGAGGACGCAGCTGCTCAACATGGCAACGCCAAGTGCCTCCTCGGGGAACAACCCGTACGTTGACACTGCGAGTGCCAAACCTTTTCGTGACTACAGCCAGCACCCATCTGGGATCCTTCTCTCGCCTGGGGCCATAATAAAGGGCATAACATGGTGAGCCTACTGGCAGATCAGGACCAAGATTGATGTTGTACTCCCTTCCCCATTGCATATTGCACGGGAAAGCAGGCCCAAGCAGCTACTAAATCTCAGGAATGTGAGCGTCCCAATAAAGTGGTAGTCACCTACAATACCATTCAGGAGCTCACTTGGTGAGTAGGCCTCTGCCAGTGGTGTTCGGCGGTATTGCATCAGGAACTCCTGAAGGGCTGCTCGTGGAGGTAGTGAGGACTTCAAAAGAGCCTGTTTGAAACCAGATGTTCGGCTGCCCCGTTGGTGGCAGGATGATATCATTGGTGCACCAGTGAGGTAGGTGATTCCCCTCTCTCGACACCATGACTGAAACTCCTCTGAACAGAATGTGGTGGCATTATCAGATACAATAGTGTGTGGATAACCCAATGAGCAAATCTTGTTCTAGCAGCTCTGTTGTGGATTTGGTGGAGGTTGAAGTAGTCGGATGGATGCTGGGATACTTGGAGTATGCATCAATGAGGACCAGCCAGTTACACCCCAGGAAGTTGATTGCATGGTCCACATGCACTCTGCTCCATGGCTTCTCTGGTAGCATCCAAGGATGAATGGCCAGCTTGGGTGGTTTGTTCTGATGTTCTGCACTGGCAGTGCATTGATGGCAGAGGTCCATGATGTCAGCATCTATTCTTGGCAGGTACACTGCCGTGCGTGCCAGCTGCTTCATCCGCTGAATCCCAAAATGCCCCTAATGAAGGAGCTGCAGAACCTGGGGCCTCAGGATGGAGGGAATGATGACTCTGGACCCCTACAGAAGACACCCGTGGCCTATGGAGAGCGATCTTACTACCTTCCTAAAATCCAGAAGTGTCTCACCAATCGGCACTTATGACATAGTGGGAGTTCATGTACATGTATGTAGTTTCCTTCATGATTATGATAACAATTTGAATAAAAGGTACAGTAGAGAAAGTAGCTAGAGCACAACTTTGGTGCAAATGTGTGAATGCATTAAGGGATACATGTATCACAGTTCACGAACAGCTGACTTAAGCAGCCTGCAATATGCATTTTGGTTATGGCCACATAGATAACCAAAACTGACAGACTGAGTACATGTATATTTCACATTGCCTACGAGCAATGTGAAATATAATCATTAGACAGCAAAATTGATCTAATCTTTAAGTCTAGAAAATGTTAGCATGACTAATCTTATTTGGTGGTATTGAAACCCTCCCACGCAGGATGCATCTACAGTGTATGGACTATACATTTTATTGATCTCAATTCAGTACTACATTTAGTACTGTAGTATCATAGTATCTAGAATAGTGTATTGACATATGTGAGGGATTTATCCAACACCTACCAAGCATAAGAGGCGATGTATACACATACATACACAGCTATACAGTACATATATTAGTTTACACACACATACATGTACATACACACAGCTCAATTTTCTCAGTAATGCAAGTGTGCAAAATGGAGTTAATCATTTTTGAACAAAGCAGATGTGCATGTGCACCCCATGCCTCTGTTCAATAAACATACAGTGCATGTGGATGTGATTGTTTTCTACTCCACTCTTCAAGAGAACTCATTCCCTTATTCGTAGATTATAAAGAGCACATACTATACATTCATGTGTCCTATATATACAGTATTCAGCGTGTAATGATAGCAAACTCTAGGTTAGATACTAAATTCATTTATTGGCAAATATTTCAATTAATTATGATAAAAGTACTTTGCAATCCGTACAATAACCATTATCTAATTTGTGCATGCTAGCTCATGTCAAATCCACAACCTTAATTGTAATTCATTTTTATGTTTTACTCAGCCATAAACAGAGTTTAATATAAATTAGCAGCTTTGGTTTAGAGTTCAGTTTTATTATGCACACTCTACAGATACACACTAAAACACAAAGATGTGCTTTCATTAAAATAACATCGCACTAAAATAGTGACATGATGTAATGCGCTCTTTCATATGGGCATAAATTAAAAACCTCAAACATTGATGTCATTCTTACCAAGGCATGATGCTCTTTTGTTATCAATGATATCATCCCTCAGGTTCAGGGTTTCCAACTTGGTATTGACTTCAACACCTTTCATCACTTCTTCTAATCCCTCTGGCTGTAGTCCACATT
The DNA here is from genome assembly GCA_013339895.1 of Ephydatia muelleri. Lineage (NCBI taxonomy): Eukaryota > Metazoa > Porifera > Demospongiae > Spongillida > Spongillidae > Ephydatia > Ephydatia muelleri. The sequence continues at coordinate 7,141,935 of JABACO010000002.1, read as the reverse complement.
CCCAAAGGTGCAGTTCTTTAAGAGTAGTATTTCCCTTGAACATCATACCTGTGTGAAGAGAGACAAACACTCTGACATGACATGTGTACAAAGTAATGTCACAATGCTGAGAATGAAAGTGATGATTAGACCATGACACACATGAGGGTCAGGTATTGAATCAATGTGTGCTCGGTGAAGGTGTGTGTCTAACAATGGCTATGGTCCTTGTGTGTAGGTGTGTAGGTGTCCTTGCACCCAAGTGCTGTGAGTCACCTTGCAAATAATACCCAATCTTTTTAGTTCTCGCTCAATTGACACATGTACACACCCACAATCCCCTTGCCACTCCACACATGTACACACCCACAATCCCTTGCCACTCCACACATGTACACACCCACAATCTCTTGCCACTCCACACATGTACACACCCACAATCCCTTGCCACTCCACACATGTACACACCCACAATCCCTTGGCACTCCACACATGGACACACCCACAATCCCCTAGCCTGCCACTGATATACTGAGCGATATGATGTAATGCTATTTCATTCATACATGTACACAAATACAAAACCTCATCGAATGATGTCATTCTTACCAAGGCATGATGCTCTCTTGTTATCAATGATATTATACGAAAGGTCCAGGGTTTCCAACTTGGTGTTGACTTCAACACCTTTCATCACTTCTTCTAATCCCTCTGGTTCTAGTCCACATTTCCTAAGGTCCAGTCTCTTAAGAGTAGTATTTCCCTTCAACATCATACCTGTGTGAAGAGAGACACAAATAGTCTGACATGACATGTGTGCGAAGTAATGAGAATGAAAGTGATGATTGGACCATGACACACGTGAGGGTCAGGGATTGAATCAATGTGTGCTAGGTGAAGGTGTGTGTCTAACATAGCTATGGTCCTTGTGTGTAGGTGTGTAGGTGTCCTTGCACCCAAGTGCTGTGAGTCACCTTGCAAATAATACCCAATCTTTTTAGTTCTCGCTCAATTGACACATGTACACACCCACAATCCCCTTGCCACTCCACACATGTACACACCCACAATCCCTTGCCACTCCACACATGTACACACCCACAATCCCTTGCCACTCCACACACGTACACACCCACAATCTCTTGCCACTCCACACATGTACACACCCACAATCCCTTGGCACTCCACACATGGACACACCCACAATCCCCTAGCCTGCCACTGATATACTGAGCGATATGATGTAATGCTATTTCATTCATACATGTACACAAATACAAAACCTCATCGAATGATGTCATTCTTACCAAGGCATGATGCTCTCTTGTTATCAATGATATTCTTCGAAAGGTCCAGGGTTTCCAACTTGGTATTGACTTCAACACCTTTCATCACTTCTTCTAATCCCTCTGGTTCTAGTCCACATTCCCTAAGGCCCAGTTCCTTAAGAGTAGTATTTCCCTTCAACATCATACCTGTGTGAAGAGAGACACACACACTCTTACATGACATGTGTACGAAGTAATGTCACAATGTTGAGAATGAAAGTGATGATTGGACCATGACACACACATGAGGGTCAGGATTTGAATCAATGTGTGCTCGGTGAAGGTGTGTGTCTAACATAGCTATGGTCTTTGTGTGCAGGTGTGTACTATTGCTAAAGATTGTTAAGTAAACTGAGTTATATCAGAGTGATGAATCCTGGAAAGAAGAGGTACACTGTATGTGCATTTTTACAGTGTAATACTATATTTAGCATAGTGCATTGATTACTGCATTTACATGTACAGTGAAGGGATTAATACAGCACCTACCAAGCATAAGAGGTGATATACATGGTGTGAGGATACATAGTGATGTTCTGTTTCACTATTGCTTTGTTGACGCTTTGTTGACAGAGTTTTAAGACTGAATATTGTATCTAGTAAAGCTGTAGTTGGGCAATGAGTACTCCTGCTAAACCTTGGCACTTTTCTTAACACTAACCATCTATCCTACACATCATCAATGCCTGAGTAGAACACATAACACATACACTGTTCAGTGTGTAATAATTGCAAACTCTTTGTTAGATACTGAAATGTTTCGAGAAACATTTAAAAATATAATTAACATACTTTGCAATGGGTACAATAACTATTATCTAATAGTGTTGTTATGAACCCGCTTGCCACAGCTAAGCTTGCACACACTAACAAGACCGATATTGATATTTTAAGAATACACACACACTGCATGTACTCTATGTAACATCAACATCCACTGCAAATCTACACAACTCTTTCCTTTCTGAACGTTATTTTAAAGAGTTCCTTTTATACGCTTTAGCCCTTACATGAATAGCGTGGATCCAGCGTATACCAAAGGGTTCACTGTCACCTTTTTACAGGTCTGCCACTCTTTCATCATTCCGCCCTCGGAACTCCTCATCCTGGTACCCTTTTATGGGTCTGCCCTCCTTAGTCTCTTCATTTATCTCAGGGTCAACCTTGATCCATGACACCACCACCCTTCATGCTCCAGCACCAAACGCTCTGGACAAGGCATTTGCCTTTCCTGTGCGATACTACACTGTGAACTGAAATGGCTGCAGTGCCAGACTCCACCCCATTAGTCCATTGTTGCTGTCCTTGAGCCAATTCAACCATTCTAGTGACCTGAATGGTCTCGTACACTTTGAACACTTGTACCGCTCGCTAACTATATCACCAGGCACTCCTCTTCCACGACTGAGTATTTCTCTTTTCTTGGCAACAGATTCAAGCTGAAATATGCCACTGGATGGTCCTCCCCCTCATACATTTGACTCGACAGTTCCTACTCCTCGATCTGAAGCATCCGTCTGCAACACAAAGGGTCTCTCAAAATCTGGGCATTTCAGCACTGGTTCCCCACACAGCAACGATTTCCACACTCTGCATTCCACTGGTCCTCCTTAGGTTCTGTCTTCCTGGTGAGATCTGACAATGGCACTGCTGTCTCCGCAAAATTTGGTATGAACCTCCGGTAATAGCCAGTCAAGCTGAGAAATTCCCTCACTGCCAATTTTGTCCTTGTAATCGGGAAACCCTTCAGTGCCTCCAGTTGAGTTTTCTGGTCTCGCAGTTCCATTCCCCACCATATGACCAAGATATATGCATTGCTCCATCCCGGTCGATTCCAACCATCTTTCCTACTTTCATCTCCCCATTCTCCTTGTTCCTCTCCCACAACGGAATCTCCTCTTCGCCTTCCTCATTCATTTCTTCTGTCCACAGGCACACCGTTGTTGGCATATTCCACTCTTTCAGCATGTTCACATGGAATATCCTCTTCTTCCTCTTGTCATGCATGTTGACCTCATAGGTGACCGGAGTAACCTTTTTGGTTATTCCATACGGGACCCTGCCAACTCTTGATGCCTTGCGTTTTTGTAATACCACTGCTTCTGCTTCACTTGAGCCTGCGCCAGGTTATCCTTCACCAACTCCAACATTTGACAACCTCTCCTGCACGCTCAATACATACGACACAATGCTCTCTTCCCTTCCTTGGCCAGGTGCTTCCTTCAGGATATGGAGCGGTCCTCTCACTTCCCCTCCATACACCAATTCAAAGGTGTAAACCCTGTGGATGCTTGAGGTGCGTCTCAAATCCAATGAACCACTCGACCAACCCATCCGTCTGTGAATGATACTGGCTGGTCCTAATTGGACCCACATGTAAAAGTCAATACAGCTACTTCAGCAGTCTGGATGTAAAATTAAACCCATGGTCCGTAAGAATCTCTTTCCAACTCCGGCAAACAACGGGATCAGTTCCTCCGCCACGCATCTATTGACTTCAATGCCATAGCCTCTGTGTACCTCGTCACGTAGTCACAGACTATTAGAACATACTTGTGTCCTGACCAGCTCCTTGGTAGAGCTCCAACAATGTCCATCGCGATCCTTCCAAAGGGCTCTTCTATGATTGGTAGAGGCATAAGGGTGCGTATCCCTTCTCCTCCTTCGCACACTTCTGGCATATCGCACAGCACTTGCACCACTCTGCCACATCACGATAAACTGACAGCCAGTAGAACCGCTGCTGCACTCACTGCACTGTCTGTTTCCTCCCCATGTGCCCAGCCATTGGGATTTCATTCAACAGGCCCCTCCTCCTTCCACGAGTGGTTGCCATGCAATGTCGATATACCTTCTCCCCCTCTGTCAGGAGTCTGCAACCGCTCCTCTGGCGTCTTCAAGCCCTCAGCTTCGTCTTGCACTGCCACCTTGTCCAACCTACTCTTGGGTTGCACTCCGTTATCCACTGCAACCTCACTATCCAACTGTTCCACCACAGGCTTGACGCTTGCACCACTCTGCTTCTTTATGTTCAGTACGCGTATCTTCTTGTCTTTTCTTCGCCTGAGCTCTCGTAGTTGCTGTCATCGCCCAACTCTTCATGGGACCTTGCACTGTCGGACCGATCTTTACCAGCTCCGGCACATCCTTCCTAACATCACTGACATTGGGTGCTATTTAACGGCTGCTGCTTCCAACCAGTAGCTACCTCCGTCCACAATGACCTTGACTCTGGCTAACTGATGGGATACTGTATCTCCATGTACACACTCCACCATCACATTCCTTCCCAACAGTCACTTCTTGGGCACCAGACACCAGCTTTCTCCCCCCTCCCGTGTCCAACACAATATCTGAGACATCTCACCGAAACCAAAGGTATCTCCATTTTCTGTCTTTTGGAACTTTCCACAATTCCTGAAGCGTCCTCCATAGTAACACCTCAGACCCCTACCAGCCTCCTTACACAGGTGTGGACTTTCTCACTAGGTCTCAACTTTTGACAACCTGCCTCTGCTTCACCGGGCCGCCTTTCTTACGTCGAGCCTGTTCGTACGTATCCAGCATCTCACCCGCCTTCACGCACCTTTGTCTTCCGCTCCAACAACCACAGTTGCTTCTCTGGTGTGAGACAATTCGGCAGTTACTCCATGCCGAACACTTGCTGAATGTCATCCTCTGTTCATTGTATACGCACGCAGCCACTTGACAGTAGATCCAGCAAACGTACGGTAACTCCCAATGGGTCTCACGCACCTTCCGAGCTTCATTCCGGTACGCCTCCTCATTCAAACCATAACGCGTCAGGATCGATCGCACCTTTGATGGCATCATAGTTTGCCGAGTCCGTGATCGGTAATGCTAAAAACGCCAGCTGTGCCCTTCCACTCAGGCCATAGACTTCGCACGATCTTGCGTGCCACCATTATTCGTTCAAACATCACTAGGTACGCTTCAATGTCTTCGCTATCCCTCAGAGCGACAAAATTGATACCCACTTCGCAGAAGGAGACTTCGCTCCTGCCGCGATGATGGATCGCGCGTCCCACCATATTTGCTACTTGCTCCATTTGGTTCCTCATCGCCTCCCTCTCCTCTGCGACTTCTTCGTTCCTCCTCAAACTTTCATAAAATTTCGGATTCTCTTGCGACGTCCGCGCCGCCTCTTTTCAACGACCTCGGCTTCCCTCCGCACTCTTTCACCTTCAATATATTTTATCACGCTTACTGTACACTGCTACACTGTAATAGAGTGTTTTGCTCAGATGGAAAGCTACCTAATGGTGTCTCAATAGTCACATAGAAGTGGCCAACTTCCAGTGTGGGATGCAACCTGCCCAGATTCGTTTGCTCTCAGCGATTGCGGCACAGCAAGCTGGAGCAGTTACTGAACAGGTAGAAGTCAATAAGTAACCCTCATGAAACAGAATGCCAGAGCAAAGTAATTTCACCAATCATCACGTGGTGCTGAGCCCAACCTCCCTTCCTTGCTTTTCGCCGGTCTTGGGTGTCTAGATCGAGATTTCGCTGGCACTTTGATTTTGATCGCAGAGAACGAACCCTGCACACTTACATCTCACGACATCTCACTTAGCGTGCATTCATGCACGTTCAGACTAGCCGTAGCGTGCAATACGACCAATTATATGTATAGCCAAATAATGCAGAATAGGATGCGCACCAAATAGCGCAACAGCTGCTTGGGATAAACAAAACACACTTTGCAAACATTTAGGTGGTCGAGTTATGGCAAAGACTCATTACGTGCCATGCAGTGCTCAAAAAGGGTCTTCAGTAGCTACATGTACTTAATCAAGCTCTTAAAGAACAGATATCTCACAAATAGCTGATTCCGATACTCAGAATTGATACAACAGTATAAGGCCCAGTTGGGTCTTGATCGACATCGCAGCATGTAACTTTCGATCGCTAATGCGATCGAACTGGCCAGTTCGTTAGCTCCAACAGATCAAACTACAAGTGACAACATTTATAATTTCATACTTGTAATGCTATAACCTAGTGCGGGCCATCTAGACGCGCGATTGATATGTACGACCCATGCATCGTTATTTTGTTGGTGTTTCGTGTACCTGTAGCAATGAGCGTGTCATTGCGTCCGTACATTTGGACTAACACTGCATGGAACGTGATAAGTCACCAAAAAGTTTGCTCGATGTGTTTTGTTATCCCAAGCGTCGTGTGCCGCTGTTGCGCTATTTGATGCGCATCCTATTCTGCATTATTTGGCTATACATATAATTGGTCGTATTGCACGCTACGGCTAGTCTGAACGTGCATGAATGTACGCTAAGTGAGATGTCGTGAGATGTAAGTGTGCAGGGTTACGTTCTCTGCGATCAAAATCAAAGTGCCACACACACTGCCAGCGAAAGCTTGATCTAGACACCTAGACCGGCGAAAATTAATGAAAGCAAGGACCGGAGGTTGGGCTCGGCACCACGTGATCACGTCTTAGCTCATGGGGGTGGGGCTCCAACGGCATGGATGGGCTTGGGAACGAGAGGTATCTACCGCGACTCAATTTGTGCACGAGCATTCACTGCACATGCAAAGTAATTTTACTTTATATTCAGTTTTTCGTGGCGTAAAATTTGTTTTTAATTTTCAAAATACATGAGTAAATAGGTTCAACTTGAAAAGTGGTTGATTTTTTTAATTACATTTCATTAGCTTGATTATTTACATGATGTAAACAAACCCACAATCTTAGTTTCAATATAACAGAGTTTGATCTACATCCTATCAAAAGTTACTTCTGGTACACTTCTCCAATCAGAAAGTGGAGCAAATGTCAACACACTAACGCTAACACTTGCATTCACTGTACATACAGCTATACAGTACATACATTAGTTTACATGCACATACATGTACCAGTACATACATACACTCAAACCATAAAAATGAAAGTGTGCAAAATGGAGTTGATCATTTTTGAACAAAGCAGATGTGCATGTGCACCCCATGCCTCTGTTCAATAAACATACAGTACATGTGGCTGTGATTGTTTTCTACTCAACTCTTCATTCCCATATTCGTAGATTATACAAAGTACATACTATACATACATGCGTCATACATATACACAGACATCGTTCAGTGTGTAACAATAGCAAACACTATGTTGGATACTGAATAAGTTTTGGGAAAGTTTTTTAAGTGGTTTGCAATCTGTACAATAACCACATTATGTAATTTATGCATGCTAACTTGACGCCAAATCTATATCCTTGTAATTCAATGTTCATGTCATGATATTCTTCTCAGCCATAAACAGAATTTTCAATAGCTAATATAAAATTAGCAGTTTTGCAGTTGTTTTAGCTTAGATTATGCACACTGTACAGATACACACTGAAACACTATAGTTACACACTGATGTGTTTTCAATATAATTACAGTAGACTAAAATAGTCAGAGAGCGATACGATGTAAAGCTCTTTCATATGGACATTAATTCAAAACCTCAAAGAATGATGTCATTCTTACCAAGGCATGATGCTCTCTTGTTATCAATGATATTCTTCGAAAGGTCCAGGGTTTCCAACTTGGTATTGACTTCAACACCTTTCATCACTTCTTCTAATCCCTCTGGTTCTAGTCCACATTCCCTAAGGCCCAGTCCCTTAAGAGTAGTATTTCCCTTCAACATCATACCTGTGTGAAGAGAGACAAACACTCTGACATGACATATGCAATGTCCACAATGTTGAGACTTAATGTGATGACTAGACCGTGACACATGTGAGGGTCAGGCATTGAATCAATGTGTGCTAAGTGAAGGTGTGTGTCTAACATACATGTAGCTATGGTCGTTGTGTGTACAGTGTAGGTGTGTGCTATTGTTAAACGTTAAGTAAACAGTGTTATTCTATCAGAGTGATGACTCCAGTAGAAGAGGTGTGTGCATGTATTATACAAGCTACATGCATGTACATGTAAAGGGTTTGTGTGTGCTTATTTATAAGGGAACTGTTAACTAATTAAAGTGTGATTTCAGATGCACTGCTCTTTCATACGTACACAAATACAAAACCTCATCAAATCAACAGATTCCAGCTGAAATATGCCACTGGATGGTCCTCCCCCTCATACATTTGACTCGACAGCTCCTACTCCTCGATCTGAAGCATCCGTCTGCAACACAAAGGGTCTCTCAAAATCTGGGCATTTCAGCACTGGTTCCCCACACAGCAACGATTTCCACACTCTGCATTCCACTGGTCCTCCTTAGCTGCTGTCTTCCTGGTGAGATCTGACAATGGCACTGCTGTCTCCGCAAAATTTGGTATGAACCTCCGGTAATAGCCAGTCAAGCTGAGAAATTCCCTCACTGCCATTTTTATCCTTGTAATCTGGAAACCCTTCAGTGCCTCTACTGGTCTCACAGTTCCATTCTTCACCATATGACCAAGACATATGCACTGCTCCATCCCGTCGATTCCAACCATCTTTCCTACTTTTATCTCCCCATTCTATTTGTTCCTCTCCCACAACTGAATCTCCTCTTCGCCTTCCTCATTCATTTCTTCCATCCACAGGCACACTGTTGTTGGCAAATTCCACTCTTTCAGCATGTTCACATGGAATATCCTCTTCTTCCTCTTGTCATGCATGTTGACCTCATAGGTGACTGGAGTGACATTTTTGGTTATTCCATACGGGACCCTGCCAACTTGCCATCAACTTGCTAGTACTGGTTGGTAGTAATATCAGCACCTGGTCCCCATCTTTAAACTCTTTAAACTCTCGCTGCCTTGTGTTTTTGTCATACCACTGCTTCTGCTTGACTTGAGCCTGCGCCAGGTTATCCTTCACCAACTCCAACATTTGACAACCTCTCCTGCACGCTCAATACATACGACACAATGCTCTCTTCCCTTCCTTGGCCAGGTGCTTCCTTCAGGATATGGAGCGGTCCTCTCACTTCCCTTCCATACACCAATTCAAAGTTGTAAACCCTGTGGATGCTTGAGGTACCTCTCAAATCCGTTGAACCACTCGACCATCCCGTCCGTCTGTGAATGATAGGGGCTGGTCCCCTTCGCACACTTCTGGCATATCGCACAGCACTTGCACCACTCTGCCACATCGCAATAAACTGACGGCCAGTAGAACCGCTGCAGCACTCACTGCACTGTCTGTTTCTTCCCCATGTGCCCAGCCAACCGGATTTCAATCGACAGGCCCCTCCTCCTTCCATGAGTGGTTGCCAACGTCAATATACATTGAACACCTTCTCCCCCTCTGTCAGGAGTCTGCAACCGCTCCTCTGGTGTCTTCAAGCCCTCAGCTTTGTCTTGCACTGCCACCTTGTCCAACCTACTCTTGGGTTGCACTCCGTTATCCACTGCAACCTCACTATCCAACTGTTCCACCACAGGCTTGACGCTTGCCCCACTCTGCTTCTTTATGTTCAGTACGCGTATCTTCTCGTCTCTTCTTCGCCTGAGCTCTCGTAGTTGCTGCCATCGCCCAACTCTTCATGGGACCTTGCACTGTCGGACCAATCTTTACCAGCTCCGGCACGTCCTTCCTAACATCACTGACATTGGGAGCTATTAAACGGCGGCTGCTTCCAACCAGTAGCAACCTCCGTCCACAATGACCTCGACTCTGGCTAACTGATGGGATACTGTATCTCCATGTACACACTCCACCATCTCACCCGCCTTCACGCACCTTTGGCTTCCGCTCCAACAACCACAGCTGCTTCTCTGGTGTGAGACAATTCGGCAGTTACTCCATGCCGAACACTTGCTGAATGTCATCCTCTGTTCATTGTATACGCACGCAGCCACTTTGACAGTAGATCCAGCAAACGTACGGTAACTCCCAATGGGTCTCACGCACCTTCCGAGCTTCATTCCGGTACGCCTCCTCATTCAAACCATAGCGCGTCAGGATCGATCGCACCTTTGATGGCATCATAGTTTGCCGAGTCCGTGATCGGTAATGCTAAAAACGCCAGCTGCGCCCTTCCACTCAGCTGTGGAGAGGTCATAGATCTCGCTCGATCTTGTGTGCCACCATTATTCGTTCAAACATCACTATAGGTACGCTTCAATGTCTTCGCTATCCCTCAGAGCGACAAATTTGATACCCACTTCGCAGAAGGAGTCTTCGCTCCTGCCGCGATGATGGATCGCGCGTCCCACCATATTTGCTACTTGCTCCATTTGGTTCCTCATCGCCTCCCTCTCCTCTCTGCGACTTCTTCGTTCCTCCTCAAACCTTCATGAAATTTCGGATTCTCTTGCGACGTCCGCGCCGCCTCTTTTCAACGACCTCGGCTTCCCTCCGCACTCTTTCGCCTTCAATATTTTTTATCACGCTTCCTTTGGTCTTCCGCTAAACCCTGCAGCATCTCGTCGAAAATGCTGGCACCTTCTATCTCTCACAATTAAGTGCTAGACTACTTCCAGGCAGTTCAAGCCAGAGTACCATCAGAACAGTGATCATCAAGGTACCACGCGTTCGACAAAAGTAATGATTTGTACAACTGTGGGTAAAATCCGCAAGCAATTAATTATTCCATTATCCATAAATAGCTACACTGTAATAGAGTGTTTTGCTCAGATGGAAAGCTACCTAATGGTGTCTCAATAGTCACATAGAAGTGGCCAACTTCCAGTGTGGGATGCAACCTGCCCAGATTCGTTTGCTCTCAGCGATTGCGGCACAGCAAGCTGGAGCAGTTACTGAACAGGTAGAAGTCAATAAGTAACCCTCATGAAACAGAATGCCAGAGCAAAGTAATTTCACCAATCATCACGTGGTGCTGAGCCCAACCTCCCTTCCTTGCTTTTCGCCGGTCTTTGGGTGTCTAGATCGAGATTTCGCTGGCAGTGTGTGTGGCAATTTGATTTTGATCGCAGAGAACGTAACCCTGCACACTTACATCTCACGACATCTCACTTAGCGTGCATTCATGCATGTTCAGACTAGCCGTAGCGTGCAATACGACCAATTATATGTATAGCCAAATAATGCAGAATAGGATGCGCACCAAATAGCGCAACAGCTGCTTGGGATAAACAAAACACACTTCACAAACATTTAGGTGATCGAGTTATGGCAAAGACTCTCATTACGTGCCATGCAGTGTTAGTGCAAATGTACAGACGCAAAGACACGCTCATTGCTACAGGTACACGAAACATCAACAAAATAACGATGCATGGGTCATACATATCAATCGCGCGTCTAGATGGCTCGCACTAGGTTATAGCATTACAAGTATGACATTTGTCACTTTGAGTTTGATCATGGAGGCTAACGAACTGACCAGCTCGATCGCAATTAGCGATCGTAAGTTACATGCTGGGATGGTCGATCAAGACCCGACTGGGCCCTAAACTGTTGTATGGATGACGAGTGTCTAAAATATCAGCTATTAGTGAGATATCTGTCCTTTAAGAGCTTGATCATATACATGTAGCTGCTAAAGACCCTTTGTGAGCCTGTATAGTACATCGATCAGTTGGTTAATCAGAGGTTAGCAAAAGATGTCCTATTCATGCGTGTCCCATACATGTATGGTGGTTTTCATCTTGGTGTAGATCTGTGGCCATTTGTATAGTGGGAAGAATGAGTGTGGTTATGTGTATCATGTGTATGTGGTTATGTGTATATTTCTAAAGCTATAGATGAGTGTTGTGTCGTGTGTGTGTGTGTGTGTGTGTGTGTGTCTATGTGAGTGTGCATGTGTGTGTGTATGTATTTGTTTCTGTGTGTGTGTGTGCGCGTGTGTGTATTTGTTTCTGTCTGTGTGTCTGAGTGTGCATTTGCATGCTTTCTGTATGTGTGTTACCCTGTGCATGTGTGTATTAACCTGTGTGTGATAATAATCCACTCTACAATCCAAAGGTCTGGACAATTCCTCTATACAATTCCTTGGTTTGTGGACAGGTGTTGGGAAACACATCATCTCCAGCAATAGCATTAAGTTAAGACATGCAAACAAAACATATACCCTAACTTTAAAGGCTTGTAAAGTAATGGTTCTATATACTGAAACCTAAGCAGATAAAGGAATCACTACACAATGAATTTCAAATACCTACAAAGAGTAGTTAACACAATTCATCTGAGGGAGGGTGGGCTTAACATAACCATAGTGGTCATACAAACCAATAACACACACACACACACACACACACACACACACACACACACACACACACACACAACACACACACACACACACACACACACACACACACACACACACACACACACACACACACACACACACACACACACACATGCATACACACCTCGTACACACCCTGTCATACATACACCCCATACACACTCACACAGACATACACACACCATACAACTGCACACACACACATACACACATACACACACACAAATCACTCTACTGTGACAAACAACTTAAAATCCATGCAAATCTTAAAATAGGCTGACAGCATGATGAAGATGTCTGAAACATGGGACATGGAATAGGATGGTTTAGCTAAATTACAACAGGCAAAAAAATGACCTAGAACACAAGGTCTTTAGCACATGTACATGATTAATTGTGCATAGCAATGGATGGGGGCTTTGATTGAAGAGAGAGTTGCATAGAGAAATAGTACAAGTCTTTTTTGAGTCAGAATTGAAAGATTTTTACCCACACACATGCTCACAG
>JABACO010000002.1:7083905-7127942 GCA_013339895.1 Ephydatia muelleri | reverse complement strand
AGAGGGAGAGAGGGAGAGAGAGAGGAGATAGAGAAAGAGAGAGAGAGAGAGGAGAGGTGAGGAGAGCAGAGTCGAGTGAGAGGAAGAGCTGAGAGAGCGCTAGTAGCGAGGATCTCATTAGAGACGATCGATATAAAAGCAGCTTGCTTGATATTCAAGTGTAGCCAACGAATTTGTGGGTCGTAATGGCCAGCCGTCACAGTATGTGTGGAGTTTTTGTTTAGTCACTAAGCCCCCCCCCCCCCCCCCCCCCAATTTGAAAGCTGTCTACGGCCATGTAACATACATAGATATCTCACATATTTTATACACATGTCCATATAGCAGTTTAGGGTGCAGTTGGGTACCATCCTCGCATGGCATCAACATCTGTTGTAATTAGCAAAACCATCCAATGCCATGCCCATGCTTCAGACTTCTTCATTGACATGGTGTCAGCCTATTTAACATTTGCATGGATTTTAAAATATTTACCACAATGGAGTGATTCATAAGTGTCCATGTGTGTGTGTGTGTGTGTGTGTGTGAGTGTGTGTGTGTGGGTATGGGTATGTGGGGGTGTGTGTGCAAGGGCGTGAATGAGGTGTTGTGTATGAGAAGTGTGTGTATGGAGTGTGTTTATGTGTGTGTGTGTGTGTGTGTGTGTGTGTGTGTGTGTGTGTGTGTGTGAGTATTTGGGGTGTGTATGGTGTGTGTATGGGTGTGTGTATGGGTGTGTGTGTATGTTGTGTATATGAGGTGTGTGTATGGGGTGGGCATGTGTGTGGTGTGAGTGTGTGTGTATGGTGTGTGTGTGTGTGTATGGGTGTGTGTGTATGTTGTGTGTGTGTGTGTGTGTGTTGGTTTGTGCTTGGGTGTATGACCATTTAGGGTATGTTAAGCCCACCCTCCTTCAGATGAATTGTGTTAACTACTCTTTGTAGGTAATTGAAATTCATTGTGTGGTGATTCCTTTATCTGCTTACAGGTTTCAGTGTATAGAACCTTTACTCTACATGCCTTTAAAGTTTGCTAAGTTATGTTTTCATGTCTTAACTTAATGCTATTACTGGAGATGATGTATTTCCCATACACCTGTTCACAAACCAAGAAATTGCATAGAGGAAAGGTCGAGACCTTTGGATTGTAGAGTGAATTATTATCACACACAGATTAATACACACATGCACAGGGTAACACACACATACAGAAAGCATACAAATGCACGCACACAGACACACAGACACATATACAAACACACACATGCACACTCACATAGATACACACACAAGACACAACACTCATCTAGTGTGCATGGCAATAGATGAGTAGAGTGAGGTGAAACTAGGGAATTTTATACAGCAATAGACATGGCCTTTGGATGGTAAGGTCAATTTTTATCACACACATGCACTGAGCTGGGTAACACAGGGTAACACGATACAGAAAGCATGCAAATGCACACACACAGAGCACAAAGACACACACACAGACGCACATACAGACCCACACAGAAAGAAACACAGAAAGTAACACGGGACCACTCATCTAGTGTGTATGGCAATGGATGGGTAGACTAGGGTATTGCATAGAGGAATGGTCCAGACCTTTGGATTGTAGAGTGGATTATTATCACACACAGATTAATACACACATGCACAGGGTAACACACATACAGAAAGCATGCAAATGCACACACAGATACACACACAGATACACACACAAACACATACACAAAGACAACACACACAGACACACACTGACATGCACACAACTCACACACACAGACATTCACAGGCACACACACAAACTCACACACAGACATGCACACACACAAACTGACCCACAGACAAAAAGTGACACACAAATACAGACACACAGCAGACACATCGATTTGTACCACACACAAGTTAATGCACACATGCACAGGGTACCATAGGGTTAACACACACTACACACAAATGCACTCACACAGACACACATCACAGCCAGACACAGAAACACACGCGCACACAAATGGATTTTTACCACACACAACACACAAACGCACTCACAGACATACTGACACAGATACACACCGACACACAAAGAGACACTCACATAGACACACACATGCACACTCATATAGATACACACAGGACACAACACTCATCTAGTGCATGGCAATGGATGAGTCAAACTAGGGAAGAATGGTCGAGACCTTAGAGTGGATTTTTACCACACGCAGTTTAACACACACACACACACATATATACACACATACATACACACAGAAATACACATAACCACACAAACAGAGACTCATTTCTTTCCACTGTACAAATGGCCACAGAGCTACACCAAGATGAAAACCACCATATGAGATACGCATGAATAGGATATCTTTTGCTAACCTCTGATTAACCAATTCATCGTCATATACTACTGGGCCTGACTCAAAAAGGTCTTTAGCAGCTACATGTACTTAATCAAGCTCTTAAAGGACAGATATCTCACAAATAGCTGATATTTTCGATACTCAGAATCGATACAACAGTATAAGGCCCAGTTGGGTCTTGATCGACATCCCAGCATGTAACTTTCGATCGCTAATGCGATCAAACTGGCCAGTTCGTTAGCTCCAACAGATCAAACTACAAGTGACAACATTTAGAATTTCATACTTGTAATGCTATAACCTAGTGCGGGCCATCTAGACTGACGCGCGATTGATATGGACGACCCATGCATCGTTATTTTGTTGGTGTTTCGTGTACCTGTAGCAATGAGCGTGTCATTGCGTCCGTACATTTGCACTAACACTGCATGGAACGTACATTGCCATAACTCACCAAAAAGTTTGCGCGGTGTGTTTTGTTATCCCAAGCGTTGTGTGCCACTGTTGCGCTATTTGATGCGCATCCTATTCTTCATTCTTTGGCTATACATGTACATATAATCGGTCGTATTGCTCGCTACGGCTAGTCTGAACGTGCATGAATGTACGCTAAGTGAGATGTCGTGAGATGTAAGTGTGCAGGGTTACGTTCTCTGATAATCAAAGTGCCACACACACTGCCAGCGGAAGCTCGATCTAGACACCCAGGCCGGCGAAAATTAATGAAACGCGTGACAGCAAGGACCGGAGGTTGGGCTCGGCACCACGTGATCACGTCTTAGCTCATTGGGGTGGGGCTCCAAAGGCAGGGATGGGCTTGGGAACGAGAGGTATCTACCGCGACTCAATTTGCACACAAGCATTCACTGCACATGCAAAGTAATTTAACTTTATTTTCAGTTTTTTGTGGCGTAAAATTCTTTTTTGATGTTCAAAATACATGAGTAAATAGGTTCAACTTGAAAAGTGGTTGATTTTTTTAATTACATTTCATTAGCTTCATTATTTACATGATGTAAACAATTTGACCGAACCCACAATCTTAGTTTCTATATAACAGAGTTTGATCTACATCCTATCAAAAGTTATTTCTGGTACAATTCTCCAATCAGAAAGTGGAGCAAAAGTCAACACACTAACGCTAACACTTGCATTCACTGCACAAACAGCTATACAGTACATACATTAGTTTACATGCACATACATGTACCTGTACATACATACACTCAAACCATTTTAATGCAAGTGTGCAAATGGAGTTGATCATTTTAGAACAAAGCAGATGTGCATGTGCACCCCATGCCTCTGTTCAATAAACATACAGTGCATGTGGATGTGATTGTTTTCTACTCAACTCTTCAAGAAAACTCATTCCCTTATTCGTAGATTATACAAAGTACATACTATACATACATGTACATGCGTCATACATATACACAGACATCGTTCAGTGTGTAACAATAGCAAACTCTATGTTGGATACTGAATAAGTTTGGGGAAATTTTTTTAGTGCTTTGCAATCTGTACAATAACCATATTATGTAATTTGTGCATGCTAACTTGACGTCAAATCTATATCCTTGTAATTCAATGTTCATGTCATGATATTCTTCTCAGCCATAAACAGAATTTTCAATAGCTAATATAAAATTAGCAGTTTTGCAGTAGTTTTGGCTTAGAGTTCAATTTCATTATGCACACTGTACAGATACACACTGAAACACTACAGTTACACACTGATATGTTTTCAATATAATTACAGTAGACTAAAATAGTCAGAGAGCGATACGATGTATAGCTCTTTCATATGGACATTAATACAAAACCTCAAAGAATGATGTCATTCTTACCAAGGCATGATGCTCTCTTGTTATCAATGATATTCTCCGAAAGGTTGAGGGTTTCCAACTTGGTATTGACTTCAAAACCTTTCATGACTTCTTCTAATCCCTCTGGTTCTAGTCCACATCCACTAAGGTTCAGTCTCTTAAGAGTAGTACATGTATTTCCCTTCAACATCATACCTGTGTGAAGAGAGACAAACACTCTGACATGACATATGCAATGTCCACAATGTTGAGACTTAATGTGATGACTAGACCGTGACGCATGTGAGGGTCAGGCATTGAAACAATGTGTGCTATGTGAAGGTGTGTGTCTAACATACAGTACATGTAGCTATGGTCATTGTGTGGACAGTGTAGGTGTGTGCTATTGTTAAACGTTAAGTAAACAGTGTTATTCTATCAGAGTGATGACTCCAGTAGAAGAGGTGTGTGCATGTATTATACAAGCTACATGCATGTACATGTAAAGGGTTTGTGTGTGCTTATTTATAAGGGAACTGTTAACTAATTAAAGTGTGATTTCAGTTGCGAAATTGCAAAACATGTACTGCATGTGGGGACGAACAGGGCAGGGGGAGGGGTCCAGATGAATTGCCCTTTGTCATATACATAACTTTGCTCTGTCATTTTGTGACTGAATACTATATCTAGTAAAGCTAAAGTTGGGCAATGAATCACAAGTAGTGATGTCTGCAGAGATTTACAGTTAGGGGGAATGAGAGGTTAAAAGTCAATGATTTGGCACAACCAATTGCAGTTGTCTAATTTCTTGCCATGAAACATTTTATGCATCCTTGCGGGGAGGGTTTAAACACCTCCCAGTAAGATTAGTCATGCTAACATTTTCTGGATGAAATAGATTAGATTGATGTCCCTGCCAAATTGTGAAGCATACATATGTTAAACCTTCCCAACAACTGACATAAATGTGTGAACATTGAGTATGCTTCATACAGTAGATAAAATGGGTTGATGACATGTATGTAGACTGGATGGATGTTGGAGAAAATAATAGCAAGGTTTAGCAAGAGTACTGCACATAACATTTGATCAACAAAAATACATCTTTTTCACACTTGTGTTGGAACTTTTAAAAGTTTTAAAAATAATTTTTAGCAACCCCTTTGGTCATACATACTTTTAGAATGATAGGGCAATGAAGTCATACATGTGCACCCCATTCTGTTCAATAAACATACATGTGGATGTGATTGTTTTCTACTCAACTCTTCAAGTGAACATATCATTGTATTCGTGGATTATACAAAGCACGTACATGTACCATACATACATGCATCATATATACACAAACACTGTTCAGTGTCTAATAATAAGCAAACTCAATACCTTTAGGGAAATTTTAAAATTCATGTAAATTATGTTCTTCTCAGCCATAAACAGTTTTCAATTGCTAATATACAATTAGCAGTTTTGCAGCTGTTTTAGTTTAGAGCTTAATTTCATCATGCAAACTATACAGATAACATTATAGCTACACACTTTAGGAGAAATAAATTCAATTCACGTGCATGTAACCCTTTTCTGTGTTTCAGTATATTTAGTACTGTAGTACAATACTTAGAATAGTGCATTGATTACTGCATTTACATGTACATGTACAGTGAAGGGATTTATCCAACACCTACCAAGCATAAGATGTGAATACATGATGAGAGAATACATGGTGATGTTCAGTTTCACCATTGCTTTGTTGACAGAGTTTATGTGACTAAATATTGCATCTAGTAAAGCTGAAGTTGGGCAATGGAAAAATGAACCACAAGTACACTGTACTCTTTCTAAACCTTGCCAATATTTCTAACACCAACCATCTATCCTACACATCATCAATGTCTGAGTAGACTAACCCATTTTATCTGTACATACTGAATGTGCACGTAATATTGCACATTTTATGTTCAGGCTGTCTGTTCTTAGATACTGGTAGGATACTGGTAGGAAGGTTTAAGACAAATGGTCTAGCTGAATTCTTCAATATGAGACAGACACATGCAATTTGCTTTACATTATTCACAGGCAAGTGGTCTGGATGAGTGCTTCGACCAGACAGACACATGCACTGTTGTGTGTACTTTACATCAAGATTCATATCAACCATGTACATGTAAACAACATTTCGATTAACGTTTGGTCATCAAGCAATTCTATGATTGTTGACATAGAGTTGCAGAAGAAATCTAGTGATGAATTGTATCAAGTGATGGGCGATCCTAGAAATTTTAACAATTCAAAGCAACATCAAGTCATTTTGGAAAATGCAAAAAAGCACATTTTTGATGCTCAAAAGAAACAAATGCAAATATTATACTCAAAACATGCCATACCAGATTTCTTTCCAGTAATAGGGCTAGTTATGAAAAAGAATTTTAGGAGAAAGATGATGACAGATAGGAAACTCCAAGAGATAAATGATAGATAGTTTATATAGTGTTAATTATTAAGACGATAGATATCAACTGATCAGTAGTGAAGGTGCTATAATTTGAGCTTCATATACATGTACATGTATTAAAAGTCACTTTAAGATGTATCACCATTCTTTAAGAATCACCCCATGGTAATGCTTTGCTTGAGGACCTGCTTACTTCCAGTGAAGTGATGGCTGATGATACACCACCACCAGAGACGTTGAGAGTGATGACCCAACATCAGAAATGATGAGAGTGACCGCTTACCCACACCCAGTAATGTGGAGCACCATTAAGAGTGATGTTGGACCTTATAGTGAGAGCTATGGAGGTTGCAGGAGAAAGGTGATGATGTCCAATTTGGTGACACTTAGTGAACAGCTTTTTCCTAACACCTGCTCCGTTTATGGTGCATTGGTGTCTACAATCTGTATTATGAAGCTACGGAAGAGATTAAAGAGTTTGATGGAAATGATCAACTGAAAGGAATCTTCTTGCCTTGTGCACAGCAAAATTGCAAAAGCAGACTCCAAGTATCGTTTCTCTAACCAGGCAGTTGAAGGGATTGAACTCGTTAGGCAATGGTGCAAATGAAGTAGCACTTCAATGAAGCCACTGCGAGTACTAGAAAAGATATACTTTCTCATGCTTGCATAAGATCTGGTTAACTTCCACCAGAGGGTATAAGACACAAGAAATTTGTCCTGTGACAGACTCTCTAGTATCAAATGAGCAGTGCCCTACCTACATGTATGTTTTACAGTAGTGCATGAAGAGAAAGTGGATATGATTGACTATTTGCCTGTGTGCAGGGATTGCCAAGAGAAGAGGTGTACTTGGAAGCCATATTCATCTCAAACAGACATCAAAGATTGGAATTTCACATGCCCCCTTTCACTGTACAAAGGATCAGAGGTGATGTATTTTCCGATTGATTGCAGATGAGCCTGCATAAATCTATTTTTGCTGGTCCCTAACTTCATAATGCACAATGCATCAATTTTTATCACCAAGAGTGAGAATCATTTTGAAATTGATTTGATTTGATTTGATTTGATTGATTGCATACATATAAACACACATACATATGCAAAAAGGCAAGTAGTGGCACAATGTGTACGTGCACTTACAAACTGCCTAAACATGGAAGGGATATAACGTACAAAAGGGTGATAGGTCAACAGATCTAAGTCGGGTATGAAAAACTGTAATGTTCAAAGAAGTGAGAACATCATGGGGTAAGTGGTTCCATATAGGTATCACACGTGAAAAAACTCTCAAAGGTAAATCAACCAGGTTATTATAGATCTTGTAGCACATGACAAGGTCGTAGAAGACTCTCTTGTACTCTAAGGACTGTAAACCCAGGTTCGCAAGGCGATCATCATAATCCATACATGTATATGGTATACCAGCACGTTTGATTATTGCACGAGTGAAAAATCTCTGAACGCGTTCAATACATTGAATATCTTTATGGAACCAGGGATTCCAAACTTGGGTATTACTTTCCAGAAGGGGACAAACATACACCTTATACAGACGCACAAGGAGAGACACATCGTTAGAATGAAAGCATTTTAAGAGAAGACAGCTCCTATTGAAAGCATGGGGCAATATTTGAGCAGTGCATACTTGGCGTAAGATCTGAATTCAAACACACCCCAAGATCTCTTATAGATGATACGAATTGCAAGGAATACCAGAAGTGAGTAAGGTGAAGTAAGCTCATAACCATGAGAACCAAGGAAATGACAGAGCACTTGGAATAAGCAACAGTCAGTTGCCATGTCTTGCAGCCCCGGATCCAGCATAGCCTTGGGGGGGGCGGCCGCCCCCCCCATCGCGTATGAAATGCCGCCCCCTGGTAGCTTTTGCCGCCCCCCCCCCCCCTTCCCGACGACAAAGATCTACAGATAACGTGTTGCGCCATACTTGAAAGTCCCGATAACTCAGTTGTACGGACAATGTCAACGAAGCGGTGGAGCACGACAGGGCAGGTGCGAGTGGACCCGTTTGCCGTGATGTTTCTTGTGTTTTAGTAGAGAATGCGTGCATGTGAGTGACGAATTGATTAATGTAACTTGCCGACTGCACCCCCCCCCCCCCCCCCCCGTCGTAAGCGGACTGCTCCCCCCCCCCCCCCCCCCCCCCGTCGTAAGCGGACTGCACCCCCCTCCTCCGTTCAAACAGCTTCGCATACATTGCCGCCCCTCTGGTAAACCGCCCCCCCCCCATAGCAAATTCCCTGGATCCGGGGCTGATGTCTTGGACCATGAACAAAAATTGATTTAAGGATTGCCATAAGTATTTTGATTTTCAGTATAACCAAGATACAGTTTTGTGTCATCGGCAAGATTTTAATACCAGCTGGAGATTGGACATGGTTAGGAAGGTCATTGACATATAGCAGAAACAAGAGAGGGCCAAGGACAGAACCCTGAGGCACCACTGGTGATGGATTTACATGTAGGAGATGATACATCAAGTCCATATACGCATTGTGTGCGGTCGTTTAAAAAAGGCTTATATCCACTGAAGTAAGTTTGATTTAAAGCCATAAACCTCAATCTTTAGCAATAATTTGGAATGGGAGACAGTGTCAAAGGCCTTAGCAATATCAGTATACACAACATCCACCTTCATGCCGTAGTCCACATACATGTATAGTAGAACAAAATTTGCAGCCAAATTTAGCCCTGCCATAATAATCATGGGATGATTTTAGCAGTACTTACATGTGTGGGATGATTATTAACAGAGCATTATCTCATCATAAGCTATTTATATTGTAGGATGATTTTTGCCATGACAGTACAATTACAGAGATTATTTGCTGAAAGAACACTTTAATGAGCCAAATGAAATTTCAAATAACATGTACATGTATGCACTGGAGGTGGGTGGAGCCATTATAATACCATTTTCACAAGTGGGTAGCCCAGAATTAATGAGTGGGCAGTGGATGGGTAATAGATGGGTCAGATAAATACCTGATGGAGACACCTTGGATGTAGGGAAAGATAATACTATATGTTCCTTCCCCTTCCATGTATCTCTGCCTGCTTGGCTGCTCTGTACACATTGCACTCAAATCACTTATTCACACTTGTAATGATCCACATCAGAGTTAGAGGGGCTTAGGGACAATTGAGAGTTACTCATGGCAGAATTATTTCAACAATGATTCAGCTACATACATGCAGGTTCCAGGGCCTGTGTACAGTAAATAGTACACATCAATAAGAACATAACAGGACTTACCTAATAGGGATGTCAAAGTAGTTGCACATCTTTTATTCCCTGATAAATTCAAGCTTGTGATGTAGTGAAAGGCTTTTCCATCTTCCACCAAGGACAGCATTCTCATACACTCATCAGTCAAATCACAAAATTCCAAATCCACAGACCACAGTGTGGAGCTGTTGACGATGCAGTACCCAAGTGCATATAGATCAAATGGATTCAAGTGATCGAATGACAAGTCGAGAGTTTGCTCCTTATTTCCCATCAGCCTCTGAATGAAGGTGGGGTTCTGGGTTTCAAACATCCAATGCAGGTTTTCTACTAGTCTTCTTTTGTCAGTGGTCTTCAATGAAATGACAATGTCTGCCAAGTCATCAATATTCTCTGATGAGTCTGGAACTTGGTAAGGCCCCGCCATGAACCGTACAGTCATAGCCATGTTAGGTTTGGTTAAGGAATCTTTCACAAAGACCCTCTGTTCTGATGTAGATGAAACATACCATGCAGTGAGGAACTCCTGGAGAGTCTTGTGTATAAAATTGTATGAAGCTTTAGGGAAACCTGTCGAGTACAGTTGTGGTACCTTCTGAAGGAGACCTGATGGATATAAGGAATGAATGGGCACATGGTAGGAACATCATGGTCATTGGGGGCAAATTGAAATTGAACATTCGACGTGTAATGTTTCTCAGAAAAGACCATATGGTTGACACAAATGACTCTATCTATACCAAGGTCACACCTTTAGTAATTACCAAATGCATGTCATTGATACACTTACATGTACGTACTTCAGTGAACGACTGGCGCGCTAAACAATGATTGGCTCATTATATCGAAGAAACGCGGGTACTTCAAGACGATAAACAAATGTGAAACATATGTTTAGTTGTTGAAACATTATGTTCCACTTGCGCAACGTAAGTGTACTACCGCAATACGCAAAACATTACTTCCGCAACGTAAGGTAATTTTCTACGTAGGTATTACGTTACCAAGGTAGAGAACTACCTAGCGTTAACTTTTTATTGACGCATACTGTAGCACATTTGGCATACCTAAGGATTCAATGCTATCTTGCACATCATGAATATCAATTGGTCCTCTAGTGTGCCCTGGTAGGCTAGCTTTGCAACAGACAGTAATTGGTCGAGTGTGGTAGATGATAGACCTTCAAAACACGTCATCTTTGATGATTTCACAGCTGTGAGTGGAAGGAACAAAACACATACACACTTTCATCCCACGTTTACTAGACACTATACTGTAGTGATATCCACTTTACATTCCTTAGCACAAACATTATATACAGATACATGTACATAGTGGAACAGTTCTCAACAAATGTCATGACCATATATTATACCAATCATTGTATTTAAAATCGTTATAAACTTCCAAACGTTTAAAGCTATTGATGTCCTCTTTTTTTACACTTAATGCTACACCATTACCATACAGCAAATACATTTAGAGGTCTTGCATTTGCTCTGTTCCAGTATTGCAATGTCCGATACCCCACAAGGATTAAACCTGTCATAACTTTCGACATGAGTGAATAAGAGTGTTTCATATTTGGTTTGTAGATTGAGAGGTCCTATACATGTACCTATTAATCGTTTATTTATTTGTCTGTGTATAAACAGGTCAAAGAAGACAAACTATCACTTCATACATGTATGATGATTGTACCGAACTAACGGATCCAAGTGAATGGTTGTCAGCCTGATGGTTGTTGCTGCCTCCCACGTCATGGAAGGCAGTACGCACCACAACAGGATTTTTTTCCCTACTCACTTGCATCATCCTTCAGTACCTGCCCTTTCCTAGTAGTGTATTATAAAGCTTTCTCACATTTGCTTGCTTAACCTCATTCCTGTCACATCCACTTGGCTAACTGCAGGGATGCTATAACTCACAGTTTTCAGCTCACATACATGTAGCATGTGAACATGCACTACACACTTGCATGGTTACCTGCCACACACCTACCTACTGTACCTTTGCACACACCAACACGTCCAAGCCACTACATGCCCCCCCCCCCCCCACACACACACACACACGCACGCACACAGACTGGGCTTGTACCACTTCCAGTGACTTTTAGTTCTTACAGACACACAGAGAGAGAGAGAGTTAGAGAGAGAGAGAGAGAGAGAGGAGAGAGAGAGAGAGATAGAGAGAGAGGAGAGAGAGAGATAGAGAGTAGATAAGGCAGATGATAGCGATAGATCTAGATATATATCTATAGGAGAGGGGTGGAATACTGGGCTTTACCACTTGCATTGACTTTGTTCTCACACTAAAGCATAAATGTGCGTGATTACACAATTCATCTGTGCACGCTTTCCATTGTTATGTAAATAGCCTGTATACACATATTCGGCACACATACACACACTACACACACACATACACACACATACACACACACCATACACATGGCAAAATATTAACACTATGCAACATGACACAGTGAATGAAGCTTTTACTCTCCAGTGTACTCACATCACACCCTTTCCCATTTGGCATAACCCTTGATAAACCTCTCTTTGTTCTATATGCTATGCCCACTCAGCTTCTTTACCAGTCTTGCAAAGAGTTTGGTCTCTTATTTCTCACCACTCCTCAGCTCGAACAGAGTATGTAAACATGACCTCACAGTGACTCTCACACTCTTAATGCACACTCACACATTGTGTAAATGAAACTATATACTTTTGCAACTCTCCCGAGTTTCCATATGACTGGTTCTCTGTACATCCTCCTTTGACTGCACGTACATGTAGGTACAATGCACATGTAGCCACAAGAATGGTCTAATATGATGTTATTGTACATTGTACATACATCATACCCCATATGCCTTTTTATGAAATGGGAGACCATTGTCCCATTGTGTACTCTGTACATGTCTTCTTCACACTCTCTGCACACTGTAATGTGTGCCAAAGAAGAACAGTATGCAATACCACATGCATAAGCCTTCCTGTGCACTCACATCATGCATCTTTCACACACACATACACAAACACACACAACACACACATAATCATGTAACGTACACTTGTTTGGTTAATAATGCAATCTTGTGCACAACACGCACAAAACTCATGTACACGTACAATACATTTACACACATGCACACACACCATGACAACATTAAACCTGTCTAGTGATGGTACGCACTACACACACACAAACACAATGTACATGGCATGCAAGGTCTGAACCTGTTTTCTGCACATACACTTGCATTCTATTCCATTGAACTCTGCCCCTATGCATGTTTAAAGAGGCCACTGATTCTATTCTTAATTTCTATATGGGGCCTGGGCTTTTGTACTCGGGATGTGTTGCTCTCTGTTGTTTCATACTATTGACAACTTCTGCATGTGGAGGCTCCCTTATGACTGGTTCTCTACACATACATGCATCATGCAGCATGAGACCTCACAACAACCTTTCGCTGAGAAGGGGGTGAAACAATGCTTTCGCATTTCTTAAACCAAGCTAACATTCTCATTGTTGTTTATGCCTTGCCCACTCAGCTTTGTTCCACTTGCAGTGAAATTCGTCTCCCTGTTCTAATAACTACAGTGGTAGATGTAGATGTACACGTAGTGTTGAACTACTGTCAACCAAATTATTTTACTGCAATTGTATAGGGTATTGCAATGGCTGGATGTGAAGCACATTAAGTAGATATGTAGTGAGTAACTTATTGTGGACATTTAATTCCCCTGCATACAACCATATGTAGATACAATTGTAGTGAGACATTCTAAAGGAAGGCCTATATAGGGATTAATTTTATTGCACACTAAGCTATCCAGTGGAGATTGTGGCAGGTCCAGGGCCCTTGGTAAGTTTACATGTACATAGCAGGAAGTTAGTGACAATATTCATTACCCAGCTCAATAGACAAAAAACAAAACAACCTTGGCTGTTGTACCCATGTTTCTACAAGAATGGGCTATGGTGATGAATATGAATGATCTTATCTAGTAGTGCAGATTGTGGGTAGGTCAGGGGCCCTGGTAAGTTTACACAAACCTACCTAAGCAAGTAGTACAAATATTCATATTCATTTGATTATGCCACACTGCCAAGACCAAAAGCCTCATATGGCTGGACTCAGTTACACCAAGAGATACAGAAAATGAGAATAGAATCGAGGCCCTCATGAACTGTTCAACAGTATAGATGCCGATTCAGAGGGACAGTTGTGTGTGTGTGTGTGTGTGTGTGTGGTGCATGTTGTGTGTGCCATCATCATTAGTGTGTGATATATTTTTTACAGTTCGTGTGTGTCACTAGTGAGGGCTTGTACTCTGTAGCATGAAAACTTAAAAAAGCTGAAACGTTGGGAAATAAGAGCTAAAGTTATTCAAGTGGAACAAAAGCTGAGGATGGCGACAGGTTATGCCCAATAGGACAGGACAAGTTATGCCCATAGGACAGGACGGTTATGCCCAATAGGACAGGACAGGTTATGCCCAATAGGACAGGACAAGGTTAGGCCCAATGGACAGGACAGGTTTATGCCCAATAGACAGGACAGGTTATGCCCAATAGGACAGGGACAGGTTAGTCCCATAGGACAGCTATATTTCACATCATCCTCAGAGAACATGTGGTGTAAGTTAAAGCCGTAAACGTCTCATGTTCATACATTATGTACAGAGAACCAGCCATAAAGGAGCTCCACACGTAAGGAGTTGTCTACCACATGCAACATACAGAGGACACACTATGAGTACAAAAGTACAGGGTACAGAAATCAAAACGCATGCATAAAGCAGTCAAATGGAATGGAATGTATGTGCATGTGAGTTTGGAAGAGGAGACCCTTATGTGCTCTGTACATGTGGTGTGAGTGTGTGTGTGTGTGTAAACAGGTCAAATGTTTTTCATGGTATGTGTGCGTACAAGTGTACTGTAACATTGAGTGTATGTATGTGTTGTACACAACACTCCATTTACGTAACAATGCAAGTGTACATGTACATGTGTTTTGTGTGTGCATGTGTGGTGTACAGGCTATTTACATAACAATGCAAGTGTGGTGCTAAGGTGTGCAGTGTGAGAAATATGAACCCAAAGTCCACTGCAAGTGGAAAAGCCCAGTCCTGTGTGAGTGTTTAGGTGTGTGTGTCGTGGGCGTGTTTGTGTGTGCAAATGTACAGTAGGTAAGTGTGTGGTAAGTAGTAATGTCTTGTAAGAACTAGCTAGGAGAACAGAATTGAATATAAGGATTAGTGCAACATAAAGGAATGGAAGAATTAAGGTTAGGAGACGACTGCCTGCATTTGGATCATATTAAAGTCCTAGGGGTGTACTTCACAACACAGAGATGTCTTTTTATGTATCACAGTTGAATTGATGAGAAAGTTTGTTTGAACAATTTTAAGATTTATTATTATTACATCAATTCACAAAGCAAGGAACCATAAAGTGCATAGTGTACATCTACATGTACCATGTGGTACCACACATTCAAGGAGATAATTCAAACCATAGCACAGTACATTTAAGCACATATACATGTACATGTATGTCTACATCTATGAGACACATCACATAGCCACAGACCAGTCCATAAGATATCACACAGGGAGCACAGACAAATAGGCACACTTACTTGAAACACTCATCCTTTTCACAATGGTGGAGAGAGATGGTTCCTCTTTCAAATACCTCCATGAACGCCTGGAACTTTGAAGGGTCTGTGGTCACCTGAGCCTCCACTGCATTGATGAGGACTTCATTCTTCCTCTTTGTGATCAGGTCTCTCTGTTGTATCTCATCCTCACAGACCGAGAGATTATGTCTCTGGAGTACAGTGAACCAGCCAGACCAGCAGGATCCTGAATAGTGCCCACCAGGTCACTGTAGTATTTCTTCACTAAGTCATGACATTCTGTAAAATATAAACATGTACATTGCAGGCTTTAGAAAACAGCTGATAGACACCATACCCTATAGTAAACACAGAAACAGTATCTGAATTGATCCATTGATCATAGGTGTGCAACTGTAGAATTGATCACACTGATTATTGATCATAAGTGCTTTATGCATTATCAAATTACATAACACAATTACGGCTGTCTTTAATAGTCAATCATTGAGACCAGTAACAACTCATACAAAATCAAGTGATTAAAAAGTACATTTAAATACATGTAATAGGGGTAACAGTTAATAACAGAAGTAAATCATCAACTTACATGTAAATAACGTTTCAACAACACAAACCAAAACATGTACATGTACATACTGATCCTTTCATTTAAAAAACCCCTTACCAGTATGCAGGGTCCTGGCCACTGAGCCTTCTCTTTGGTCTTCTTTTCATGACGTCGCAGAAGCGTGTTGGTTAGTGCAGTGTATACCTCTGTCAGGGTCTGTGGGGGCTTTCCCTTGTGCTCCTTAAATAGATCTACAACAATGGCACAGTTGATGGGAACATACATCATACTGAGGATATGAGCACGCTGTTCAATGTAACAGGTTGAAACTTTCCTTCAGTTGTAAGTTGTGCTTGAAGGCATGCTCAACATAGTCTCGAATCTTCTTCTTACTAAAGCCAACAACTTCAATGTAATTCTGACACTTTTCTCGTACCCTACATGTACACAACTGATAAAGGTTCTCATTGGCTTGAAGGACGACTAGTCACTAGAACAGTCAGCTTAGGAAGCTCCGTCCCTTTTATAATGCGAGCCAATATTGACATATCTCCAGTTTGAAGTTCTGAAGACAGCTCATCATATCCATCCAGAATGAGCAACACATTCTCCCCCTCCGAGTACTGGCCATCCACTTGCTAACTGACTGCTGTATGTCTGGATCTGGATGATAGAACAACTCTGATATGGTGTGTGCCTTCTGCACCCTCTCATCCCTCAAATGCAGCACAATAACCAGCTGGAAGTGTTGAAGGATTTCCTTCTTTCCCCCAACGCGTCCCAGCTGCCAGGCTAAGGTGGACTTGCCAACACCAGGAATCCCTTGCACAATGATGCAGCTAGCCAATGTTACCATCCTCAAACCTACCAATCTGGACAGTAAGTGAGTAATTTGAATACACATGGCTATCATGATGGCTGACCTTTTCTATTGCAATTGATCGTTTATTTCTCAATACAATCCGTAGTTTCCCATTCATCATAGCTCTAGTACAGTCATCCTCTTTCATAAAATCTTCTTCTTTCACAACTGTAGCCAGTTTGATATACTCCTTAAATTGGACAGGTGGCCACTGGTCTTCTGCTGCTTGTGCACATTCATATGTATCTGTCAGGAATGTCCTGTACTCCTCCACCTCCTGAGGTACTATAAGTGCACAGAAAGCGCAATAAATGTCATCATACGTTGAAACTACTGATAGACCTGTAACTATAATTAATAGGGTGTTAGTTGAAAAATTAGGGTTTAAAAGGTACATGTACATGTATGTTAATTCTGTTGTGTGCAGTATTTAGAGTGTATAACTAACAATACATGAAACACACCTAGACCCCTGCAATAGGACTAACCGTACTAACAACCGTTACAACATAAAATCATTTTACTGTCCGTTAAACAACCGTACTATGGTCGAACTATAACCATATTTGGACTATGTACATTAAGCTTCCGATATGATTGTCTCATTTAGAAGGTTGTAAAAAATCGCCCACATGCGAGTATCAGTAGAGATGGGCAATGGTCTTACACCCATGCACTCACATCCTGGAGATTTCCTGGTAGCAAGGTGGGAGAAGGGTTTGTCTGCTGCTATGGACCTCAAAGTGACCTCTAAGACATTATAACATCTTTTTTTGTTTTAGAACAATTATATCTACAGTATATCAGTGTATTATTATATGTTGGCATGTCTGGCTCTTGGCAAGTACATCTACATAATAATACACTCACATAAACAAGTTGACAACAAACACACAAACACACATAGACACACAAACAACTACGTATCATTTTCTTGTTGGTGTGTTTGGGGATAGGAGCAGACCAGGATTGATGGAGCATTAGCTCTAACCAATAACCAGTAACATAATGATTCGGAAGGTATTCTAGTTCACTGCAAACTTACTGAAGGCAGTAAAAAAAAGTGCAAACTACATTGTAAGTTATACACAAGACCCTATTGCACCTCATCACAGATAGCTTTGATCTAATGACCCTGAGCTGGCTGGCCAAATTGTACATCAAACAAATTTTATACAGTTATGAAATGGATCAAATTCGTATAGATAAAAAACGCTAGGTACACCAACAATTGTTCTATCTACATATATACACTACTTTGAACATTCCATCCTCTATCACACATAATAATAATTGTAATATCCTTTATCAGCCATTTAGTATGTGCAAGCATATCTAGCATCCTTTCCATGCACTAAGGTTTATATCCCCAGGAGATTACCTTTAGAAGCACAGATCATTCAAGAACAGGTCTACTTGGTCATATTCTCTTACCATTGATGTTAACCTACCTTTAAAGCTCTGGCTGGTGTTGCTGCATTGATTGCAGCTTTTTAGCTCCATGCTCTTCTAGTTGACAATTGGGGGGAGAGGGCAATGTCCGAGTCCCTATAGACAAAACACTATCTCTGATTGGCCTGTTGAATCTTACATGTCAATGACATGATTCAAGCACATTGGTGATTGCACAGTAAAAAGGATGGAAACAATACACGAGTGAAGGGAATAAATGAAACAGAACTACATGTATTGTGGATATGTGCTAAATTACACACACATTGTACAGTGTCATTTCCTGACTATTCCTTATTTATTTCCTTCATTCGAAAACCCCTATTGCTACATGTACTGTACTTGTACACAACATTCCTACATTCCTATATCATGTCAACAACGTTTTATTATATCATTTCTTTGGTTTTTGGATGTTACAATAGTTTAATCTTGTCCTACTCCTTTCCAAATGAAGTAGCAAACTTCTCGCAGCATAATAAATAATCTCTTCATAGCCATAGCAAAATAGGAAACGAAGTACATAGTGTGTACTGCCATGAGAGACCTTCTAATCTAGCCATGTTTGTATCAGACAGCCGATCTACCACAAACAGTTAGTATGGACCCTGGGTAAGGTACAGTCATATTGTGCAGTGGCATAACAATTATATCCTTACAGTGCACATCATAGAATGGTCAGTATTTATCTAAGACATTCAAAAAACGAAACAAGAGAACCATATGTACCAAAAATACTTGCCAACTAAAATCAACAAAGCATAAGGAAACTACAGCTACACGATATGTAATTAAGTCCATACAGTCAATTTTTGTCTCCAGACAGTGCTTGGGGCTACAGAGCAGTTTTTACATGGCATCAGTAGGGAAAAGCACTTGTGACAAAAAGATGTGAATTTCAAACTTAGAGATGGTCAGTTAGTGCTCAGCATTAAATATACAAATCAAGATACAAAGGAGAACATAGGGATGAGTGATCACCTTGTATGGGATACTCTAAACTCCGGTTGTGGCTATACACTGTATGGATGGGAGTGAAACATATCCTATAGGTCTCTCTGACCCCTCCTCCATTTCATGGGACAGTACCGCCCCTATCCCCTAGGGCAATGCATCACAGTCAATTTTGGAGACTAATCGGCCCCCCTGATAAGGAAGCGAATAGGTCGGGGAATGTAATAGATTTGGTCATTGTGTATGTATTTAAATGTCGACTGATCTGCGCTAACATGTATCTATCACATACATCCACAATGACCTAATCTATTACATTTTACTGAAGTGACAAGCCTTGCTCCACACATAGCTCTATTCAATAGTTAAGATGTGAAGTCAAAAGGGTTCGCAAATTCTTACATTTTGAACTGATTGTTTAATCATCTTACAACAAAATGACAGTGGGCTAACTATGAGTTTGATCCACACACAACTTCATGTTACATGTTTCTCATACCTTATTTATTAAAGCATCAACATGACATCATCAAAGACAACACACGGCTTCTCCTAGGGGGTGTGCCCTGAGCAAACACCCAAGTAATTTACCCTTTTCACCCCAGTACATTGTTGGTGATAACCATAAGAAATAAGCATAGAAAGGTTGGTTCAAATCTGATGTACTTAGTGTATTATGCAAACAACGAATGACAGGTGTTGTACTGGAGATCCCCTTACCTATCCGTTAACATCTTTGGCTCGCTAACGGTATGGAAGACTAATAAGCATCCTATCAACACCTAGGATGCGTAACCAATACCCTTTCACATCATCAAATTCGAAGCTAAATCTAGTGTCACTTTCACAATAGATTCATCAGTTAAGATTCGATATCCTGGCTGCACAAAAAGTATCCAAGGTGTTACTAGGATGCTTAGTAGTCGTTAACGAGCCACCGTGTCCTATTACACAAGATACACATGTTTTATGTTCCTTCCATAAATGGAGTGTAGGGTTGAATTTAGCCGAAAGAGAAAGAATTTAATAATAAGACCAACATTCTGCCAGTGTTGAAACCCATGTAGAAGAACAGCAAATTATAGTATTGCGCGTATAAATCGCCTGTATCGCGATTCAGCGAGGGTATTTTTCAATGAACTGGAACTAGTTCTGACATCAACTCCTCTGAAAGACTGGCTACATATTCAAACGCTCACCTTTTTTTCCTTCCTGACAAGTTCTCACAATGGGTGGTCTGACGGCACTCTTTTGGGTAGAGGCTCAAGATCAACTCACGTCATCGGAACTGTTAGTTCCATCACTTCTATCACTTCCGTCACTGTCCATGTCGACGAACTCTTTTCAGAATGGCGATTAATTTCTAACCGGATATAACTTGCAAAATAACGACATTCTTATTGACCATCATATCAATGTGCAATTTTATACTAAAATTGTGCACAACAACAAAACAGAATCTGACGATTTGTACCGGGGGTATTCAAGTCCATCAGTGTGATTGAGGTAAAAAAACTCTTTGACGTAACCGGATGTTGTTACAATATAACGCCATACACCAGAGCGAATTTTATTATTCGAGCGTATCGTTTGCGCCTTGGGGAGCGCGTACAATCGAGTTAATCTTCCCCATGTGAGTCAGAAAGGATTCTACTATCCCGATTGTGCTATTTGAACTCATTCCTCTCGATTTTCGTAATGCTTGGAACGTCGCGTTCAAATGGGCGAGAAGTGGCAGTTCTGCTAAGGTAATCCGGGCGACTAAATAGTCACGCCCGGTCTTCACTAGGGGGGGAACATGGTTCTGGGTGCAAGGGGGTGAACATGGTGTCTGTGCAAAGGGGGAACATGGTTCTGGTGCAAGGGGGGGAACATGGTTCTGGCACAAGGGGGAACATGGTTCTGGTGAACATGGTTCTGGTGCAAAGGGGGGAACATGGTTCTGGCACAAGGGGGAACATGGTTCTGGTGCAAGGGGGAACATGGTTTCTGGCACAAGGGGGGAACATGGTTCTGGTGCAAGGGGGGAACATGGTTCTGGCACAAGGGGGAACATGGTTCTGGTGCAAGGGGGAACATGGTTCTGGTGCAAGGGGGAACATGGTTCTGGTGCAAGGGGGGAACATGGTTCTGGTGCAAGGGGGAACATGGTTCTGGTGCAAGGGGGAACATGGTTCTAGCGCAAGGGGGGAACATTGGTGTGGTATGAGGGAAACCACTCATGTTTGTTTGACTTCATTCACCCACTTATAAAATCCACACAAAATGCTCCTTATTAATTCTATATGTTGCATAAGCTTTAATTGTAACTTGTTCTGGATTAGACTCTAACATACAAATGTAGTCTCTGAGGGTCGACCTTGGTATGATACAGTTCGAAACAAGGAACTACACACATCGGCAGGGTGCACTGTTTGCACATGTAGGTCGTTGTTTTTCTCCCCTTGCCTTTTCGTTCTGAGCATACCACACTGTCCCTTTGTTTTGGCCGTCCATTTGGCTGTTTGATGTTTGTTGTTATGAAATGTCTTTCTGTTAGCCGATTAATTGTTGGTTCCTGGTGGCTCGATTCTGCAGGAAAGTTGAATTCGTCAGGCAGTCCAGCTTCCCAGCTCCTGGGTAAGCTCAACTCTGAAGTTTTTGTATGAAAGGATTTTTGACCATTCCTTTCCCTTTTGTAAGCAGTACAAAATGTATGCGTTGACGATTGCAACATCAATGAGGTGAAAGAACGCTTGTTGCCACCACTTCAGGCTGCAGTGGTAAAAACCGTTGTAGCTTGCAAGTTGGTCACCTTTGTCTACTCCCCCCATGTACTGATTGTATTCATCAACTATTCTAGGCTTTTGTACTTCCTCTACGTTCCCTGCACAGCTTGCTTTACGTCTCTTAGCAACAGTGGAGCTATCATCAGTGGTGGTTAGCAAGCACACTGCTCGCTTGTCCATCCATTTAATCGCCATAAGCGAGCCAAAGTGAGCTTCAATCATGTCTTTCTTCTTGATAGTGGCTTTCATTGTCTGTTCGAACTGTTCCTGTGGCATCATAGCCTCGGCGATGCAACTCCTCAAATAAGGTAGGGCTGTTATACCAATTGTCCATGTACATATGGTGCTCTGTGCCTTCTGTCCCTTCCAATAGCTTCAATACCACTGCGTGTGCGAGGCCCTTGCCATCTCTGTCCAAAGCATCATCCTTGCCTGTAAGTTGAAGTGTTATAGTGACATATGCACCATGTATAGTACACTGTACTTACCAGTGTACAACCTCCAGTTGTAAACATAGCCAGTTTGTGAGTCTGCAAGGACAAATGCCTTCATTCCCCACTTTGTAGGCCTGCTTCTTAGGGGCGTACTGCTTAAAAATAAGTCGACCCTTAAAAAACTAACCATGGATTCATCTATGGACAATTCTTTGCCGAGTTGAAATGAATCCTGGCAATTTTTAACCAAACTGGTTATGAAGGGTCGCAACTCGAATATTGGGTCATGTCCTGGTTGGCCCTTCGGAATGTACAGTTCATTGTTATTTAGGTGCAGGAACTTCATCAGCAATGAAAACCTGTTCCTTGTCATAATGCTGGAAACACATTTGGTTTGAAAGGGCCAAGATGTGCACCAATAGTCGTCAATGGCATGGTATGGTACAAGGCCCATCACAATGATTGTGGCAACAAACTTTTTCACCTCTGCAGCATCGTGAGGTACCTGCTTCCATGCTGATGCTCGGGACTTTGGCTTCATGGTGTTGCTACAGATGTACTGGTCAGCATAGAGATTTGTTTGGTCTGCAATACTTGACAGTATTTCATCACTTATCAACAGCTTGAAGAAGTCCAGCACAGATATGCAGGCCATATCCACAGTGCATGCAGGCCCTTGTGGTGTATCATGTGATGTGGTTGTGGTGGTTGTAGTTATAGGTGGGTGTAGCTGTGTGGTGGATGTAGGTGGGTGTAGCTGTGTGGTGGATGTAGGTGGGTGTAGCTGTGTGGTGGATGTAGGTGGGTGTAGCTGTGTGGTGGATGTAGGTGGGTGTAGCTGTGTGGTGAATGTAGGTGGGTGTAGCTGTGTGGTGGATGTAGGTGGGTGTAGCTGTGTGGTGAATGTAGGTGGGCGTAGCTGTGTGGTGGTTGTGGGCTGGAGTGCGCTAAACTCGTCGCAAATGAAGTCGTCAGTGAAGCCATCGAACTCAGTCGGGTATCTCCTCGCGCGGGACTAGGTCTTCACAGGTTTCCATCTCTTCGCATGACAGGTACCCTCCAAATTCATCGTCGCTCAACTCATCGTTCATAGGGTCATCGAGCATACTAATTACAGCGTCAACATTGAACAAAGCTCGCTTAGCCATCTGCTCGTTCCGTGGGCCAACGAAATGTAGCAGCTGGCTTTGCGCGCTTGCTGACGCGTGAGATAAACTATTATCGACCATGTTCCAACCAAATCATGTACCGCTGTAAGCTAGATACGTTAAACTAGTAGTCTGGGGACCCTAGCATGATGTAAGCTATTAAACTAGTGCACGAAAACCCGCCACCCGCAAATGTATATAAATATGCCCGTGGCTGTCTACCTAGACGGGCATATAGAGCCCGTGGTGGGCAAAGGGTTAGAGCTAGATTTGCTTTCCTTTTCCCCTAAAGGTCCGAGGAATCGCTATAGGATCAACTTTTAATATATTTTTTTTTTCCATAGATTTATATCTTGTCTTTGACATGGTATACGTAATTGCTAGAAAATAGGTCTTGAGGTGAAAGGGAAGGGGTTGTACGACGATGGGTCCAAGTAGGGGGTGGGTGCTGGAAGTGATCCCTTCCTGCAAAGCTACAACTATTAGTAATCAGAAAAAGTGAACAAAAATAATCTTATTCATTATACGTTTATTGTACCCCCATGGATCATGAAGATTAAATCTAGAGTACAATATTCACAAAGTGATAAGAAAAATATATATGCATATGAAAACTCGGACAAAATTTCAGAACAGGACCAAGGAGAAACCAAAGTGGGAAAAAGGGACAATGAAACCAATAATTTTTAAACAAAAAAAATACCAAATCATTTTTTTGAGCAATACAAAACACTTCCAGGCTCTCGTCACACTATGCAGAACACTCGAGCCAACAGGCAAAACAACAGAATAATAACACTGCATGCAATATGTGAACAAAACAAATGATGCTGTTTGTATTGTGCAAAGATCTATGGACATCATTGGTTCACTTCCTTCCAATTGTCCACGTGTTTCTCCTTGTCATCATCCAGATCAAGCCTCTTGTATTGTTCTCTGTAGAATGCTAGGAAAAGCCTGCAGAGAGGAAAAGTAAATCAACTTGTCTCTATCACCTTCAGACTGTCATGCACATGTACATGTAAGGACATGATTATTATACTTTACATTGTCACTACTTTAAATGACCTATTTGGAGCATGAAAAGTACAGTTATTGAAACTTATTATCTGTAATGTACATTATGTATGCGCTGGGTCAGTTGAGGCAGTTAAATAACTGTATACGTAAATAATAACTAGAGCCATTGTATTGATTTCCTTCAGGGAAGCGTAGAGATACCATTTGCTCATGAAACAGACAACTAGGAGCAAATTCTTGCCTTTAAAAAGTTCTGCCCACCACATCTAGCTTCAAG
This sequence comes from Ephydatia muelleri, assembly GCA_013339895.1. Taxonomy (NCBI): domain Eukaryota; kingdom Metazoa; phylum Porifera; class Demospongiae; order Spongillida; family Spongillidae; genus Ephydatia; species Ephydatia muelleri. The sequence continues at coordinate 7,102,952 of JABACO010000002.1, read as the reverse complement.
TCCGCATGGTTAAAACTGAGAGGCACCATGAACTGGATATATATTTCGAAAAAAACGTGAAGCTAGATTTAGCCATGCCACCACTCTGATCTCTCTCCTGTTGAATTTAGGGATTCACTTTCATTATGTTACCATAGACTTTTTTTTAAAGCAGCTTTTTGTGATGAATTCAGCTTTCGACATTCTCTGGACAGTATAAAAAGGTGGACCTGTTACCCAGCACCATAATGAATTGTGTGATGCTCTAGGTGATTTGGCTACTATTGTGTACAAAGAGGTAGTAAGATAACCCATTGTGCAGGATGCAAATTATGTCAAAGGTAGACCAGCTTTGATTGCTGACCTCAGCATACGGAGTGTGGCTACCACAAACTGTGGAGATGCTAGATATCGTGTCATAGACTGTTTTGTTTTCATTCTGAGCATGATTAAAAATATTAATATATCTATTTAAAAACATTAAAGGGTCTTAAATTCAACTTTCATAAACCAACAGAAAATAGATGGCTTCAATGATGCTTAGATGCACGTATTGTGCTTAGGTAATTCATATCTATGATACAAAATGGGATTAACAGATCTGGCAGTTAAAAAAACCTATTTGAAACAGTAAAGTACAATGGAAAGAACTCTTAGATTTACAATTATAATTTATACCAAGATGAAGTTGTTGGAATCTATAATACAAAACTATCTAAACCAAGTGTAATTAAGTACTTTAAACAATGAACAGATAGAATGAAAAATAACAAAACGTTTCAAACAATGGTGATAAATTATCAATTGCAATTCAAAGCAAAAAGGTATAATACAACAATGCAAGGAGCTTTAATAGATGGCAGAGAGCATACCTTGTCTTTTATGTTGATATTTGGTCCAAATGACACCCTTGTCACTGGCCCTGTCAAGAGCTGTCTGACCTTTCTGTATGTACGTGTTCAAACCTGTGTACATGTACATGTATGGTAGTGTGAAATAAAGTATGCACTCCACTTCATATTGGGGTACTTCCATGCTATGTGATTTAAGATAGGTACACACGCTTCGCCTACATACTAGTATATTATCTCTGGCTGAAATAACGCTGTTACGCTAATTCTCCTGTACTCCAATTCATCGTTACAAGGTTTCAAAGAATCCAATTTCCCCTGCAGGCCCGATGATATCAGAGATGACTAATTAAGAGCTTAATTCATCCTGACTCAGAGCGATTAGCCTTCTAAGTGATCATTTCCACTCGGGTGATGAGAATTCTGAAATTAAACACTTAAAACACAGCTGATGCATAAAGTACTAGATTTTGCCGGTAGCCTAAAAGTAAAAATAATGATGTGATACTTAACCGATTATACGCGGAATTGTTATAGTAACTATTTTCATGCATGGTATCAGAGTCGGTCCGTACTGTACCGCATGGTGTGGACTGAATATTTGAGAGAGAATTTAGCCTAAGAGACCATGCTCGGTACGAAATGTTATCAGGCATCAGGTATCAGGAATCAGGAAAACGTTATCGCACTTTTTGTAGATGAAGCTCATTGTGTCAAGTCCTGGTGAGTCGTTTTCATAATCACGCAGGCCTATAATTTCATTGTACATTTATAGGGGTCAAAACTTCAGGAAGGAGTTCTGTACTCTAATTTGTGCGAAATACGAAGCATTTTGTCTGATCAGGTACATGTTATGGCACTTACTGCCACAGTGACATCTGCAAGTCTAACAGCTATATGCCCGATCTTGGTATGTCCATCCATTTGTACTTTCAAAGTCTACCAACAGACCCAATATATTTTTGGCTGCATCTAAGAAACCAGATAGTATTAAAAATCAAAACGCTATTGCTATCAAAATAGATAGTACCAGTCAGAGATAGTATTAAAGATGCATTTCAATGCCTACTTGCGGAGCTGAAAAATAAAGAGGGCAACAACAGACAGAACCTTAATTTTTGCAGAAAGTATGATGATGTTACATATACTTGTGGTTCATGTCTGCTTTAGAAAAGAAGCTTTTGAACCTATTGGTGCTGTCGATCTACAACATCCTGTATGGTGGACATGTTCATGCAGTGCTTGCACTGAACCTACATAAGAACAACCTTATTGGAAAGATTCAGAGACCCCACAGCTCTCAATGAATTGTGTCACAACAATATTAATTTGGGATGGGTCTTGATTGCCCTGTAAAATTTATCATTGGAGTTTACCATTTGATGTTGAGACCTACCTACAGGAAATTGGCAGAGCTGGAAGAGACAGTAGACCTGCTATGCAAACCTCTACTATGGTGGGCGTAACAGATATGCTGATAACAACATTTGTGCGAATGAAGACATGCATATGTAGAAGGAAATGTATTTTAGCTCACTTAGACAACACTGAGGACTGAATGATGATGTATACATGCTGTGATATATGTGCTTCAAAACAGCTAGTGGACATTCATACATAATTCCATAAGTAGTGGTAACGATACAAATTCACATGCATAATTGTATATCCCATCTGCATGAATGATGTTTTTCTGATGAAATGAGATGTCAACAATTGATTTAATAATGACCATACGTGCGTCTAAAAGGGCATCACGCTGCTGGACTGAAGTCATATCAGACGTTGTTTGAAAAAAAAATTGTATCATGTGGTGCATCATTGAGCGTGTCCATTTTAATATTTCCATAGCTGCAGTCAAAATATGTGCCTTACAACACTGTTTGATTAAATCCTCACTGGGATTCTACATTTTTTGATGGAGTGCTAGTTATGTTTCAGTGGCATCCATAAATATGTTTAAAAATAATAATGTGCAGAAAAAAAACACAACTTACCACTTCTGATAGCTTGGAAAGTTCTGTGGTGCCTAAAGGTCGGCATACACGGAGCGACTTCCTGCCGACTTGTCGCATGCAACTCGAATGAATATGGGTAAAAGTTCCGTAATTGTTTAGTTCACTGATGGTTTGCGGAACATTTGTTCATATTCATTTGAGTTGCATGCGACAAATCGGCAGGAAGTCGCCCCGTGTATGCCGGCCTTAAGATGTTTTTCCAAACCACATCCAAATTTAGCAAAAAAAGGCATTAAGATATCAGAATACGGGCTACCAAATGGCACATGTTTGTGTACAAAAATTTACAATCTTCTTCAGGTGGTAATATACGATCCAGCAATATCTCATTCTTATTCGGTAACACTGGATAATCTTCCAACCCACTAACATCAATACGATCTTTGACCGCGTATGCATGAAAATAATGTAATGACCTTGTCTGATGGTCTACTCTTACATCTTGTGGAGAGATGTTTGTATCAATGTTGTCACCCACCAGTTTAAATGTTGCCATCTTGTTTGGATTTAGCAACAACAGTATCATTTACCTCAGAACTATTCGATGATGTGTCTAGGCAGAGGAGGTGTCTGGGGAACATAACGTGGCAGAACTATCTTCAGTGATCACTGAAATGGCGGGTGAACGTATGCTGTTGTCACTCTCTATTGTACTCCCACTACCAGCTGAATAAGAATGAAACTCATATGAAGAAATGAGCGGTCAACGGAAGTCAAGAAATAATTCCCGGTTTGCGTAATCACGACATTCATGTACTTCGGTAAATCGTTCCATACACAGTATGGGACAAGCGTACTAGATGTTTTCCCCAGCTTAGCTCCCATAAGATTGTTAGTGACGCACATTTGACTAGATTTTTAAGTATGTCACCAGACATTTCTCGACGAAGGTCTCGGTTCCATTGAATTTGCTGGGCCTTTTTTCTAATGTACGCGAAGTCAATAAGTTGAGATTCTCATCATAATATTCCACAGTCTATAACTTCAAAACTTTGTAGTCCTGTTGTCTATTCCCTTGTGAAACATATAGCAGATTCATAAAGCAACTATTATTTTAAACATAAGTTCAAAATTCGGTTCCATATCCTCCACTAAAGTATTCCATATTAGATTTCATATACTCGTCTCGTGCCCACAATAATCGAAATACGGACGAAGTGTGCCGCGCGCTCTTTCTGCTATTGCTGCTAACGTTACTAATGGCAAGGTTTGTTCCTCAATATTGAGCGCAAGCTCATTTATATACGCATAGACTACTGCATGGCGAAGTGGTCACTAAGTAGTAGCTTGTTCAGCCAACAGCGTGCGTATCCATGACACTTATTCACGGCTGCTTGCTGTTGATTATATAGTGTCGAAGCACTACGCCTCGGTATCCTACAGTGGCATGCGCTATAATCTTGAGCACTAGCAGTGTATATACATAGCCGTGCGTGTTGTTCTAATCAATGCACACGGGGGGGGGGGGGGGGGGGGGGGGGGGGGGGGGGGGGGGGGGGGGGGGGGTTGGGGTTGGGGTTTGTTGTTCGTTTTTGCGTCTGTGCCCTTGACCCATTTTGGTTACCAACCTTTCTCTATAAGTTAGATACTTATACGTATGATCAATGGATGAAATATTTTGCTCCCACGGCATTATAGGCACACTTGACGCCACAATCGTCTGCAATGAATTGCCACCCTCTATCGACGCGCACAGGTATATTAGATGCGAGGGTCATAAATCATGCAATTGATAACCACTACTTCAGGCTCTGGCTGTCAGTCCCTACTACAATAGCTTGAATTAAGGGAGGGTGTAAGACGTAATATGGAGTGATATGCTCTCAGTCTGCCCCAAAATTAAAGTATTGAAATAAATTAGTAATACATTATAAACTTGCTGGCGGCTGAGCCATTTTGGGAATACTCCCAAACCAGCTCCCTGTGGGTTCACATGAATAGTTCACATGATTATCGCATATTGGTCCATTAGGATTGCTCCCACATAGCCACACTACCCTGTACTCAACTGTAAGGGTGTGCACAGGTACACGAACAAAGCTGCAATCAGAAAATGTGTGAGGTAGTTTCCAATTGAAAGTGTGCAATGGAGCCATTCTGGGCATGCACGTGTGCAGCATTGGTGCAATGTTGGAAGCAGAGGATGGTTATTATGGACGGTGGGCAAGTCCTAGTTAGCTAAGGGATAGTGATTTGTGCAAAACATTAACTAAACCATGAACCTCTAACCAAAATCCTGACATTACCATAAAAAGAGTTTGGTAGCCTTTGATCATATGTGCTATACTTGATAAGGGTGCGCCCCCCTCCCTAAATCATGCGGTGTCAAGTTGATGTTATCTTATTTATAAACAGTTTGGACACACCTGAAGAATCAAAACCCTCCCTGCCTGGCTTATAGGGCCAAGGGTTGTGTATAAAATACATCTAGGTTTACCACTGTTAATATTTGATAGGAACAAATAAATACACTGGCCACTAAAAATATAGCTGTGCTTCACATCTCAAAATGAACTTGAATTGTAGGGGTTGGATTTATAAGGCATGGCTGTGTTGGTGGTGTATGTGTTTGTGAATTGTGTTCATGTGAGGTATGTGTGTGGGCTATATGTGAATCTCCATTTGTCCATCTTTCTCTCTCTCTTTCCCTGTTCCTCCATTTATCTATCTCTCCCAAGGTGGCACTGCATGCAGATGAGAGATTGAGTGAGCTGGGAAGGTACATTATTCAACAGTAAAAACATGTGGCACAAGAACAATATGTAGTAGGACAACTAAGGCTTTTCTTTGTGCTTGTGTATTTTGGTATGTGTGTGTGTGTGTGTGTGTTTGTGTGTGTATGTATGGTGTTTGTGTGTGTGTGTCATGTGTGTTTTCATGTGTGAAGTAATACTCCTTGCTTAGGTAGTGATTTTTTAGACTTAAACATCGTTTTTAGAGATATCATTTTGAGGAGATGTGTGTGAGGACATAAAGATTGGCTAACACAACCGCACATCATGGCTACGTATTAAAATTTACTTCTGATTATGTGAATGAACAAGGATGAGGTGTAGTGCTACGGCACATTATTCAACATTAGTGGTTAAGAATTTGCATAGTTACTATAAGTATGTGTATTCAAGCTGTAACCTAACATCTTTGAAGTATATACGGGACGTTTTGCCAGGTTTGTGGTATATAAAATAAACGACTATGAACTAACATCAATTTCAAACCCACATATCTTCCAAGCTAATACAACCCACAACCTTCCTATTTACAGGACTTATTGCCACAGTAGTTCTGTATTTAATTCTATTTTTAGACACTATGAACTCTTTGCACTCGTCCATATACTAACGCTCGTAACCTTCAGGGGTTAAAACGCATAAAACTTAACAAATGAGTCCTGTTGCTATCGGATTCTGAAGATCGGTGAATTTTACTTAATCAATAATCAAGATATTGATGATCAATTTGAGAGCAATTTTCCTGGTCGTTTCGCACCATTCTTTATTTTAAAAGAGATTCCATTTACCTGTGAATATTAATAAGCATCAAAAGACCTATGCTCCCTAATGCAAATCTTTCTTGTAAAAACCTTGACTCTTTGAGTACTGAACTTCATGCCCTGTACAATCTGAAAGACGAGTAACCCCGTTCTATGTGGTGGGTGTTTTGGAGTAGGAGATATAAATCTGTGCTCTAGTAATGTTACCGCACTTATAAGGTCCACTGAAATTTTTACAATGGGACTATGGTAGAGGGCTTTCCAGTTGATTTATTTTTTTTGAGCTCGTGGTGCTACAGAATATTTTTGCCTTTGGAATACTGGTATTGCTACGCCAATTATTACTCAAATCCGCTGCATTGTGTGGGCAGACTGGGGATAACCCATCACACTATCGCGTGCATGCACCCATGCGTGTGATGTAGGTACAGGCAGTATATCTGGACTACACACAACACACCAGTCCAGTACATACAACAACCACCAGTCCAGTACAACAACACATGTGGTACAATTGAAGTTAGCACATGTACATGTAGCTAGATCCTAATAACACACACATACACACACATGCACACATACACACATACATACATGCACATACACACAACATTTTTGCACCTTGCACGCACTTGATGCACAGATGTCAAACCTCACCATTGGGTCCCTCCCACAAGTATATGACAATGACAGTACACATATGTGTACGTATGTACTTTGTGGTGTACCTACGTACACACACAGTACACACAGTATGTACATACACACACAGACGTACACACCAGTACGTACACACACACACACACACCACACACTCACACCAACGCTCAGATATACCCGCCCAGCTGCAGAAACCCTCTTACACTGCATGAATTGGAATTGCTTCAAGGACTCCAAATAATGCCACACATTTTGGGAAGGTTCAAAACATAATATTTGGTCACCATGATATGCTGACGTACATTAACTGCTCAGCTAGACCAGATGTCAACTGTCAAGGTCAGAAAATTAACACAGCCTTATACTTGGGCTTGAATGGCTAACAGATAAGTATAAAAAGACTTACATAAGTTTTGCGCCCTACCTAATGCAAAAGCTGGGGGTGGGGGTGTCCCCTTGCTTTTGGACCTGTATATTGTCATTTATTGTGTAATTGTAATTGCCTAGTTTAACCCTGGAGAAGATTTATCGGAGGTACTTAAAGCTACCGCTGAGCAGGAGGCATGATGCTGGCATACCTTACGGATGGACGGAGGCGCGAACTGATGTTATTTGTGTGCCTATGGCTGTGGGATTCTTATCGCTGCTCTAAGCTGATATTGATTCCTAAACAGGCCGTCATTGGGTCACGAGCGCGGGTATTCCAGTACTTCTCAGACCGAATCCCTGTTGCGTTTGACTCATTGCTGTTCAGATGAAAATGGGTAACATTTATACCCGGACCCTAGGGGCTAACAGTACTCAAAAAAGCTAACAGCCCAAGTGGCTAACGGTAGACAGCTCTGCTATGCATAAAGCTTTTCGTTACGAATTCATGTAAGTATTGGGAAAGCGCTCTTCCGTTGGCGAATACACGTACTGACGCTCTATCCACACCCATGCGGACACAGATCGGCACAGATTGTTGTTAATCGAAGGATGTTTAGCTAGGTGAAGCCTACTGGAACGTGCTGTCTGTTAAGCTAACGAATCAACTTTTACCTGCGTAGACCTATGTATATATAAGCTTATCAAAATCGCCAATTCGTCCGTGCCTACGCGCTTCATTCCATATATTGAGCTTCAGGTCCGAAACGAAGACTGTGTATAACTGAAACTGGTCCAAATATCATCCAGCGTTGTATACAATTGGGACAGTTTCCGCGAAAATTGCCCCACGGATATATTATAAAACGTTATAAAAATGCATCGCGGGTGAATCGCTATAACTTCCCAACGGTTAACGCTATCGACTTCCTATTTTCAACACTTCATACTACACCATTTCACTACGGGGAAACTTATTCTGGGGCCTTGTACTAGTTCCTTGCTGATGCTACGAAGTCCGATACCCCATGGGGTTCAAAACCGTCACATCTTCAGCTAGGAGAGTTTAAATCGCTTCAAATTCTGTATGTACATACAGGGGTCCTGTTGCTATTGATCTGTTCAGTTCGTTAATTTTTACTCTATCCGTCACGGAGATACAGCTGTGCAAAGTTAATGCACATTTCCCGCTCGATTGCACCATTTTTGCATGCAACCCGTGTTCCATTCTCCCAATCCACAATAAATTTTGATAACTTCTTTGTTCCGCCCATTTCTCCCTTAAACTAAGCTAGCCGTTCCCAACTGTTTTTGTCTCACTCAGGCAATGAGTTTATGCGGGAAAGTTAAAAGAAGAAGAACGCTGCTCAGTTCCAGACGATCGTACCAAATTAACGGACCCCAAGTGAATTTAACTTGCGCCTCCCACGTCGCCGGCAGTATTCAAAACGGCACGCGTAAGGCTATTTGCTAAGCACTCACATCATCCTCTAGTCGTGTAATAAAGCTTTCCTATTTGCCATCATCTTGCTAAAATCATCGTCTTATATCTGCCACGCCCACTCGGCTACGATTTCGGTCTCACACAATTAACTTTCAGCTCACACATACTCATGCTGGCTCCCACTTGTGCACACACTTGCATTGTTACGTACATGGCCCTGTACACTATCGTATGGCATATTTTCTTATACACAACCGCACACACACACACACACACACACACACACACACACACACACACACACCACACACACACACCACACACACACACACACATACACACACACACACACACACTCATGTACAACATACTACTTGCGCACACCAGTTATACATGTGGCAAACAATACACCTGTCTGATGATAGTACAAACACTCTCACTCACAAACATTGTCACATGCACATGTATTCTATTCAATTCAACTGTACTTGTGCATGCCTGTACAGACCACTGATTCTATGTAAATTTGTGTACCAAGCTTTCTCTACATGTATCGTGTCTCCAAGGATTGAATACATTGTGTCCCCATCTGGTACTCTAAATGTACACAAACATTGCACACTTGCACACACACACCACGTATAAATGTGGCAATACACATGCAAAAACGCTCACACACAACATATAGATACACAGACACACACATGACATACACCCACAAACACACACACATACGGACACGGACACACAGGTACACATGGACACACACACAACACACACACACACACACACAGACACACACACAGACACACACAACATACACACAGACACACACACAGAGACACACACACACAACACATACACAGACGCACACACACACACACAGACACACTCACACATAGACACACACACAACATACACACAGACACACACACACAGGCACACACAGACACACATGCACACACACAGACACAGACACACACACGACACTCACACAGACACATACACACAGACACATACACACAGACACATGCAGGCATGCACAGACACACACACACAGACGCACACACAGACACACACACACAGGCACGCATAGACCCACACAACACACTCTGACACGACAGACACATACACAGACACAGACACACACAGACATGCACAGAGACACACACAGACATGCACATGAAATACACAGACACACACACGACATACACACAGACTCACACACACGACAGACAGACACACAGACGCGGGCACACATGGACACACAAGCATAGACACACACATGCACAGACACACATGCAGACGCACATACATGCACAGACACACACACGCACACACAAGATACACACATGCCATACACACACAACAGACACAGACACAGCACACAAACACACACACGAAATACACAAACACACCTACAGACACACACATGAAATACACAGATACGCACAGATACGCACACAGACATACATGCACACAGACTCATACAAAAAAATACATATAGACACACACACGAAATACACATAGACACACACATGCAGACACACACAGAGACACACATGCACACACATGGACACACAGATACACACACGACATCGACACACAGATACACACACGACATACACACAGACACACACATATACAGACACACATGTAGCTACATGTACCTGTGTGTATGTACCGTCTCTAAAGTGCGAGCTCTATGTCATATACTCCCAAAGAATTGGTCCTCAGCCCCCATAGGATTGGTGTCCCGTACCACTGTATGCATGTGGCAAAGTATATCACTGTATTCACCACAGCACTGGGCCCATGGTACAATATTAAAAAGTGTGTGTGTGTGGGGGGGGGGGGGTGGCTGATTTCTTTTCAGCAAAATGAATAATTAAATATACAAGTCTACATGTAGAGATGCACGAATTTTATTTTTAATCATGAAGCGTATGATGTTGTCATCGAAAAAGTTGTTGTCGGCTATCATTCCTTGATGAGATTTACACAGTTGGCCAAAAATTGTAGTGTGTGTGTGGAGGGTCCCTGCAGCAACGTGCATAAGACTTTAAGTTCTTACACACTCACATCCATCTTTTTGTAGTTAAGTACAATTGTGTAATAAAGCTTTCTTGTTTGGCAAAATCCTTGATCCTTGAACAACTTCTTATCATTCTTTATGCCTCCACTACTCAGCTAGGTGGCTTGTGTACCAGTTGCAGAGACTTGAGTCTCTCTTTGCCCATACAATATTTAGCTCACACAGAGCACATGAACATGCCCTCATGTTGGTTCACACACCCTGATGCATGTGTATATGTTGTGCAAATGCGTCTGTACATCCTGAGCGCACACACACACACACACACACACACACACATCAATCTCTGTGTGTTTCCTCTGTATTGTTGCAAGCAGGCGTATACTCTTCTCTCATCTAGCACTCTGTACAAGTGCTCGTGTGACCTGTAAAAAAAAAAAACAAACAAACAAAAATTTCATGTGTGCCTGTGTATCCATGTGTGTCTGTGTATCTGTGTATCTGTGTGTGTGTGTTTGTATGCGTCTGTGTGTATGTCATGTGTGTGTCTGTGTTGTGTTTTTGTATGCGTCTGTGTGTATGCCATGTGTGTGTCTGTGTGTGCGTTTGTGTGTGTGTGTGCGTTAGTGTGTCTGTGTGTGTGTGTTTGTATGCATCTGTGTGTATGTCATGTGTGTCTGTGTGTACATGTGTGTGCATGTGTGTGCTAGTGTGTATTTTATGCATGTGTGTGTGCATGTGTGTGCATGTGTGTGCTAGTGTGTATTTCATGCATGTGTGTCTGTGTGTGCTAGTGTGTATTTCCATGTGTGTGTGTATGTGTGTGTGTATGTGTGTGTGTGTGTGTGTGCGTGTGTGTGTTTGTCATATGTGTGTCGTGTTTTGTGTGTCCATGTGTATGTCTGTGTATCTGTGTGTGTGTGTGTGTGTGTTTGTATGCGTTAGTGTGTCTGTGTTTTTGTATGGGTATGTCATGTGTCTGTATGTGCGTTTGTGTGTGTGTGTGCGTTAGTGTGTCTGGGTGTGTGTGTTTATATGCGTCTGTGTGTATGCATGTGTGTGCATGTGTGTGCTAGTGTGTATTTCATGCATGTGTGTGCATGTGTGTCTGTGTGTGCTAGTGTGTATTTCCATGTGTGTGTGTGTACGTGTGTGTGTTCGTGTATGTGTTTGTCATATGCGTGTCGTGTGTTTTGTGTGTCCATGTGTGTATCTGTGTATCTGTGTGTGTGTTTGTATGCGTCTGTGTGTATGTCATGTGTGTGTCTGTGTGTGTGTTTGTATGCGTCAGTGTGTATGTCATGTGTGTGTCTGTGTGCGTTAGTGTGTCTGTGAGTGTGTGTGCGCGCGTTAGTGTGTCTGTGTGTGTGTTTGTATGCGTCTGTGTGTATGTCATGTGTGTGCGTTGTGTGTGTGTATGTGTGTGTGCGTTAGTGTGCCTGTGTGTGTGTCTGTGTGTGTTAGTGTGTCTGTGTGTGCATTTGTGTGTCTGTGTGTGTATGTCATGTGTGTGCCTGTGCGTGTGCGTGTGTTATGCAAGCTTGGTACACAAATTGAAATGCAGTCTGTGTGTACATTTGTGTGTCTGTGTGTGTATGTCATGGTGTCTGTGTGTGCCTGTGTGTGCATGTGTGCTAGTGTGTATTTCATGCATGTGTGTGTGCATGTGTGTCTGTGTGTGCTAGTGTGTATTTCCATGTGTGTGTGTACGTGTGTGCGTGTGTGTGTTTGTCATGTGTGTCGTGTGTTTTGTGTGTCCATGTGTGTGTCTGTGTGTGTGTATGGGTCTGTGTGTATGTCATGTGTGTGTCTGTGTGCATTAGTGTGTGTGTGTGTGCGTTAGTGTGTCTGTGTGTGTGTTTGTATGCGTCTGTGTGTATGTCATGTGTGTGTCTGTGTGCGTATGTGTGTGTGCGTTAGTGTGTCTGTGTGTGTGTGTTTGAATGCGTCTGCGTGTATGTCATGTGTGTCTGTGTGTGCCTGTGTGTGCATGTGTGTGCTAGTGTGTATTTCATGCATGTGTGTGCATGTGTGTCTGTGTGTGCTAGTGTGTATTTCCATGTGTGTGTGCGTGTGTGTGTTTGTCATATGTGTTTTGTGTCCATGTGTGTCTGTGTATCTGTGTGCGTGTGTTTGTATGCGTCTGTGTGTATGTCATGTGTGTGTCTGTGTGCATTAGTGTGTGTGTGTGTGCATTAGTGTGTGTGTGCGTTAGTGTGTCTGTGTGTATGTCATGTGTGTGTCTGTGTGTGTATGTCATGTGTCTGTGTGTATGTCATGTGTGTGTCTGTGTGTGTATGTCATGTGTCTGTGTGTGCCTGTATGTGTGTGTGTCTGTGTGAGTGTGTGTGTGTGCGTTAGTGTGTCTGTGTGTGTGTTTGTATGCGTCTGTGTGTGTGTCATGTGTGTGTCTGTGTGTGCGTTTGTGTGTGTGTGCGTTAGTGTGTCTGTGTGTGCATTTGTGTGTCTGTGTGTGTATGTCATGTGTGTGTGTGCCTGTGCATGTGCATGTGTGTGTTATGCAAGCTTGGTACACAAATTGAAATGCAATCAGCTGAATTGACATGTACATGTGCATATGACAATGTTTGTGAGTGAGAGTGTTTGTACCATCATCAGACAGGTGTATTGTTTGCCACATGTATAACTGGTGTGTGCAAGTACGCTGTACATGTGTGTGTGTGTGTGTGTGTGTGTGCGTGTGCGTGTGTTGTGTGTGTGTGCGTGCGTGTGTGTGTGGTTGTGTATAAAAATATGCCATGCGATAGTGTACAGGGCCATGTACGCAACAATGCAAGTGTGTGCACAAGTGGGAGCCAGCATGAGTTCATGTACTATGTGTGAGCTGAAAGTTGTGTGAGACCGAAATCATTGCAATCGTAGCCGAGTGGGCGTGGCAGATATAAGACGATGATTTTAGCAAGATGATGGCAAATAGGAAAGCTTTATTACACGACTAGAGGATGATGTGAGTGCTTAGCAAATAGCCTTACGCGTGCCGTTTTGAATACTGCCGGCGACGTGGGAGGCGCAAGGTTATACTGCAACCATTCACTTGGGTTCGTTAATTTGGTACGATCGTCTGAAACTGAGCAGCGTTCTTCTTCTTTTAACTTTTCCGCATAAACTCACTGCCTGAGTGAGACAAAAACAGTTGGGAACGGCTAGTCTCGTCCCCAGACCCAGATTCCCAACAGCTGCGGGTGGATTACATCACCGCTACGTGGAAAGTGGGTCTGGGAAATAAGAACGACGCACTTGTTCCGAGCGTCCCAAAACATTGGGACGGATGTGTACATACGTAATGACGCTGACGTAACCTTAATAAGATATGCAAGTTGCTGATTAACTGATTTCAAGTGGTAGGTGCGCCTCAATTAGAATGTGCGAGCAAGATACGTATATTCAGGAGGTAGTTTTGCGCGCGGTTCAAAGGCTAGGATTTGCTAACCCACGTCCGCAACAAATGGAGGCAATTAAGACCTTCATACTAGGAAAAATGTTTTCGTTTCAGTTGCCAACTGGATACGGCAAACAGGGCCGTCGAGAGCTGGCACGGGCCCCATAGTCCTTCCGGGCCCCATTAAGTTAATGGTCCCCATTGGGATGGGTGCGGTAGATATAAAATACCATACAGGAGGGAAATATATAGCTTATGTGTATTGGCCCGGGCCCCTCTCGGTGGCCCTGACGGCAAATCAGAGGCGGATACAGGGGGTGTTTGGGGGTTGCAACCTCCCCTTTCATATAAGGTACCTCCCCCTCTTCTGCTAAGCAGCCCCCCCCCCCCCCCCCCACCCGCTTTTCGTATCGCGGGTCTAAATCCCCCTTTTGAAAAATCCTGTATCCGCCCCTGGTATATTCAGTGCGGATAGCGCTTATTGCTTTCTAATTGTGCGAGTTAGTTCTAAATTTAGATTGCCGTACTATTTTTGGACATAAACATTGAGGGACGCTCGGAACAAGTGCGTCGTTCTTATTTCCCAGACCCACTTTCCACGTAGCGGTGATGTAATCCACATTGGAATGACCCCGCTGTCCGATTGGCTAAACGTGCTGCCGAGAGGAAGCGGTATCGCAGGGGTCACAGAACTACACTATACCACCCAAAGGTATGTCATGGCATGTTGTATTGCACTAGCATTAAAAAGCTATAGGAAGATGTGCATGCAACATGTGTACAGCACGCATGTAAGGGATCTGCACAAAACCATTCACTTCGCATGTCATGGTGACCCAACTGTTGTCCTTTCTCCTGTCTATTGAATTTGGGGTGTCATCCTTAATCTGATCTACACAAACCTGCAACTGTGTATGAATTTAATTGCATTTGCTAGGGTTGAGCACTGAAAATTACTGCAACCATATCCTTCTCTACTCCTTGTATGAACCCAAATCTCATGTACTAATGGAGTATAATGGTGGTCTTGAAAAAGCTATTCATAGGGATAGTGAGCTTCTACATGTAAGTGAAGTAAATGATGCCTTTCGTTAAGTCTCATCCATTGCAAGCTCAAAAGGTTGTTAAAAGATCTGCCCGTGCAGCAGTAAGTAAAATTGGTGCAGATGCATTGGTTTCTAAAGCACTGAGTGTACCAAGAGCAAAAGCAGGGTCATTGCTAAAAACTATCCGGGAAGTTAATGCATTGAAATTAGATATTTTAGTTGGGCATTGGTATCGTACTGCTGGCTCTGAACCTTACTTTTTTATTAATTCGTACACTTACACAAAGCAACTTGGGGCCATTCCAGTAGACCTGAATGGTAGGTGTGTAGTGACAGAGGAGATAGGGGACAGAGATAAGGATACCATGCACCCCTTGAAATGGAAATGTACAAATGAGTGTCGGTAAGCTCACTAGTGAAGAAGTAGCATTAGTGTTGAGGACAAAGTCACTGTTCCAAATGTCCATTTATCATTTGAGGGGAGGTCTTTCCCATGTAAACATTGTTAACACCTTTTAATTTGGAGCATCAACGACCTTTGGGGGCTCATGAGTTTATGCAGACCAATCAGGTGAATAGAAAAAATTGGACCAATAGAATTTTAGCACAGCTGGCAACACACACACACACACACACACACACACACACGCATGCACACACACACACACACACAACCACTCCCCCTTATCTGTGAAGTCATAGACCAATTGGTGATGTTAACAACTAAATCCTTGCACTTTGTTTCTATACTCTCTGTCAGATGCAGAGCTGCCCCCCTACTGTCCACCGCCAGCAGCAGCAGAGCTGCCCTCACCGCCACCAGCAGCAGCAACACAGCTGCCCCCACTGCCAACAGCAGAAGCAGCAGTTGCAGCACTGCCCCCCGCTGCTGCCAGCAGAAGCACCAGGAGCACCGCTACTTGCACCAGCCCCACCACCGGCACCAGTATTGGCACCAGTGCCCCCACCACCACTTTGCCTGCTGCCACCCTGGCCGCTGCCACCACCACCCGCATGGCTCTCATGGCCTGAACCAGGCTGCCGAGGTCAGAGACGAGGCTGGGGAGAGGAAGAGGACAAGCCAGGGGAACCGTACAGTACATTAAAAACTCATATACTTATGACTTCAATTATTAAAATTTTTAACCTCCCTCCCTTCGAAAATTAAAATGAATTTGTGAAAACATATAAAGACGCGCTACTATGACAGAGGAAAAAATTGATGAAACAAGTAAAAACATTCTCTAACGAGAAAGTTGTTGGTATATAGGATTGACCAATGGTGGTGTAAAAAGCACGGAAGCAAGAGTGACAGAAATTTGACTGGAAAATTGAAATAGGCCTATATTTAGCACACAAACGTTATAACAGTACATGCCTGGGCTAAATATTAATAGGCCTATTTCAATTTTCCAGTCAAATTTCTGTCACTCTTGTTTCCGTGCTTTTTACATCACCATTGGTCAATCCTATATACTAACAACTTTCTCGTTAGGCCTTTCACTTTGGCTCTTGGATGTGATTCCACAGGCCAAATCCAACATCAGATGTTACAACCATCTGCACCTGATGTCTCAACAGCAATGGGGTAGAAAGAATGTGTTTTTCTCAACATCTTTGTACTTGGCCTACTGCTAAAAGCTACAACAGCCCCTGCTTCAGATGTTGCCTGTACAACACTTCAGATTACAAATGTGCCAGAGCAGGTGACACACTTTAGGCTCTAAATTGGTGTGAAGGACACATTTCAATAAGACTATATTTACATCACATGATATCAAAGTAGAGTTCAGATCTCTCCCTCCTCCCCATCCTCCATCCGCACCACCACACATGCACATATGTCCCAAGTCAGACACAATCATTCATGGAAGACATTGATGTGTCAACAACAGTGATGTCCTTGAGTATGTGCACTTGGTTGCCATAGAGATCTGGTGCTACTTGCTAGTAGCTCCACCCCTCTCATCTGTGCCCCACCCCATTTGCTTCTCTCACATGTAATCAATAGATGACATCATTCTATGCATTGTACATACAAACTACTTACTACAGTCAACGAAATTCAATTCTACCCACCAGCTCCTTTGGTACTGTAAGTCCATTATACTTGCTAGGCAGCACAAGCTTTTTCACTCTTGTATTAGACATCATAGCATCCATCAGATGCTGCACACCATCATCTGACATCTCTATACATCCATACACCCACAGCTCCTCCAATGTTGGGTGGTCTTTGAGAACATCCGCTAGACCTTTGGCTCCTTGGTCTCCAAACGGATTGCCATAAAGGTCCAGTATCTTCAGTCTGCACCACTTGAGTCCCCCACAGAGCTCACATATGGCTTCATCCCTTAGACCACACCCCCGCAGCCACAGATGAGACAGTGTTGTGCTGTGCTTGAGTACATGTGCTGCACAGATAAGTATTACCAATAATACTAACATTGCATACATACACAATGTGCACAACAAAACAGGATGAGAAAAAGTAAAATTACATGTCACACATCGGTGTTAATGGATGGTGTGGATGCTTCATATGTATATGTGATATATGGATGGAGAGACAATATATGTGCACATCCTCATATTGGTTTGATATAGTAATGCACTAAATGTACATTATGTGTGCTCATGTTTATTCATGAGTGTAATGCGAGCATGCGCAGAACAGGCATTACGTAACATGATGGACATGTATATATACTTCCTTTTTATGTATGTTAATAGTCTAATCTGGTGCTGCCTGTATCCCTTTCTGGTCTCATTACATTGGCGTAGTCGGCAGGATGGCTAGCAAGCCGGTATTGCTGCCAGAACCTTACAGTGGTGAGTCGGGCAGTTGGGATGACTGGATAGACCATTTTGAGTGCATTGCGGAGGTGAATAAGTGAGCCACTGGGGAAGAAAAGCTTAAGTGGCTACGTGTCCGCCTGACTGGGAAGGCTCTAACGGCACTCAGGAAACTGCCTGAAAGCGCGCGTAGCAGCTACGCTGAGTGCAAAACTGCCTTAAAGAAGCGGTTCGACCCCGACAGCAAGAGGGAACTTCATGTCGCTGAACTCCACACCCGAACGAGAGGAAAGACGGAGGATTGGGCGTCATTTGGAGACGCGCTGGGAGTACTGGTTTCTGCTCTCATTACAATGAGCACACATGTACACACACATGTGCTGCTTACACACAGAAGGTTTAAATATTGCTTCTTAGTATCTAAATAAAGTGAAACTGGAAATAGACAGCACAAGTGTTCTGTATGCAGGGTAACTAAATATGTGAATACACAGGAAGGGTTTGTGTAAATAACTCATATAATGCCTGAATATTAGGAACTTGAGCATTCCAAATCAGGTGTTACTTGCTTTTGTTTATTACCTCACAGGGAAGGGAGGTGTAAGCTTCAGACAACATAATTATTGAAAACAAATTTCAAACTCCCACTTTTGTATATGTATATCTAGAAGTCCGGTAAGCCTGGTCCAATTGCGCGTAGTTTAGGACCCAACTCTGTCCATGAGTGCAATGACCATCCATCCTGTTGTGTTTTTAGGGAAACAGGATCTCAAACGAATAGAATGGATGGCAACTATAACACTCAACTGAATAAACTCGCAAGACAAAAACTACCACAAAAAGCTGAACACGAGGCTAATTCTAATTAACACACACTCCCTGTGTATGCGTGTTAGCCTAATGTGGTGCTATTCACCACAACACGTCCCTGTCAGCCTTGATGTTCCTCTTCAGGCACA
>JABACO010000002.1:7038923-7082905 GCA_013339895.1 Ephydatia muelleri | reverse complement strand
GAGAGGGAGAGAGGGGAAGAGAGAGGAGATAAGAGAAAAGAGAGAGAGGAGAGAGAGAGAGGAGAGAGAGAGAGAGGGAGAAGGATAGTAGAGAGAGAGAGAGAGATAGAGAGAGAGAGAGAGAGAGAGCGAGCGAGAGATAGGAGAGAGAGAGAGACACTTGCTTGATATTCAAAGTGTAGCCAACGAATTTGTGGGTCGTAATGCCAGCCGTCACAGTATGTTTGGAGTTTTTGTTTAGTCCTAAGCCCCCCCCCCCCCCCCCCCCAATTTGAAAGCTGTCTACGGCCATGTAACATACATAGATATCTCACATATTTTATACACATGTCCATATAGCAGTTTAGGGTGCAGTTGGGTACCATCCTCGCATGGCATCAACATCTGTTGTAATTTAGCAAAACCATCCAATGCCATGCCCTGCTTCAGACTTCTTCATTGACATGGTGTCAGCCTATTTTAACATTTGCATGGATTTTAAAATATTTACCACAATGGAGTGATTCATAAGTGTCCTGTGTGTGTGTGTGTGTGTGTGTGAGTGTGTGTGTGTGGGTATGGGTATGTGGGGTGTGTGTGCAAGGGCGTGAATGAGGTGTGTATAGAAGTGTGTATGGAGTGTGTTTATTGTGTGTGGTGTGTGTGTGTGTGTGTGTGTGTGTGTGTGTGTGAGTATTTGGGGTGTGTATGGTGTGTGTATGGGTGTGTGTATGGGTGTGTGTTGTTGTGTATATGAGGTGTGTGTATGGGGTGGGCATGTGTGTGTGTGAGTGTGTGTGTATGGTGTGTGTGTGTGTGTATGGGTGTGTGTTTTGTTGTGTGTGTGTGTGTTGTTGGTTTGTGCTTGGGTGTATGACCATTTGGGTAGTTAAGCCCACCCTCCTTCAGATGAATTGTGTTAACTACTCTTTGTAGGAATTGAAATTCATTGTGTGGTGATTCCTTTATCTGCTTACAGGTTTCAGTGTATAGAACCTTTACTCTACAGCCTTTAAAGTTTGCTAAGTTATGTTTTCATGTCTTAACTTAATGCTATTACTGGATGATGTATTTCCCATACACCTGTTCACAAACCAAGAAATTGCATAGAGAAAGGTCGAGACCTTTGGATTGTAGAGTGAATTATTATCACACACAGATTAATACACACATGCACAGGGTAACACACACATACAGAAAGCATACAAATGCACGCACACAGACACACAGACACATATACAACACACATGCACACTCACATAGATACACACACAACACAACACTCATCTAGTGTGCATGGCAATAGATGAGTAGAGTGAGGTGAAACTAGGGAATTTTATACAGCAATAGACATGGCCTTTGGATGGTAAGGTCAATTTTTATCACACACATGCACTGAGCTGGGTAACACAGGGTAACCGATACAGAAAGCATGCAAATGCACACACACAGAGCACAAAGACACACACACAGACGCACATACAGACCCACACAGAAAGAAACACAGAAAGTAACACGGGACACTCATCTAGTGTGTATGGCAATGGATGGGTAGACTAGGGTATTGCATAGAGGAATGGTCCAGACCTTTGGATTGTAGAGTGGATTATTATCACACACAGATTAATACACACATGCACAGGGTAACACACATACAGAAAGCATGCAAATGCACACACAGATACACACACAGATACACACAAACACATACACAAAGACAACACACACAGACACACACTGACATGCACACAAACTCACACACACAGACATTCACAGGCACACACACAAACTCACACACAGACATGCACACACACAAACTGACCCACAGACAAAAAGTGACACACAAATACAGACACACAGCACATCGATTTGTACCACACACAAGTTAATGCACACATGCACAGGGTACCATAGGGTTAACACACACTACACACACACAATGCACTCACACAGACACATCACAGCCAGACACAGAAACACACGCGCACACAAATGGATTTTTACCACACACAACACACAAACGCACTCACAGACATACTGACACAGATACACACCGACACACAAAGACACTCACATAGACACACATGCACACTCATATAGATACACACAGGACACAACACTCATCTAGTGCATGGCAATGGATGAGTCAAACTAGGGAAGAATGGTCGAGACCTTAGAGTGGATTTTTACCACACGCAGTTTAACACACACACACACACATATATACACACATACATACACACAGAAATACACATAACCACACAAACAGAGACTCATTTCTTTCCACTGTACAAATGGCCACAGAGCTACACCAAGATGAAAACCACCATATGAGATACGCATGAATAGGATATCTTTTGCTAACCTCTGATTAACCAATTCATCGTCATATACTACTGGGCCTGACTCAAAAAAGGTCTTTAGCAGCTACATGTACTTAATCAAGCTCTTAAAGGACAGATATCTCACAAATAGCTGATATTTTCGATACTCAGAATCGATACAACAGTATAAGGCCCAGTTGGGTCTTGATCGACATCCCAGCATGTAACTTTCGATCGCTAATGCGATCAAACTGGCCAGTTCGTTAGCTCCAACAGATCAAACTACAAGTGACAACATTTAGAATTTCATACTTGTAATGCTATAACCTAGTGCGGGCCTGGCCCATCTAGACTGACGCGCGATTGATATGGACGACCCATGCATCGTTATTTTGTTGGTGTTTCGTGTACCTGTAGCAATGAGCGTGTCATTGCGTCCGTACATTTGCACTAACACTGCATGGAACGTACATTGCCATAACTCACCAAAAAGTTTGCGCGGTGTGTTTTGTTATCCCAAGCGTTGTGTGCCACTGTTGCGCTATTTGATGCGCATCCTATTCTTCATTCTTTGGCTATACATGTACATATAATCGGTCGTATTGCTCGCTACGGCTAGTCTGAACGTGCATGAATGTACGCTAAGTGAGATGTCGTGAGATGTAAGTGTGCAGGGTTACGTTCTCTGATAATCAAAGTGCCACACACACTGCCAGCGGAAGCTCGATCTAGACACCCAGGCCGGCGAAAATTAATGAAACGCGTGACAGCAAGGACCGGAGGTTGGGCTCGGCACCACGTGATCACGTCTTAGCTCATTGGGGTGGGGCTCCAAAGGCAGGGATGGGCTTGGGAACGAGAGGTATCTACCACGCGACTCAATTTGCACACAAGCATTCACTGCACATGCAAAGTAATTTAACTTTATTTTCAGTTTTTTGTGGTAAAATTCTTTTTTGATGTTCAAAACATGAGTAAATATTCAACTTGAAAAGTGGTTGATTTTTTAATTACATTTCATTAGCTTGATTATTTACATGATGTAAACAAATTTGACCGAACCCACAATCTTAGTTTCTAATAACAGAGTTTGATCTACATCCTATCAAAAGTTATTTCTGGTACAATTCTCCAATCAGAAAGTGGAGCAAATGTCAACACACTAACGCTAACACTTGCATTCACTGCACAACAGCTATACAGTACATACATTAGTTTACATGCACATACATGTACCTGTACATACATACACTCAAACCATTTTAATGCAAGTGTGCAAAATGAGTTGATCATTTTTGAACAAAGCAGATGTGCATGTGCACCCCATGCCTCTGTTCAATAAACATACAGTACATGTGGATGTGATTGTTTTCTACTCAACTCTTCAAGAAAACTCATTCCCTTATTCGTAGATTATACAAAGTACATACTATACATACATACATGCGTCATACATATACACAGACATCGTTCAGTGTGTAACAATAGCAAACTCTATGTTGGATACTGAATAAGTTTGGGGAAATTTTTTTAAGTGCTTTGCAATCTGTACAATAACCATATGTAATTTGTGCATGCTAACTTGACGTCAAATCTATATCCTTGTAATTCAATGTTCATGTCATGATATTCTTCTCAGCCATAAACAGAATTTTCAATAGCTAATATAAAATTAGCAGTTTTGCAGTAGTTTTGCTTAGAGTTCAATTTCATTATGCACACTGTACAGATACACACTGAAACACTACGTTACACACTGATATGTTTTCAATATAATTACAGTAGACTAAAATAGTCAGAGAGCGATACGATGTATAGCTCTTTCATATGGACATTAATACAAAACCTCAAAGAATGATGTCATTCTTACCAAGGCATGATGCTCTCTTGTTATCAATGATATTCTCCGAAAGGTTGAGGGTTTCCAACTTGGTATTGACTTCAAACCTTTCATGATTCTTCTAATCCCTCTGGTTCTAGTCCACATCCCTAAGGTCAGTCTCTTAAGAGTAGTATATTCCCTTCAACATCATACCTGTGTGAAGAGAGACAAACACTCTGACATGACATATGCAATGTCCACAATGTTGAGACTTAATGTGATGACTAGACCGTGACGCATGTGAGGGTCAGGCATTGAAACAATGTGTGCTATGTGAAGGTGTGTGTCTAACATACAGTACATGTAGCTATGGTCATTGTGTGGACAGTGTAGGTGTGTGCTATTGTTAAATGTTAAGTAAACAGTGTTATTCTATCAGAGTGATGACTCCAGTAGAAGAGGTGTGTGCATGTATTATACAAGCTACATGCATGTACATGTAAAGGGTTTGTGTGTGCTTATTTATAAGGGAACTGTTAACTAATTAAAGTGTGATTTCAGTTGCGAAATTGCAAAACGTGGGGGACGAACAGGGCAGGGGGAGGGGTCCAGATGAATTGCCCTTTGTCATATACATAACTTTCTTCTGTCATTTTGTGACTGAATACTATATCTAGTAAAGCTAAAGTTGGGCAATGAATCACAAGTAGTGATGTCTGCAGAGATTTACAGTTAGGGGGAATGAGAGGTTAAAAGTCAATGATTTGGCACAACCAATTGCAGTTGTCTAATTTCTTGCCATGAAACATTTTATGCATCCTTGCGGGGAGGGTTTAAACACCTCCCAGTAAGATTAGTCATGCTAACATTTTCTGGATGAAATAGATTAGATTGATGTCCCTGCCAAATTGTGAAGCATATATGTTAAACCTTCCCAACAACTGACATAAATGTGTGAACATTGAGTATGCTTCATACAGTAGATAAAATGGGTTGATGACATGTATGTAGACTGGATGGATGTTGGAGAAACATAATAGCAAGGTTTAGCAAGAGTACTGCACATAACATTTGATCAACAAAAATACATCTTTTTCACACTTGTGTTTGGAACTTTTTAAAAGTTTTAAAAATAATTTTTAGCAACCCCTTTGGTCATACATACTTTTAGAATGATAGGGCAATGAAGTCATACATGTGCACCCCATTCTGTTCAATAAACATACATGTGGATGTGATTGTTTTCTACTCAACTCTTCAAGTGAACATATCATTGTATTCGTGGATTATACAAAGCACGTACATGTACCATACATACATGCATCATATATACACAAACACTGTTCAGTGTCTAATAATAAGCAAACTCAATACCTTTAGGGAAATTTTAAAATTCATCGTAAATTATGTTCTTCTCAGCCATAAACAGTTTTCAATTGCTAATATACAATTAGCAGTTTTGCAGCTGTTTTAGTTTAGAGCTTAATTTCATCATGCAAACTATACAGATAACATTATAGCTACACACTTTAGGAGAAATATAAATTCAATTCACGTGCATGTAACCCTTTTCTGTGTTTCAGTATATTTAGTACTGTAGTACAATACTTAGAATAGTGCCATTGATTACTGCATTTACATGTACATGTACAGTGAAGGGATTTATCCAACACCTACCAAGCATAAGATGTGAATACATGATGAGAGAATACATGGTGATGTTCAGTTTCACCATTGCTTTGTTGACAGAGTTTATGTGACTAATATTGCATCTAGTAAAGCTGAAGTTGGGCAATGGAAAAATGAACCACAAGTACACTGTACTCTTTCTAAACCTTGCCAATATTTCTAACACCAACCATCTATCCTACACATCATCAATGTCTGAGTAGACTAACCCATTTTATCTGTACATACTGAATGTGCACGTAATATTGCACATTTTATGTTCAGGCTGTCTGTTCTTAGATACTGGTAGGATACTGGTAGGAAGGTTTAAGACAAATGGTCTAGCTGAATTCTTCAATATGAGACAGACACATGCAATTTGCTTACATTATTCACAGGCAAGTGGTCTGGATGAGTGCTTCGACCAGACAGACACATGCACTGTTGTGTGTACTTTTACATCAAGATTCATATCAACCATGTACATGTAAACAACATTTCGATTAACGTTGGTCATCAAGCAATTCTATGATTGTTGACATAGAGTTGCAGAAGAAATCTAGTGATGAATTGTATCAAGTGATGGGCGATCCTAGAAATTTTAACAATTCAAAGCAACATCAAGTCATTTTGGAAAATTGCAAAAAAGCACATTTTTGATGCTCAAAAGAAACAAATGCAAATATTTATACTCAAAACATGCCATGCCAGATTTCTTTCCAGTAATAGGGCTAGTTATGAAAAAGAATTTTAGGAGAAAGATGATGACAGATAGGAAACTCCAAGAGATAAATGATAGATAGTTTATATAGTGTTAATTATTAAGACGATAGATATCAACTGATCAGTAGTGAAGGTGCTATAATTTGAGCTTCATATACATGTACATGTATTAAAAGTCACTTTAAGATGTATCACCATTCTTTAAGAATCACCCCATGGTAATGCTTTGCTTGAGGACCTGCTTACTTCCAGTGAAGTGATGGCTGATGATACACCACCACCAGAGACGTTGAGGAGGTGATGACCCAACATCAGAAATGATGAGAGTGACCGCTTCCCCACACCCAGTAATGTGGAGCACCATTAAGAGTGATGTTGGACCTTATAGTGAGAGCTATGGAGGTTGCAGGAGAAAGGTGATGATGTCCAATTTGGTGACACTTAGTGAACAGCTTTTTCCTAACACCTGCTTCCGTTATGGTGTGCATTGGTGTCTACAATCTGTATTATGAAGCTACGGAAGAGATTAAAGAGTTTGATGGAAATGAATCAACTGAAAGGAATCTTCTTGCCTTGTGCACAGCAAAATTGCAAAGCAGACTCCAAGTATCGTTTCTCTAACCAGGCAGTTGAAGGGATTGAACTCGTTAGGCAATGGTGCAAATGAAGTAGCACTTCAATGAAGCCACTGCGAGTACTAGAAAGATATACTTTCTCATGCTTGCATAAGATCTGGTTAACTTCCACCAGAGGGTATAAGACACAAGAAATTTGTCCTGTGACAGACTCCTCTAGTATCAAATGAGCAGTGCCCTACCTACATGTATGTTTTACAGTAGTGCATGAAGAGAAAGTGGATATGATTGACTATTTGCCTGTGTGCAGGGATTGCCAAGAGAAGAGGTGTACTTGGAAGCCATATTCATCTCAAACAGACATCAAAGATTGGAATTTCACATGCCCCCTTTCACTGTAACAAGGATCAGAGGTGAGTATTTTCCGATTGATTGCAGATGAGCCTGCATAAATCTATTTTTGCTGGTCCCTAACTTCATAATGCACAATGCATCAATTTTTATCACCAAGAGTGAGAATCATTTTGAAATTGATTTGATTTGATTTGATTTGATTGATTGCATACATATAAACACACATACATATGCAAAAAGGCAAGTAGTGGCACAATGTGTACGTGCACTTACAAACTGCCTAAACATGGAAGGGATATAACGTACAAAAGGGTGATAGGTCAACAGATCTAAGTCGGGTATGAAAAACTGTAATGTTCAAAGAAGTGAGAACATCATGGGGTAAGTGGTTCCATATAGGTATCACACGTGAAAAAACTCTCAAAAGGTAAATCAACCAGGTTATTATAGATCTTGTAGCACATGACAAGGTCGTAGAAGAAGACTCTCTTGTACTCTAAGGACTGTAAACCCAGGTTCGCAAGGCGATCATCATAATCCATACATGTATATGGTATACCAGCACGTTTGATATTGCACGAGTGTGAAAATCTCTGAACGCGTTCAATACATTGAATATCTTTATGGAACCGGGATTCCAAACTTGGGTATTACTTTCCAGAAGGGGGACAAAACATACACCTTATACAGACGACACAAGGAGAGACACATCGTTAGAATGAAAGCATTTTAAGAGAAGGACAGCTCCTATTGAAAGCATGGGGCAATATTTGAGCAGTGCATACTTGGCGTAAGATCTGAATTTCAAAACACACCCCAAGATCTCTTATAGATGATACGAATTGCAAAGGAATACCAAGAAGTGAGTAAGGTGAAGTAAGCTCATAACCATGAGAACCAAGGAAATGACAGAGCACTTGGAATAAGCAACAGTCAGTTGCCATGTCTTGCAGCCCCGGATCCAGCATAGCCTTGGGGGGGGCGGCCCGCCCCCCCATCGCGTATGAAATGCCGCCCCCCTGGTAGCTTTTGCCGCCCCCCCCCCCCCCCTTCCCGACGGACACAGATCTACAGATAACGTGTTGCGCCATACTTGAAAGTCCCGATAAACTCAGTTGTACGGACAAATGTCAACGAAGCGGTGGAGCACGACAGGGCAGGTGCGGAGTGGACCCGTTTGCCGTGATGTTTCTTGTGTTTTAGTAGAGAATGCGTGCATGTGAGTGACGAATTGATTAATGTAACTTGCCGACTGCACCCCCCCCCCCCCCACCCCCCCCCCCCGTCGTAAGCGGACTGCTCCCCCCCCCCCCCCCCCGTCGTAAGCGGACTGCACCCCCCCTCCTCCGTTCAAACAGCTTCGCATACATTGCCGCCCCTTGGTAAACCGCCCCCCCCCCCCATAGCAAATTCCTGGATCCGGGGCTGATGTCTTGGACCATGAACAAAAAAATTGATTTAAGGATTGCATAAGTATTTTGATTTTCAGTATAACCAAGATACAGTTTTGTGTCATCGGCAAAGATTTTAATACCAGCTGGAGATTGGACATGGTTAGGAAGGTCATTGACATATAGCAGAAACAAGAGAGGGCCAAGGACAGAACCCTGAGGCACCACTGGTGATGGATTTACATGTAGGAGATGATACATCAAGTCCATATACGCATTGTGTGCGGTCGTTTAAAAAGGCTTATATCCACTGAAGTAAGTTTGATTTAAAGCCATAAACCTCAATCTTTAGCAATAATTTGGAATGGGAGACAGTGTCAAAGGCCTTAGCAATATCAGTATACACAACATCCACCTTCATGCCGTAGTCCACATACATGTATAGTAGAACAAAATTTGCAAGCCAAATTTAGCCCTGCCATAATAATCATGGGATGATTTTAGCAGTACTTACATGTGTGGGATGATTATTAACAGAGCATTATCTCATCATAAGCTATTTATATTGTAGGATGATTTTTGCCATGACAGTACAATTACAGAGATTATTTGCTGAAAGAACACTTTAATGAGCCAAATGAATTTCAAATAACATGTACATGTATGCACTGGAGGTGGGTGGAGCCATTATAATACCATTTTCACAAGTGGGTAGCCCAGAATTAATGAGTGGGCAGTGGATGGGTAATAGATGGGTCAGATAAATACCTGATGGAGACACCTTGGATGTAGGGAAAGATAATACTATATGTTCCTTCCCCTTCCATGTATCTCTGCCTGCTTGGCTGCTCTGTACACATTGCACTCAAATCACTTATTCACACTTGTAATGATCCACATCAGAGTTAGAGGGGCTTAGGGACAATTGAGAGTTACTCATGCAGAATTATTTCAACAATGATTCAGCTACATACATGCAGGTTCCAGGGCCTGTGTACAGTAAATAGTACACATCAATAAGAACATAACAGGACTTACCTAATAGGGATGTCAAAGTAGTTGCACATCTTTTATTCCCTGATAAATTCAAGCTTGTGATGTAGTGAAAGGCTTTTCCATCTTCCACCAAGGACAGCATTCTCATACACTCATCAGTCAAATCACAAAATTCCAAATCCACAGACCACAGTGTGGAGCTGTTGACGATGCAGTACACAAGTGCATATAGATCAAATGGATTCAAGTGATCGAATGACAAGTCGAGATGTTTGCTCCTTATTTCCCATCAGCCTCTGAATGAAGGTGGGGTTCTGGGTTTCAAACATCCAATGCAGGTTTTCTACTAGTCTTCTTTTGTCAGTGGTCTTCAATGAAATGACAATGTCTGCCAAGTCATCAATATTCTCTGATGATGTCTGGAACTTGGTAAGGCCCGCCATGAACCGTACAGTCATAGCCATGTTAGGTTTGGTTAAGGAATCTTTCCACAAAGACCCTCTGTTCTGATGTAGATGAAACATACCATGCAGTGAGGAACTCCTGGAGAGTCTTGTGTATAAAATTGTATGAAGCTTTAGGGAAACCTGTCGAGTACAGTTGTGGTACCTTCTGAAGGAGACCTGATGGATATAAGGAATGAATGGGCACATGGTAGGAACATCATGGTCATTGGGGGCAATTGAAATTGAACATTCGACGTGTAATGTTTCTCAGAAAAGACCATATGGTTGACACAAATGACTCTATCTATACCAAGGTCACACCTTTAGTAATTACCAAATGCATGTCATTGATACACTTACATGTACGTACTTCAGTGAACGACTGGCGCGCTAAACAATGATTGGCTCATTATATCGAAGAAACGCGGGTACTTCAAGACGATAAACAAATGTGAAACATATGTTTAGTTGTTGAAACATTATGTTCCACTTGCGCAACGTAAGGTACTACCGCAATACGCAAAACATTACTCCGCAACGTAAGGTAATTTTCTACGTAGGTATTACGTTACCAAGGTAGAGAACTACCTAGCGTTAACTTTTTATTGACGCATACTGTAGCACATTTGGCATACCTAAGGATTCAATGCTATCTTGCACATCATGGAATATCAATTGGTCCTCTAGTGTGCCCTGGTAGGCTAGCTTTGCAACAGACAGTAATTGGTCGAGTGTGGTAGATGATAGACCTTCAAAACACGTCATCTTTGATGATTTCACAGCTGTGAGTGGAAGGAACAAAACACATACACACTTTCATCCCACGTTTACTAGACACTATACTGTAGTGATATCCACTTTTACATTCCTTAGCACAAACATTTATATACAGATACATGTACATAGTGGAACAGTTCTCAACAAATGTCATGACCATATATTATACCAATCATTGTATTTAAATCGTTATAACTTCCAACGTTTTAAAGCTATTGATGTCCTCTTTTTTTACACTTAATGCTACACCATTACCATACAGCAAATACATTTAGAGGTCTTGCATTTGCTCTGTTCCAGTATTGCAATGTCCGATACCCCACAAGGATTAAACCTGTCATAACTTTCGACATGAGTAATAAGAGTGTTTCATATTTGGTTTGTAGATTGAGAGGTCCTATACATGTACCTATTAATTGTTTATTTATTTGTCTGTGTATAAACAGGTCAAAGAAGACAAACTATCACTTCATACATGTATGATGATTGTACCAAACTAACGGATCCAAGTGAATGGTTGTCAGCCTGATGGTTGTGCTGCCTCCCATGTCATGGAAGGCAGTACGCACCACAACAAGCGTAAGGATTTTTTTCCTACTCACTTGCATCATCCTTCAGTACCTGCCCTTTCCTAGTAGTGTATTATAAAGCTTTCTCACATTTGCTTGCTTAACCTCATTCCTGTCACATCCACTTGGCTAACTGCAGGGATGCTATAACTCACAGTTTTCAGCTCACATACATGTAGCATGTGAACATGCACTACACACTTGCATGGTTACCTGCCACACACCTACCTACTGTACCTTTGCACACACCAACACGTCCAAGCCACTGCATGCCCCCCCACACAACACACACACACACGCACGCACACAGACTGGGCTTGTACCACTTCCAGTGACTTTTAGTTCTTACAGACACACAGAGAGAGAGAGTTAGAGAGAGAGAGAGGAGAGAGAGAGAGAGATGAGGAGAGAGAGAGAGAGAGAGAGAGAGAGAGAAGAGAGAGAGGAGAGGAGAGAGGAGAGAGAGAGAGAAAGGAGAGAGAGAGAGAGAGAGGAGAGAGAGAGAGAGAGAGAGAGAGAGAGGGGGGAGAGACTGGGCTTGTACCACTTGCAGTGACTTTGTTCTCACACTAAAGCATAAATGTGCGTGATTACACAATTCATCTGTGCACGCTTCCATTGTTATGTAAATAGCCTGTACACCATATTCGGCACACATACACACACATACACACACACATATACACACACATACACACACACCATACACATGGCAAATATTAACACTATGCAACATGACACAGTGAATGAAGGCTTTTACTCTCCAGTGTACTCACATCACCCTTTCCCATTTGGCATAACCCTTGATAAACCTCTCTTTGTTCTATATGCTATGCCCACTCAGCTTCTGTACCAGTCTTGCAAAGAGTTTGGTCTCTTATTTCTCACCACTCTCAGCTCGAACAGAGTATGTAAACATGACCTCACAGTGACTCTCACACTCTTATGCACACTCACACATTGTGTAAATGAAACTATATACTTTTGGCAACTCTCCGAGTTTCCATATGACTGGTTCTCTGTACATCCTCCTTTGACTGCACGTACATGTAGGTACATGCACATGTAGCCACAAGAATGGTCTAATATGATGTTATTGTACATTGTACATACATCATACCCCATATGCCTTTTTATGAAATGGGAGACCATTGTCCCATTGTGTACTCTGTACATGTCTTCTTCACACTCTCTGCACACTGTAATGTGTGCCAAAGAAGAACAGTATGCAATACCACATGCATAAGCCTTCCTGTGCACTCACATCATGCATCTTTCACACACACATATACACAAACACACACAACACACACATAATCATGTAACGTACACTTGTTTTGTTAATAAATGCAATCTTGTGCACAACACGCACAAAACTCATGTACACGTACAATACATTTACACACATGCACACACACCATGACAAACATTAAACCTGTCTAGTGATGGTACGCACTACACACACACAAACACATGTACATGGCATGCAAGGTCTGAACCTGTTTTCTGCACATACACTTGCATTCTATTCCATTGAACTGCCCCTATGCATGTTTAAAGAGGCCACTGATTCTATTCTTAATTTCTATATGGGCCTGGGCTTTTGTACTCGTGATGTGTTGCTCTCTGTTGTTTCATACTATTGACAACTTCTGCATGTGGAGCTCCCTTATGACTGGTTCTCTACACATACATGCATCATGCAGCATGAGACTCACAACACCTTTCGCTGAGAAGGGGTGAAACAATGCTTTCGCATTTCTTAAACCAAGCTAACATTCTCATTGTTGTTTATGCCTTGCCCACTCAGCTTTTGTTCCACTTGCAGTGAAATTCGTCTCCTGTTCTAATAACTACAGTGTAGATGTAGATGTACACGTAGTGTTGAACTACTGTCAACCAAATTATTTTACTGCAATTGTATAGGGTATTGCAATGGCTGGATGTGAAGCACATTAAGTAGATATGTAGTGAGTACTTATTGTGGACATTTAATTCCCCTGCATACAACCATATGTAGATACAATTGTAGTGAGACATTCTAAAGGAAGGCCTATATAGGGATTAATTTTATTGCACCTAAGCTATCAGTGGAGATTGTGGCAGGTCAGGGCCCTTGGTAAGTTTACATGTACATAGCAGGAAGTTAGTGACAATATTCATTACCCAGCTCAATAGACAAAAACAAAACAACCTTGGCTGTTGTACCCATGTTTCTACAAGAATGGGCTATGGTGATGAATATGAATGATCTTATCTAGTAGTGCAGATTGTGGTAGGTCAGGGCCCTGGTAAGTTTACACAAACCTACCTAAGCAAGTAGTACAAATATTCATATTCATTTGATTATGCCACACTGCCAAGACCAAAAGCCTCATATGGCTGGACTCAGTTACACCAAGAGATACAGAAAATGAGAATAGAATCAGAGGCCTCATGAACTGTTCAACAGTATAGATGCCGATTCAGAGGGACAGTTGTGTGTGTGTGTGTGTGTGTGTGTGTGCATGTGTGTGTGCCATCATCATTAGTGTGTGATATATTTTTACAGTTCGTGTGTGTCACTGTGAGGGCTTGTACTCTGTGAGCTGAAAACTTTGGGAAATAAGAGGCTAAAGTTATTCAAGTGGAACAAAAGCTGAGGATGGCGACAGGTTATGCCCAATAGGACAGGACAGGTTATGCCCAATAGGACAGGACAGGTTATGCCCAATAGGACAGGACAGGTTATGCCCAATAGGACAGGACAGGTTATGCCCAATAGGACAGGACAGGTTATGCCCAATAGGACAGGACAGGTTATGCCCAATAGGACAGGACAGGTTATGCCCAATAGGACACTTATATTTCACATCATCTCAGAGAACATGTGGTGTAAGTTAAAGCCGTAAACGTCTCATGTTGCATACATTATGTACAGAGAACCAGCCATAAAGGAGCTCCACACGTAAGGAGTTGTCTACCACATGCAACATACAGAGGACACACTATGAGTACAAAAGTACAGGGTACAGAAATCAAACGCATGCATAAAGCAGTCAAATGGAATGGAATGTATGTGCATGTGAGTTTGGAAGAGGAGACCTTATGTGCTCTGTACATGTGTGTGAGTGTGTGTGTGTGTGTAAACAGGTCAAATGTTTTTCATGGTATGTGTGCGTACAAGTGTACTGTACATGAGTGTATGTATGTGTTGTACACAACACTCCATTTACGTAACAATGCAAGTGTACATGTACATGTGTTTGTGTGTGCATGTGTGGTGTACAGGCTATTTACATAACAATGCAAGTGTGTGCTAAGGTGTGCAGTGTGAGAAATATGAACCCAAAGTCACTGCAAGTGGTACAAGCCCAGTCTGTGTGAGTGTGTATGTGTGTGTGTCGTGGGCGTGTTTGTGTGTGCAAATGTACAGTAGGTAAGTGTGTGGTAAGTAGTAATGTCTTGTAAGAACTAGCTAGGAGAACAGAATTGAATATAAGGATTAGTGCAACATAAAGGAATGGAAGAATTAAGGTTAGGAGACGACTGCCTGCATTTGGATCATATTAAAGTCCTAGGGTGTACTTCACAACACAAGATGTCTTTTTTATGTATCACAGTTGAATTGATGAGAAAGTTTGTTTGAACAATTTTAAGATTTATTATTATTACATCAATTCACAAAGCAAGGAACCATAAAGTGCATAGTGTACATCTACATGTACCATGTGGTACCACACATTCAAGGAGATAATTCAAACCATAGCACATACATTTAAGCACATATACATGTACATGTATGTCTACATCTATGAGACACATCACATAGCCACAGACCAGTCCATAAGATATCACACAGGGAGCACAGACAAATATGCACACTTACTTGAAACACTCATCCTTTTCACAATGGTGGAGAGAGATGGTTCCTCTTTCAATACCTCCATGAACGCCTGGAACTTTGAAGGGTCTGTGGTCACCTGAGCCTCCACTGCATTGATGAGGACTTCATTCTTCCTCTTTGTGATCAGGTCTCTCTGTTGTATCTCATCCCTCACAGACCGAGAGATTATGTCTCTGGAGTACAGTGAACCAGCCAGACCAGCAGGATCCTGAATAGTGCCCACCAGGTCACTGTAGTATTTCTTCACTAAGTCATGACATTCTGTAAAATATAACATGTACATTGCAGGCTTTAGAAAACAGCTGATATAGACACCATACCCTATAGTAAACACAGAAACAGTATCTGAATTGATCCATTGATCATAGGTGTGCAACTGTAGAATTGATCACACTGATTATTGATCATAAGTGCTTTATGCATTATCAAATTACATAACACAATTACTGCTGTCTTTAATAGTCAATCATTGAGACCAGTAACAACTCATACAAAATCAAGTGATTAAAAAGTACATTTAAATACATGTAATAGGGTAACAGTTAATAACAGAAGTAAATCATCAACTTACATGTAAATAACGTTTCAACAACAGCAAACAAACATGTACATGTACATACTGATCCTTTCATTTAAAAAACCCCTTACCAGTATGCAGGGTCCTGGCCACTGGAGCCTTCTCTTTGGTCTTCTTTTCATGACGTCGCAGAAGCGTGTTGGTTAGTGCAGTGTATACCTCTGTCAGGGTCTGTGGGGGCTTTCCCTTGTGCTCCTTAAATAGATCTACAACAATGGCACAGTTGATGGGAACATACATCATACTGAGGATATGAGCACGCTGTTCAATGTACAGGTTGAAACTTTCCTTCAGTTGTAAGTTGTGCTTGAAGGCATGCTCAACATATTCTCGAATCTTCTTCTTACTAAAGCCAACAACTTCAATGTACTGACACTTTTCTCGTACCCTACATGTACACAACTGATAAAGGTTCTCATTGGCTGAAGGACGACTAGTCACTAGAACAGTCAGCTTAGGAAGCTCCGTCCCTTTTATAATGCGAGCCAATATTGACATATCTCCAGTTTGAAGTTCTGAAGACAGCTCATCATATCCATCCAGAATGAGCAACACATTCTCCCTCCGAGTACTGGCCATCCACTTGCTAACTGACTGCTGTATGTCTGGATCTGGATGATAGAACAACTCTGATATGGTGTGTGCCTTCTGCACCCTCTCATCCCTCAAATGCAGCACAATAACCAGCTGGAAGTGTTGAAGGATTTCCTTCTTTCCCCAACGTCGTCCCAGCTGCCAGGCTAAGGTGGACTTGCCAACACCAGGAATCCCTTGCACAATGATGCAGCTAGCCAATGTACCATCCTCAAACCTACCAATCTGGACAGTAAGTGAGTAATTTGAATACACATGGCTATCATGATGGCTGACCTTTTCTATTGCAATTGATCGTTTATTTCTCAATACAATCCGTAGTTTCCCATTCATCATAGCTCTAGTACAGTCATCCTCTTTCATAAAATCTTCTTCTTTCACAACTGTAGCCAGTTTGATATACTCCTTAAATTGGACAGGTGGCCACTGGTCTTCTGCTGCTTGTGCACAT
Source organism: Ephydatia muelleri (assembly GCA_013339895.1). Lineage (NCBI taxonomy): Eukaryota > Metazoa > Porifera > Demospongiae > Spongillida > Spongillidae > Ephydatia > Ephydatia muelleri. The sequence goes on along the minus strand of JABACO010000002.1, from coordinate 7,065,773 downwards.
TCATATGTATCTGTCAGGAATGTCCTGTACTCCTCCACCTCCTGAGGTACTATAAGTGCACAGAAAGCGCAATAAATGTCATCATACGTTGAACTACTGATAGACCTGTAACTATAATTAATAGGGTGTTAGTTGAAAAATTAGGGTTTAAAAAGTACATGTACATGTATGTTAATTCTGTTGTGTGCATTATTTAGAGTGTATAACTAAACAATACATGAAACACACCTAGACCCTGCAATAGGACTAACCGTACTAACAACCGTTACAACATAAAATCATTTTACTGTCCGTTTAACAACCGTACTATGGTCGAACTATAACCATATTTGGACTATGTACATTAAGCTTCCGATATGATTGTCTCATTTAGAAGGTTGTAAAAATCGCCCACATGCGAGTATCAGTAGAGATGGGCAATGGTCTTACACCCATGCACTCACATCCTGGAGATTTCCTGGTAGCAAGGTGGGAGAAGGGTTTGTCTGCTGCTATGGACCTCAAAGTGACCTCTAAGACATTATAACATCTTTTTTTGTTTTAGAACAATTATATCTACAGTATATCAGTGTATTATTATATGTTGGCATGTCTGGCTCTTGGCAAGTACATCTACATAATAATACACTCACATAAACAAGTTGACAACAAACACACAAACACACATAGACACACAAACAACTACGTATCATTTTCTTGTTGGTGTGTTTGGGGATAGGAGCAGACCAGGATTGATGGAGCATTAGCTCTAACCAATAACCAGTAACATATGATTCGGAAGGTATTCTAGTTCACTGCAAACTTACTGAAGGCAGTAAAAAAAAGTGCAAACTACATTGTAAGTTATACACAAGACCCTATTGCACTCATCACAGATAGCTTTGATCTAATGACCCTGAGCTGGCTGGCCAAATTGTACATCAAACAAATTTTATACAGTTATGAAATGGATCAAATTCGTATAGATAAAAAACGCTAGGTACACCAACAATTGTTCTATCTACATATATACACTACTTTGAACATTCCATCCTATCACACATAATAATAATTGTAATATCTTTATCAGCCATTTAGTATGTGCAAGCATATCTAGCATCCTTTCCATGCACTAAGGTTTATATCCCCAGGAGATTACCTTTAGAAGCACAGATCATTCAAGAACAGGTCTACTTTGGTCATATTCTCTTACCATTGATGTTAACCTACCTTTAAACTCTCTGGCTGGTGTTTGCTGCATTGATTGCAGCTTTTTAGCTCCATGCTCTTCTAGTTGACAATTGGGGGAGAGGGCAATGTCCGAGTCCCTATAGAACAAAACACTATCTCTGATTGGCCTGTTGAATCTTACATGTACAATGACATGATTCAAGCACATTGGTGATTGCACAGTAAAAAGGATGGAAACAATACACGAGTGAAGGGAATAAATGAAACAGAACTACATGTATTGTGGATATGTGCTAAATTACACACACATTGTACAGTGTCATTTCCTGACTATTCCTTATTTATTTCCTTCATTCGAAAAACCCCTATTGCTACATGTACTGTACTTGTACACAACATTCCTACATTCCTATATCATGTCAACGTTTTTATTATATCATTTCTTTGGTTTTTGGATGTTACAATAGTTTAATCTTGTCCTACTCCTTTCCAAATGAAGTAGCAAACTTCTCGCAGCATAATAAATAATCTCTTCATAGCCATAGCAAAATAGGAAACGAAGTACATAGTGTGTACTGCCATTAGAGACCTTCTAATCTAGCCATGTTTGTATCAGACAGCCGATCTACCACCAAAACAGTTAGTATGACCCTGGGTAAGGTACAGTCATATTGTGCAGTGGCATAACAATTATATCCTTACAGTGCACATCATAAGATGGTCAGTATTTATCTAAGACATTCAAAAACGAAACAAGAGAACCATATGTACCAAAATACTTTGCCAACTAAAATCAACAAAGCATAAGGAAACTACAGCTACACGATATGTAATTAAGTCCATACAGTCAATTTTGTCTCCAGACAGTGCTTGGGGTACAGAGCAGTTTTACATGGCATCAGTAGGGAAAGCACTTGTGACAAAAAGATGTGAATTTCAACTTAGAGATGGTCAGTTATTGCTCAGCATTAAATATACAAATCAAGATACAAAGGAGAACAGAGGGATGAGTGATCACCTTGTATGGGATACTCTTAAACTCCAGGTTGTGGCTATACACTGTATGGATGGGAGTGAAACATATCCTATAGGTCTCTCTGACCCCTCCTCCATTTCATGGGACAGTACCGCCCCTATCCCATAGGGCAATGCATCACAGTCAATTTTGGAGACTAATCGGCCCCCCTGATAAGGAAGCGAATAGGTCGGGAAATGTAATAGATTTGGTCATTGTGTATGTATGTAATGTCGACTGATCTGCGCTAACATGTATCTATCACATACATCCACAATGACCTAATCTATTACATTTTACTGAAGTGACAAGCCTTGCTCCACACAATAGCTCTATTCAATAGTTAAGATGTGAAGTCAAAAGGGTTCGCAAATTCTTACATTTTGAACTGATTGTTTAATCATCTTACACAAAATGACAGTGGGCTAACTATGAGTTTGATCCACACACAACTTCATGTTACATGTTTCTCATACCTTATTTATTAAAGCATCAACATGACATCATCAAAGACAACACAACGGCTTCTCTAGGGGTGTGCCCTGAGCAAACACCCAAGTATTTAACCCTTTTCACCCCAGTACATTGTTGGTGATAACCCATAAGAAATAAGCATAGAAAGGTTGGTTCAAATCTGATGTACTTAGTGTATTATGCAAACAACGAATGACAGGTGTTGTACTGGAGATCCCCCTTACCTATCCGTTAACATCTTTGGCTCGCTAACGGTATGGAAGACTAATAAGCATCCTATCAACACCTAGGATGCGTAACCAATACCCTTTCACTCATCAAATTCGAAGCTAAATCTAGTGTCACTTTCACAATAGATCATCAGTTAAGATTCGATATCCTGGCTGCACAAAAAGTATCCAAGGTGTTACTAGGATGCTTAGTAGTCGTTAACGAGCCACCGTGTCTATTACACAAGATACACATGTTTTATGTTCCTTCCATAAATGGAGTGTAGGGTTGAATTTAGCCGAAAGGAGAAAGAATTTAATAATAAGACCAACATTCTGCCAGTGTTGAAACCCATGTAGAAGAACAGCAAATTTATAGTATTGCGCTATATCGCCTGTATCGCGATTCAGCGAGGGTATTTTTTCAATGAACTGGAACTAGTTCTGACATCAGACTCCTCTGAAAGACTGGCTACATATTCAAACGCTCACCTTTTTTCCTTTCCTGACAAGTTCTCACAATGGGTGGTCTGACGCACTCTTTTGGGTAGAGGCTCAAGATCACTCACGTCATCGGAACTGTTAGTTCCATCACTTCTATCACTTCCGTCACTGTCCATGTCGACGAACCTCTTTCAGAATGGCGATTAATTTCTAACCGGATATAACTTGCAAAATAACGACATTCTTATTGACCATCATCATCAATGTGCAATTTTATACTAAAATTGTGCACAACAACAAAACAGAATCTGACGATTTGTACCGGGGGGTATTCAAGTCCATGCAGTGTGATTGAGGTAAAAAAACTCTTTGACGTAACCGGATGTTGTTACAATAATAACGCCATACACCAGAGCGAATTTTATTATTCGAGCGTATCGTTTGCGCCTTGGGTAGCGCGTACAATCGAGTTAATCTTCCCCATGTGAGTCAGAAAGGGATTCTACTATCCCGATTGTGCTATTTGAACTCATTCCTCTCGATTTTCGTAATGCTTGGAACGTCGCGTTCAAATGGGCGAGAATTGGCAGTTCTGCTAAGGTAATCCGGGCGACTAAATAGTCACGCCCGGTCTTCACTAGGGGGGGAACATGGTTCTGGTGCAAGGGGTGAACATGGTTCTGGTGCAAAGGGGGAACATGGTTCTGGTGCAAGGGGGGAACATGGTTCTGGCACAAGGGGGAACATGGTTCTGGTGAACATGGTTCTGGTGCAAAGGGGGAACATGGTTCTGGCACAAGGGGGAACATGGTTCTGGTGCAAGGGGGAACATGGTTCTGGCACAAGGGGGGAACATGGTTCTGGTGCAAGGGGGGAACATGGTTCTGGCACAAGGGGGAACATGGTTCTGGTGCAAGGGGGAACATGGTTCTGGTGCAAGGGGGAACATGGTTCTGGTGCAAGGGGGGGAACATGGTTCTGGTGCAAGGGGGAACATGGTTCTGGTGCAAGGGGGAACATGGTTCTAGCGCAAGGGGGGAACATTGGTGTGGTATGAGGGAAACCACTCATGTTTGTTTGACTTCATTCACCCACTTATAAAATCCACACAAAATGCTCCTTATTAATTCTATATGTTGCATAAGCTTTAATTGTAACTTGTTCTGGATTAGACTCTAACATACAAATGTAGTCTCTGAGGGTCGACCTTGGTATGATACAGTTCGAAACAAGGAACTACACACATCGGCAGGGTGCACTGTTTGCACATGTAGGTCGTTGTTTTTCTCCCCTTGCCTTTTCGTTCTGAGCATACCACACTGTCCCTTTGTTTTGGCCGTCCATTTGGCTGTTTGATGTTTGTTGTTATGAAATGTCTTTCTGTTAGCCGATTAATTGTTGGTTCCTGGTGGCTCGATTCTGCAGGAAAGTTGAATTCGTCAGGCAGTCCAGCTTCCACAGCTCCTGGGTAAGCTCAACTCTGAAGTTTTTGTATGAAAGGATTTTTGACCATTCCTTTCCCTTTTGTAAGCAGTACAAAATGTATGCGTTGACGATTGCAACATCAATGAGGTGAAAGAACGCTTGTTGCCACCACTTCAGGCTGCAGTGGTAAAAACCGTTGTAGCTTGCAAGTTGGTCACCTTTGTCTACTCCCCCCATGTACTGATTGTATTCATCAACTATTCTAGGCTTTTGTACTTCCTCTACGTTCCCTGCACAGCTTGCTTTACGTCTCTTAGCAACAGTGGAGCTATCATCAGTGGTGGTTAGCAAGCACACTGCTCGCTTGTCCATCCATTTAATCGCCATAAGCGAGCCAAAGTGAGCTTCAATCATGTCTTTCTTCTTGATAGTGGCTTTCATTGTCTGTTCGAACTGTTCCTGTGGCATCATAGCCTCGGCGATGCAACTCCTCAAATAAGGTAGGGCTGTTATACCAATTGTCCATGTACATATGGTGCTCTGTGCCTTCTGTCCCTTCCAATAGCTTCAATACCACTGCGTGTGCGAGGCCCTTGCCATCTCTGTCCAAAGCATCATCCTTGCCTGTAAGTTGAAGTGTTATAGTGACATATGCACCATGTATAGTACACTGTACTTACCAGTGTACAACCTCCAGTTGTAAACATAGCCAGTTTGTGAGTCTGCAAGGACAAATGCCTTCATTCCCCACTTTGTAGGCCTGCTTCTTAGGGGCGTACTGCTTAAAAATAAGTCGACCCTTAAAAAACTAACCATGGATTCATCTATGGACAATTCTTTGCCGAGTTGAAATGAATCCTGGCAATTTTTAACCAAACTGGTTATGAAGGGTCGCAACTCGAATATTGGGTCATGTCCTGGTTGGCCCTTCGGAATGTACAGTTCATTGTTATTTAGGTGCAGGAACTTCATCAGCAATGAAAACCTGTTCCTTGTCATAATGCTGGAAACACATTTGGTTTGAAAGGGCCAAGATGTGCACCAATAGTCGTCAATGGCATGGTATGGTACAAGGCCCATCACAATGATTGTGGCAACAAACTTTTTCACCTCTGCAGCATCGTGAGGTACCTGCTTCCATGCTGATGCTCGGGACTTTGGCTTCATGGTGTTGCTACAGATGTACTGGTCAGCATAGAGATTTGTTTGGTCTGCAATACTTGACAGTATTTCATCACTTATCAACAGCTTGAAGAAGTCCAGCACAGATATGCAGGCCATATCCACAGTGCATGCAGGCCCTTGTGGTGTATCATGTGATGTGGTTGTGGTGGTTGTAGTTATAGGTGGGTGTAGCTGTGTGGTGGATGTAGGTGGGTGTAGCTGTGTGGTGGATGTAGGTGGGTGTAGCTGTGTGGTGGATGTAGGTGGGTGTAGCTGTGTGGTGGATGTAGGTGGGTGTAGCTGTGTGGTGAATGTAGGTGGGTGTAGCTGTGTGGTGGATGTAGGTGGGTGTAGCTGTGTGGTGAATGTAGGTGGGCGTAGCTGTGTGGTGGTTGTGGGCTGGAGTGCGCTAAACTCGTCGCAAATGAAGTCGTCAGTGAAGCCATCGAACTCAGTCGGGTATCTCCTCGCGCGGGACTAGGTCTTCACAGGTTTCCATCTCTTCGCATGACAGGTACCCTCCAAATTCATCGTCGCTCAACTCATCGTTCATAGGGTCATCGAGCATACTAATTACAGCGTCAACATTGAACAAAGCTCGCTTAGCCATCTGCTCGTTCCGTGGGCCAACGAAATGTAGCAGCTGGCTTTGCGCGCTTGCTGACGCGTGAGATAACTATTATCGACCATGTTCCAACCAAATCATGTACCGCTGTAAGCTAGATACGTTAAACTAGTAGTCTGGGGACCCTAGCATGATGTAAGCTATTAAACTAGTGCACGAAAACCCGCCACCCGCAAATGTATATAAATATGCCCGTGGCTGTCTACCTAGACGGGCATATAGAGCCCGTGGTGGGCAAAGGGTTAGAGCTAGATTTGCTTTCCTTTTCCCCTAAAGGTCCGAGGAATCGCTATAGGATCAACTTTTAATATAGTCATTTTTTTTTTCCATAGATTTATATCTTGTCTTTGACATGGTATACGTAATTGCTAGAAAATAGGTCTTGAGGTGAAAGGGAAGGGGTTGTACGACGATGGTGTCCAAGTAGGGGGTGGGTGCTGGAAGTGATGTGCCCTTCCTGCAAAGCTACAACTATTAGTAATCAGAAAAAGTGAACAAAAATAATCTTATTCATTATACGTTTATTGTACCCCCATGGATCATGAAGATTAAATCTAGAGTACAATATTCACAAAGTGATAAGAAAAAATATATATGCATATGAAAACTCGGACAAAATTTCAGAACAGGACCAATGAGAAACCAAAGTGGGACAAAAGGGACAATGAAACCAATAATTTTTATAATACAAAAAAGAAATACCAAATCATTTTTTGGAGCAATACAAAACACTTCCAGGCTCTCGTCACACTATGCAGAACACTCGAGCCAACAGGCAAAACAACAGAATAATAACACTGCATGCAATATGTGAACAAAACAAATGATGCTGTTTGTATTGTGCAAAGATCTATGGACATCATTGGTTCACTTCCTTCCAATTGTCCACATGTTTCTCCTTGTCATCATCCAGATCAAGCCTCTTGTATTGTTCTCTGTAGAATGCTAGAAAAAGCCTGCAGAGAGGAAAAGTAAATCAACTTGTCTCTATCACCTTCAGACTGTCATGCACATGTACATGTAAGGACATGATTATTATATACTTTACATTGTCACTACTTTAAATGACCTATTTGGAGCATGAAAAGTACAGTTATTGAAACTTATTATCTGTAATGTACATTATGTATGCGTGCTGGGTCAGTTGAGGCAGTTAAAATAACTGTATACGTAAATAATAACTAGAGCCATTGCATTGATTTCCTTCAGGGAAGCGTAGAGATACCATTTGCTCATGAAACAGACAACTAGGAGCAAATTTCTTGCCTTTAAAAAAGTTCTGCCCACCACATCTAGCTTCAAGTTCGCATGGTTAAAACTGAGAGGCACCATGAACTGGATATATATTTCGAAAAAAACGTGAAGCTAGATTTAGCCATGCCACCACTCTGATCTCTCTCCTGTTGAATTTAGGGATTCACTTTCATTATGTTACCATAGACTTTTTTTTTAAAGCAGCTTTTTGTGATGAATTCAGCTTTCGACATTCTCTGGATAGTGTAAAAAGGTGGACCTGTTACCCAGCACCATAATGAATTGTGTGATGCTCTAGGTGATTTGGCTACTATTGTGTACAAAGAGGTAGTAAGATAACCCATTGTGCAGGATGCAAATTATGTCAAAGGTAGACCAGCTTTGATTGCTGACCTCCGCATACGAGGAGTGTGGCTACCACAAACTGTGGAGATGCTAGATATCGTGTCATAGACTGTTTTGTTTTCATTCTGAGCATGATTAAAAATATTAATATATCTATTTAAAAACATTAAAGGGTCTTAAATTCAACTTTCATAAACCAACAGAAAATAGATGGCTTCAATGATGCTTAGATGCACGTATTGTGCTTAGGTAATTCATATCTATGATACAAAATGGGATTAACAGATCTGGCAGTTAAAAAAACCTATTTGAAACAGTAAAGTACAATGGAAAGAACTCTTAGATTTACAATTATTATTTATACCAAGATGAAGTTGTTGGAATCTATAATACAAAACTATCTAAACCAAGTGTAATTAAGTACTTTTAAACAATGAACAGATAGAATGAAAAATAACAAAACGTTTCAAACAATGGTGATAAATTATCAATTGCAATTCAAAGCAAAAAGGTATAATACAACAATGCAAGGAGCTTTAATAGATGGCAGAGAGCATACCTTGTCTTTTATGTTGATATTGGTCCAAATGACACCCTTGTCACTGGCCCTGTCAAGAGCTGTCTGACCTTTCTGTATGTACGTGTTCAAACCTGTGTACATGTACATGTATGGTAGTGTGAAATAAAGTATGCACTCCACTTCATATTGTACTTCTATGCTATGTGATTTAAGATAGGTACACACGCTTCGCCTACATACTAGTATATTATCTCTGGCTGAAATAACGCTGTTACGCTAATTCTCCTGTACTCCAATTCATCGTTACAAGGTTTCAAAGAATCCAATTTTCCCCTGCAGGCCCGATGATATCAGAGATGACTAATTAAGAGCTTAATTCATCACCTGTCTCAAAGCGATTAGCCTTCTAAGTGATCATTTCCACTCGGGTGATGAGAATTCTGAAATTAAACACTTAAAACACAGCTGATGCATAAAGTACTAGATCTTTGCCGGTAGCCTAAAAGTAAAAAATAATTGATGTGATACTTAACCGATATACGCGGAATTGTTATAGTAACTATTTTCATGCATGGTATCAGAGTCGGTCCGTACTGTACCGCATGGTGTGGACTGAATATTTGAGAGAGAATTTAGCCTAAGAGACCATGCTTGGTACGAAATGTTATCAGGCATCAGGTATCAGGAATCAGGAAAACGTTATCGCACTTTTTGTAGATGAAGCTCATTGTGTCAAGTCCTGGTGAGTCGTTTCATAATCACGCAGGCCTATAATTTCATTGTACATTTATAGGGGTCAAAACGTCAGGAAGGAGTTCTGTACTCTAATTTGTGCGAAATACGAAGCATTTTGTCTGATCAGGTACATGTTATGGCACTTACTGCCACAGTGACATCTGCAAGTCTAACAGCTATATGCCACGATATTGGTATGTCCAATCCATTTGTACTTTCAAAGTCTACCAACAGACCCATATATTTTTGGCTGCATCTAAGAAACCAGATAGTATTAAAAATCTCAAAACGCTATTGCTATCAAAATAGATAGTACCAGTCAGAGATAGTATTAAAGATGCATTTCAATGCCTACTTGCGGAGCTGAAAAATAAAGAGGGCAACAACAGACAGAACCTTAATTTTTGCAGAAAGTATGATGATGTGATATACATATACTTGTGGTTCATGTCTGCTTAAGTAAAAGAAGCTTTTGAGCCTATTAGTGCTGTCGATCCTACAACATCCTGTATGGTGGACATGTTCATGCAGTGCTTGCACTGAACCTAGCATAAGAACAACCTTATTGGAAAGATTCAGAGACCCCACCAGCTCTCAATGAATTGTTGTCACAACAATAGCATTAATTTGGGATGGGTCTTGATTGCCCTGTAAAATTTATCATTGGAGTTACCATTTGATGTTGAGACCTACCTACAGGAAATTGGCAGAGCTGGAAGAGACAGTAGACCTGCGTATGCAAACCTCTACTATGGTGGGCGTAACAGATATGCTGATAACAACATATTGTGCGAATGAAGACATGCATATGTAGAAGGAAATGTATTTTAGCTCACTTAGACAACACTGAGGACAATGATAATGAATGTATGTATACATGCTGTGATATATGTGCTTCAAAACAGCTAGTGGACATTCATACATAATTCCATAAGTAGTGGTAACGATACAAATTCACATGCATAATTGTATATCCCATCTGCATGAATGATGTTTTTCTGATGAAATGAGATGTCAACAATTGATTTAATAATGACCATACGTGCGTCTAAAAGGGCATCACGCTGCTGGACTGAAGTCATATCAGACGTTGTTTGAGAAAAAAATTGTATCATGTGGTGCATCATTGAGCGTGTCCATTTTAAATATTTCCATAGCTGCAGTCAAAATATGTGCCTTACAACACTGTTTGATTAAAATCCTCACTGGGATTCTACATTTTTTGATGGAGTGCTAGTTATGTTTCAGTGGCATCCATAAATATGTTTAAAAATAATAATGTGAAGAAAAAAAAATACAACTTACCACTTCTGATAGCTTGGAAAGTTCTGTGGTGCCTAAAGGTCGGCATACACGGAGCGACTTCCTGCCGACTTGTCGCATGCAACTCGAATGAATATGGGTAAAAGTTCCGTAATTGTTTAGTTCACTGATGGTTTGCGGAACATTTGTTCATATTCATTTGAGTTGCATGCGACAAATCGGCAGGAGTCGCCCCCGTGTATGCCGGCCTTAAGATGTTTTTTCCAAACCACATCCAAATTTAGCAAAAAAAGGCATTAAGATATCAGAATACGGGCTACCAAATGGCACATGTTTGTGTACAAAAATTTACAATCTTCTTCAGGTGGTAATATACGATCCAGCAATATCTCATTCTTATTCGGTAACACTGGATAATCTTCCAACCCACTAACATCAATACGATCTTTGACCGCGTATGCATGAAAATAATGTAATGACCTTGTCTGATGGTCTACTCTTACATCTTGTGGAGAGATGTTTGTATCAATGTTGTCACCCACCAGTTTAAATGTTGCCATCTTGTTGGATTTAGCAACAACAGTATCATTTACCTCAGAACTATTCGATGATGTGTCTAGGCAGAGGAGGTGTCTGGGGAACATAACGTGGCAGAACTATCTTCAGTGATCACTGAAATGGCGGGTGAACGTATGCTGTTGTCACTCTCTATTGTACTCCCACTACCAGCTGAATAAGAATGAAACTCATATGAAGAAATGAGCGGTCAACGGAAGTCAAGAAATAATTCCCGGTTTGCGTAATCACGACATTCATGTACTTCGGTAAATCGTTCCATACCAGTATGGGACAAGCGTACTAGATGTTTTCCCCAGCTTAGCTCCCATTAAGATTGTTAGTGACGCACATTTGACTAGATTTTTAAGTATGTCACCAGACATTTCTCGACGAAGGTCTCGGTTCCATTGAATTTGCTGGGCCTTTTTTTCTAATGTACGCGAAGTCATAAGTTGAGATTCTCATCATAATATTCCACAGTCTATAACTTCAAAACTTTGTAGTCCTGTTGTCTATTCCTTGTGAAACATATAGCAGATTCATAAAGCAACTATTATTTTAAACATAAGTTCAAAATTCGGTTCCATATCCTCCACTAAAGTATTCCATATTAGATTTCATATATCGTCTCGGCCACAATAATCGAAATACGGACGAAGTGTGCCGCGCGCTCTTTTCTGCTATTGCTGCTAACGTTACTAATGGCAAGGTTTGTTCCTCAATATTGAGCGCAAGCTCATTTATATACGCATAGACTACTGCATGGCGAAGTGGTCACTAAGTAGTAGCTTGTTCAGCCAACAGCGTGCGTATCCATGACACTTATTCACGGCCTGCTTGCTGTTGATTATATAGTGTCGAAGCACTACGCCTCGGTATCCTACAGTGGCATGCGCTATAATCTTGAGCACTAGCAGTGTATATACATAGCCGTGCGTGTTGTTCTAATCAATGCACACGGGGGGGGGGGGGGGGGGGGTTAATTGTTCTGTTGCGTTTTGCTGTGCACGAGTTGACCCATTTTGGTTACCAACCTTTCTCTATAAGTTAGATACTTATACGTATGATCAATGGATTGAAATATTTTTGCTCCCACGGCATTATAGGCACACTTGACGCCACAATCGTTCTGCAATGAATTGCCACCCTCTATCGACGCGCACAGGTAATATTAGATGCGAGGGTCATAAATCATGCAATTGATAACCACTACTTCAGGCTCTGGCTGTCAGTCCCTACTACAATAGCTTGAATTAAGGGAGGGTGTAAGACGTAATATGGAGTGAGTATGCTCTCAGTCTGCCCCAAAATTAAAGTATTGAAATAAATTAGTAATACATTATAAACTTGCGGCTGAGCCATTTTGGAATACTCCCAAACCAGCTCCCTGTGGGTTCACATGAAATAGTTCACATGATTATCGCATATTGGTCCATTAGGATTGCTCCCACCTAGCCACACTACCATGTACTCAACTGTAAGGGTGTGCACAGGTACACGAACAAAGCTGCAATCAGAAAATGTGTGAGGTAGTTTCCAATTGAAAGTGTGCAATGGAGCCATTCTGGCATGCACGTGTGCAGCATTGGTGCAATGTTGGAAGCAGAGGATGGTTATTATGGACGGTGGGCAAGTCCTAGTTAGCTAAGGGATAGTGATTTGTGCAAAACATGTAACTAAACCATGAACCTCTAACCAAAATCCTGACATTACCATAAAAAGAGTTTGGTAGCCTTTGATCATATGTGCTATACTTGATAAGGGTGCGCCCCCCCTCCCTAAATCATGCGGTTGTCAAGTTGATGTTATCTTATTTATAAACAGTTTGGACACACCTGAAGAATCAAAACCCTCCCTGCCTGGCTTATAGGGCCAAGGGTTGTGTAGAAAATACATCTAGGTTTACCACTGTTAATATTTGATAGGAACAAATAAATACACTGGCCACTAAAAATATAGCTGTGCTTCACATCTCAAAATGAACTTGAATTTGTAGGGGTTGGATTTATAAGGCATGGCTGTGTGGTGTGTGTATGTGTTTGTGAATTGTGTTCATGTGAGGTATGTGTGTGGCTATATGTGAATCTCCATTGTCCATCTTTCTCTCTCTTTCCCTGTTCCTCCATTTATCTATCTCTCCAAAGGTGGCACTGCATGCAGATGAGAGATTGAGTGAGCTGGGAAGGTACATTATTCAACAGTAAAAAACATGTGGCACAGAACATTATGTAGTAGGACAACTAAGGCTTTTCTTTGTGCTTGTGTATTTTGGTATGTGTGTGTGTGTGTGGTGTTTGTGTGTGTATGTATGGTGTTTGTGTGTGTGTGTCATGTGTTTTCATGTGTGAAGTAATACTCCTTGCTTAGGTAGTGATTTTTTAGACTTAAACATCGTTTTAGAGATATCATTTTGAGGAGATGTGTTGTGAGGACATAAAGATTGGCTAACACAACCGCACATCATGGCTACGTATTAAAATTTACTTCTTCTTATGTGAATGAACAAGGATGAGGTGTAGTGTACGGCACATTATTCAACATTAGTGGTTAAGAATTTGCTAGTTACTATAAGTATGTGTTTCAAGCTGTAACCTAACATCTTTGAAGTATATACGGGACGTTTTGCCAGGTTTGTGGTATAAAATAAACGACTATGAACTAACATCAATTTCAAACCCACATATCTTCCAAGCTAAAAAACCCACAACCTTCTCTTTTACAGGACTTATTGCCACAGTAGTTCTGTATTTAATTCTATTTTTAGACACTATGAACTCTTTGCCTCGTCCATATACTAACGCTCGGTAACCTTCAGGGGTTAGAACGCATAAAACTTAACAAATGAGTCCTGTTGCTATCGGATTCTGAAGATCGGTGAATTTTACTTAATCAATAATCAGATATTGATGATCAATTTGAGAGCAATTTTCCTGGTCGTTTCGCACCATTCTTATTTTAAAAGAATTCCTTTACCTGAATATTAATAAGCATCAAAAGAACCTATGCTCCCTAATGCAAATCTTTTGTAAAAACCTTGATCTTTGAGTACTGGAACTTCATGCCCTGTACAATCTGAAAGACGAGTAACCCCTCTATGTGGTGGGTGTTTGGAGTAGGAGATATAAATCTGTGCTCTAGTAATGTTACCGCACTTATAAGGTCCACTGAAATTTTTACAATGGGACTATGGTAGAGGGCTTTCCAGTTTGATTTATTTTTTTAGAGCTCGTGGTGCTACAGAATATTTTTGCCTTTGGAATACTGGTATTGCTACGCCAATTATTACTCAAATCCGCTGCATTGTGTGGGCAGACTGGGGATAACCCATCACCTATCGCGTGCATGCACCCATGCGTGTGAGTAGGTACAGGCAGTATATACTGGACTACACACAACACACCAGTCCAGTACATACAACACACCAGTCCAGTAATACAAAACATGTGGTACAATTGAAGTTAGCACATGTACATGTAGCTAGATCCTAATAACACACAATACACACACATGCACACATACACAACTACATACATGCACATACACACAACATTTTTGCACCTTGCACGCACTTGATGCACAGATGTCAAACCTCACCATTGGGTCCCTCCCACAAGTATATGACAAGGACAGTACACATATGTGTACGTATGTACTTTGTGTGTGTACCTACGTACACACACAGTACACCACCAGTATGTACATACACACACAGACGTAACACACAGTACGTACACACACACACACAACACACACTACACACGCTAAGATATACCCGCACAGCTGCCAGAAACCTCTTACACTGCATGAATGGGAAGTCGCTTCAAGGACTTCCAAATAATGCACACACATTTTGGGAAGTTCAAAACATAAATTTGGTCACCATGATATGCTGACGTACATTAATGCTCAGCTAGACCAGAGATGTCAACTGTCAAGGTCAGAAAAGATTAACACAGCCTTATACTTGGGGCTTGAATGGCTAACAGATAAGTATAAAAAGACTTACATAAGTTTTTGCGCCCTACCTAATGCAAAAGCTGGGGTGGTGGGGGGTGTCCCCTTGCTTTTGGACCTGTAGTATGTCATTTATTGTGTAATTGTAATTGCCCTAGTTTAACCCTGGAGAAGATTTATCGGAGGTACTTAAAGCTACCGCTGAGCAGAGGAGGCATGATGCTGGATACCTTACGGATGGACGGAGGCGCGAACTGATGTTTTTGTGTGCCTATGGCTGTGTGATTCTTATCGGCTCTAAGCGGCTATTGATTCCTAAACAGGCCGTCATTGGGTCACGAGCGCGGGTATTCCAGTACTTCTCAGACCGAATCCCTGTTGCGTTTGACTCATTGCTGTTCAGATGAAAATGGGTAACATTTATACCCGGACCCTAGGGGCTAACAGTACTCAAAAAAGCTAACAGCCCAAGTGGCTAACGGTAGACAGCTCTGCTATGCATAAAGCTTTTCGTTACGAATTCATGTAAGTATTGGGAAAGCGCTCTTCCGTTGGCGAATACACGTACTGACGCTCTATCCACACCCATGCGGACACAGATCGGCACAGATTGTTGTTAATCGAAGGATGTTTAGCTAGGTGAAGCCTACTGGAACGTGCTGTCTGTTAAGCTAACGAATCAACTTTTACCTGCGTAGACCTATGTATATATAAGCTTATCAAAATCGCCAATTCGTCCGTGCCTACGCGCTTCATTCCATATATTGAGCTTCAGGTCCGAAACGAAGACTGTGTATAACTGAAACTGGTCCAAATATCATCCAGCGTTGTATACAATTGGGACAGTTTCCGCGAAAATTGCCCCACGGATATATTATAAAACGTTATAAAAATGCATCGCGGGTGAATCGCTATAACTTCCCAACGGTTAACGCTATCGACTTCCTATTTTCAACACTTCATACTACACCATTTCACTACGGGGAAACTTATTCTGGGGCCTTGTACTAGTTCCTTGCTGATGCTACGAAGTCCGATACCCCATGGGGTTCAAAACCGTCACATCTTCAGCTAGGAGAGTTTAAATCGCTTCAAATTCTGTATGTACATACAGGGGTCCTGTTGCTATTGATCTGTTCAGTTCGTTAATTTTTACTCTATCCGTCACGGAGATACAGCTGTGCAAAGTTAATGCACATTTCCCGCTCGATTGCACCATTTTTGCATGCAACCCGTGTTCCATTCTCCCAATCCACAATAAATTTTGATAACTTCTTTGTTCCGCCCATTTCTCCCTTAAACTAAGCTAGCCGTTCCCAACTGTTTTTGTCTCACTCAGGCAATGAGTTTATGCGGGAAAGTTAAAAGAAGAAGAACGCTGCTCAGTTCCAGACGATCGTACCAAATTAACGGACCCCAAGTGAATTTAACTTGCGCCTCCCACGTCGCCGGCAGTATTCAAAACGGCACGCGTAAGGCTATTTGCTAAGCACTCACATCATCCTCTAGTCGTGTAATAAAGCTTTCCTATTTGCCATCATCTTGCTAAAATCATCGTCTTATATCTGCCACGCCCACTCGGCTACGATTTCGGTCTCACACAATTAACTTTCAGCTCACACATACTCATGCTGGCTCCCACTTGTGCACACACTTGCATTGTTACGTACATGGCCCTGTACACTATCGTATGGCATATTTTCTTATACACAACCGCACACACACACACACACACACACACACACACACACACACACACACACCACACACACACACCACACACACACACACACATACACACACACACACACACACTCATGTACAACATACTACTTGCGCACACCAGTTATACATGTGGCAAACAATACACCTGTCTGATGATAGTACAAACACTCTCACTCACAAACATTGTCACATGCACATGTATTCTATTCAATTCAACTGTACTTGTGCATGCCTGTACAGACCACTGATTCTATGTAAATTTGTGTACCAAGCTTTCTCTACATGTATCGTGTCTCCAAGGATTGAATACATTGTGTCCCCATCTGGTACTCTAAATGTACACAAACATTGCACACTTGCACACACACACCACGTATAAATGTGGCAATACACATGCAAAAACGCTCACACACAACATATAGATACACAGACACACACATGACATACACCCACAAACACACACACATACGGACACGGACACACAGGTACACATGGACACACACACAACACACACACACACACACACAGACACACACACAGACACACACAACATACACACAGACACACACACAGAGACACACACACACAACACATACACAGACGCACACACACACACACAGACACACTCACACATAGACACACACACAACATACACACAGACACACACACACAGGCACACACAGACACACATGCACACACACAGACACAGACACACACACGACACTCACACAGACACATACACACAGACACATACACACAGACACATGCAGGCATGCACAGACACACACACACAGACGCACACACAGACACACACACACAGGCACGCATAGACCCACACAACACACTCTGACACGACAGACACATACACAGACACAGACACACACAGACATGCACAGAGACACACACAGACATGCACATGAAATACACAGACACACACACGACATACACACAGACTCACACACACGACAGACAGACACACAGACGCGGGCACACATGGACACACAAGCATAGACACACACATGCACAGACACACATGCAGACGCACATACATGCACAGACACACACACGCACACACAAGATACACACATGCCATACACACACAACAGACACAGACACAGCACACAAACACACACACGAAATACACAAACACACCTACAGACACACACATGAAATACACAGATACGCACAGATACGCACACAGACATACATGCACACAGACTCATACAAAAAAATACATATAGACACACACACGAAATACACATAGACACACACATGCAGACACACACAGAGACACACATGCACACACATGGACACACAGATACACACACGACATCGACACACAGATACACACACGACATACACACAGACACACACATATACAGACACACATGTAGCTACATGTACCTGTGTGTATGTACCGTCTCTAAAGTGCGAGCTCTATGTCATATACTCCCAAAGAATTGGTCCTCAGCCCCCATAGGATTGGTGTCCCGTACCACTGTATGCATGTGGCAAAGTATATCACTGTATTCACCACAGCACTGGGCCCATGGTACAATATTAAAAAGTGTGTGTGTGTGGGGGGGGGGGGGTGGCTGATTTCTTTTCAGCAAAATGAATAATTAAATATACAAGTCTACATGTAGAGATGCACGAATTTTATTTTTAATCATGAAGCGTATGATGTTGTCATCGAAAAAGTTGTTGTCGGCTATCATTCCTTGATGAGATTTACACAGTTGGCCAAAAATTGTAGTGTGTGTGTGGAGGGTCCCTGCAGCAACGTGCATAAGACTTTAAGTTCTTACACACTCACATCCATCTTTTTGTAGTTAAGTACAATTGTGTAATAAAGCTTTCTTGTTTGGCAAAATCCTTGATCCTTGAACAACTTCTTATCATTCTTTATGCCTCCACTACTCAGCTAGGTGGCTTGTGTACCAGTTGCAGAGACTTGAGTCTCTCTTTGCCCATACAATATTTAGCTCACACAGAGCACATGAACATGCCCTCATGTTGGTTCACACACCCTGATGCATGTGTATATGTTGTGCAAATGCGTCTGTACATCCTGAGCGCACACACACACACACACACACACACACACATCAATCTCTGTGTGTTTCCTCTGTATTGTTGCAAGCAGGCGTATACTCTTCTCTCATCTAGCACTCTGTACAAGTGCTCGTGTGACCTGTAAAAAAAAAAAACAAACAAACAAAAATTTCATGTGTGCCTGTGTATCCATGTGTGTCTGTGTATCTGTGTATCTGTGTGTGTGTGTTTGTATGCGTCTGTGTGTATGTCATGTGTGTGTCTGTGTTGTGTTTTTGTATGCGTCTGTGTGTATGCCATGTGTGTGTCTGTGTGTGCGTTTGTGTGTGTGTGTGCGTTAGTGTGTCTGTGTGTGTGTGTTTGTATGCATCTGTGTGTATGTCATGTGTGTCTGTGTGTACATGTGTGTGCATGTGTGTGCTAGTGTGTATTTTATGCATGTGTGTGTGCATGTGTGTGCATGTGTGTGCTAGTGTGTATTTCATGCATGTGTGTCTGTGTGTGCTAGTGTGTATTTCCATGTGTGTGTGTATGTGTGTGTGTATGTGTGTGTGTGTGTGTGTGCGTGTGTGTGTTTGTCATATGTGTGTCGTGTTTTGTGTGTCCATGTGTATGTCTGTGTATCTGTGTGTGTGTGTGTGTGTGTTTGTATGCGTTAGTGTGTCTGTGTTTTTGTATGGGTATGTCATGTGTCTGTATGTGCGTTTGTGTGTGTGTGTGCGTTAGTGTGTCTGGGTGTGTGTGTTTATATGCGTCTGTGTGTATGCATGTGTGTGCATGTGTGTGCTAGTGTGTATTTCATGCATGTGTGTGCATGTGTGTCTGTGTGTGCTAGTGTGTATTTCCATGTGTGTGTGTGTACGTGTGTGTGTTCGTGTATGTGTTTGTCATATGCGTGTCGTGTGTTTTGTGTGTCCATGTGTGTATCTGTGTATCTGTGTGTGTGTTTGTATGCGTCTGTGTGTATGTCATGTGTGTGTCTGTGTGTGTGTTTGTATGCGTCAGTGTGTATGTCATGTGTGTGTCTGTGTGCGTTAGTGTGTCTGTGAGTGTGTGTGCGCGCGTTAGTGTGTCTGTGTGTGTGTTTGTATGCGTCTGTGTGTATGTCATGTGTGTGCGTTGTGTGTGTGTATGTGTGTGTGCGTTAGTGTGCCTGTGTGTGTGTCTGTGTGTGTTAGTGTGTCTGTGTGTGCATTTGTGTGTCTGTGTGTGTATGTCATGTGTGTGCCTGTGCGTGTGCGTGTGTTATGCAAGCTTGGTACACAAATTGAAATGCAGTCTGTGTGTACATTTGTGTGTCTGTGTGTGTATGTCATGGTGTCTGTGTGTGCCTGTGTGTGCATGTGTGCTAGTGTGTATTTCATGCATGTGTGTGTGCATGTGTGTCTGTGTGTGCTAGTGTGTATTTCCATGTGTGTGTGTACGTGTGTGCGTGTGTGTGTTTGTCATGTGTGTCGTGTGTTTTGTGTGTCCATGTGTGTGTCTGTGTGTGTGTATGGGTCTGTGTGTATGTCATGTGTGTGTCTGTGTGCATTAGTGTGTGTGTGTGTGCGTTAGTGTGTCTGTGTGTGTGTTTGTATGCGTCTGTGTGTATGTCATGTGTGTGTCTGTGTGCGTATGTGTGTGTGCGTTAGTGTGTCTGTGTGTGTGTGTTTGAATGCGTCTGCGTGTATGTCATGTGTGTCTGTGTGTGCCTGTGTGTGCATGTGTGTGCTAGTGTGTATTTCATGCATGTGTGTGCATGTGTGTCTGTGTGTGCTAGTGTGTATTTCCATGTGTGTGTGCGTGTGTGTGTTTGTCATATGTGTTTTGTGTCCATGTGTGTCTGTGTATCTGTGTGCGTGTGTTTGTATGCGTCTGTGTGTATGTCATGTGTGTGTCTGTGTGCATTAGTGTGTGTGTGTGTGCATTAGTGTGTGTGTGCGTTAGTGTGTCTGTGTGTATGTCATGTGTGTGTCTGTGTGTGTATGTCATGTGTCTGTGTGTATGTCATGTGTGTGTCTGTGTGTGTATGTCATGTGTCTGTGTGTGCCTGTATGTGTGTGTGTCTGTGTGAGTGTGTGTGTGTGCGTTAGTGTGTCTGTGTGTGTGTTTGTATGCGTCTGTGTGTGTGTCATGTGTGTGTCTGTGTGTGCGTTTGTGTGTGTGTGCGTTAGTGTGTCTGTGTGTGCATTTGTGTGTCTGTGTGTGTATGTCATGTGTGTGTGTGCCTGTGCATGTGCATGTGTGTGTTATGCAAGCTTGGTACACAAATTGAAATGCAATCAGCTGAATTGACATGTACATGTGCATATGACAATGTTTGTGAGTGAGAGTGTTTGTACCATCATCAGACAGGTGTATTGTTTGCCACATGTATAACTGGTGTGTGCAAGTACGCTGTACATGTGTGTGTGTGTGTGTGTGTGTGTGCGTGTGCGTGTGTTGTGTGTGTGTGCGTGCGTGTGTGTGTGGTTGTGTATAAAAATATGCCATGCGATAGTGTACAGGGCCATGTACGCAACAATGCAAGTGTGTGCACAAGTGGGAGCCAGCATGAGTTCATGTACTATGTGTGAGCTGAAAGTTGTGTGAGACCGAAATCATTGCAATCGTAGCCGAGTGGGCGTGGCAGATATAAGACGATGATTTTAGCAAGATGATGGCAAATAGGAAAGCTTTATTACACGACTAGAGGATGATGTGAGTGCTTAGCAAATAGCCTTACGCGTGCCGTTTTGAATACTGCCGGCGACGTGGGAGGCGCAAGGTTATACTGCAACCATTCACTTGGGTTCGTTAATTTGGTACGATCGTCTGAAACTGAGCAGCGTTCTTCTTCTTTTAACTTTTCCGCATAAACTCACTGCCTGAGTGAGACAAAAACAGTTGGGAACGGCTAGTCTCGTCCCCAGACCCAGATTCCCAACAGCTGCGGGTGGATTACATCACCGCTACGTGGAAAGTGGGTCTGGGAAATAAGAACGACGCACTTGTTCCGAGCGTCCCAAAACATTGGGACGGATGTGTACATACGTAATGACGCTGACGTAACCTTAATAAGATATGCAAGTTGCTGATTAACTGATTTCAAGTGGTAGGTGCGCCTCAATTAGAATGTGCGAGCAAGATACGTATATTCAGGAGGTAGTTTTGCGCGCGGTTCAAAGGCTAGGATTTGCTAACCCACGTCCGCAACAAATGGAGGCAATTAAGACCTTCATACTAGGAAAAATGTTTTCGTTTCAGTTGCCAACTGGATACGGCAAACAGGGCCGTCGAGAGCTGGCACGGGCCCCATAGTCCTTCCGGGCCCCATTAAGTTAATGGTCCCCATTGGGATGGGTGCGGTAGATATAAAATACCATACAGGAGGGAAATATATAGCTTATGTGTATTGGCCCGGGCCCCTCTCGGTGGCCCTGACGGCAAATCAGAGGCGGATACAGGGGGTGTTTGGGGGTTGCAACCTCCCCTTTCATATAAGGTACCTCCCCCTCTTCTGCTAAGCAGCCCCCCCCCCCCCCCCCCACCCGCTTTTCGTATCGCGGGTCTAAATCCCCCTTTTGAAAAATCCTGTATCCGCCCCTGGTATATTCAGTGCGGATAGCGCTTATTGCTTTCTAATTGTGCGAGTTAGTTCTAAATTTAGATTGCCGTACTATTTTTGGACATAAACATTGAGGGACGCTCGGAACAAGTGCGTCGTTCTTATTTCCCAGACCCACTTTCCACGTAGCGGTGATGTAATCCACATTGGAATGACCCCGCTGTCCGATTGGCTAAACGTGCTGCCGAGAGGAAGCGGTATCGCAGGGGTCACAGAACTACACTATACCACCCAAAGGTATGTCATGGCATGTTGTATTGCACTAGCATTAAAAAGCTATAGGAAGATGTGCATGCAACATGTGTACAGCACGCATGTAAGGGATCTGCACAAAACCATTCACTTCGCATGTCATGGTGACCCAACTGTTGTCCTTTCTCCTGTCTATTGAATTTGGGGTGTCATCCTTAATCTGATCTACACAAACCTGCAACTGTGTATGAATTTAATTGCATTTGCTAGGGTTGAGCACTGAAAATTACTGCAACCATATCCTTCTCTACTCCTTGTATGAACCCAAATCTCATGTACTAATGGAGTATAATGGTGGTCTTGAAAAAGCTATTCATAGGGATAGTGAGCTTCTACATGTAAGTGAAGTAAATGATGCCTTTCGTTAAGTCTCATCCATTGCAAGCTCAAAAGGTTGTTAAAAGATCTGCCCGTGCAGCAGTAAGTAAAATTGGTGCAGATGCATTGGTTTCTAAAGCACTGAGTGTACCAAGAGCAAAAGCAGGGTCATTGCTAAAAACTATCCGGGAAGTTAATGCATTGAAATTAGATATTTTAGTTGGGCATTGGTATCGTACTGCTGGCTCTGAACCTTACTTTTTTATTAATTCGTACACTTACACAAAGCAACTTGGGGCCATTCCAGTAGACCTGAATGGTAGGTGTGTAGTGACAGAGGAGATAGGGGACAGAGATAAGGATACCATGCACCCCTTGAAATGGAAATGTACAAATGAGTGTCGGTAAGCTCACTAGTGAAGAAGTAGCATTAGTGTTGAGGACAAAGTCACTGTTCCAAATGTCCATTTATCATTTGAGGGGAGGTCTTTCCCATGTAAACATTGTTAACACCTTTTAATTTGGAGCATCAACGACCTTTGGGGGCTCATGAGTTTATGCAGACCAATCAGGTGAATAGAAAAAATTGGACCAATAGAATTTTAGCACAGCTGGCAACACACACACACACACACACACACACACACACGCATGCACACACACACACACACACAACCACTCCCCCTTATCTGTGAAGTCATAGACCAATTGGTGATGTTAACAACTAAATCCTTGCACTTTGTTTCTATACTCTCTGTCAGATGCAGAGCTGCCCCCCTACTGTCCACCGCCAGCAGCAGCAGAGCTGCCCTCACCGCCACCAGCAGCAGCAACACAGCTGCCCCCACTGCCAACAGCAGAAGCAGCAGTTGCAGCACTGCCCCCCGCTGCTGCCAGCAGAAGCACCAGGAGCACCGCTACTTGCACCAGCCCCACCACCGGCACCAGTATTGGCACCAGTGCCCCCACCACCACTTTGCCTGCTGCCACCCTGGCCGCTGCCACCACCACCCGCATGGCTCTCATGGCCTGAACCAGGCTGCCGAGGTCAGAGACGAGGCTGGGGAGAGGAAGAGGACAAGCCAGGGGAACCGTACAGTACATTAAAAACTCATATACTTATGACTTCAATTATTAAAATTTTTAACCTCCCTCCCTTCGAAAATTAAAATGAATTTGTGAAAACATATAAAGACGCGCTACTATGACAGAGGAAAAAATTGATGAAACAAGTAAAAACATTCTCTAACGAGAAAGTTGTTGGTATATAGGATTGACCAATGGTGGTGTAAAAAGCACGGAAGCAAGAGTGACAGAAATTTGACTGGAAAATTGAAATAGGCCTATATTTAGCACACAAACGTTATAACAGTACATGCCTGGGCTAAATATTAATAGGCCTATTTCAATTTTCCAGTCAAATTTCTGTCACTCTTGTTTCCGTGCTTTTTACATCACCATTGGTCAATCCTATATACTAACAACTTTCTCGTTAGGCCTTTCACTTTGGCTCTTGGATGTGATTCCACAGGCCAAATCCAACATCAGATGTTACAACCATCTGCACCTGATGTCTCAACAGCAATGGGGTAGAAAGAATGTGTTTTTCTCAACATCTTTGTACTTGGCCTACTGCTAAAAGCTACAACAGCCCCTGCTTCAGATGTTGCCTGTACAACACTTCAGATTACAAATGTGCCAGAGCAGGTGACACACTTTAGGCTCTAAATTGGTGTGAAGGACACATTTCAATAAGACTATATTTACATCACATGATATCAAAGTAGAGTTCAGATCTCTCCCTCCTCCCCATCCTCCATCCGCACCACCACACATGCACATATGTCCCAAGTCAGACACAATCATTCATGGAAGACATTGATGTGTCAACAACAGTGATGTCCTTGAGTATGTGCACTTGGTTGCCATAGAGATCTGGTGCTACTTGCTAGTAGCTCCACCCCTCTCATCTGTGCCCCACCCCATTTGCTTCTCTCACATGTAATCAATAGATGACATCATTCTATGCATTGTACATACAAACTACTTACTACAGTCAACGAAATTCAATTCTACCCACCAGCTCCTTTGGTACTGTAAGTCCATTATACTTGCTAGGCAGCACAAGCTTTTTCACTCTTGTATTAGACATCATAGCATCCATCAGATGCTGCACACCATCATCTGACATCTCTATACATCCATACACCCACAGCTCCTCCAATGTTGGGTGGTCTTTGAGAACATCCGCTAGACCTTTGGCTCCTTGGTCTCCAAACGGATTGCCATAAAGGTCCAGTATCTTCAGTCTGCACCACTTGAGTCCCCCACAGAGCTCACATATGGCTTCATCCCTTAGACCACACCCCCGCAGCCACAGATGAGACAGTGTTGTGCTGTGCTTGAGTACATGTGCTGCACAGATAAGTATTACCAATAATACTAACATTGCATACATACACAATGTGCACAACAAAACAGGATGAGAAAAAGTAAAATTACATGTCACACATCGGTGTTAATGGATGGTGTGGATGCTTCATATGTATATGTGATATATGGATGGAGAGACAATATATGTGCACATCCTCATATTGGTTTGATATAGTAATGCACTAAATGTACATTATGTGTGCTCATGTTTATTCATGAGTGTAATGCGAGCATGCGCAGAACAGGCATTACGTAACATGATGGACATGTATATATACTTCCTTTTTATGTATGTTAATAGTCTAATCTGGTGCTGCCTGTATCCCTTTCTGGTCTCATTACATTGGCGTAGTCGGCAGGATGGCTAGCAAGCCGGTATTGCTGCCAGAACCTTACAGTGGTGAGTCGGGCAGTTGGGATGACTGGATAGACCATTTTGAGTGCATTGCGGAGGTGAATAAGTGAGCCACTGGGGAAGAAAAGCTTAAGTGGCTACGTGTCCGCCTGACTGGGAAGGCTCTAACGGCACTCAGGAAACTGCCTGAAAGCGCGCGTAGCAGCTACGCTGAGTGCAAAACTGCCTTAAAGAAGCGGTTCGACCCCGACAGCAAGAGGGAACTTCATGT
Source organism: Ephydatia muelleri (assembly GCA_013339895.1). Classification (NCBI taxonomy): domain Eukaryota; kingdom Metazoa; phylum Porifera; class Demospongiae; order Spongillida; family Spongillidae; genus Ephydatia; species Ephydatia muelleri. The sequence goes on along the minus strand of JABACO010000002.1, from coordinate 7,039,620 downwards.
CGCTGAACTCCACACCCGAACGAGAGGAAAGACGGAGGATTGGGCGTCATTTGGAGACGCGCTGGGAGTACTGGTTTCTGCTCTCATTACAATGAGCACACATGTACACACACATGTGCTGCTTACACACAGAAGGTTTAAATATTGCTTCTTAGTATCTAAATAAAGTGAAACTGGAAATAGACAGCACAAGTGTTCTGTATGCAGGGTAACTAAATATGTGAATACACAGGAAGGGTTTGTGTAAATAACTCATATAATGCCTGAATATTAGGAACTTGAGCATTCCAAATCAGGTGTTACTTGCTTTTGTTTATTACCTCACAGGGAAGGGAGGTGTAAGCTTCAGACAACATAATTATTGAAAACAAATTTCAAACTCCCACTTTTGTATATGTATATCTAGAAGTCCGGTAAGCCTGGTCCAATTGCGCGTAGTTTAGGACCCAACTCTGTCCATGAGTGCAATGACCATCCATCCTGTTGTGTTTTTAGGGAAACAGGATCTCAAACGAATAGAATGGATGGCAACTATAACACTCAACTGAATAAACTCGCAAGACAAAAACTACCACAAAAAGCTGAACACGAGGCTAATTCTAATTAACACACACTCCCTGTGTATGCGTGTTAGCCTAATGTGGTGCTATTCACCACAACACGTCCCTGTCAGCCTTGATGTTCCTCTTCAGGCACA
>JABACO010000002.1:6934401-7034037 GCA_013339895.1 Ephydatia muelleri | reverse complement strand
CAACAACAGACACACCATTATATAGCTAAACAGCACAATGCATGCCACAGTAAAATGGTTCCCTAACCAAATCTATCTTGTGTGTGATGGTCATTTTTGTGGTGCTGCACCAAGAGGCTATTTTACCTGCTGTGAGCAATAGGAAAAATCTCGTTCGATGTTGTAGTGGTAAGTCTTCTCATTGCCCTAATACTGATGACGAAAGTGGTGTCTGCTGTACGCGTCAGAGATAGTCAGTCAATTCTCTCTGACGTGACAGTATCTTTGAAGGCAAATTTGATACATTGTTTATCAGTCCTGAGAAACTTCTAACTGATCTGATCTGCAATGGTGAGGCCATGCTCGGTACGAAATGTTATCAGGCATCAGTATCAGGAATCAGGAAAACGTTATTGCACTTTTGTAGATGAAGCTCATCGTGTCAAGTCCTGGTGAGTCGATTTCATAATCACGCAGGCCTATAATTTCATTTGGGTCAAAACTTCAGGAAGGAGTTCTGTACTGTAATTTATGCGAAATAGAAGCATTTTGTCTGATCAGGTACATGTTATGGCACTTACTGCCACAGTGACATCTGCAAGTCTAACAGCTATATGCCGAAATTTGGTATGTCCAATCCATTTGTACTTTCAAAGTCTACCAACAGACCAAATGAATTTTTGGCTGCATCTAAGAAACCAGATAGTATTAAAATCTCAAAACGCTATTGCTATCAAAATAGATAGTACCAGTCAGATACTACCAGATAGTATTAAAGATGCATTTCAATGCCTACTTGCGGAGCTGAAAAATAAAGAGGGCAACAACAGACAGAACCGTAATTTTTGCAGAAAGATTGATGATGTGACATACATATGCTTGTGGTTCATGTCTGCTCTAGGAAAAGAAGCTTTTGAACTTATTGGTGCTGTCGATCCTACAACATCGTGTATTGGTGGACATGTTCAGTGCTTGCACTGAACCTACTTATTGGAAAGATTCAGAGACCCCACAGCTCTCAATGAATTGTTGTCGCAACAATAGCATTTGGGATGGGTCTTGATTGCCCTGTAAAATTATCATTGGAGTTCACCACTTGACGTTGAGACCTACCTACAGGAAATTGGCAGAGCTGGAAGAGACAGTAGAACATGCGTATGCAAACCTCTACTATGGTGGGCGTAACAGATATGCTGATAATAACATGAAAGCATATTGTGCGAATGAAGACATGCATATGTAGAAGGAAATGTATTTTAGCTCACTTAGACAACACTGAGGACAATGATGATGAATGTATGTATACATGCTGTGATATATGTGCTTCAAAACAGCTAGTGGACATTCATACATAATTCCATAAGTAGTGGTAACGATACAAATTCACATGCATAATTGTATTTCCCATCTGCATGAATGATGTTTTTCTGATGATGAAATGAGATGTCAACAATTGATTTAATAATGACCATACATGCGTCTAAAAGGGCATCACGCTGCTGGACTGAAGTCATATCAGACGTTGTTTGAAAAAAAAACTTGTATCATGTGGTGCATCATTGAGCGTGTCCATTTTAAATATTTCCATAGCTGCAGTCAAAATATGTGCCTTACAACACTGTTTGATTAAAATCCTCACTGGGATTCTACATTTTTTGAAGGAGTGCTAGTTATGTTTCAGTGGCATCCATAAATATGTTTAAAAATAATGATGTGCAGAAAACAAAAACACAACTTACCACTTCTGATAGCTTGGAAGTTCTGTGGTGCCTTAGATGTTTTTCCAAACCACATCCAAATATAGCAAAAAAAGGCATGTAAGATTTCAGAATACGGGCTACCAAATGGCACATGTTTGTGTACAAAGATTTACAATCTTCTTCAGGTGGTAATATACGATCCAGCAATATCTCATTCTTATTCGGTAACACTGGAAAATCTTCCAACCCACTAACATCAATACGATCTTTGACCGCGTATGCATGAAAATAATGTAATGACCTTGTCTGATGGTCTACTCTTACATCTTGTGGAGAGATGTTTGTATCAATGTTGTCACCCACCAGTTTAAATGCTGCCATCTTGTATGGATTTAGCAACAACAGTATCATTTACCTCAGAACTATTCGATGATGTGTCTAGGCAGAGAGAGGTGTCTGGGGAACATAACGTGGCAGAACTATCTTCAGTGATCACTGAAATGGCGGGTGAACTTATGCGTTTGTCACTCTCTATTGTACTCCCACTACCAGCTGAATAAGAATGAAACTCATATGAAGAAATGAGCGGTCAACGGAAGTCAAGAAATAATTCCCGGTTTGCGTAATCACGACATTCATGTACTTCGGTAAATCGTTCCATACACAGTATGGGACAAGCGTACTAGATGTTTTCCCCAGCTTAGCTCCCATAAGATTGTTAGTGACGCACATTTGACTAGATTTTAAAGTATGTCACCAGACATTTCTCGACGAAGGTCTCGGTTCCATTGAATTTGCTGGGCCTTTTTTCTAATGTACGCGAAGTCAATAAGTTGAGATTCTCATCATAATATTCCACAGTCTATAACTTCAAAACTTTGTAGTCCTGTTGTCTATTCCCTTGTGAAACATATAGCAGATTCATAAAGCAACTATTATTTTAAACATAAGTTCAAAATTCGGTTCCATATCCTCCACTAAAGTATTCCATATTAATGATGATATTAGATTTCATCAGAGATAATATATTATCTCTGATTTCATATACTCGTCTCGTGCCCACAAAAATCGAAATACGGACGAAGTGTGCCGCGCGCTCTTTTCTGCTATTGCTGCTAACGTTACTAATGGCAAGGTTTGTTCCTCAATATTGAGCGCAAGCTCATTTATATACGCATAGACTACTGCATGGCGAAGTGGTCACTAAGTAGTAGCTTGTTCAGCCAACAGCGTGCGTATCCATGACACTTATTCACGGCTGCTTGCTGTTGGTTATATAGTGTCGAAGCACTACGCCTCGGTATCCTACAGTGGCATGCGCTATAATCTTGAGCACTAGCAGTGTATATATATAGCCGTGCGTGTTGTTCTAATCAATGCACACGGGGGGGGGGGGGGTAATTGTTCTGTTGCGTTTTGCTGTGCACGAGTTGACCCATTTTGGTTACCAACCTTTCTCTATAAGTTAGATACTTATACGTATGATCAATGGATGGAATATTTTTGCTCCCACAGCATTATAGGCACACTTGACGCCACAATCGTCTGCAATGAATTGCCACCGGTGGCAATTCATTGCAGACGATTGTGGCGTCAAGTGTAAATGTATTGCTCATGCAATTGATAACCACTACTTCAGGCTCTGGCTGTCAGTCCCTACTACAATAGCTTGAATTAAGGGAGGGTGTAAGACGTAATATGGAAGTGATATGCTTCAGTCTGCCCCAAAATTAAAGTATTGAAATAAATTAGTAATACATTATAAACTTGCGGCTGAGCCATTTTGGAATTCTCCCAAACCAGCTCCCTGTGGGTTCACATGAAATAGTTCACATGATTATCGCATATTGGTCCATTAGGATTGCTCCCACATAGCCACACTACCCTGTACTCAACTGTAAGGGTGTGCACAGGTACACGAACAAAGCTGCAATCAGAAAATGTGTGAGCTAGTTTCCAATTGAAAGTGTGCAATGGAGCCATTCTGGCATGCACGTGTGCAGCATTGGTGCAATGTTGGAAGCAGAGGATGGTTATTATGGACGGTGGGCAAGTCCTAGTTAGCTAAGGGATAGTGATTTGTGCAAAACATGTAACTAAACCATGAACTTCTAACCAAAATCCTGACATTACCATAAAAAGAGTTTGGTAGCCTTTGATCATATGTGCTATACTTGATAAGGGTGCGCCCCCCTCCCTAAATCATGCGGTGTCAAGTTGATGTTATCTTATAAACAGTTTGGACACACCTGAAGAATCAAAACCCTCCCTGCCTGGCTTATAGGGCCAAGGGTTGTGTAGAAAATACATCTAGGTTTACCACTGTTAATATTTGATAGGAACAAATAAATACACTGGCCACTAAAAATATAGCTGTGCTTCACATCTCAAAATGAACTTGAATTTGTAGGGGTTGGATTTATAAGGCATGGCTGTATGGTGTGTGTATGTGTTTGTGAATTGTGTTAATGTGAGGTATGTGTGTGGCTATATGTGAATCTCCATTATAAGTATATGGGACGTTTTATGACAAAACCAGGTTTGTGGTATATAAAATAAAACGACTATGAACTAGCATCAATTTCAAACCCACGTATCTTCCAAGCTAAACAACCCACGTCCTTCCTAGACTTATTGCCACATTAGTTCTGTATTTTATTCTATTTTTACACACTATTAACCTTTTACACTTGTCCATACTAACATTCGGTAACCTTCAGGGTTAGAAACGTGTAAAACTTAACAAATGAGTCCTGTTGCTAGCAGATCGTTGAAAATTTTACGTAATTAATAATCAAGATATTGATAATCAATGTGAGAGCAATTTTCATGGTCATTTCGCGCCTGCATTCTTTATTTTAGAAGAGATTCCATTTACCTGTGAATATTAATAAGCATCAAAAGACCTATGCTCCCTAATGCAAATCTTTCTTGTAAAAAACTTGATTCTTTGAGTACTGAACTTCATGCCCTGTACTATCTGAAAGACGAGTACCCCTGTTCTATGTGGTGGGTGTTTTGGAGTAGAAGAGATAAACCCGTGCTCTACTAAAGTTACCGCACTTATAAGGTCCACAGAAATTTTATAATGGGACTATGGTATAGGGCTTTTCAGTTGGTTTTTTTTTTTTTAGAGCTCGTGGTGCTATGAAATACAAGAGCTGAACGGAGGACTGTAGGAAACCTACCGTTGCAGATCAGCCATGACAGTCCTCTGCCTTTTCCAGAAAGCAAGCGTCTGCAGCGATTACATGTTGGAACTGCAGGGACCAAGGTCATATTCGGCGCAACTGCCCTCACAAAGGGAATGAGCGTAAGAAGGATCCCTGGCAGATATCAGCCGTAAGTTCCACGTTAATGGTTGAAGGTAGTATAGAGGGTCGCGTCACTAGAATGCTGGTAGACACGGGTTCTGCCGTGACCTTAGTGAGAGAGAATGTTTTAAGGAATGTTAAATTAGGAAACTCGCGTAAATTGGAGGTGCTTCCCAATTCAGTGGTGGCAGCAAATGGGGAGAAATTGGACATTAGTGGGCAGTGTACAATGAGCATAAAAGTCACAGGAGCATCTAGTTCTGGTAGCAATGAATTTAAACCAGGAATGCCTTCTTGGGGCGAATTTTTTGATAAAGCGGGTTCACCTTCAACAGCACGTTTTGCTGACACAGGAAGGCCCAGTGCAATTTGTGTCAGCCCTGAACGCAGTACACAATGCTCCCCAGTTTGTTTTGTGACTTCATCTGAAACCCTAAATGTCCCTCCATATTGTCAAATGTGCCTTCCTGCAGGTCGCTGCACGAGCAACTCCAGTGCTCTCCTTGTGGAACCAGTGTGGCGTTTTACAGACCAGCATGGTCTCATGGTGGCTCACTCTATCATTGATGTCGCTGCTACACACACAACGGTCCAGGTTCTTAACTCTGGCTTTGCACCCATTACAGTGTACAAAGAGGGTATGTTAAAACCCATTCAGGATTCTGCTGATTACAATACCCTGTCTGTAAGCAATCCACTCGGTCTGTGCAGCACTCCATACAGCAGATGACAGACGGTCTGGCTCCTGATTTTTGAGAGAAAGTGGCTCCCTTGCTCAGGCAGTTCGAAGATGTCATTGCTTTGGATGACAGTGACCTGGGTCGTACCCGATCGACATCTCATCAAATCAACACAGGGAATACACAACCAGTCCGCCAGCAGGCGAGGAGGCTACCCTTTCATCAGCAACAGGAAGTACGAGGGTTACTTGATGACATGCTTTCCCAAGGTATCATTGAGCCTAGTTGTGGGCCATGGGCGTCGCCCATTGTCTTAGCAAAGAAAAAAGATGGCACGACTAGATTTTGCGTTGATTTTCGTAATCTAAATGACTGTACATATAAGGATGCCCAGCCACTTCCCAGGATAGATGAGACGCTTTAGGGGGTGCCCAATACTTTTCAACACTAGATTTAGCTAGCGGCTACTGGCAAGTAGAAGTTGATAGTAGGGATAGAGACAAGACAGCATTTGTAACTCCGGCCATTTGGACTATTTCAGTTTCGTGTCATGCCTTTCGGTTTGTGTGTGATTTCAGTTTACCCTTTGTGCTAGATACGGATGGTATGGGTGCAGTACTCGCCCAAAACGTGGATGGGGTTTGAAAGAGTGGTGGCATACGCTAGCAGGGCTCTGAGCCGAACTGAAATGAAGTATTGTGCTATGAGGTGGGAAATGTTGGCTCTGGTGTGGGCTGCTCATCATTTCCGGCCACACCTCTACAGAAGAATGTTTACTTTACGCACAGATCATCACTGTTACTATGGTTACATAATTTTAAGGAGCCAGAGGGTCAAGTGGCTCGTTGGTTGGATTGTTATCGGAATATGATTACACCGTTATACACCGCGAAGGTTAGCGGCACACTAATGCTGATGCGTTGTCCCGTGGCAGGTGCATGCAGTGTGGATTAGGAAGAAGCTAACAGTTGTGATGCAGTGTCACACCTGATGCTGCCAACGTGGACGGAAGAGGAGATCAAGTCTTTTCAGAGTGCTGATCCCAACATACACCAGATGGTCTACTGGCTGGAATCTGACGCCACTCCTCGAGGATGTGCTTCTTCGAGGCTTGTATCCCTGTGGGTGCAAAGGTGATATCTGACCTGGCGGCATGGGGGTGTTGTATTATTGTTGGGAGGACATACCAGGGGGTGGTCACACTGGTCTTGCCTGCAAATTTGGTGAATGGGGTATTGGAAGGCCTCCACAATACTTTAGTAGGGGGGCATATGGGGGAGAGGAAAACCTTAGGAAAAAATTCGTGCCCGTTTTTATTTGGCCGTGTCAGAGAAAAGAGGTGGAACAATGGTGCAGGAGTTGTGATGTTTGTCTCTCCAGGAAGTCTCCATCTCACAAGGCTAGAGCTCCAATGGAAATCAGTCAAACACTAGCTGCGACCCATGCAGAGGGTTGCTATGGACATCGATGGCCGGCTCCCAGAAACCCCCAGAGGTAACAAGTATATCTTGGTGGTAGGGGAGTACACCAAATGGAAGGAAGCATTTCCATTGAAAGATACTGAGCCACTAACCATTGCCAAAGTGTTTGTAAATGAATTTGTGTGTAGATTTGGGGTTCCAGATTCCCTGCACGCAGGCCAAGGGAGAAACTTTAAAGCCAAGGTCCTGAAAGAAGTGTGCCAGCTGTTGGGTGTCAAGAAGACACGGACAACTCCTTACCATCCCCCGAGGCGATGGACTACATGTAGTCGAAAGGTTCAATATAACTTTGTTAGTTATGTTAAGTATGGCTGTAAAGGATGATGAGCGTGATTGGGACCTCCTCCTCCCTACCTTGTAGTTCGCATATCGCACCAGTCGCCATGTTACAGCTGGGGTCACACCCTTTAAACTAATTTATGGTCGTGATGCCCGCCCGCTTACCTGAAGATGTATTGTTCTCTATTCCAGCCACTGCTGAGGACCACCCCATTCAGTACGCTGATGTGCTTAAGAATCGATTGCAGTTGGCTTATAAACAAGTCAATCAGCATATGGCGGTGTAGCAAGGACATCAGGAGTCGTACGATGCTGACGTCCAGGGGGAACCATACTGTATTAATGATCTTGTTTTTCTACACTATCCAGCTGGTTTTTCTGCACAGACCTCGGCAGGGGCCTTTCAAAGTGGTCAAGGTCCTCGGACCTTCCATCTACAGGATTGTGGACTGTGCTAATGCCCGCAGGTGTAAGGTAGTACACTTCAACCAGATGAAGCCTGCACCTTCGCACAGCACTGCAGAGGAAGATGATGAGTACTATGATGTAATTGTTCACAGTGTGCCGCCTGTTGGTATAGATCGTCAAGCCACCATATTGGAGGTACCGAGGCAGCACCAATTGGAACATCCAGTACCCGAGATTGAGCAACCAGCAGTTGTACGCAGAGTTCCTCCACCAGCAGTGGAAGGTGCCCCAGCACTGAGGCGCTCTACCAGGATCAGCAGACCTCCTGTACGTTATGGAGACCCCGTGGTACTTTGGATACTCCTGAAATCTTTGAATGAGAATTGGAGTGGAGGACCACTCTTGGAAGAGAGGGAGCAGTGTAGTGGCATAACCTGTATCAAATGATTGACTAGTTAATTGAACAATTAGCTGCATATAAATTTGGTGTATGCGCATAATCGAGAGAGTTGATGCAGTGAAGTTCTGATAATCACTTTACGCTGTGGGTTCTACATGTGTATCACTGAAACTGGTCATCCAGCATTGTATGCAATTATTATTATTGTTTATAAATTATTACATATGGGACAGTTTCCGCGAAAATTGCCCCACGGTTAAAATGTTATAAAAATGCATCGCGTTTGAATCGCTATAACTTCCCAACGGATAACGCTATCGACTTCCTATTTTCAACACTTCATACTACACCATTTCAATATGAAGTGTTGAAAATAGGAAGTCGATAGCGTTATCCGTTTGGAAGTTATAGCGATTCAAACGCGATGCATTGTTATACCATTTTAACCGTGGGGCAATTTTCGCGGAAACTGTCCCATATACAAAGGAATACACAAGGTACACGAAATGTTAACTATTATTAGACGACCAGCCTCTTGCCTGAATGGCCCTAGAGTTCAACTGAACCAAGGACAACTGCAACTTTCCATAAATTTCAAAACATGCTTCTCCCATAGAGTATGAACCCAAATCTCATGCACTAATGGAGTATGATGGTGGTCTTGAAAAAGCTATTTGTAGGGATAGTGAGCTTCTAAGTGAAGTAAATGATGCCTTTCGTTAAGTCTCATCCATTGCTAGCTCAAAAGGTTGTTAAAAGATCTGCCCGTGCAGCAGTAAGTAAGATTGGTGCAGATGCATTGGTTTCTAAAGCACTGAGTGTACAAAGAGCAAAAGCAGGGTCATTGCTAAAAACTATCCAGGAAGTTAACGCATTGAAATTAGAAGAAAGTGATATATTAGTTGGGCATGGGTATCATACTGCTGGCTCTGAACCTTACTTTTTATTTAATTCGTACACTTACACAATATGACTTGGGGGCCATTCCAGGAGACCTCAATGGTAGGTATATGGACAGAGATAAGGATAACATGCAACCCGTGAAATAGAAATGTACAAATGAGTGTCGCAAGCTCACTAGTGAAGAAGTAGCATTAGTGTTGAGGACAAAGTCACTGTTCCAAATGTCCATTCATTATTGTCTTTCCCATGTAAACATTGTTAACACCTTTGAATTTGGAGCATGAACGAACTTCCAGCCTTTGGGGGGTCATGAGTTATGCAGACCAATCCAGTGAATAGATAAAATTGGACCAATAGAATTTTAGCACAGCTGGCAACACACACACACACACACACACACACACACACACACACACACACACACACACACACACACACACACACACACACACACACACACACACAACCACTCCCCTTATCTGTGAGGTCATGAATATGTAGACCAATTGGTGATGTACATGTGTATGGATGAAATTGGACCAATAGAATTGTAGCACAGCCGGCACACATGTAAAGGCTTTTCATGTATAAAAGCGACTCACCCACCAACTAGTACACTTTGCTTGCTGAGAACGAAAAGGTAAAAACTAAATCCTTGCACTTTGTTTCTATACTCTCTGTCAGATGCAGTGCTGCCCCCCTACTGTCCACCGCCAGCAGTAGCAGCGCTGCCCCCACCGCCACCAGCAGCAGCAGCAGAGCTGCCCCCACCGCCAGCAGCAGAAGCAGAAGAGCTGCCCCCACCGCCAGCAGCAGAAGCAGAAGAGCTGCCCCCACCGCCAGCAGCAGTAGTAGTTGTTGGTATATAGGATTAACCAATGGTGGTGTAAAAAGACGGAAACAAGAGTGACAGAAATTTGACTGGAAAAATGGAAATATTTGGCACACTAACGTTATAACAGTACATGCCTGAATAATGGGCTAAATATAGGCCTATTCAGTCAAATTTCTGTCACTCTTGTTTCCGTGCTTTTTACACCACCATTGGTCAATCCTATATACCAACAACTTTCTCATTAGAGAATGTGTAATTAATATTTACATCCAACATAACGCATATGGATGCTATCACGTACACAACTGAATACATGACTATAATTTCATGCAGGGTGCAGCATTTCTCAAGGCACAGCAACAGTAATTAAATTTTAATTCAAATCAGTATGCCTTTCACTTTGGCTCATTGGACGTGGTTTTATAATTCCACAAGCCAAATCCAAAAAGATGTTACAACCATCTGCACCTGATGTCTCAACAGCAATGGGGTAGAAAGAATGTGTTTTTCTCAACATCTTTTGTACTTGGCCTACTGCTAAAAGCTACAACAGCCCCTGCTTCAGATGTTCCCTGTACAACACTTCAGATTACAAATGTGCCAGAGCAGGTGACACACTTTAGGCTCTAAATTGGTGTGAAGGACACATTTCAATAAGACTATATTTACATCACATGATATCAAAGTAGAGTTCAGATCTCTCCCTCCTCCCCATCCTCCATCCGCACCACCACACATGCACATATGTCCCAAGTCAGACACAATCATTCATGGAAGACATTGATGTGTCAACAACAGTGATGTCCTTGAGTATGTGCACTTGGTTGCCATAGAGATCTGGTGCTACTTGCTAGTAGCTCCACCCCTCTCATCTGTGCCCCTCCCCATTTGCTTCTGTCACATGTAATCAATAGATGACATCATTCTTGCATTGTACATACAAACTACTTACTACAGTCAACTAAATTGAATTCTACCCACCAGCTCCTTTGGTACTGTAAGTCCATTATACTTGCTAGGCAGCACCAGCTTTTTCACTCTTGTATTAGACATCATAGCATCCATCAGATGCTGCACACCATCATCTGACATCTCTATACATTCCCACACCCTCAGCTCCTCCAATGTTGGGTGGTCTTTGAGAACATCCGCTAGACCTTTGGCTCCTTGGTCTCCAAACGGATTGCCATAAAGGTCCAGTAACTTCAGTCTGCACCACTTTAGTCCACCACAGAGCTCACTTATGGCTTCATCCCTTAGACCACACTCATCCAGCCACAGCTTAGACAGTGTTGTGTTGTGCTTGAGTACATGTGCTGCACAGATAAGTATTACCAATAATACTAACATTGCATACATACACAATGTGCACAACTAAACAGGATGAGAATAAAAGTCACACATCGGTGTGAATGGATGGTGTGAATATTTCATTTGTATATGCGATTTATGTTTTTTACCTCACAGGGAAGGGAGGTGTGAGCTTCAGACAACATTTATTTATTGAAAACTCCCACTTTTGTATACATGCATGCGAGTATGTACATCGAGAAGTCGGGTAAGCCTGGTCCAAATGTTTAGGACCCATCTCTGTCCATGAGTGCAATGACCATCCATCCTGTTGTGTTTTTAGGGAAACAGGATCTCAAACGAATAGAATGGATGGCAACTATAACACTCAACCAAATAAACTCGCAAGACAAAAACTACCACAAAAGCTGAACATGAGACTAATTCTAATTAACACACTCCCTGTGTATGCGTGTTTGCCTAATGTGGTGCTGTTCACCACAACACGTCCCTGTCAGCCTTGATGTTCCTCTTCAGGCACAAACCTCCGGCTTCCTAGAAATGGGTCGCCTGGATGACCTCCGAGGATTGTGGGTGCTGTACTCATTCCCTGTGGGTAGACGTGGGTTTTGAGCCTTCCCAACAGGTGGTGGTACCAGAACTGGCATTTGAGCCATTGCTGGAGTAGGTGCACCATCTGCCAACAGGGTTGCCTCTTGCAAAGACACCACTGGCTCCATTGTTTGAATTTGGACAGGACCTGGGTCTGTATCCTCCTGGTCCACATAGCGAGGACGCAGCTGCTCAACATGGCGACGCCAAGTGCCTCCTCGGGGAAAAACCCGTACGTTGACACTGCAGGTGCCAAACCTTTTCGTGACTACAGCCAGCACCCATCTGGGATCCTTCTCTCCCCTGGGGCCATAATAAAGGGCATAACATGGTGAGCCTACATTGTAGGTGACGGCCACTTTATTGGGAAGCTCACATTCCTGAGATTTAGTAGCTGCTTGGGCCTGCGTTCCCGTGCAATATGCACTGGGGAAGAGAGTACAACATCAATCTTGGTCCTGATCTGCCGACCAGTGGTGTTCGGCGGTATTGCATCAGGAACTCCTGAAGGGCTGCTCGTGGAGGTAGTGAGGACTTCAAAAGAGCCTGTTTGAAGGTCTGCACCAGACGTTCGGCTGCCCCATTGGTGGCAGGATGATATCATTGGTGCACCAGTGAGGTAGGTGATTTCCCTCTCTCGACACCATGACTGAAACTCCTCTGAACAGAATGTGGTGGCATTATCAGATACAATAGTGTGTGGATAACCAAATGAGCAAATCTTGTTCTAGCAGCTCTGTTGTGGATTTGGTGGAGGTTGAAGTAGTCGGATGGATGCTGGGATACTTGGAGTATGCATCAATGAGGACCAGCCAGTTACACCCCAGGAAGATGATTGCATGGTCCACATGCACTCTGCTCCATGGCTTCTCTGGTAGCATCCAAGGATGGTTGGCCAGCTTGGGTGGTTTGTTCTGATGTTCTGCACTGGCAGTGCATTGATGGAAGAGGTCCATGATGTCAGCATCTATTCTTGGCCAGTACACTGCCGTGCGTGCCAGCTGCTTCATCCGCTGAATCCCAAAATGCCCCAAATGAAGGAGCTGCAGAACCTGGGGCCTCAGGATGGAGGGAATGATGACTCTGGACCCCTACAGAAGACACCTGTGGGCTATGGAGAGCGATCTTACCACCTTCCTAAAATCCTCTATTGAACTGTCCTTAGGTGGCTAGCCTTCTCGTGTGAAACGCATAACATTGGCAATAACTGGATCCTTGGCCGACTCCTTAGCCATAGTTCCAGGGTCTGTGGGGTCTTGCTGAAGACTGACCGTCTTGATTGTGCAGACTGTATCCACATCTGCAACGTCTTCGTCCTCATCAAAGCTGATGTCTGGTCCCACTGGAAGGCGGCTAAGAACATCTGCATTACCATGGTCGCCTGTTCTCCTATACTCAATGGTATATTGCTACTGGTACCATGGAGCTCACATGTAGATAGGTTGATTCGTAAAACTGTGCTGGCTCCTAGCTCTAAAGTGAACATGATTAAGTGCAGGACTACTTCTAACCAGAGCACCATCTTCGAGGTACCATGCGTTGAACAAAAGCAACGATCGATCTAAAATCCACAAGCATTTCATTAATTATTATTTTCTCAACTATAAATATTTAGCTAGCCTTTTCAATAGAGTGACTTAATGGTATCTCAATACAGTGGCATACACTGCAAAAAACAGATTTGCAGGTCACAAGAAATCAATAATAGGGCACTAATATTTTGAAAAATGAGTGCCCTATTATCGATTTCTAGTGACATGCATCAATTTTTGCTATGTAGAAGTGCAGCCAACATTCAGTGTGGTATGCAACCTGCACAGATATGTTTGCTTCATCATACTCTGCAATTGAGGTACAGCAAGCTGGTGCAGTTGCTGAACAGGCAGAAGTCAATAAGCAGAGAAAGTACATGTAAACCTCATGAAACAGAATGCCAGAGCATTTTGGCCAGAAGTGTCTCACCAATCGGCACTTATGACATAGTGGGAGTTCATGTACATGTATGTAGTTTCCTTCATCAATCATTGTTCTGTTCCTTATGATAACAATTTTGATGTAAAGAATAAAAGGTACAGTAGAGACAGTAGCTAGAGCACAACTTTGGTGCAAAATGTGTGAATGCATTAAGGGATACATGTATCACAGTTCACGGACAGCTGACTTAAGCAGCCTGCAATATGCATTTTGGTTATGGCCACATATTGTCACTTTACAGACATATAATTTATATGTACTATACATATCTAAGTTCCATGCATTGTGCACACTTCATGCTGCTAAACTATTAAATAAATTTAACCTTTTGTTCAGGGTTCACGTCCAATGCATGATGTCATGCACACAGTGAACTAATGAAAAGGAGTGTCTCTAATAGATAACCAAAACTGACAGACTGAGTATATTTCACATTGCCTACGGGCAATGTGAAATATACTCATTAGACAGCAAATCTTTAAGTCTAGAAAATGTTAGCATGACTAATCTTATTTGGAGGTATTGAAACCCTCCCCTCGCAGGATGCACTTACAGTGTATGGACTATACATTTTATTGATGTCAATTCAGTACTAGTACTGTAGTATCATATTTAGCACTGAAGTACTATATTTAGAATAGTGTATTTACATATGTGAGGGATTTATCCAACACCTACTAAGCATAAGAGGCGATGCATACACACATGCATACAAACATATACAGCTATACAGTACATATATTAGTTTACATACACATACATGTACATACACACAGCTCAATTTTGTCAGTGATGCAAGTGTGCAAAATAGAGTTGCACTTTTGAACAAAGCAGATGACTGTGTGCATGTGCACCCCATGCCTCTGTTCAATAAACATACAGTACATGTGGATGTGATTGTTTTCTACTCAACTCTTCAAGAAAACTCATTCCCTTATTCGTAGATTATACAAAGTACATACTATACATACATGAGTCATACATATACAGTATTCAGTGTGTAATGATAGCAAACTCTAGGTTAGATACTAAATTCATTTATTGGCAAATATTTCAATTTGGACCATGACACACATGAGGGTCAGGTATTGAATCAATGTGTGCTCGGTGAAGGTGTGTGTCTAACATAGCTATGGTTCTTGTGTGTAGGTGTGTACTATTGTTAAAGATTGTTAAGTAAACTGAGTTATATCAGAGTGATGAATCCTGGAAAGAAAAGGTTATGTGCATTTTTACAGTGTAGTACTATATTTAGCATAGCATTGATTACTGCATTTACATGTACAGTGAAGGGATTTATCTAACACCTACCAAGCATAAGATGTGATATACATGGTGTGAGAATACATGTTCTGCTTTACTATTGCTTTGTTGACAGATTTGTATGACTGAATGTTGCATTCTAGTAAAGCTGAAGTTGGACAATGGAAAAGTGAACCACAAGTACTCTTGCTAAACCTGGGCACTTTTTTTAACACTAACCATCTATCCTACACATGATCAATGCCTGAGTAGAACACATAACACATACACTGTTCAGTGTGTAATAATTGCAAACTCTTTGTTAGATACTGAAATGTTTCGAGAAGTATTAAAAAATATAATCAACGTACTTTACAATCTGTACAATAACTATTATCTAATAGTGTTGTTATGAACTCGCTTCGCCACAGCTAAGCTTGCACACACTAACAAGACCGATATTGATATTTTAAGTGCATGTACTCTATGTAACATCAACATCCACTGCAAATCTACACAACTCTTTCCTTTCTGAACATTATTTTAAGAGTTCCTTTTTTACGCTTTAGCCCTTACATGAATGGCGTGGATCCAGCGTATACCAAAGGGTTCACTGTCACCTTTTTACAGTGGCATTTGCCTTTCCTGTGCGATACTACACTGTGAACTGAAATGGCTGCAGTGCCAGACTCCACCGCATTAGTCCATTGTTGCTGTCCTTGAGCCAATCCAACCATTCTAGTGACCTGAATGGTCTCTTCCTAGCATGTACACTTTGAACACTTGTACCGCTCGCTAACTGTATCACCAGGCACTCCTCTTCCACGACTGAGTATTTCTCTTCTCTTGGCAACAGATTCCAGCTGAAATATGCCACTGGATGGTCCTCCCCCTCATACATTTGACTCGACAGCTCCTACTCCTCGATATGAAGCATCCGTCTGCAACACAAAGGGTCTCTCAAAATCTGGGCATTTCAGCACTGGTTCCCCACACAGCAATGATTTCCACACTCTGCATTCCACTGGTCCTCCTTAGCTGCTGTCTTTCTGGTGAGATCTGACAATGACACTGCTGTCTCCGCAAAATTTGGTATGAACCTCCGGTAATAGCCAGTCAAGCTGAGAAATTCTTTCACTGCCATTTTGTCCTTGTAATCGGGAAACCCTTCAGTGCCTCTAGTTGAGTTTTCTGGTCTCACAGTTCCATTCCCCACCATATGACCAAGATATATGCATTGCTCCATCCCGTCGATTCCAACCATCTTTCCTACTTTCATCTCGATCCCCATTCTTCTTGTTCCTCTCCCACAATGGAATCTCCTCTTCACCTTCCTCATTCTTTCTTCCGTCCACAGGCACACCGTTGTTGGCATATTCCACTCTTTCAGCATGTTCACATGGAATATCCTCTTCTTCCTCTTGGCATGCATGTTGACCTCATAGGTGACTGGAGTAACCTTTTTGGTTATTCCATATGGGACCCTGCCAACTCACCATCAACTTGCTAGTAATAATATCAGCACCTGGTCCCCATCTTTAAACTCTTTAAACTCTTGATGCCTTGCGTTTTTGTCATACCACTGCTTCTGCTTGACTTGAGCCGGCGCCAGGTTATCCTTCACCAACTCCAACATTTGACAACCTCTCCTGCATGCTCAATACATACGACACAATGCTCTCTTCCCTTCCTTGGCCAGGTGCTTCCTTCAGGATATGGAGCGGTCCTCTCACTTCCCCTCCATACACCAATTCAAAGGTGTAAACCCTGTGGATGCTTGAGGTACCTCTCAAATCCAATGAACCACTCGACTAACCTGTCCGTCTGTGAATGATACGGGCTGGTCCTAATTGGACCCACATGTAAAAGTCAATACAGCTACTTCAGCAGTCTGGATGTAAAATTCGACCCATGGTCCGTAAGAATCTCCTTCCAACTCTGGCATACAACGGGATCAGTTCCTCCGCCACATGTTCCGCATCTATTGACTTCAATGCCATAGCCTCTGTGTACCTCGTCACGTAGTTACAGACTACTAGAATGTACTTGTGTCCTGACCAGCTCCTCGGTAGAGCTTCAAACAATGTCCATCACAATCCTTCCAAAGGGCTCTTCTATAATTGGTAGAGGCATAAGGGTGAGTATCCCTTCCTCCCCTTCGCACACTTCTGGCATATCGCACAGCACTTGCACCACTCTGCCACATCGCGATAAACTGACGGCCAGTATAACCGCTGCACTGTCTGTTTCCTCCCCATGTGCCCAGCCAACGGGATTTCAATCGACAGGCCCCTAGGGCTCCTTCCATAAGTGCTTGCCAACGTCAATATACATTGAACACCTTCTCCCCCTCTGTTGGGAGGAGTCTGCAACCGCTTCTCTGGTGTCTTCAAGCCCTCAGCTTCGTCTTGCACTGCCGCCTTGTCCAACCTACTCTTGGGTTGCACTCCGTTATCCACTGCAACCTCACTATCCAACTGTTCCACCACAGGCTTGACGCTTGCCCCACTCTGCTTCTTTATGTTCAGTACGCGTATCTTCTCGTCTCTTCATCGCCTGAGCTCTCGTAGTTGCTGCCATCGCCCAACTCTTCATGGGACCTTGCACTGTCGGACCGATCGTTACCAGCTCCGGCACTAACATCACTGACATTGGGAGCTATTAAACCGCTGCTGCTTCCAACCAGTAGCAACCTCCGTCCACAATGACCTCGACTCTGGCTAACAGATGGGATACTCTATCTCCATGTACACACTCCACCATCACATTCCTTCCCAACAGTCACTTCTTGGGCACCAGACACCAGGGTTCTCCTCGCTCCCGTGTCCTACACAAAATCTGAGATGCTTCACCGGAACCAAAGGTATCTCCATTTTCTGTCTTTTGGAACTTTCCACAATTCCTGAAGCGTCCTCCATAGTAACACCTCAGACCTCTACCAGCCTCCTTACAGGTGTGGACTTTCTCACTCTCCTGCAAGGTCTCAACGTTTGACAACCTGCCTCTGCATGCTTCACCGGGCCGCCTTTCTTACGTCGAGCCTGTTCGTACGTATCCAGCATCTCACCCGCCTTCACGCACCTTTGGCTTCCGCTCCAATTAACCACAGCTGCTTCGGCAGTTTCTCCATGCCGAACACTTGCTGAATGTCATCCTCTGTTCATTGTATACGCACGCAGCCACTTTGACAGTAGATCCAGCAAACGTACGCTAACTCCCAATGGGTCTCACGCACCTTCCGAGCTCCACTCCGGTACGCCTCCTCATTCAAACCATAGCGCGTCAGGATCGATCGCACCTTTGATGGCATCATAGTTTGCCGAGTCCGTGATCGGTAATGCTAAAAACGCCAGCTGCGCCCTTCCACTCAGCTGTGGAGAAGTCATAGACTTCGCACGATCTTGTGTGCCACCATTATTCGTTCAAAGATCACTAGGTACGCTTCAATGTCTTCGCTATCCCTCAGAGCGACAAATTTGATACCCACTTCGCAGAAGGAGTCTTCGCTCCTGCCGCGATGATGGATCGCGCGTCCCACCATATTTGCTACTTGCTCCATTTGGTTCCTCATCGCCTCCCTCTCCTCTCTGCGACTTCTTCGTTCCTCCTCAAACCTTCGCCATTTCGGATTCTCTTGCCACGTCCGCGCCGCCTCTTTTCAACGACCTCGGCTTCCCTCCGCACTCTTTCGCCTTCAATATATTTTATCACGCTTCCTGTGGTCTTCCGCTAAACCCTGCAGCATCTCTTCGAAAATGCTGGCACCTTCTATCTCTCACAATTAAGTGCAAGACTACATCCAGGCAGTTCAAGCATCAGATCAGTGATCATCAAGGTACCACGCGTTCGACAAAAGTAATGATTTGTAGGCCTACAACTGTGGGTAAAATCCGCAAGCAATTAATTATTCATTCAATAAATAGCTACACTGTTTTGCTCAGATGGAAAGCTACCTAATGGTGTCTCAATAGTCACATAGAAGTGGCCAACTTCCAGTGTGGGATGCAACCTGCCCAGATTCGTTTGCTCTCAGCGATTGCGGCACAGTAAGCTGGAGCAGTTACTAAACAGGTAGAAGTCAATAAGCAGAGAAAGTAAACCTCATGAAACAGAATGCCAAAGCAAAGTAATTTCACCAATCATCACGTGGTGCCGAGCCCAACCTCCCTTCCTTGCTTTTCGCCGGTCTTTGGGTGTCTAGATCGAGATTTCGCTGGCAGTGTGTGTGGCACTTTGATTTTGATCGCAAAGAACGAACCCTGCACACTTACATCTCACGACATCTCACTTAGCGTGCATTCATGCACGTTCAGACTAGCCGTAGCGTGCAATACGACCGATTATATGTATAGCCAAATAATGCAGAATAGGATGCGCACCAAATAGCGCAACAGCTGCTTGGGATAAACAAAATACACTGCGCAAACTTTTAGGTGATCGAGTTATGGCAATGACTCTCATTACGTGCCATGCAGTTGTAGTGCAAATGTATGTTAGTGCAAATGTACGGACGCAAAGACACGCTCATTGCTACATGCATGATCATGAGCTCTCTTGGATCGAGCTAACGAACTGACCAGCTCGATCGCAATTAGCGATCGTAAGTTACATGCTGGGATGGTCGATCAAGACCCGACTGGGCCGTAAACTGTTGTATGGATGCCAAGTGTGTAAAATATCAGCTAGTCCTTTAAGAGCTTGATTAAGTACATGTAGCTGCTAAAGACCCTTTGTGAGCCAGTATAGTACATCGATCAGTTGGTTAATCAGAGGTTAACAAAAGATGTCCTATTCATGCGTGTCCCATACATGTATGGTGGCTTTCATCTTGGTGTAGATCTGTGGCCATTTGTATAGTGGGAAGAATGAGTGTATTATGTGTATGTGGTTATGTGTATTTCTACAGCTATAGATGAGTGTTGTGTCATGTGTGTGTGTGTATCTATGTGAGTGTGCATGAGTGTGTGTGTGTTTGTTTCAGTCTGTGTGTGTATTTGTTTCTGTCTGTGTGTCTGTGTGTGTGCATTTGTATGCTTTCTGTATGTGTCTGTGCATGTGTGTATTAATCTGTGTGTGATAATTCACTCTACAATCCAAAGGTCTGGACCATTCCTCTATACAATATGACGTCACGTACATGGTAACAGAATATTGCTATCGAACTGCATAAAAATGTGGATGTTTGCTAAAAGATGCAACAAGCACGGACGTTAAAGACTGAATATTGTAAGAATCCAGTCTGTTTTGTATCGATTTTAGCAAGTGCCACGAGTACAGCGTACACCATTCGGTCACGGTGTGGCTGCAAAGTGACAGCATCTCGCGGTAGTCCCTTCACTCATTGACTTACACACACAGTCAGGAACTTTTCCTTGGTGAATGAAGTATAACACTGTGCTATAGATGAGACGGAGTAAGTTATTCATTAGTTTCGAAGGTAGCTCTCGATATTCGTCCAAAGTTAAACCATGTCGATGGGCCATGACAACCGGGTCGCGCTATCGTATACACGTATGATTCGGTCAAATGTTATTCGATTCTTTATTAATGCTAGAGGGACTATCAATGTGAATAGCACATAGAAAATAAAAAAGATGGAGATAGGTGTTATTGGGATTTTTTGGCTCTTTTGCTTGGGGGTGGTTTTGCTGTAATAAGTGTAGGTGATATGCTAAGCAGGTGCTCCTTCATAATGTATTTAAGTTTCTCCACTGGATGGCTGGTTGAGGAGACCGTGGAGTAAGTTTGGTATAGACGATTGAACCTTGCATGTATGGACTCGGCTCCTTGTTCTCCCATGAGCCCAAATCCGATGTGCTGATTGGATCGGATTCAATCTACTGCATGGTCTTCCAGCATATGCATCTTTATCGGGATGTTCTCACCAGGAAATGTAGCACGAAAATGTGCCATAAAAGTGGCAATGGCATGTTCTAAATGATGATTGATACAATGAATTATATTGCATTCAGACATAATGTGCTGTATTTCATACCTAGATCATTACATCCAGCTTCCGACACATAATTCTGATTGTAAATGAAGTGGCACTTGGCAAACAGTGAGAAAGTCTGCTTGAATGTTCCAGCTACCAGTTCTGCTTCCTGCAAGAGGGCAGGGGCCTCTCTCTGAGCCATAGCAATTATGTATGATGATAAAGTTTCCAGGTTTGTGTGCTATGAGTGTGAGTCATTTACTATATGATCAGTGCTTACATGCATATTATATGTAATGTACCTCAAGTGTCTTGTGTACGTGGTTGCCCACAAATGCACCACCATGGTAGTTCTGGCGACGTACGCCAAACGATTGTAGAGCTATGTCTAAGGCTTTGACAAAAGGCCCTTCTTTAGATGAAAACCCTTCCTCTACTTTTTTTTCCAAAACCTGTAGTTTCTTCTCCTTTAGAAATTATATACAGTAAATATATAATGCAATTATTAGTACTTAACTTACTGCAGCCTTTATCTCCTTTCTACACTCATCAATGTGTTCCTCAAAATTTGCGAGTATACTGTTTGACTGTCCGATTGCAACTGTTAGATAAGTCTGGTGCTCAACAAGCATAGTTAGATATTGCACAACTGTGTGAAGTTCAGCCTTAGCTCTATTTAGCTCCTGCAAGTTTAGTACATGATTTGTATAGGAGGGTGACAATGTGCTATGTCCACTGTGGATGAGTGCCATCTTCACATCAAGATTATGGCAGGCATTCTCAAGAAGATTAAAGATCTTCAGGAAAATGCCCTGGCTAATGTGTAGCCCTGGCAAGCAAACCTAAAAAATATGCAGTTATTTATACAGATGCACTGGTATTGCGAACTGTGCACCTACTTGTGATAGCAAAACATCAAAAAAAGGGTTTGGATATGCAGTTGTAAAATTCCTTGACCTTTTTTGCATTCCCACCAGAATCCAAGAAACGTTAATGATTGTCATGAAATGATTGCAATGAGCGGCTTTGACTGCACCCGGCTCTCATAGACATTGACAACTGCATCTCATCCTGGTTTATGGTGAATACGGGCATGGATGGCGACCTGAATGGATGCATGGTTGTGTTGTCTTATGCATACAACAGCATACAAGTCAAGTAACAGTTCAGGACTCACCATTAGCTCCAGATAAGCCATAAAGTTTGCTCAGGAACTCATAGTCACCACAGATAAAAATACGCATTGAATATTCTCTATAGTTAGCAAGTCAAGTTATAGCAATTAATTATTGCATCAAATTTGCTACCTCCATTTCATGCCTTGAAGGGATTCTATCTGAGGCTTGTACCGGTCCAGTGCCTGTGAAGATTGGTAGTAGAATCACCAGCTTCAAATACAGAAAAAACATACATGTTCTGAACTGAGTTAGGTCAGCTTTAACGGCCAACCCTTGCTCAGGTGAAATATCAAGGGTTATACCAGCATCCTTTAGCAAGCTGTTCTTCTCATTCTTGCTGAGATTTCTGATCTCCTCCCGAAGGAGTATAGTAGGGTCATCATTGGTGAGTATACATGTCGCACCTTTTGAACTTGTTTTCTGTAGCCACATAGTGTTTTACTGCTAGCCTTGCTTATTGGGCGCTTACTGTTTGTAACATGCACAAGTGTTATTGGCTAAAAAAGATAATAATTTCATCATTGCCTATACACTTATCATGTCATTTACATGCATACCCTTCCTCCAGTTGGAACCGTAATGACATCAGGCTCTGGACTGGAAGATAACATCCTGTGTATAATTCTGGCTGGTGAATCCTGGTCTTGGCCTTGCTCACAATTTATTGGTGGTGAGCATGATATTGATGCTTGAGCTACTAATGCTGGTGGAGCTAGCAAAGGTAAGGAAGTGGGAGAGCTTGCATTGCACTTGTGGCTTTGATACAATCCTGCCCTGATGTCAACATTGCAGGAAGAACAATGTAGAGCTACATCCTCGAGCAAGTTCACATAGATGCTAGGAGCTGACTTGAGACTCTCAGCAGTCAGTTTGGTGCAGCAGCCCTTGCATGGACATTGCAGGCATTCATTTTTACCAAATATTGGGCCAGACAGTCAGCACATACAACTGTTTGGCATGGTAGCTGAATGGGCCTGTGGAGGATGTCACAGCAAAGGGAACATTTCAAGTTATCCAACACTGAAATGGGTTGAATTGCTACAAGTGGCATCCCTTTTATTATATTCTTCTTGTTTGGTGCAAGATGTTGAATGTGTTTTAGGAGCAGTTCTACTAAGGGCGTTTTAGCCTTGTGTGGTCTTCCACCATGATGTTGAGCCCTAAAATAGTCACAAACCTAGGATTTGAATATAAGTTATGTAGGTTAACGTTGCTACTACATCCAGCATTACTCCTCACCTTGCACCCATCATCTGTTGCATGAGCTTCCCACTTGTACAGTTCCATGCGGCTGTTGAAATGGCGATGTTGACTCACTGCCTTTAGCTTGCGCTGCATCGCGTCGTAGCAACGCTTGCAGAACGAATGTGAATGAATCTGCGCTTCATCGTTTGCAGCATCCAGTCCAAAGCATGAGTGCAGCTCCGACGCAAACGCCGAACACAAGTAAACCCTTGGGTGACTGGCCTTCAACTGCTTCCTTCCTTTCTTGTGGACCAACAAGGATCCACACAAGCGACAATGCAATTTGAGCTGACATAAGTGGAAGTCCATTGTAGTCTCCCTTGAATCATAGGTAAAAATATATAGATTTATATAGATTATTCATACTTTTTGTGATCGCTAAATTATCAAGACAGCTCGAGAGCCACTCTGTAACCTACCTTTTTACACAGAATGACGCCCCTAATCAAGGTCCAAGTGTTTAGGAACTTAAGGAAAAGTTCCTGAAACCCACGGCATCAATTGGACTAAACGAGGTCACCCGTATGTGCGCACGTGACCCTAATAGATATACTTCCCGACGGTCTGAGAAGAGATATTTGCACATGCATTGGGCATAGATAGGTGCAGAAAGGATCTGCGTATATGTGTACGCACTGCATACACCTCGTAGAGGCTCCCAGTCTGCAGAAAACGGTACGAGGTTGAACGGGCGGATAATGAGCTCAATGATACCATATTCCGGCACATTTTAATGAATGTTCTAATTATACCCTTTTTGTCCCGGTTGAAACATTAGTGTAAAGTAATGGTTCTGTATACTGGAAACCTGTAAGCAGATAAAGGAATCACCACACAATGAATTTCAATTACCTACAAAGAGTAGTTAACACAATTCATCTGAAGGAGGGTGGGCTTAACATAACCATAATACACCCAAGCACAAACCAACACACACACACACACACACACACACACACACACACACACACACACACACACACCCACCCCATACACACACCATACATCTGCACATGCACATACATGTACACACACACACACATGAATCACTCTACTGTGACAAATAATTTAAAATCCATGCAAATCTTAAAATAGGTTGACAGCATGATGAAGACGACTGAATCATGGGACATGGAATTGGATAGCTTTTGCTAAATTACAACAGGCACAAAATGACCTAGAACACAAGGTCTTTAGCACATGTACATGATTAATTGTGCATACCAATGGATGGGCTTTGATTGAAGAGAGAGTTGCATAGAGAAATAGAAGAAGTCTTTTTTGATCATACATTGTAGAGTCAGAATTGAAAGATTTTACCCCACACACATGCTCACAGAGAGAGAGAGAGAGAGAGAGAGAGAGGGGGAGAGAGAGAGAGAGAGAGAGAGAGAGAGAGAGAGAGAGAGAGAGAGAGAGAGAGAGAGAGAGAGAGAGATAGAGAGATAGAGAGGAAGAGCAGAGAGAGGATGGAAGGAGAGAGGGGCGAGGAGTTGAGCAATAGGAGCAGTCTCCTTACGAGAGCGAGTATCTCTCACTGGATAGAGAGGTGAGAGGTTGATAGGGATAGGACACTCATTACCGACTTGTTTGGATGGACCTTTATTCCTAGAGTGGATGTTTCCACACCAGTTCATAGGTTCATACAGATAACACACAGACAGAAACACACGGACGACGCACATAACACCACACGTACAAGCACACAACACACACTGACACAACACTGAACGACGGACCACACACAGAAAGAAACATGTGGACACTCGTCTATCAATCAAGCGTGCATGCAATGGATGGGTAGAGTGGGGTCAAAGTGTGGAATTGCATACACACATACACATACTAACACACACACATACATGTATGCACACACACACAAATACACATAACAACACAAATAGAGACTCATTACACCAAGATGAAAGCCACCATATCATTATGGGACATACATGGAATAGGACATCTTTTGCTATGTAACCTCCAATCAACCAACTGACATACCGGCTCAAAAAGGGTCTTCAGTAGCTACATGTACTTAATCAAGCTCTTAGCATAGATATCTCACAAATAGCTGATAATTTAGACACACGTCCATATAACAGTTTAGGGTGCAGTTGAGTACCATCCTCGCATGACATCAGCATCTGTTGTAATTTAGCAAAACCATCCAATTCCATGCCCATGCTTCAGACTTCTTCATTGACATGGTGTCAGCCTATTTTAACATTTGCATGGATTATAAAATATTTACCACAATGGAGTGATTCATAAGTGTCCATGTGTTTGTGTGAGTGTGTGTGGGGTGTGGGTATGGGTATGTAGGGTGTGTGTGCAAGGGGCGGTGAATGAGGTGGGTGTATGAGATGTGTGTGTATGGAGTGTGTTTATGTGTGTGTGTGGGTGTGTGTGTGTGTGAGTATTTGGGGTGTGTCTGGTGGTGTGTATGGGTGTGTGTACTGGGTGTGTGTATGGGTGTGTGTATGTTGTGTATATGAGGTGTGTGTATGGGGTGGGCGTGCGTGTGTGTATGTTGTGTACATGTATATGAGGTGTGTGTATGGGGTGGGCGTGCGTTTGTGTATGGTGTGTGTGTGTGTGTGTATGTGTGTGTGTGTGTGTGTGTGTGTGTGTGTTGGTTTGTGCTTGGGTGTATGACCATTATGGTTATTTTAAGCCCACCCTCCCTCAGATGAATTGTGTTAACTACTCTTTGTAGGTAATTGAAATTCATTGTGTGGTGATTCTTTTATCTGCTTACAGGTTTCAGTGTACAGAACCTTTACTCTACAGGCCTTTAAAGTTTGCTATGTTTTGTTTACTTAATGCTATTACTGGAGATGGTGTGTTTCCCATACACCTGTCCACAAACCAAGGAATTGCATAGAAAAATGGTCCAGACCTTTGGATTGTAGAGTGAATTATTATCACACACAGATTAATACACACATGCACAGGGTAACACACATACAGAAAGCATACAAATGCAAACATACACATGCACACTCACATAGATACACACAAGACACAACACTCATCTAGTGTGCATGGCAATAGATGAGTAGAGTGGGGTGAAACTAGGGAATTGTATAGAGCAATAGACGTGACCTTTGGATGGTAGGGTCAATTTTTATCACACACATGCACTAGGTAACATAGGGTAACACGATACAGAAAGCATGCAAATGCACACACACAGAGACACACAAAGACACACACACAGACGCACATACAGACCCACACAGAAAGAAACACAGAAAGAAACACGGGACACTCATCTAGTGTGTATGGCAATGGATGGGTAGACTAGGGTATTGCATAGAGGAATGGTCCAGACCTTTGGATTGTAGAGTGGATATTTTATCACACACAGGTTAATACACACATGCACAGGGTAACACACATACAGAAAGTATGCAAATGCACACACAGATACACACACATACACACACAAACACATACACAAAGACAACACACACAGACACACACTGACATGCACACAAACTCACACACACAGACATTCACAGGGACACACACAAACTCACACACAGACATGCACACACACAAACTGACCTACAGACAAAAAGTGACACACAAACACAGACACACAGCAGACACATCGATTTTTACCACACACAAGTTAATGCACACATGCACAGGGTACCATAGGGTAACACACAATACACACAAATGCACTCACACAGACACACATCACAGCCAGACACAGAAACACATGCGCACACAAATGGATTTTTACCACACACAACACACAAACGCACTCACAGACATACTGACACAGATACACACCGACACACAAAGAGACACTCACATAGACACACACATGCACACTCACATAGATACACACAGGACACAACACTTATCTAGTGTAAGGCAATGGATGGGTCAAACTAGGGAAGAATGGTTGAGACCTTTGAATAGTAGAGTGGATTTTTACCACACGCAGCTTAATACACACACACACACACATATATACACACAGAAATACACATAACCACACAAACAGAGACTCATTTCTTCCCACTGTACAAATGGCCACAGAGCTACACCAAGATGAAAGCCACCATATGGGACAGGATATCTTTTGCTAACCTCTGATTAACCAATTCATCGTCGTACTACTGGCTCAAAAAAGGTCTTTAGCAGCTACATGTCCTTAATCAAGCTCTTAAAGGACAGATATCTCACAAAAAGCTGATTTTTTCGATACTCAGAATCGATACGACAGTATAAGGCCCAGTTGGGTCTTGATCAACATCGTGTCGTGTGCCGCTGTAGCGCTATTTGGTGCGCATCCTATTCTGAATTTATTGGCTATACATATAATCGGTCGTATTGCACGCTACATTTTGGTACACTTCTCCAATCAGAAAGTGGAGCAAAAGTCAACACACTAACGCTAACACTTGCATTCACTGTACATACAGCTATACAGTACATACATTAGTTTACATGCACATACATGTACCAGTACATACATACACTCAAACCATTTTAATGCAAGTGTGCAAAATGAAGTTGATCATTTTTGAACAAAGCAGATGTGTGCATGTGCACCCCATGCCTCTGTTCAATAAACATACAGTACATGTGGATGTGATTGTTTTCTACTCAACTCTTCAAGAAAACTCATTCCCTTATTCGTAGATTATACAAAGTACATACTATACATACATGCGTCATACATATACACAGACATCGTTCAGTGTGTAACAATAGCAAACTCTATGTTGGATACTGAATAAGTTTTGGGAAAATTTTTGCAATCTGTACAATAACCACATTATGTAATTTGTGCATGCTAACTTGACGTCAAATCTATATCCTTGTAATTCAATGTTCATGTCATGTAAAATTAGCAGTTTTGCAGTAGTTTTATCTTAGAGTTCAATTTCATTATGCACATACACACATTGAAACACTATGTGTGCTATGTGAAGGTGTGTGTCTAACATAGATGTAGCTATGGTCATTGTGTGGACTAATGTGTTTTCAATATAATTACAGTAGACTACAATAGTCAGAGAGCGATACGATGTAAAGCTCTTTCATATGGACATTAATACAAAACCTCAAAGAATGATGTCATTCTTACCAAGGCATGATGCTCTCTTGTTATCAATGATATTATACGAAAGGTCCAGGGTTTCCAACTTGGTATTGACTTCAACACCTTTCATCACTTCTTCTAATCCCTCTGGTTCTAGTCCACATTCATGAAGGTCCAGTACCTTAAGAGTAGTATTTCCTTTCAACATCATACCTGTGTGAAGAGAGACAAACACTCTGACATGACATATGCAATGTCCACAATGTTGAGACTTAATGTGATGACTAGACCGTGACACATGTGAGGGTCAGGCATTGAATCAATGTGTGCTATGTGAAGGTGTGTGTCTAACATACATGTAGCTATGGTCATTGTGTGTAGGTGTGTGCTATTGTTAAATGTTAAGTAAACAGTGTTATTCTATCAGAGTGATGACTCCAGTAGAAGAGGTGTGTGCATTTATCATACAAGCTACATGTACATACATGTAAAGGGTTTGTGTGTGCTTATTTATAAGGGAACTGTTAACTAATTAAAGTGTGATTTCAGTTGCGAAATTGCAAAACATGTACTGCATGTGGGGACGAACAGGGCAGGGGGAGGGGTCCAGATGAATTGCCCTTTGTCATATACATAACTTTGCTCTGTCATTTTGTGACTGAATACTATATCTAGTAAAGCTAAAGTTGGGCAATGAATCACAAGTAGTGATGTCTGCAGAGATTTACAGTTAGGGGGAATGAGAGGTTAAAAGTCAATGATTTGGCACAACCAATTGCAGTTGTCTAATTTCTTGCCATGAAACATTTTATGCATCCTTGCGGGGAGGGTTTAAACACCTCCAAGTAAGATTAGTCATGCTAACATTTTCTGGATGAAAAAGATTAGATCGATGTCCCTGCCAAATTGTGAAGCAAATGTTAAACCTTCCCAACAACTGACATAAATGCGTGAACATTGAGTATGCTTCATACAGTAGATAAAATGGGTTGATGATATGTAGACTGGATGGATGTTGGTAGAAAATAATAGCAAGGTTTAGCAAGAGTACTGCACAAGACATTTGATCAGCAAAAATAAATCTTTTCACACTTGTGTTTGGAACTTTTACAAGTTTTAAAAATAATTCTTAGCAACCCATACACTTAAAAGTACTTTTAGAATGATAGGGCAATGAAGTCATGCATGTGCACCCCATGTCTCTGTTCAATAATCATACATGTACATGTGGCTGTATTCCACTCAACTCTTCAAGAATACATATTTTTGTATTTGTGGATTATACAAAGCACGTACATGTACCATACATACATGCATCATATATACAACACTGTTCAGTGTCTAATAATAAGCAAACTCAATACCTTTTGGGAAATTTTAAAATTCTACATAAAATGCTTTGCAATCTGTAACATAACCCATTATGTAATTTGTGCATGCTAACTTGACGTCAAATCCATAACCTTGTAATTCACTGTTCATGTACATGTAATTATTTTCTTCTCAGCCATAAACAGTTTTCAATAGCTAATATACAATTAGCAGTTTTGCAGTTGTTTTAGTTTAGAGCTTAATTTCGTCATGCAAACTATACAGATAACACTATAGTTACACACAGAATTATATTAAAGTAGGAATGTTCTTTCATATATGGACATAAATACAAAACCTCATAGAATGATGTCATCCTTACCAAGGCATGATGCTCTCTTGTTATCAATGATATTCCTCGACAGGTCCAGGGTTTCCAACTTGGTATTGGCTTGGACACCTTTCATCACTTGTTCTAATCCCTCTGGCTGTAGTTCACACCCCCAAAGGTCCAGTTTCTTAAGAGTATTATTCTCCTTCAACATCATACCTGTGTGAAGAGGGACACAAATATCTGACTTGACATGTGTGTGATGTAATGTCCACAATGGTGAGAGTCAGGGATTGAATCAATGTGTGCAAGTTGAAGGTGCGTGTCTAACATAGCTATGGTCCTTGTGTGTAGGGGTGCACTGTTGTTTAATGTTAAGTAAATAACATGTTTAATGTTAAGTAAACAATGTTAAGTAAACAGTGTTAATATATCAGGGTGATGACTCTCGAATAAGAGGTGTGTGCATTTGAACAGTGTAATAATTATCCGCTATACAAGTGACATGTACATGTAAAAGGGTTTGTGTGGGCTTATTTATAAGGGAAGTGCTATTCTAATTAAAGTGTGGTTTCAGTTGTGAAATTGCAATACATGTAGAGCATGTAGGGACGAACAGGGCAGGGGGAGGGGTCCAGATGAATTGCCCTTAGTCACTGTACTATCCCACATTTCAAAAGGCGTTGGGCAAACAAGGACATCTATAACTCAGCAGCGCAAGGTGATAGCAATATGCATTATTTACACACACCATCAAGAGAGCCATAGGGACCTCCTACTCCCAAATATCACATGTGTGCACATACAGTGTTGGCCTGTAGACTTTATTTCATGTCAATTTATTACTATATTTAGAATAGTGTATTGATTGCTGCATTTACATGTACATGTACAATGCCACTATTTTCTAACACCAACCATCTATCCTACACATCATCAATGCCTGATTAGACTAACCCATTTTATCTACATGTACTGTAAGTACTAAATGTGCACGTCATATTGCACATTTTATGTTCAGGCTATCTGTTCTTAGATACCGTAGGAAGGTTTAACATATATATATCTCACAATTTGGCGGGGACATCAATCTAATAATTTACGTCTCGAAAATGTTAGTGTGACTATTCTTGTTGGAAGGTGTTGAAACACTCCCCCGCAGGATGCATAAAATGTTTCATGGCAGGAAATTAGACAACTGCAATCATTTAACCTTCTTGTCCCCCCTGTCTGTGAATCGTATATCAGCCTCTACAGAAACGCACAAGTTGTGACATTTGATGTATAAAAATAACAAATCTTACGTCACTAATAGAGAAAAACGTTTTTTACCAATCACTTTCATTGAACATGAATTTATAGTTTGGTAATTAACAATGTGCAAGTGACAATTTCAAGTACATGTAAAATAGGCACAGAGACATGACAGTTACAGTTCACACACATTTGCATGTAAAATATACACAAACTATTTTCTCAGTAATGCAAGTGCGCACCCCATGTCTTTGTTCAATTACAAGAAGCTCTGCAAATCCCCTCATAGTGGAAATTAATAATGTGCAAATTACATGTAGCTTCTGGGACCCTGCCCCAGGCCCTAATGAAAGGCACACCATAACCCCTAGGAAGGGAAGTATCAACCAAAGACTTTAGGAAAAATATCAATACTTCGTATCATCTCTCCCTCGCACATGTATATCTGGATGAAGAAAACACTGAAATTTCTATATACCACACACGCAATGCTGATAAGGTCACCAAATTGCATAAATTGCAATTCACGTGCATGTAACCCTTTTCTGTGTTTCAGTATATTTAGTACTGTAGTGCAATATTTAGAATAGTGCATTGATTACTGCATTTACATGTACAGTGAAGGGATTTATACAACACCTACCAAGCATAAGAGGTGATATACATGATGTGAGAATACATAGTGATGTTCAGTTTCACCATTGCGTTATTGACAGAGTTTATGTGACTAATTATTGCATCTAGTAAAGCTGAAGTTGGGCAATGGAAAAATGAACCACAAGTACACTGTACTCTTTCTAAACCTTGCCACTACATTATACATCATCAATGGATGGGTAGACTAACCCATTTCATCTACATGTACTGTACATACTGAATGTGCACGTAATATTGCACATTTTATGTTCAGGCTGTTTGTTCTTAGATAACGGGGGAAGGTTTAAAATAAATGGTCTAGCTGAATGCTTCAACATGAGACAGACACATGCAATTTGCTTAACATTATTCACAGGCAAGTGGTCTGGATGAGTGCTTCGACCAGACAGACATGTGCATTGTTGTGTGTACTTTACATCAAGAGTCATATCAACCATGTACATGTAAACAACATTTCGATTAACGTTTGGGAGTTGCAGAAGAAATCTAGTGATGAATTGTATCAAGTGATGGGGGATCCTAGAAATTTTAACAAGTCATTTTGGAAAATGCAAAAAAGCACATTCTTGATGCTCAAAAGAAACAAAATACTCAAAACATGCCATACCAGATTTCTTTCCAGTAATAGGGCTAGTTATGAAAAAGAATTTTAGGAGAAAGATGATGACAGATAGGAAACTCCAACAGATAAATGATAGATAGTTCATATAGTATTAATTATTAAGACGATAGATATCAACTGATCAGTAATGAAGGTGCTATAATTTGAGCTTCATATACATACACATGTATTAAAGATCACTTTAAGATGTATCAGTCCATTCTTTAAGAATCACCCCATGGTAATGCTTTGCTTGAGGAACTGCTTACTTCCAATAAAGTGATGGCTGATGATACACCACCACCAGAGACACTGAGAGTGATGACCCACCCAACATCAGAAATGATGAGAGTGACAGCTTACCCACACCCAGTTATGTGGAGCCAGATGACCAAACCATTAAGAGTGATGTTGGACCTCATAGTGAGAGCTATGGAGGTTGCAGGAGAAAGGTGATGATGTCCAATTTGGTGACACTTAGTGAACAGCTTTTTCCTAACACCTGCACTATTCATGGTGCAGTGGTGTCTACAATCTGTATTACGAAGCTACGGAAGAGAATGAAGAGTTTGATGGAAATGATCAACTTAAAGGAATCTTCTTGCCTTGTGCACAGGAAAATTGCAAAAGCAGACTCCAAGTATCGTTTCTCTAACCAGGCAGTTGAAGGGATTGAACTCATTAGGCAATGGTGCAAATCTAGTAGCATTTCAATCAAGCCACTGCGAATACTTGAAAAGACATACTTTCTCATGCTTGCATAAGATATGGATAACTTCTGCCAGAGGGAATAGGAAATTTGTCCTGTGACAGACTCTCTAGTTCAAATGAGCAGTGCCCTACCCATGTTTTACAGTAGTGCATGAAGAGAAAGTGGATATGATTGACTATTTGCCTGTGTGCAGGGATTGCCAAGAGAAGAGGTGTACTTGGAAGCCATATTCATCTCAAACAGATTTCAAAGATTGGAATTTCACATGCCCCCTTTCACTGTACAAAGGATCAGAGGATGTATTTTCCGATTGATTGCAGATGAGCCTGCATAAATCTATTTTTGCTGGTCCCTAACTTCATTATGCACAATGCATCAATTTTTATCGCCAAGAGTGAGAATCATTTTGAAATTGTTGAGATGTAAATCCGTAATTCTAATTATGTAAATGTCATACTATTTTAGGTAGAGTGAAAGGGCAGCTAATACATAAAGCATATAATCTTTGCCGAATTACTTACATGTACAGGTATGGGATGATTATTAACAGAATAATAAATGCATTATTTCATCATAATCTATTTATATTGTAGGATGATTTTTGCCATGATAGTACAATTATTTGCTGAATGAACACTTTTATGAGCCATATGAAATTTCAAATAACATGTACATGAATGCACTGGTGGTGGGTGGAGCCATTATAATACCATTTTCACAAGTGGGTAGCCCAAAATTAATGGGTGGGCAGTGGATGGGTAATAGATGGGTCAGATAAATACCTGATGGAGACACCTTGGATGTAGGGAAAGATAATACTATATGTTCCTTCCCCTTCCATATACACATGTATGCCACTCTGTTCACATTGCACTCAAATCACTTATTCACACTTGTAATGATCCACATCAGAGTTAGAGGGGCTTAGGGACAATTGAGAGTTACTCATGCAGAATTATTTCAACAATGATTCAGCTACATACATGCAGGTTCCAGGGCCTGTGTACAGTAAATAGTACACATCAATAACAAAATAACAGGACTTACCTAATAGGGATGTCGAAGTTGTTATACATCCTCCATTCCCTGATAAATTCAAGCTTGTGATGTGGTGAAAGACTTTTCCATCTTCCACCAAGAACAGAATTCTCATACACTCATCAGTCAAATCACAATGTCTCAATTCCACAGACCACAGTGTGGAGCTATTGACGATGCAGTACCCAAGTGCATATAGATCAAATGGATTCAAGTGAGCTAATGACAAGTCGAGAGTTTGCTCCTTATTTCCCATCAGCCTCTGAATGAAGGTGGGGTTCTGGGTTTCAAACATCCAATGCAGGTTTTCTACTAGTCTTCTTTGATCAGTGGTCTCCAATGAAATGACAATGTCTGCCAAGTCATCCATATTCTCTGATGATGTCTGGAACTTGGTAAGGCCCGCCATGAACCGTACAGTCATAGCCATGTTAGGTTTGGTTAAGGAATCTTCCACAAAGACCCTCTGTTCTGATGTTGGTAGAGATGAAACATACCATGCAGTGAGGAACTCCTGGAGAGTCTTGTGTATAAAATTGTATGAAGCTTTAGGGAAACCTGTCGAGTACAGTTGTGGTACCTTCTGAAGGAGACCTGATGGATATAAGGAATGAATGGGCACATGGTAGGAACATCATGGTCATTGGGGGCAAATTGAAATTGAACATTCGACGTGTAATGTTTCTCAGAAAAGATCATATGGTTGACACAAATGACTCTATCTATACCAAGGTCACACCTTTAGTAATTACCAAATGCATGTCATTGATACACTTACATGTACGTACTTCAGTGAACGACTGGCGCGCTAAACAATGATTGGCTCATTATATCGAAGAAACGCGGGTACTTCAAGACGATAAACAAATGTGAAACATATGTTTAGTTGTTGAAACATTATGTTCCACTTGCGCAACGTAAGGTACTACCGCAAATACGCAAAACATTACTCCGCAACGTAAGGTAATTTTCTACGTAGGTATTACGTTACCAAGGTAGAGAACTACCTAGCGTTAACTTTTTATTGACGCATACTGTAGCACATTTGGCATACCTAAGGATTCAATGTTATCTTGCACATCATGGAATATCAATTGGTCCTCTAGTGTGCCCTGGTAGGCTAGCTTTGCAACAGACAGTAATTGGTCGAGTGTGGTAGATGATAGACCTTCAAAACACGTCATCTTTGATGATTTCACAGCTGTGAGTGGAAGGAACAAAACACATACACACTTTCATCCCACGTTTACTAGACACTATACTGTAGTGATATCCACTTTTACATTCCTTAGCACAAACATTTATATACAGATACATGTACATAGTGGAACAGTTCTCAACAAATGTCATGACCATATATTATACCAATCATTGTATTTAAATCGTTATAACTTCCAAACGTTTAAAGCTATTGATGTCCTCTTTTTTTACACTTAATGCTACACCATTACCATACAGCAAATACATTAAGAGGTCTTGCATTTGCTCTGTTCCAGTATTGCAATGTCCGATACCCCACAAGGATTAAACCTGTCATAACTTTCGACATGAGTCATAAGAGTGTTTCATATTTGGTTTGTAGATTGAGAGGTCCTATACATGTACCTATTAATCGTTTATTTATTTGTCTGTGTATAAACAGGTCAAAGAAGACAAACTATCACTTCATACATGTATGATGATTGTACCGAACTAACGGATCCAAGTGAATGGTTGTCAGCCTGATGGTTGTTGCTGCCTCCCACGTAGCGGAAGGCAGTACGCACCACAACAAGCGTAAGGATTTTTTTTCTACTCACTTGCATCATCCTTCAGTACCTGCCCTTTCCTAGTAGTGTATTATAAAGCTTTCTCACATTTGCTTGCTTAACCTCATTCCTGTCACATCCACTTGGCTAACTGCAGGGATGCTATAACTCACAGTTTTCAGCTCACATACATGTAGCATGTGAACATGCACTACACACTTGCATGGTTACCTGCCACACACCTACCTACTGTACCTTTGCACACACCAACACGTCCAAGCCACTGCATGCCCCCCCCCCCCCCACACACACACACACGCACGCACACAGACTGGGCTTGTACCACTTCCAGTGACTTTTAGTTCTTACAGACACAGAGAGAGAGAGAGAGTTAGAGAGAGAGAGAGAGAGAGAGAGAGAGAGAGAGAGAGAGAGAGAGAGAGAGGAGAGAGAGAGAGAGAGAGAAAGGAGAGAGAGAGAGAGAGAGAGAGAGGGGGGAGAGAGACTGGGCTTGTACCACTTGCAGTGACTTTGTTCTCACACTAAAGCATAAATGTGCGTGATTACACAATTCAGCTGTGCACGCTTCCATTGTTATGTAAATAGCCTGTACACCATATTCGGCACACATACACACACACATATACACACACATACACACACACCATACACATGGCAAATATTAACACTATGCAACATGACACAGTGAATGAAGGCTTTTACGCTCCTGTGTACCCACATCACCCTTTCCCATTTGGCATAACCCTTGATAAACCACTCTTTGTTGTATATGCTATGCCCACTCAGCTTCTGTACCAGTCTTGCAAAGAGTTTGGTCTCTTATTTCTCACCACTCTCAGCTCGAACAGAGTATGTAAACATGCCCTCACAGTGACTCTCACACTCTTATGCACACTCACACATTGTGTAAATGAAACTATATACTTTTGGCAACTCTCCGAGTTTCCATATGACTGGTTCTCTGTACATCCTCCTTTGACTGCACATACATGTAGGTACATGCACATGTAGCCACAAGAATGGTCTAATATGATGTTATTGTACATTGTACATACATCATACCCCTTATGCCTTTTTATGAAATGGGAGACCATTGTCCCATTGTGTACTCTGTACATGTCTTCTTCACACTCTCTGCACACTGTAATGTGTGCCAAAGAAGAACAGTATGCAATACCACATGCATAAGCCTTCCTGTGCACTCACATCATGCATCTTTCACACACACATACACACACAACACACACAACACACACATAATCATGTAAAGTACACTTGTTTTGTTAATAAATGCAATCTTGTGCACAACACGCACAAAACTCGTGTACACGTACAATACACTTACACACATGCACACACACCATGACAAACATTAAACCTGTCTAATGATGGTACGCACTACACACACACAAACACATGTACATGGCATGCAAGGTCTGAACCTGTTTTCTGCACATACACTTGCATTCGATTCCATTCAACTGCCCCTATGCATGTTTAAAGAGGCCACTGATTCTATTCTTAATTTCTATATGGGCCTGGGCTTTTGTACTCGTGATGTGTTCCTCTCTGTTGTTTCATATGATTGACAACTTCTGCATGTGGA
The DNA here is from genome assembly GCA_013339895.1 of Ephydatia muelleri. Classification (NCBI taxonomy): domain Eukaryota; kingdom Metazoa; phylum Porifera; class Demospongiae; order Spongillida; family Spongillidae; genus Ephydatia; species Ephydatia muelleri. Next base: position 6,996,235 of record JABACO010000002.1, on the reverse strand, counting down.
GCTCCCTTATGACTGGTTCTCTACACATACATGCATCATGCAACATGAGACTCACAACACCTTTCGCTGAGAAGGTGTGAAACAATGCTTTCGCATTTCTTAAACCTAGCTAACATTCTCATTGTTGTTTATGCCTCGCCCACTCAGCTTTTGTTCCACTTGCAGTGAAATTCGTCTCCTGTTCTAATAACTACAGTGTAGATGTAGATGTACATGTAGTGTTGAACTACTGTCAACCAAATTATTTTACTGCAATTGTATAGGGTATTGCAATGGCTGGATGTGAAGCGTATTATGTAGTGAGTACTTATTGTGGACATTTAATTCCCCTGCATACAACCATATGTAGATACAATTGTAGTGAGACATGCTAAAGGAAGGCCTATATAGGGATTAATTTTATTGCACCTAAGCTATCAGTGGAGATTGTGGCAGGTCAGGGCCCTTGGTAAGTTTACATGTACTGTACATAGCAGGAAGTTAGTGACAATATGCGTTACCCAGCTCAATAGACAAAAACTAAAAACTACATGTATGGCTGTTGTACCCATGTTTCTACAAGAATGGGCTATGGTGATGAATATGAATGATCTTATCTAGTAGTGCAGATTGTGGTAGGTCAGGGCCCTGGTAAGTTTACACAAACCTAATCTAAGCAAGTAGTACAAATATTCATATTCATTTGATTATGCCACACTGCCAAGACCAAAAATCTCATATGGCTGGACTCAGTTACACCAAGAGATACAGAAAATGAGAATAGAATCAGAGGCCTCATGAGCTGTTCAACAGAATAGATGCAGATTTAGAGGGACAGTATGTGTGTGTGTGTATGTATGTATGTATGTATGAATGTATGTATGTGTGTGTGTGTATGTGTGTGTGTGTGTGTGTGTGTGCCATCATCATTACTGTGTGATATATGGGACAGTTTCCGCAAAAATTGCCCCACAGTTAAAATGTTATAAAAATGCATCGCGTTTGAATCGCTATACAACGGATAATGCTATCGACTTCTTATTTTCAACACTTCATACTACACCATTTCACTATGAAGTGTTGACAATAGGAAGTCGATAGCGTTATCTGTTGGGAAGGTATAGCGATTCAAACGCGACGCATTTTAACCGTGGGGCAATTTTCGCGGAAACTGTCCCATCTTTTATAGTTTGTGTGTGTCACCGTGAGGGGAGCTGAACACTTTGGGAAATAAGAGGCCAAAGGTATTCAAATGGAACAAAAGCTGAGGATAACGAACAAAAAGAAGGGATATGCCCAATAGGACACTTATATTTCACATCATCTCAGAGAAAGGTGGTGTATGTAAGAAGTTAAAGCCGTAGATGTCTCATGTTGCATACATTATGTACAGAGAACCAAGACAGGTTATGCCCAATAGGACAGGACAGGTTATGCCCAATAGGACAGGACAGGTTATGCCCAATAGGACAGGACAGGTTATGCCCAATAGGACAGGACAGGTTATGCCCAATAGGACAGGACAGGTTATGCCCAATAGGACAGGACAGGTTATGCCCAATAGGACACTTATATTTCACATCATCTCAGAGAACGGTGGTGTATGTAAGAAGTAAAAGCCGTAAACGTCTCATGTTGCATACATTATATACAGAGAACCAGCCATAAAGGAGCTCCACACGTAAGGAGTTGTCTACCACATGCAATGTACAAGGACACACTATGAGTACTAAAGTACAGGGTACAGAAATCAAATGCATGCATAAAGCAGTCAAATGGAATGGAATGTATGTGCATGTGAGTTGGGCAGAGGAGACCTTATGTGCTCTGTACATGTGTGTGTGTGTGTGTGTGTAGACAGGTTTAATGTTATTCATGATGTATTTGCGTACAAGTGTACTGTACATGAGTGTATGTATGTGTTGTGCACAAGACTCCATTTACGTAACAATGGAAGTGTACTGTACGTGTGTTTGTGTGTGCGTGTGTGGTGTACAGGCTATTTACATAAGAATTGAAGTGTGTGCAAAGGTGTGCAGTGTGAGAACTAAGAACCCAAAGTCACTGCAAGTGGTACAAGCCCAGTTTGTGTGTGTGCATGTTGCATGTGTGTATGCTGTGTGTGTAAGTGCATATACATGTATGTGTATGGTGTGTTTGTGTGTGTGTGTGTATGTGACAAATACATGTATGGTGTACAGGCTATTTACATAGCAATGCAAGTGTGTGCACAGGTACATGTATGTACATGTACAGTGTACATTCATGTACGCTTTGTGAAAAAAGTGTGAACCCATGCAAAGTCACTGCCAGTGGTAAAAAGCCCAGTCTGTGTGAGTGTGTATGTGTGTGTGTCGTGGGCGTGTTAATGTGTGCACATGTACAGTAGGTGGGTGTGTGGTAAGTAACAATGCAAGTGTGTAGTGCGTGTTCATGTGCTATGAATACTGTGAGTTAAGGGGTGGGTACCAAAGGGTGATGTGCCTGTGTAGGAAACAATCCTTACGTGCATCGTGATGCGTTGCAATATGGGAGGTACAACCATTCACTTGGATCGGTTAGTCTGGGACGGCAGGGAAGGAAGTGATTAATATTTATGTGGATTGGGAGAATAGAACTCAGATTGCCTGAAATTAATGGCGCACAAATACAAAATTAACTTTGCACAGCTGTATCGGACGTTGCAATACTGGCATGGAGCTATTGCAAGACCCTAAACTATATTGGAAAAATGGTGTAGTATGAAGTGTGGAAAAAAGGACATTGATGGCGTTTATTGTTCAGAAGTTATAATGATGTAAATCAAAAGGATTATTATAATAAATGGGTCATGACATTTTGTTGTGAAATGTTCCAAATACATGTATGTCTGTATCCATAAAGAGACGCAGCAAACAGCCACAGACCACTCCATACGATTTCACACAGGGAGCACAGACAAAGTGCATACTTACTTGAAACACTCATCCTTTCCACAATGGTGGAGAGAGATGGTTCCTCTTTCAACACCTCCATGAACACCTGGAACTTTGAAGGGTCTGTGGTCACCTGAGCCTCCACTGCATTGATGATGACTCGAGCCTTCACCTTTGTGGTCAGGTCTTTCTGTTGTATCTCATCCCTCACAGACTGACAGATCATTTCTCTGGAGTACAGTGAACAAGCCAGACCAGCAGGATCCTGAATAGTGCCCACCAGGTCACTGTAGTGCTTCTTCAGTACCACTAACTCATGACATTCTGTAAAATATAACATGTACATGTACATTGTAGGCATTATTGAGAAGTATTTAGAAAATACAGTTAATAAAGGAAACATGTGTACCCTATTCAGATACGCTACTGCATAGATTATTGATAAATATATGCATAAATCAAATAACATTACGAAATAACTGCTATTTTAAATAGTCAATTAAATACATTTAAGACCAGTGAAATTTTAAACAACTCATCCAAAATTATCTGTTTAAAAAGACAGTTTAAATAATAGTGTAGCAATTAACAGGAGTAAATAGTCAAGTTCATCCAAATGACCCTTCAAAATCCAAAGGTTCATAATAGAACATGCTGAACAGATAACCCTTTTGTTCCTAAAACCTTACCAGTATGGGTCAAGCCCACTGGAGTCGTCTGACTGGTCTTCTTTTCATTACGTTCCAGAAGTGTGTTGGTTAGTGCAGTGTATACCTCAGTCAGAGTCTGTGGGGGTTTTCCCTTGCGCTCCTTAAATAGCTCTACAACAATGGCACAGTTGATGGGAACATACATCATACTGAGGATATGAGGACAATGTTCAATGTACAGGTTGAACCCATCCTTCAGCTGTAAGTTGTGCTCAAAGGCAAGCTCAATATATTCTCGGATCTCCTTCTCACCAAAGCCAACAATTTCAATGTATTGACACTTTGCTTGTATCGAACACAACAACTGATAAAGGTTCCTGTTGGCTGAAGGCCGACTAGTCACAAGAATAGTCAACCTTAAAAGCTCCTCCCCTTTTATGATGCGAGCAAATATTGACAGATCTCCAGTTTGAAGTTCTGAAGACAGTTCATCATATCCATCTAGAATGAGCAACACATCCTTCCCCAGAGTACGGGCCATCCACTTGCTAACTGACTGCTGTATGTCTGGATCTGGATGATAGAACAGCTCTGATATGGTGTGTGCCTTCTGCACCCTCTCATCCCTCAAACGCAGCACAATAACCAGCTGGAAGTGTTGAAGGATTTCCTTCTTTCCCCAACGTCGTCCCAGCTGCCAGGCTAAGGTGGACTTGCCAACACCAGGAATCCCTTGCACAATGATGCAGCTAGCCAATGTACCATCCTCAAACCTACCAATCTGGACATTGAATGAGTATGGCATTGTGAAAAAATTAAGAATTACTAACCTTTTCCATTTCAATTGGCTGTTTCATTCTCTTAATGATCTCAAGGTTCCCATTCATCATAGCTTTAGTACACTCATCCTCTTTCATAAAATCTTCTACTTTCACCACTGTAGCCAGTTTGATGTACTTTTTAAAATGGACAGGTGGCCACAGGTCTTTTTTTCCTTGTAAACGTTCATATAAATCTTCCAAATATTTCCTGTATTTCTCCACCTCCTGTGGTACTATATACGGAATGAACAATAATCAATGTCATGATGTGTAGATCACATAGAACAGCAAAACGACAATTAATAGGTCTTAAAAGCAACCAAGATGAATACCTGAAGTACATACATCCATCTTTTCTTGCATTAGAACTCTAATGTCTTTGAACTGACTATTACATCATTAAACATGGACATTCATCATGAAAAGTGAATAGTCTTATCCATGTTTATTGCAACCATTTAATCTTCTTGCACAATGTTTGCCAGCTCTATCAAATCAATATCTACTGTACAAGAATTAATATTTCATAATCAACTCAATATCATGTACTATAGTGTTTTTGAACGTCGTAAGTTTTCCTTTCATAGACAAGGAGCTTTCTATCTCTAAAAATCAATGCATTTTTGACAGACCTATAGAAGAACCAAAAAATAATTTGAACTCTCATTTAGACTGTGATATACAATATCACATGATTTGCGAGGTATTGATTCACTAAACGCAATATATGAAAAGGAGATTCTAAATAGAGGTTTCAATCCACTACACAGCTTGCTGAAGGCAGTAAACTTTTCTATATTGTATGTTTCAATAATATAACGACCCTGGCTGGCCAAACTGTACATGTGTTTCCGTGAAAAAGGAAGGGGAGGGATAATGGACCTAAGATACACTGTATGTATACAAAGTGCATATGGGATTGTTTCCGTGAAGAGGGACCTAACGCATACATCATAACATTTCTAGTACACGCAATAGAGCTCGCACTGAAATGTATGGCTAATTAAAAATTCAGAGCCTTACAACTCTATGACAGATACTCCAATCCTCAGTGCGTAAGTAGCAATGTGTACACGTAGATGACATTTCAGACTTTTAGATATTAAAAAATAAATCAAATCATTCAGTTCCCTTTGTGTGGAAATGATCTCATATAATTCTTAAATCATGCTATATACACAAAAACTGTTATATGTACATGTACATGAAATACACATACAGTGAGATGAATATCGCACCTCTGTGAACATTATATCCTGTCACACATTACCTTTCATTATTCAGTTATTTAGTATGCACAGGCATTTCTTGCACCCTTTCCATGCACTAATGTATGCATGTATATCCCCAGGGGATTACCTTTAGAAGCACTAGATCATTCAAGAAAAAATATATTCTCTTACCATTGATGTTAACCTACCTTTTAACTCTTTGGCTGGTGTTTGCTGCATTGATTGCAGCTTTTCAGCTCTATGCTCTTGTAGTTGACAATCGGGGGAGTTGGCAATGTCCGAGTCCCTATAGAACAAAACACTGACAATAATCACTATCTCTGATTGGCCTGTTGAATCTTACATGTACATGTAAGAGAATGACAGTATTCAAGCACATTTGTGAGATAACCAAAGGATAGAAACAATACGTGAGTGAGGAGAATAAATGAGACACGCTAAAATTAAACATATCGATCGATCGAACGGTGCGTGTGAGCAGGAATTGAGGTATAAAGCGATCAAAAGACGTGAATGGGATGGATCTCAGATTCTTTTCCTCAGTAAACAGATAGCTATAGAGCTAAATAAACTAAAAATACTAATACCATAGTAAAACATGCATGAGTCGTTTACAGACTGACATGTAGCTGGTGCTTGGCCACGTGCACGCTTCGGTCACAAATTCACAAAAGCTTTGCGTCACGAATTTAATTGCTGAGCATACAGCATTGTGAAGAATGAACAGTTTTCTCGTCGCTATCCATGCAGGCTCTAGTAATCCGGATATCGCGTGATGTACATGTATATGTATTGATATCACTGTCAATTTCATGCTAAATAAACGCAAAAGCAAAAAAAGCGTTTTCAGCTATCAGCGATCCCCAAGACCCCTTTGCTGTCACGGGAGGGGGAGTGCCCCCTCCCGTACCCTCCCCCAGTTGTTATTATATTTATTAGACCCCCCCTTTCCCAAATCCTGGATCCGCCCCTGGCAAACCCATGTAGAAGAACTTCGCTATATCGCCTGTATCGCGATTCAGCGAGGGTATTTTTTCAATGATTCTGACATCAGACTCCTCTGAAAGACTGGCTACATATTCAAACGCTCACCTTTTTTCCTTTCCTGACAAGTTCTCACAATGGGTGGTCTGAAACACTCTATTGGGTAGAGGCTCAAGATCACGGAACTGTCACTCCTGTCACTTCCATCAACTTTTGTCACTTCCGTCACTGTCCAGAATGGCGATTGATTTCTAACCGGATATAACTTCCGCAAAATAACGACATTCTTATTGACCGTCATCATCAATGTGCAATTTTATACTATTATAAAATTGTGCACAACAACAAAACTGAATCTGACGATTTGTACCGGTCAAGTCCATGCAGTGTCTGTTTAGCCCTTTGACGTAACCGGATGATGTTACAATAATTATGCCATGGCGAATTTTATTATTCGAGCGTATCGTTTGCGCCTTGGGTCTTTTCTTCAAAAGGGCGCGTACAATCGAGTTAATCTTCCCCATGTGAGTCAGAAAGGGGTTCCATAATCCCGATTGTGGTATTTGAACTCATTCCGCTCGATTTTCGTAATGCTTGGAACGTCGCGTTCATGTCGCTTCAAATGGGCGAGAATTGGCAGTTCTGCTAAGGTAATCCAAACGACTATATAGTCACGCCCGGTCTTGTTTTGTGTTCCTAGACTTTTGCTATTAGCGGTTGAAATGCTCACTAACATACCTGCTGTGCGATAAGATGCGCATCAAATGGAAACGAAGAGAAAGCACATCGCGAAAGGAATAGTAAGTTATACACGGTACAGAATCAAGTGCTACAAATCGTACGGTTGTTATTTTATCTACCATTGTAATCTAAAGGGTAAAAATGATAGTGAAGTAAGGAAGGTACCTGAGTATGGGTGCGGTGTGAGGAGAAAGATGGTTGTGATGCATTGGTTCTGGCACTAGGGGGTGAACATGGTTCTGGTGCAAGAGGGGAACATGGTTGTGATGCAAGGGGGAACATGGTTCTGGTGCAAGGGGTGAACATTGGTGTGATATGAGGGAAACCACTCATGTTTGTTACTTCGACTTCATTCACCCACTTATAAAATCCACACAAAATGCTCCTTATTAATTCTATATGTTGCATAAGCTTTAATTGTAACTTGTTCTGGATTAGACTCTAACATACAAATGTAGTCTACAGGTACACTGTATCTCTGTGGGTTGACCTTGGTATGATACAGTTCGAAACAAGGAACTACACACATCGGCAGGGTGCACTGTTTGCACATGTTATTGTAGGTCGTTGTTTTACTCCCCTTGCCGTTTCGTTCTGAGCATACCACACAGTCCCTTTGTTTTGGCCGTCCATTTGGCTGTTCGATGTTTGTTGTTATGAAATGTCTTTCTGTTAGCCGATTAATTGTTGGTTCCTGGTGGCTCGTTTCTGCAGGAAAGTTGAATTCGTCAGGCTTCAGTCCAGCTTCCACAGCTCCTGGGTAAGCTCAACTCTGAAGTGTTTGTGTGAAAGGATTTTTGACCCTTCCTTTTCCTTTTGTAAGCAGTACAAAATGTATGCGTTGACTAATGCAACATCAATGAGGTGAAGAACGCTTGTTGCCACCACTTCAGGCTGCAGTGGTAAAAACCGTAGTAGCTTGCAAGTTGGTCACCTTTGTCTACTCCCCCCATGTACTGATTGTATTAAACTATTCTAGGCTTTTGTACTTCATTTACGTTCCCTGCACAGCTTGCTTTACGTCTCTTAGCAACAGTGGAGCTATTATCAGTGGTGGTTAGCAAACACACTGCTCGCTTGTCCATCCATTTAATCGCCATAAGCGAGCCAAAGTGAGCTTCAATCATGTCTTTCTTGTTGATAGTGGCCTTCATTGCAGGTGGCATGCCACGCCTGTCTGTTCGAACTGTTCCTGTGGCATCATAGCCTCGGCGATGCAAGTCCTCAAATAAGGTAGGGCTGTTATACCAATTGTCCATGTACACATGGTGCTCTGTGCCTTCTGTCCCTTCCAATAGCTTCAATACCATTGCGTGTGCGAGGCCCTTGCCATCTCTGTCCAAAGCATCATCCTTGCCTGTAAGTTGAAGTGTTATAGTTACATATGCACCATGTATAGTACACTGTACTTACCAGTGTACAACCTCCAGTTGTAAACATAGCCAGTTTGTGAGTCTGCAAGGACAAATGCCTTCATTCCCCACTGTGTAGGCCTGCTTCTTAGGGGCGTACTGCTTAAAAATAAGTCGACCCTTAAAACTAACCATGGATTCATCTATGGACAATTCTTTGCCGAGTTGAAATGAATCCTGGCAATTTTTAACCAAACTGGTTATGAAGGGTCGCAACTCGAATATTGGGTCATGTCCTGGTTGGCCCTTCGGAACGTACAGTTCATTGTTATTTAGGTGCAGGAACTTCATCAGCAATGAAAACCTGTTCCTCGTCATAATGCTGGAAACACATTTGGTTTGAAAGGGCCAAGATGTGCACCCAATAGTCGTCAATGGCATGGTATGGTACAAGGCCCATCACAATGATTGTGGCAACAAACTTTTTCACCTCTGCAGCATCGTGAGGTACCTGCTTCCATGCTGATGCTCGGGACTTTGGCTTCACGGTGTTGCTACAGATGTACTGGTCAGCATAGAGATTTGTTTGGTCTGCAATACTTGACAGTATTTCATCACTTATTAACAGCTTGAAGAAGTCCAGCACAGATTTGCCCATATCCACAGTGCATGCAGGCCCTTGTGGTGTATCATGTGATGTGGTTGTGGTGGTTGTAGTTATAGGTGGGTGTAGCTGTGTGGTGGATGTAGGTGGGTGTAGCTGTGTGGTGGATGTAGGTGGGTGTAGCTGTGTGGTGGATGTAGGTGGGCGTAGCTGTGTGGTGGTTGTGGGCTGGAGTGCGCTAAACTCGTCGCAAATGAAGTCGTCAGTGAAGCCATCGAACTCCTGGTTGGGTATCTCCTCGCGCGGGACTAGGTGTTCACAGGTTTCCATCTCTTCGCATGACCAGAGATAATATGTATTATCTCTGGCATGACAGGTACCCTCCAACTCAACTCATCGTTCATAGGGTCATCGAGCATACTAATTACAGCGTCAACATTGAACAAAGCTCGCTTAGCCATCTGCTCGTTCTGTGGGCCAACGAAATGTAGCAGCTGGCTTTGCGCGCGTGCTGACGCGTGAGGATACTATTATCAACCATTTTCCAACCAAATCATGTACCGCTGTAAGCTAGATACGTTAAGCTAGTGGTCTGGGGACCCTAGCATGATGTAGGCTATTAAACTAGTGCACGAAAACCCGCCATCCGCAAATGTATATAATAGAGTACAATATTCACAAAGTGATAAGAAACAATATATATGCATATGAGAACTCGGACAAAATTTCAGAACAGGACCAAGGAGAAACCAAAGTGGGAAAAAGGGACAATGAAACCAATAATTTTTAAAAGACAAAAAAGAAATACCAAATCATTTTTTTGAGCAATACAAAACACTTCCAGGCTCTCGTCACACTATGCAGAACACTCGAGCCAACAGGCAAAACAACAGAATAATAACACTGCATGCAATATGTGAACAAAACAAATGATGCTGTTTGTATTGTGCAAAGATCTATGGACATCATTGGTTCACTTCCTTCCAATTGTCCACGTGTTTCTCCTTGTTATCATCCAGATCAAGCCTCTTGTATTGTTCTCTGTAGAATGCTAGGAAAAGCCTGCAGAGAGGAAAAGTAAATCAACTTGTCTCTATCACCTTCAGACTGTCATGCACATGTACATGTAAGGACATGATTATTATATACTTTACATTGTCACTACTTTAAATGACCTATTTGGAGCATGAAAAGTACAGTTATTGAAACTTATTATCTGTAATGTACATTATGTATGCGCGCTGGGTCAGTTGAGGCAGTTGAAATAACTGTATACGTAAATAATAACTAGAGCCATTGTATTGATTTCCTTCAGGGAAGCGTAGAGATACCATTTGCTCATGAAACAGACAACTAGGAGCAAATTCCTTGCCTTTAAAAAGTTCTGCCCACCACATCTAGCTTCAAGTCCGCATGGTTAAAGCTGAGAGGCACCATGAACTGGATATATATTTCGAAAAAAACGTGAAGCTAGATTTAGCCATGCCACCACTCTGATCTCTCTCCTGTTGAATTTAGGGATTCACTTTCATTATGTTACCATAGACTTTTTTTAAAAGCAGCTTTTTGTGATGAATTCAGCTTTCGACATTCTCTGGACAGTATAAAAAGGTGGACCTGTTACCCAACGCCATAATGAATTGTGTGATGCTCTAGGTGATTTGGCTACTATTGTGTACAAAGAGGTAGTAAGACAACCCATTGTGCAGGATGCAAATTATGTCAAAGGTAGACCAGCTTTGATTGCTGACCTCAGCATACTAGGAGTGTGGCTACCACAAACTGTGGAGATGCTAGATATCGTGTCATAGACTGTTTTGTTTTCATTCTGAGCATGATTAAAAATATTAATATATCTATTTAAAAACATTAAAGGGTCTTAAATTCAACTTTCATAAACCAACAGAAAATAGATGGCTTCAGTGATGCTTAGATGCACGTATTGTGATTAGGTAATTCATATCTATGATACAAAATGGGATTAACAGATCTGGCAGTAAAAAAACCTATTTGAAACAGTAAAGTACAACATTGCAATGGAAAGAACTCTTAGATTTACAATTATAATTTATACCAAGATGAAGTTGTTGGAATCTATAATACAAAACTATCTAAACCAAGTGTAATTAAGTACTTTAAACAATGAACAGATAGAATGAAAAATAACAAAACGTTTCAAACAATGGTTATAAATTATCAATTGCAATTCAAAGCAAAAAGGTATAATACAACAATGCAAGGAGCTTTAATAGATGGCAGAGAGCATACCTTGTCTTTTATGTTGATATTTGGTCCAAATGACACCCTTGTCACTGGCCCTGTCAAGAGCTGTCTGACCTTTCTGTATGTACGTGTACAAACCTGTGTAAATGTACATGTATGGTAGTGTGAAATAAAGTATGCACTCCACTTCATATTGTGGTACTTCCATGCTATGTGATTTAAGATAGGTACACACGCTTCACCTACATACTAGTATATTATCTCTGGCTGAAATAACGCTGTTACGCTAATTCTCCTGTACTCCAATTCATCGTTACAAGGTTTCAAAGAATCCAATCTTCCCCTGCAGGCCCGATGATATCAGAGATGACTTAATTAAGAGCTTCGTCACCTGACTCAGAGCGATTAGCCTTCTAAGTGATCATTTCCACTCGGGTGATGAGAATTCTGAAATTAAACACTTAAAACACAGCTGATGCATAAAGTACTAGATTTTTGCCGGTAGCCTAAAAGTAAAAATAAATGATGTGATACTTAACCGATTATACGCGGAATTGTTATAGTAACTATGTTTATCATTTTCATGCATGGTATCAGAGTCGGTCCGTACTGTACCGCATGGTGTGGACTGAATATTTGAGAGAGAATTTAGCCTAAGAGACCATGCTCGGTACGAAATGTTATCAGGCATCAGGTATCAGGAATCAGGAAAACGTTATCGCACTTTTTGTAGATGAAGCTCATTGTGTCAAGTCCTGGTGAGTCGTTTTCATAATCACGCAGGCCTATAATTTCATTGTACATTTATAGGGGTCAAAACTTCAGTAAGGAGTTCTGTACTCTAATTTGTGCGAAATACGAAGCATTTTGTCTGATCAGGTACATGTTATGGCACTTACTGCCACAGTGACATCTGCAAGTCTAACAGCTATATGCCGCGATCTTGGTATGTCCTATCCATTTGTACTTTCAAAGTCTACCAACAGACCCAATATATTTTTGGCTGCATCTAAGAAACCAGATAGTATTAAACATCTCAAAACGCTATTGCTATCAAAATAGATAGTACCAGTCAGAGATAGTATTAAAGATGCATTTCAATGCCTACTTGCGGAGCTGAAAAATAAAGAGGGCAACAACAGACAGAACCTTAATTTTTGCAGAAAGTATGATGATGTGACATACATATACTTGTGGTTCATGTCTGCTTTAGGAAAAGAAGCTTTTGAACCTATTGGTGCTGTCGATTCTACAACATCCTGTATGGTGGACATGTTCATGCAGTGCTTGCACTGAACCTAACATAAGAACAACCTTATTGGAAAGATTCAGAGACCCCACCAGCTCTCAATGAATTGTGGTCACAACAATAGCATTAATTTGGGATGGGTCTTGATTGCCCTGTAAAATTTATCATTGGAGTTTACCATTTGATGTTGAGACCTACCTACAGGAAATTGGCAGGGCTGGAAGAGACAGTAGACCTGCTTATGCAAACCTCTACTATGGTGGGCGTAACAGATATGCTGATAACAACATATTGTGCGAATGAAGACATGCATATGTAGAAGGAAATGTATTTTAGCTCACTTAGACAACACTGAGGACAATGATAATGAATGTATGTATACATGCTGTGATATATGTGCTTCAAAACAGCTAGTGGACATTCATACATAATTCCATAAGTAGTGGTAACGATACAAATTCACATGCATAATTGTATATCCCATCTGCATGAATGATGTTTTTCTGATGATGAAATGAGATGTCAACAATTGATTTAATAATGACCATACGTGCGTCTAAAAGGGCATCACGCTGCTGGACTGAAGTCATATCAGACGTTGTTTGAAAAAAAAACCTTGTATCATGTGGTGCATCATTGAGCGTGTCCATTTTTAATATTTCCATAGCTGCAGTCAAAATATGTGCCTTACAACACTGTTTGATTATAATCCTCACTGGGATTCTACATTTTTTGAAGGAGTGCTAGTTATGTTTCAGTGGCATCCATAAATATGTTTAAAAATAATAATGTGCAGAAAACTAAAACACAACTTACCACTTCTGATAGCTAGGAAAGTTCTGTGGTGCCTTAGATGTTTTTCCAAACCACATCCAAATTTAGCGAAAAAAGGCATGTAAGATTTCAGAATACGGGCTACCAAATGGCACATGTTTGTGTACAAAGATTTACAATCTTCTTCAGGTGGTAATATACGATCCAGCAATATCTCATTCTTATTCGGTAACACTGGAAAATCTTCCAACCCACTAACATCAATACGATCTTTGACCGCGTATGCATGAAAATAATGTAATGACCTTGTCTGATGGTCTACTCTTACATCTTGTGAAGAGATGTTTGTATCAATGTTGTCACCCACCAGTTTAAATGTTGCCATCTTGTATGGATTTAGCAACAACAGTATCATTTACCTCAGAACTATTCGATGATGTGTCTAGGCAGAGAGAGGTGTCTGGGGAACATAACGTGGCAGAACTATCTTCAGTGATCACTGAAATGGCGGGTGAACTTATGCGTTTGTCACTCTCTATTGTACTCCCACTACCAGCTGAATAAGAATGAAACTCATATGAAGAAATGAGCGGTCGACGGAAGTCAAGAAATAATTCCCGGTTTGCGTAATCACGACATTCATGTACTTCGGTAAATCGTTCCATACACAGTATGGGACAAGCGTACTAGATGTTTTCCCCAGCTTAGCTCCCATAAGATTGTTAGTGACGCACATTTGACTAGATTTTTAAGTATGTCACCAGACATTTCTCGACGAAGGTCTCGGTTCCATTGAATTTGCTGGGCCTTATTTTCTAATGTAGGCGAAGTCAATAAGTTGAGATTCTCATCATAATATTCCACAGTCTATAATTTGTAGTCCTGTTGTCTATTCCCTTATGAAACATATAGCAGATTAATATTCATAAAGCAACTATTATTTTAAACATAAGTTCAAAATTCGGTTCCATATCCTCCACTAAAGTATTCCATATTAGATTTCATATACTCGTCTCGTGCCCACAAAAATCGAAATACGGACGAAGTGTGCCGCGCGCTCTTTTCTGCTATTGCTGCTAACGTTACTAATGGCAAGGTTTGTTCCTCAATATTGAGCGCAAGCTCATTTATATACGCATAGACTACTGCATGGCGAAGTGGTCACTAAGTTATTAGTAGCTTGTTCAGCCAACAGCGTGCGTATCCATGACACTTATTCACGGTTGCTTGCTGTTGGTTATATAGTGTCGAAGCACTACGCCTCGGTATCCTACAGTGGCATGCGCTATAATCTTGAGCACTAGCAGTGTATATATATAGCCGTGCGTGTTGTTCTACACGGGGAGGGGGGGGGGGGAGGGTGTTAATTGTTCTGTTGCGTTTTGCTGTGCACGAGTTGACCCATTTTGGTTACCAACCTTTCTCTATAAGTTAGATACTTATACGTATGATCAATGGATGGAATATTTTTGCTCCCACAGCATTATAGGCACACTTGACGCCACAATCGTCTGCAATGAATTGCTACCCTCTATCGACGCGCACAGGTAATATTATTAGATGCGAGGGTCATAAATGTATTGCTCATGCAATTGATAACCACTACTTCAGGCTCTGGCTGTCAGTCCCTACTATAATAGCTTGAATTAAGGGAGGGTGTAAGACGTAATATGGAAGTGATATGCTCTCAGTCTGCCCCAAAATTAAAGTATTGAAATAAATTAGTAATACATTATAAACTTGCGGCTGAGCCATTTTGGAATACTCCCAAACCAGCTCCCTGTGGGTTCACATGAAATAGTTCACATGATTATCGCATATTGGTCCATTAGGATTGCTCCCACATAGCCACACTACCCTGTACTCAACTGTAAGGGTGTGCACAGGTACACGAACAAAGCTGCAATCAGAAAATGTGTGAGCTAGTTTCCAATTGAAAGTGTGCAATGGAGCCATTGTGGCATGCACGTGTGCAGCATTGGTGCAATGCTGGAAGCAGAGGATGGTTATTATGGACAGTGGGCAAGTCCTAGTTAGCTAAGGGATAGTGATTTGTGCAAAACATGTAACTAAACCATGAACCTCTAACCCAAATCCTGACATTACCATAAAAAGAGTTTGGAGCCTTTGATCATATGTGCTATACTTGATAAGGGTGCGCCCCCCTCCCTAAATCATGCGGTGTCAAGTTGATGTTATCTTATTTATAAACAGTTTGGACACACCTGAAGAATCAAAACCCTCCCTGCCTGGCTTATAGGGCCAAGGGTTGTGTAGAAAATACATCTAGGTTTACCACTGTTAATATTTGATAGGAACAAATAAATACACTGGCCACTAAAATATAGCTGTGCTTCACATCTCAAAATGAACTTGAATTTGTAGGGGTTGGATTTATAAGGCATGGCTGTATGGTGTGTGTATGTGTTTGTGAATTGTGTTCATGTGAGGTATGTGTGTGGCTATATGTGAATCTCCATTATAAGTATATGGGACGTTTTATGACAAAACCAGGTTTGTGGTATATAAAATAAAACGACTATGAACTAGCATCAATTTCAAACCCACGTATCTTCCAAGCTAAACAACCCACGTCCTTCCTAGACTTATTGCCACATTAGTTCTGTATTTTATTCTATTTTTACACACTATTAACCCTTTACACTTGTCCATACTAACATTCGGTAACCTTCAGGGTTAGGAACGTGTAAAACTTAACAAATGAGTCCTGTTGCTAGCAGATCGTTGAATTTTACGTGATCAATAATCAAGATATTGATGATCAATGTGAGAGCAATTTTCATGGTCATTTCGCGCCTGCATTCTTTATTTTAAAAGAGATTCCATTTACCTGTGAATATTAATAAGCATCAAAAGACCTACTGTATGCTCCCTAATGCAAATCTTTCTTGTAAAAAACTTGATTCTTTGAGTACTGAACTTCATGCCCTATACTATCTGAAAGACGAGTACCCCTGTTCTATGTGGTGGGTGTTTTGGAGTAGAAGAGATAAACCCGTGCTCTACTAAAGTTACCGCACTTATAAGGTCCACAGAAATTTTATAATGGGACTATGGTATAGGGCTTTTCAGTTGGTTTTATTTATTTTTTAGAGCTCGTGGTGCTATGAAATACAAGAGCTGAACGGAGGACTGTAGGAAACCTACCGTTGCAGATCAGCCATGACAGTCCTCTGCCTTTTCCAGAAAGCAAGGGTCTGCAGCGATTACATGTTGGAACTGCAGGGAGCAAGGTCATATTCGGCGCAACTGCCCTCACAAACGGAATGAGCGTAAGAAGGATCCCTGGCAGATATCAGCCGTAAGTTCCACGTTAATGGTTGAAGGTAGTATAGAGGGTCGCGTCACTAGAATGCTGGCAGACACGGGTTCTGCCGTGACCTTAGTGAGAGAGAATGTTTTAAGGAATGTTAAATTAGGAAACTCGCGTAAATTGGAGGTGCTTCCCAATTCAGTGGTGGCAGCAAATGGGGAGAAATTGGACATTAGTGGGCAGTGTACAATGAGCATAAAAGTCACAGGAGCATCTAGTTCTGGTAGCAAGGAATTTAAACCAGGAATGCCTTCTTGGGGCGAATTTTTGATAAAGCGGGTTCACCTTCAACAGCACGTTTTGCTGACACAGGAAGGCCCAGTGCAATATGTGTCAGCCCTGAACGCAGTACACAATGCTCCCCAGTTTGTTTTGTGACTTCATCTGAAACCCTAAATGTCCCTCCATATTGTCAAATGTGCCTTCCTGCAGGTCGCTGCACGAGCAACTCCAGTGCTCTCTTTGTGGAACCAGTGTGGCGTTTTACAGACCAGCATGGTCTCATGGTGGCTCACTCTATCATTGATGTCGCTGCTACACACACAACGGTCCAGGTTCTTAACTCTGGCTTTGCACGCATTACAGTGTACAAAGAGGGTATGTTAAAACCTATTCAGGATTCTGCTGACTACAATACCCTGTCTGTAAGCAATCCACTTGGTCTGTGCAGCACTCCATACAGCAGATGACAGACGGTCTGGCTCCTGATTTTTGAGAGAAAGTGGCTGCCTTGCTCAGGCAGTTCGAAGATGTAATTGCTTTGGATGACAGTGACCTGGGTCGTACCCGATCGACATCTCATCAAATCAACACGGGGAATACACAACCAGTCCGCCAGCAGGCGAGGAGGCTACCCTTTCATCAGCAACAGGAAGTACGTGGGTTACTTGATGACATGCTTTCCCAAGGTATCATTGAGCCTAGTTGTGGGCCATGGGCGTCGCCCATTGTCTTAGCAAAGAAAAAAGATGGCACGACTAGATTTTGCGTTGATTTTCGTAATCTAAATGACTGTACATATAAGGATGCCCAGCCACTTCCCAGGATAGATGAGACGCTTTAGGGGGTGCCCAATACTTTTCAACACTAGATTTAGCTAGCGGCTACTGGTAAGTAGAAGTTGATAGTAGGGATAGCGACAAGACAGCATTTGTAACTCCATTTGGACTATTTCAGTTTTGTGTCATGCCTTTCGGTTTGTGTGTGATTTCAGTTTACCATTGTGCTAGATACGGATGCCAGCGGAGATGGTTGGGTGCAGTACTCGCCCAAAACGTGGATGGGGTTGAAAGAGTGGTGGCATACGCTAGCAGGGCTCTGAGCCGAACTGAAAAGAAGTATTGTGCTACGAGGCGGGAAATGTTGGCTCTGGTGTGGATGAGGTGGGAAATGTTGGCTCTGGTGTGGATGAGGTGGGAAATGTTGGCTCTGGTGTGGGCTGCTCGTCATTTCCGGCCACACCTCTACGGAAGAAAGTTTACTTTACACACAGATCATCACTGTTTACAATGGTTACATAATTTTAAGCAGCCAGAGGGTCAAGTGGCTTGTTGGTTGGATTGTTATTGGAATATGATTACACTGTTATACACTGCGAAGGTTAGCGGCACACTAATGCTGATGCATTGTCCCGTGGCAGGTGCATGCAGTGTGGATTGGAGGAAAAGGAAGAGGGGACGGAAGAAGCTAACAGTTGTGATGCAGTGTCACACCTGATGCTGCCAACGTGGACGGAAGAGGAGATCAAGTGTTTTCAGAGTGCTGATCCCAACATACACCAGATGGTCTACTGGCTGGAATCTGACGCCACTCCTCTAGGATGTGCTTCATGGAGGCTTGTATCCCAGTGGGTGCAAAGGTGATATCTGACCTGGCGGCATGGGGGTATTGTATCATTGTTGGGAGGACATACCAGGGAGTGGTCACACTGGTCTTGCCTGCAAATTTGGTGAATGGGGTATTGGAAGGCCTTCACTCCTCCATCCTCCATCACTCCATCACTCCAGGGGGCTTATGGGGGAGAGGAAAACCTTAGGAAAAAATTCGTGCCCGTTTTTATTTGGCCGTGTCAGAGAAAAGAGGTGGAACAATGGTGCAGGAGTTGTGATGTTTGTCTCTCCAGGAAATCTCCATCTCACAAGGCCAGAGCTCCATGCAATGGAAATCAGTCAAACACTAGCTGCGACCCATGCCGAGGGTCGCAATGGACATCGATGGCCCGCTCCCAGAAACCCCCAGAGGTAACAAGTATATCTTGGCCTCCTCCTCCCTACCTTGTTGTTCGCATATCGCACCAGTCGCCATGTTACAGCTGGGGTCACACCCTTTGAACTAATGTATGGTCGTGATGCCCACTCGCTTACCTGAAGATGTATTGTTCTCTATTCCAGCCACTGCTGATGACCACCCCACCCCATTCAGTACGCTGATGTGCTTAAGAATCGATTGCAGTTGGCTTATAAACAAGTCAATCAGCATATGGCGGTGCAGCAAGGACATCAGGAGTCGTACGATGCTGATGTCCAGGGGGAACCATACTGTATTAATAATCTTGTTTTTCTACACTATCCAGCTGGTTTTTCTGCACAGACCTTGGCAGGGGCCTTTCAAAGTGGTCAAGGTCCTCGGACCTTCCATCTACAGGATTGTGGACTGTGCTAATGCCTGCAGGCGTAAGGTAGTACACTTCAACCAGATGAAGCCTGCACCTTCGCACAGCACTGCAGAGGAAGATGATGAGTACTATGATGTAATTGTTCACAGTGTGCCGCCTGTTGGTATAGATCGTCAAGCCACCATATTGGAGGTACCGAGGCAGCACCAATTGGAACATCCAGTACCCGAGATTGAGCAACCAGCAGTTGTACGCAGAGTTCCTCCACCAGCAGTGGAAGGTGCCCCAGCACTGAGGCGCTCTACCAGGATCAGCAGACCTCCTGTACGTTATGGAGACCCCGTGGTACTTTGGATACTCCTGAAATCTTTGAATGAGAATTGGAGTGGAGGACCACTCTTGGAAGAGAGGGAGCAGTGTAGTGGCATAACCTGTATCAAATGATTGACTATAGTTAATTGAACAATTAGGTGCATATAAATTTGGTGTATGCGCATGATCGGTCGAGTTGGTGCAGTGAAGTTCTGATAATCACTTTACGCTGTGGGTTCTACATGTGTATCACTGAAACTGGTCCATATATCATCCAGCATTGTATGCAATTATTATTATTGTTTATAAATTATTACATATACAGGTATATACAAAGGAATACACAAGGTACACGAAATGTTAACTATTATTATTTACCCTCAGACGACTAGCCTCTTGCCTGAATGGCCCTAGAGTTCAACTGAACCAAGGACAACTTCAACTTTCCATAAATTTCAAAACATGCTTCTCCCATAGAGTATGAACCCAAATCTCATGCACTAATGGAGTATAATGGTGGTCTTGAAAAAGCTATTCTTAGGGATATTGAGTGAAGTAAATGATGCCTTTTGTAAGTCTCCATTGCTAGCTCAAAAGGTTGTTAAAAGATCTGCCCGTGCAGCAGTAAGTAAGATTGGTGCAGATGCATTGGTTTCTAAAGCACTGAGTGTACGAAGAGCAAAAGCAGGGTCATTGCTAAAAACTATCCGGGAAGTTAATGCATTGAAATTAGATATTTTAGTTGGGCATGGGTATCATACTGCTGGCTCTGAACCTTACTTTTTTATTAATTTGTACACTTACACAATATGACTTGGGGCCATTCCAGGAGACCTCAATGGTAGGTATATGGACAGAGATAAGGATACCATGCAACCCGTGAAATAGAAATGTACAAATGAGTGTCGCAAGCTCACTAGTGAAGTAGCATTAGTGTTGAGGACAAAGTCACTGTTCCAAAATGTCCATTCATTATTGTCTTTCCCATGTAAACATTGTTAACTTTGGAGCATGAACGAACTTTCAGCACAATGGCACCTTTGGGGAGTCATGAGTTATGCAGACCAATCCGGTGAATAGATAAAATTGGACCAATAGAATTTTAGCACAGCTGGCAACACACACACACACACACACACACACACACACACACACACACACACACACACACACACACAACCACTTCCCTTATCTGTGAGGTCATGAATATGTAGACCAATTGGTGATGTACATGTGTATGGATGAAATTGGACCAATAGAATTGTAGCACAGCCGGCACACATGTTAAGAAGCGACTCACCCGCCAAATAGTGCACTTTGCTTGCTGAGATAGAAAAGGTAAAAACGAAATCCTTGCACTTTGTTTCTATACTCTCTGTCAGGTGCAGTGCTGCCCCCCTACCGTCCGCCGCCAGCAGTAGCAGCGCTGCCCCCACCGCCAGCAGCAGCAGCAGAGCTGCCCCCACCGCCAGCAGCAGCAGCAGAGCTGCCCCCACCGCCAGCAGCAGCAGCAGAGCTGCCCCCACCGCCAGCAGCAGCAGTAGTTGTTGGTTTATAGGATTGACCAATGGTGGTGTAAAAAGCACGAAAACAAGAGTGACATAAATTTGACTGGAAAAATTGAAATAGGCCTATATTGGCACACTAACGTTATAACAGTACATGCCTGAATAATGGGCTAAATATAGGCCTATTTCAATTTATCCAGTCAAATTTCTGTCACTCTTATTTCCATGCTTTTTACACCACCATTGGTCAATCCTATATACCAACAACTTTCTCATTAGAGAATGTGTAATTAATATTACATCCAACATAACGCATATGGATGCTATCACGTACAGAACTGAATACATGACTATAATTTCATGCAGGGTGCAGCATTTCTCAAGGCACAGCAACAGTAATTAAATTTTAATTCAAACAAATATGCCTTCACTTTGGCTCATTGGACGTGGTTTTATAATTCCACAGGCCAAATCCAAAAAGATGTTACAACCATTTGCACCTGATGTCTCAACAGCAATGGGGTAGAAAAAGTGTGATTTTGTCGACATCTTTGTACTTGGCCTACTGCTAAAAGCTACAACAGCCCCTGCTTCAGATGTTGCCTGTACAACACTTCAGATTACAAATGTGCCAGAGCAGGTGACACACTTTAGGCTCTAAATTGGTGTGAAGGACACATTTCAATAAGACTATATTTACATCACATGATATCAAAGTAGTCTCCCTCCTCCCCAACCTCCATCCGCACCACCACACATGCACATATGTCCCAAGTCAGACACAATCATTCATGGAAGACATTGATGTGTCAACAACAGTGATGTCCTTGAGTATGTGCACTTGGTTGCCATAGAGATCTGGTGCTACTTGCTAGTAGCTCCACCCCTCTCATCTGTGCCCCTCCCCATTTGCTTCTCTCACATGTAATCAATAGATGACATCATTCTATGCATTGTACATACAAACTACTTACTACAGTACACTAAATTCAATTCTACCCACTAGCTCCTTTGGTACTGTAAGTCCATTATACTTGCTAGACAGTCCCAGCATTTTCACTCTTGTATTAGACATCATAGCATCCATCAGATGCTGCACACCATCATCTGACATCTCTTCACATCCCCACATCCACAGCGCCTCCAATGTTGGGTGGTCTTTGAGAACATTCGCTAGACCTTTGGCTCCTTGGTCTCCAAACAGATTGTCAAAAAGGTCCAGTATCTTCAGTCTGCACCACTTTAGTCCACCACAGAGCTCACTTATGGCTTCATCCCTTAGACCACACTCATCCAGCCACAGATGAGACAGTGTTGTGTTGTGCTTGAGTACATGTGCTGCACAGATAAGTATTACCAATAAAACTAACATTGCATACATACACAATGTGCACAACAAAACAGGATGAGAAAAAAAGTCACACATCGGTGTTAATGGATGGTGTGGATGCTTCATATGTATATGCGATTTATGTTTTTTACCTCACAGGGAAGGGAGGTGTGAGCTTCAGACAACATTTGTTCTTTCTATTTATTGAAAACTCCCACTTTTGTATACATGCATGCGAGTATGTACATCGAGAAGTCGGGTAAGCTTGGTCCAAATGTTTAGGACCCAACTCTGTCCATGAGTGCAATGACCATCCATCCTGTTGTGTTTTTAGGGAAACAGGATCTCAAACGAATAGAATGGATGGCAACTATAACACTGAACCAAATAAACTCGCAAGACAAAAACTACCAGAAAAGCTGAACACGAGGCTAATTCTAATTAACACACTCCCTGTGTATGCGTGTTTGCCTAATGTGGTGCTGTTCACCACAACACGTCCCTGTCAGCCTTGATGTTCCTCTTCAGGCGCAAACCTCCAGCTTCCTAGAAATGGGTCACCTGGATGACCTCCGAGGATTGTGGGTGCTGTACTCATTCCCTGTGGGTAGACGTGGGTTTTGAGCCTTCTTAACAGGTGGTGGTACCAGAACTGGCATTTGAGCCACTGCTGGAATAGGTGCACCATCTGCCAACAGGGTTGACTCCTGCAAAGACACCACTGGCTCCATTGTTTGAATTTGGACAGGACCTGGGTCTGTATCCTCCTGGTCCACATAGCGAGGACACAGCTGCTCAACATGGCGACGCCAAGTGCCTCCTCGGGGAACAACCCGTACGTTGACACTGCAGGTGCCAAACCTTTTCGTGACTACAGCCGGCACCCATCTGGGATCCTTCTCTCGCCTGGGGCCATAATAAAGGGCATAACATGGTGAGTCTACATTGTAGGTGACTACCACTTTATTGGGAAGCTCACATTCCTGAGATTTAGTAGCTGCTTGGGCCTGCTTTCCCGTGCAATATGCACAGGGGAAGGGAGTACAACATCAATCTTGGTCCTGATCTGCTGACCAGTGGTGTTCGGCGGTATTGCATCAGGAACTCTTGAAGGGCTGCTCGTGGAGGTAGTGAGGACTTCAAAAGAGCATGTTTGAAGGTCTGCAGCAGACATTCGGCTGCCCCATTGGTGGCAGGATGATATGATTGGTGCACCAGTGAGGTAGGTGATTCCCCTCTCTTGAAACCATGACTGAAACTCCTCTGAACAGAATGTGGTGGCATTATCAGATACAATAGTGTGTGGGTAACCAAATGAGCAAATCTTGTTCTAGCAGCTCTGTTGTGGATTTGGTGGAGGTTGAAGTAGTCGGATGGATGCTGGGATACTTGGAGTATGCATCAATGAGGACCAGCCAGTTACACCCCAGGAAGATGATTGCATGGTTCACATGCACTCCGCTCCATGGCTTCTCTGGTAGCATCCAAGGATGGTTGGCCAGCTTGGGTGGTTTGTTCTGATGTTCTGCACTGGCAGTGCATCAATGGCAGAGGTCCATGATGTCAGCATCTATTCTTGGCAGGTACACTGCCGTGCGTGCCAGCTGCTTCATCCGCTGAATCCCAAAATGCCCCAAATGAAGGAGCTGCAGAATCTGAGGCCTCAGGATGGAGGGAATGATGACTCTGGACCCCTACAGAAGACACCTGTGGGCTATGGAGAGCGATCTTACCACCTTACTAAAATCCTCTATTGAACTGTCCTTAGGTGGCTAGCCTTCTCGTGTGAAACGCATTACATTGGCAATAACTGGATCCTTGGCCGACTCCTTAGCCATAGTTCCAGGGTCTGTGGGGTCTTGCTGAAGACTGACCGTCTTGATTGTGCAGACTGTATCCACATCTGCAACGTCTTCGTCCTCATCATAGCTGATGTCTGGTCCCACTGGAAGGCGGCTAAGAACATCTGCTTTACCATGGTCGCCTGTTCTCCTATACTCAATGGTATATTGCTACTGGTACCATGGAGCTCACATGTAGATAGGTTGATTCGTAAAACTGTGCTGGCTCCTAGCTCTAAAGTGAACATGATTAAGTGCAGGACTACTTCTAGCCAGAGCACCATCTTCGAGGTACCATGCGTTGAACAAAAGCAACGATCGATCTAAAATCCACAAGCATTTCATTAATTATGCAGTCAATTATTATTTTCTCAACTATAAATAGCTAGCTAGTCTTTTCAATAGAGTGACCTAATGGTATCTCAATACAGTGACATACACTGCAAAAAACAGATTGATGCAGGTCACAACAAATCAATAATAGGGCACTAGTATTTTGAAAAATGAGTGCCCTATTATCGATTTCGAGTGACATGCATCAATTTTTGCTATGTAGAAGTGCAGCCAACATTCAGTGTGGTATGCAACCTGCACAGATATGTTTGCTCCATCATACTCTGCAATTGAGGCACAGCACGCTGGTGCAGTTGCTGAACAGGCAGAAGTCAATAAGCAGAGAAAGTACATGTAAACCTCATGAAACAGAATGCCAGAGCATTTTGGCCAGAAGTGTCTCACCAATCGGCACTTATGACATAGTGGGAGTTCATGTACAAGTATGTAGTTACCTTCATCAATCATCCTTATGATAACAATTTTGATGTAAAGAATAAAAGGTACAGTAGAGACAGTAGCTAGAGCACAACTTTGGTGCAAATGTATGTGTCTGTGCATGTGTGTATTAATCTGTGTGTGATAATAATCCACTCTACAATCCAAAGGTCTGGACCATTCCTCTATACAATTCCTTGGTTTGTGGACAGGTGTTGGGAAACACATCATCTCCAGTGATAGCATTAAGTTAAGACATGCAACAAAACATATACCCTAACTTTAAAAGCCTGTTAAGTAATGGTTCTGTATACTGGGTTCATACACAGACAGAAACACACGGACGGACGCACATAGACACCACACGGACAAGCACACACACACACTGACACGGACACACACAGAAAGAAACATGTGGACACTCGTCTATCAATCAAGCGTGCATGACAATCGATGGGTAGAGTGGGGTCAAAGTGGGGAATTGCATACACACATACACATACTAACACACACACATACATGTATGCACACACACACACACACACAAATACACATAACAACACAAATAGAGACTCATTACACCAAGATGAAAGCCACCATATCATGCATTATGGGACATACATGGAATAGGACATCTTTTGCTATTAAACCTCCAATCAACCAACTGACATACCGGCTCAAAAAGGGTCTTCAGTAGCTACATGTACTGTACTTAATCAAGCTCTTAACATAGATATCTCACAAATAGCTGATATTTTATACACATGTCCATATAACAGTTTAGGGTGCAGTTGGGTACCATTCTCGCATGGCATCAGCATCTGTTGTAATTTAGCAAAACCATCCAATTCCATGCCCATGTTTCAGACTTCTTCATTGACATGGTGTCAGCCTATTTTAACATTTGCATGGATTATAAAATATTTACCACAATGGAGTGATTCATAAGTGTCCATGTGTTTGTGTGAGTGTGTGTGGGGTGTGGGTATGGGTATGTAGGGTGTGTGTGCAAGGGCGTGAATGAGGTGTGTGTATGAGATGTGTGTGTATGGAGTGTGTTTATGTGTGTGAGTGTGTGTGTGAGTACTTGGGGTGTGTATGGTGTGTGTATGGTGTGTGTATGTTGTGTATATGAGGTGTGTGTATGGGGTGGGCGTGTGTGTGTGTGAGTGTGTGTGTTGGTGTGTGTGTATGGTGTGTGTGTATGGGTGTGTGTGTGTACATGTATATGAGGTGTGTGTATGGGGTGGGTGTGCGTTTGTGCATGGTGTGTGTGTGTGTGTGGTGTGTGTGTGTGTGTGTGCATGTGTGTGTGTGTGTGGTTTGTGCTTGGGTGTATGACCATTTAGGGTATGTTAAGCCCACCCTCCCTCAGATGAATTGTGTTAACTACTCTTTGTAGGTAATTGAAATTCATTGTGTGGTGATCCTTTATCTGCTTACAGGTTTCAGTGTACAGAATCATTACTCTACAGGCCTTTAAAGTTTGCTATGTTTTGTTAACTTAATGCTATTACTGGAGATGGTGTATTTCTCATACACCTGTTCACAAACCAAGGAATTGCATAGAGGAATGTCGAGACCTTTGGATTGTGGAGTGAATTATTATCACACACAGATTAATACACACATGCACAGGGTAACACACACATACAGAAAGCATACAAATGCACGCACACAGACACACAGACACATATACAAACACACACATGCACACTCACATAGATACACACACAAGACAAAACACTCATCTAGTGTGCATGGCAATAGATGAGTAGAGTGGGGTGAAACTAGGGAATTGTATCTATAGAGCAATAGACGTGACCTTTGGAAGGTAGGGTCAATTTTTATCACACACATGTACTGGGTAACACAGGGTAACACGATACAGAAAGCATGCAAATGCACACACACAGAGACACACAAAGACACACATACAGATGCACATACAGACCCACACAGAAAGAAACACAGAAAGAAACACGGGACACTCATCTAGTGTGTATGGCAATGGATGGGTAGACTAGGGTATTGCATAGAGGAATGGTCCAGACCTTTGGATTGTAGAGTGGATTACTATCACACACAGATTAATACACACACGCACAGGGTAACACACATACAGAAAGCATGCAATTGCACACACAGATACACACACAAATACACACACAAACACATACACAAAGACAACACACAGACACACACTGACATGCACACAAACTCACACACACAGACATTCACAGGCACACACACAAACTCACACACAGACATGCACACACACAAACTGACCCACAGACAAAAAGTGACACACAAACACAGACACACAGCAGACACATCGATTTTTACCACACACAAGTTAATGCACACATGCACAGGGTACCATAGGGTAACACACATTACACACAAATGCACTCACACAGACACACATCACAGCCAGACACAGAAACACACGCGCACACATATGGATTTTTACCACACACAACACACAAACGCACTCACAGACATACTGACACAGTAGTACATGTACACACCGACACACAAAGAGACACTCACATAGACACACACATGCACACTCACATAGATACACACAGGACACAACACTCATCTAGTGCATGGCAATGGATGGGTAAAACTAGGGAAGAATGGTCAAGACCTTTGAATAGCAGAGTGGATTTTAACCACACGCAGTTTAATACACACACACACACACATACTGTACATTCACACAGTAATACACATAACCACACAGAGACTCATTTATCCCCACTGTACAAATGGCCACAGAGCTACACCAAGATGGAAACCACCATATGAGACACGCATGAATAGGATATCTTTTGCTAACCTCTGATTAACCAATTCATCGTCGTACTACTGGCTCAAAAAAGGTCTTTAGCAGCTACATGTACTTAATCAAGCTCTTAAAACACAGATATCTCACAAATAGCTGATATTTTCGATACTCAGAATCGATACAACAGTATAAGGCCCAGTTGGGTCTTGATCGACATCGCAGCATGTAACTTTCGATCGCTAATGCGATCGAACTGGCCAGTTTGTTAGCTCCGACAGATCAAAACTACAAGTGACAAAATTTAGAATGTCATACTTGTAATGCTATAACCTAGTGCGGGCCATCTAGACGCGCGATTGATATGTATGACCCATGCATCGTTATTTTGTTGGTGTTTAATCGGTCGTATTGCATGCTACGGCTAGTACGCAAAGTGAGATGTCGTGAGATGTAAGTGTGCAGGGTTACGTTCTCTGCGATCAAAATCAAAGTGCCACACACACTGCCAGCGAAAGCTCGATCTAGACACCCAGGCCGACGAAAATTAATGAAACGTGTGACAGCAAGGACCGGAGGTTGGACTCGGCACCACGTGATCACGTCTTAGCTCATGGGGGTGGGGCTCCAAAGGCATGGATGGGCTTGGGAATGAGAGGTATCTACCACGACTCAATTTGCGCACGAGCATTCACTGCACATGCAAAGTAATTTTACTTGATTTTCAGTTTTTCGTGGTTTAAAAATTACTAAAAATTCGTTTTGGATTTTCAAAATACATGAGTAAATTGATTCAACTTGAAAAGTGGTTGATTTTTTAATTACATTTCATTAGCTTGATTATTTACATGATGTAAACAAATTTGACCGAACCCAGAATCTTAGTTTCAATATAGCAGAGTTTGATCTACATCCTATCAAAAGTTATTTCTGGTACAATTCTCCAATCAGAAAGTGGAGCAAATGTCAACACACTAACGCTAACACTTGCATTCACTGCACATACAGCTATACAGTACATACATTAGTTTACATGCACATACATGTACATGTACATGTACATACATACAATCAAACCTTTTTAATGCAAGTGTGCAAAATGAAGTTGATCATTTTTGAACAAAGCAGATGTGTGCATGTGCACCCCATGCCTCTGTTCAAGAAACATACAGTACATGTGGATGTGATTGTTTTCTACTCAACTCTTCAAGAAAACTCATTCCCTTATTCGTAGATGATACAAAGTACATACTATACATACATGCGTCATACATATACACAGACATCGTTCAGTAACAATAGCAAACTCTATGTTGGATACTGAAGTTTGTCGTGGGGACGAACAGGGCAGGGGGAGGGGTCCAGATGAATTGCCCTTTGTCATATACATGTACATAACTTTGCTCTGTCATTTTGTGACTGAATACTATATCTAAAGTTGGGCAATGAATCACAAGTAGTGATGTCTGCAGAGATTTACAGTTAGGGGGAATGAGAGGTTAAAAGTCAATGATTAATATTGGCACAACCAATTGCAGTTGTCTAATTTCTTGCCATGAAACATTTTATGCATCCTTGCGGGGAGGGTTTAAACACCTCCCAGTAAGATTAGTCATGCTAACATTTTCTGGATGAAAAAGATTAGATCGATGTCCCTGCCAAATTGTTAAGCATATGTTAAACCTTCCCAACAACTGACATAAATGCGTGAACATTGAGTATGCTTCATACAGTAGATAAAATGGGTTGATGATATGTAGACTGGATGGATGTTGGTAGAAAATAATAGCAAGGTTTAGCAAGAGTACTGCACAAGACATTTGATCAACAAAATTAAATCTTTTTCACACTTGTGTTTGGAACTTTTACAAGTTTTAAAAATAATTTTTAGCAACCCCTTTGGTCATACACTTAGAAGTACATGTATTTAGAATGACCTGATAGGGCAATAAAGTCATGCATGTGCACCCCATGTCTCTGTTCAATAATCATACATGTACATGTGATTGTATTCCACTCAACTCTTCAAGAATACATATTTTTGTATTCGTGGATTATACAAAGCACGTACATGTACCATACATACATGCATCATATATACACAAACACTGTTCAGTGTCTAATAATAAGCAAACTCAATACCTTTTGGGAAATTTTAAAATTCTATATTTGAGATTTAAAATTGCAAAGTAATTGCATATTTCCCCGGGCGTTACGCGCCATTAACGTATTAGGACTGGCTTCAAGAATCCTCGTAATACGTTAATGGCGCGTAACGCAATGGAAATATGTAATTACTTTGCACACTTGTATCTGTATAATGGATAAAGCAAAAATTACAAATCAATAGCGGTAGGACCCTTCTACATACATGTAGGTACCTATTTTGAACCGATTTGGACACTCCTACCTGAAGATGTGGCCGTTATGAACTGTACTGGGTATCGGACCTTGTAACGTCGGTATCCCGCGCATGTGTAAGACACCAAAATGGATTTCCACATACATGTATAGTACTGGTGTGGTATGTTGCGTTAAAAATAGGAACCCGATAGTGTTAATATTTCGGAAGATATATCGATTTAAATTTTATGTTATAAAATAAAATCCACAAGACCCATTTTCATATAGAACATTCCATATATATACATATCAACTGATCAGCTACATGTATATAGGTGCAATAATTTGGGCTACATGTACATATACATGTAACATGTACAGTGTATTAAAGGTCATTTTAGATGTATCACCACCCTTTTAGAATCACCCCATGGTAATGCTTTGCTTGAGGAACTGCTTACTTCCAGTAAAGTGATGGCTGGTGATACACCACCACCAGAGACACTGAGAGTGATGACCCACCCAACATCAGAAATGATGCTAGTGACAGCTTACCCACACCCAGTAATGTGGAGCCAGATGACCAAACCATTAAGAGTGATGTTGGACCTTATAGTGAGAGCTATCCGGAGGTTGTGTGAGAAAGGTGATGATGTCCAATGTGGTGACACTTAGTGAACAGCATTTTCCTAACACCTGCTCCGTTTATGGTGCATTGGTGTCTACAATCTGTATTATGAAGCTACGGAAGAGATTGAAGAGTTTGATGGAAATGATCAACTTAAAGGAATCTTCTTGCCTTGTGCACAGGAAAATTGCAAAAGCAGACTCCAAGTAATCGTTTCTCTAACCAGGCAGCTGAACTGGTTAGGCAATGGTGCAAATCTAGTAGCATTTCAATCAAGCCACTGCGAGTACTAGAAAGACATACTTTCTCATATTGCTTGCATAAGATCTGGATAGCTTCCGCCAGAGGGTATAAGACACAAGAAATTTGTCCTGTGACAGTATCAAATGAGCAGTGCCCTACCCATGTTTTACAGTAGTGCATGAAGGGAAAGTGGATATGATTGACTGTGTGCAGGACTGCCAAGAGAAGAGGTGTATTTGGAAGCCATATTCATCTCAAACAGACATCAAAGATTGCAGTACAAAAAATCAGAGGTGATGTAAATTGTTTTCTGATCGATTGCAGATGAGCCTGCATAAATCCATTTGCTGCTCACTAACTTCTTTATACACCATTTTTATCACCAAGAGTGAGAATCATTGTGAAATTGTTAACATGTAAAAATAATCCAGCCATGCCTTGTAATTCTAAGTATGTTAAGGTCATACCACTTTAAGTAGAGTAAAAGGGCAGCTAATACATGTACATAAAGCATATACTCTGTGCCGATATCCAATATTCATATCCACATACAGTAGAACAAAATTTTGCAGCCAAATTTAGCCATACCATAATAATCATGGGATGATTTTAGCAGTACTTACATGTATGGGATGATTATTAACAGAATAAGTTTATCCTTTGGATGAAATTTGCAGCATCATTGGAATCAAATGACATGTATTATTATGCATTATTTCATCATAAGCTATTTATATCATATGATGATTTTTGTTATGACAGTACAATGACAGAGATTATTTGCTGAATGAACACTTTAATGAGTCATATGAAATTTCAAATATGTATGCACTGGTGGTGGGTGGAGCCATTATAATACCATTTTCACAAGTGGGTAGCCCAGAATTAATGGGTGGGCAGTGGATGGGTAATAGATGGGTCAGATAAATACCTGATGGAGACACCTTGGATGTAGGGAAAGATAATACTATATGTTCCTTCCCCTTCCATGTATGCTGCTCTGTACACATTGCACTCAAACCACTTATTCACACTTGTAATGATCCACATCAGAGTTAGAGGGGCTTATGGACAATTGAGAGTTACTCATGCAGAATTATTTCAACAATGATTCAGCTACATACATGCAGGTTCCAGGGCCTGTGTACAGTAAATAGTACACATCAATAACAAAATAACAGGACTTACCTAATAGGGATGTCAAAGTAGTCATAAATCTTCTATTCCATGATAGATCCAAGCTTGTGATGTGGTCAAAGGCTTTTCCATCTTCCACCAAGAACAGCATTCTCATACACTCATCAGTCAAACCACATTGTCTCAAATTCAAAGACCACAGTGTGGAGCTATTGACGATGCAGTACCCAAGTGCATATAGATCAAATGGATTCAAATGACCCTCTGACAAGTCGAGAGTTTGCTCCTTATTTCCCATCAGCCTCTGAATGAAGGTGGGGTTCTGGGTTTCAAACATCCAATGCAGGTTTTCTACTAATCTCTGTTTGTCAGTAGTCTCCAATGAAATGGCAATGTCTGCCATATTCTCTGATGATGTCTGGAACTTGGTAAGGCCCGCCATGAACCGTACAGTCATAGCCATGTTAGGTTTGGTTAAGGAATCTTTCAAAAAGATCCTCTGTTCTGATGTTGGTAGAGATGAAACATACCATGCAGTGAGAAACTCCTGGAAAGTCTTGTGTATAAAATTGTATGAAGCTTTATGGGAACCTGTCGAGTACAGTTGTGGTACCTTCTGGAGGAGACCTGATGGATATAAAGAATGAAGTAGGAACATCATGATAAACACATCATTGGAGACCATTGAGGTCTGATGGGACGACACTGTCGTCCGACATCAACAACTTATTGACATTCCATTTTACTAAAATAGTCAGTAGAGCTATATGTATTATGGTTGACACAAATAGTTCTATCACATCCTATTACAGTATCTAAAAAGTTGATTCATTTAGTAATTAAGAAATTCATCAATAATATTCAACTGGCATACCTAAGGATTCAATGTTATCTTGCACACCACAGAATATTAGTTGGTCAATTAATGTGCCCTGGTAGGCTAGCCTTGCCACACACTGTAACTGGGAGAGTGTGGTAGATGATCGACCTTCAAAACATGTCATCTTTGATGATGTCCCACCTGTGACGGAAGGGAAGAAAATACATACACATCATCTCACATATCCTAGTATGGACGTCTCACCATTTTAACATTTGTTACCATCACTCTATAAATGGAATCAGAACCATGACCATACTTAAAAATAATTATTTGCTCTGAGAAATGGAGTACTTCCATATTTGGTTCCTAGATTTGAGGGAAGGCAAGGTGCTATCTGTTTGACCAGAGCAATGGCATACATTGGGATCATACATTTAGAATATCTGTCTGCAGATAATTAATAAAATGTTAACCTAAGGTGAGCAATTTCCTTTTTGTAAAGCCATAGTTTATTAGGATGATGGGCTTTTGTGTAGTGCAAGGTTGGCAGGTGATGTGTTCAGTCAACCAATGGGACATGGGTTGGTGGTGTGAAGGGAATCAAAGTCTGTACTTGTGACATCTGCCATCCCATGTTGGTATTTTGTTATGCAGATTGTGGGGTTGGGAGTGAAGATGAAATTTGAGTACCAAGGAAGAGAAGTGGATGATCTGAAAGATAAGTTAAGAGCAGCTATAGATGTAAATGCCCTTCGTGCTACTGCTAGACAGCTACTCTGTAGCTTATAGTTTGATTGGTAGGATCATATCAATGGATCATATCATATAAACATAAAATACCCATCAAAATGCAGTGGCAGTTACTACATTACTAGTTTGACATAAAGAGTGCATCCCACCATGTACAGTACATGCATGTGTGTGTGTGTGGGGGGGTGCCATAATCAGTTAGGTGCTCATAATTATATGTAGAGCATTTGAAAGGGAGATATAGAATACATTGTAACACTGATACTGAGCTATTCATATCATGCTGCTATGTGCGTCCTCTGTCCTCCTTTGAGCAAATAAAGTGAAACAGCCAATAGCTACATTTGAAACAATTGAACTAATATCTGATAGTAACCTAAACAGTTTGAAGAGAACTTATAATTCATACAAAAGTACTACAAATTATGTTCCAAGCAAAATGAACTTAGAGCATTAAACACAAAGGAGTTGAAACAAACAAAAAAAGGAACTACTACTGTAGAAATTATTGGGCCAAAGCAACCAGACCGGCAGATTTAGTAATAAATTATTATGGTTTAAATTATTGCTACACATCACTTAAAAAACTACCTACTTTCTTCATCCGATGCACATGTACATGTATCATATTGACAAGAAGAATACTCAAATACAGTACATTGGAATATAATATACATGTACATGCAATCAGATCAGGCCCTAAATGCAATTCTGGTTTTACTATAGAACAGCTGCTTTATACTCATCAAATATGGTTTAATTTACCACATGTGAAACTTATTTAAGGCTTAAACTTCAATAAAAGAAACGGTACTACAGTGTACCTGTACATGTAACCTTAGTACGATTCAATTTATGATACAACTTGCTGGGGCTCCAAACCTGCCTTCCTGGAGTTGGTGTAACACCTCCCCCCTGCCATCCCCACTGCCCCCCCCCCGCCCCCACTCATTGGCCGGAAATTTTTTTCCATCCCTCTTGAGGTTTCTTTTTTCACTACTGTGACTACATATGGCTTGTTACATGCATCATTCTGCACAGACTGTAAATATCCTGGCTTATGCCAAGACCAACTCAACACATCACGTGTGTAAGTAAATACAAAGCCACATGTTCAGTACTGGTACATGTATATCTAACTAAACGAAGGATGCAGTTCACAACACACCAAGTACTTGATACATGTACATCTACCATATCCATGCATGAATGCAATATGCTGATTACGAAATTATACAGGAACAATACATGTATGTGTATGTCAATGTTAAGATGGACCACATTACAGGAATTGGCAAAACACATGTACATGTACTGTACATATACTACATGTATGTGCTAATTTCATTAACAGTCAATTTAATATCCTGCATGAAACACACATCACTTTACATACATGTACATGTACAGGTTATCTGTATGTAAAGAACCCCTGAGTCTAATCAAAGCTGCAATCCTTCCACAAACACACTCACCTAAAACACACATCCTTTCCACAATGGTGGAGAGAGATGGTTCCTCTTTCAATACCTCCATGAACACCTGGAACATTGAAGGGTCTGTGGTCACCTGAGCCTCCACTGCATTGATGAGGATTTCATTCTTCCTCTTTGTGATCAGGTCTCTCTGTTGTATCTCATCCCTCACAGTCTGAGAGATTAATCCTCTGGAGTACAGTGAACTGGCCAGACCAGCAGGATCCTGAATAGTGCCCACCAGATCACTGTAGTGGTTCTTCAATGAATCAACTGAATTTGAAAACGGGAGTACATTATCAAACATGAATACGTTGCAATCATTATTAAGTGTTACAGAAAAAAATTCATTGTAATAATATGCACATCGTAGAGTAATAATATATCCTTATTCATAGCAATCGTGAAGGATACATGTAAGTTATAGTAATAAATCACTAATGAGACATTAAAAACTCTTTAAATCAGGTAACAACAAGTCATTACTGTATTTTGAAAACATGACTTCAATTGTTAGAAGTTGTAAAAGGATGAAATCATGCTTCTACAGTCAATCAACAACTGCATGTACATCTTTTTTATCCACAAAAGCTTACCGGTATGGGTCATTCCTGCTGGAGTCTTCTCTTTGGTCTTCTGTTCATGACGTTGCAGAAGTGTGTTGGTTAGTGCAGTGTATACCTCAGTCAGAGTCTGTGGGGGTTTTCCTTTGTACTCTTTAAATAGCTCTACAACAATGGCACAGTTGATGGGAATATACATCAAACTGTGGATGTGAGGACGATGTTCAATGTATGGCTTGAACCTTTCCTTCAGTTGTAAGTTGTGCTTGAAGGCATGCTCAACATATTCTCGGATCTCCTTCTCACTGAATCCAACAACTTCAATGTACTGACACTTTGCTCGAATCCTACACAACTGATAAAGGTTCCTGTTGGCTGAAGGACGACTAGTCACAAGTATAGTCAGTTTAGGAAGTTCCTTCCCTTTTATGATACGAGCAAATATTGACTGATCTCCAATTTGAAGTTCTGAAGACAGTTCATCATATCCATCTAGAATGAGCAACACGTTCTCCCCCAGAGTACTGGCCATCCACTTGCTAACTGACTGCTGTATGTCTGGATCTGGATGACAGAACAGCTCTGATATGGTGTGTGCCTTCTGCACCCTCTCATCCCTCAAACGCAGCACAATAACCAGCTGGAAGTGTTGAAGGATTTCCTTCTTTCCCCAACGTCGTCCCAGCTGCCAGGCTAAGGTGGACTTTCCAACACCAGGAATCCCTTCCACAATGATGCAGCTAGCCAATGTACCATCTTCAAACCTGCCAATCTGCACATTGAATGAGTATGGCATTGTGAATGTACAAAATATCAACTGACCTTTTCCATTTCAATTGTGTGTTTCGTTCTCTTAATAAACTCAAGATTTCCTTATCATAGCTTTGGTACACTCATCCTCTTTCATAAAATCTTCTACTTTCACCACTGTAGCCAGTTTGATGTACTCCTTAAATTGGACAGGTGGCCACTGGTCTTCTGCTACTGGTACAAGTTCATATGAAGTTGCCAAAAACATCTTAAATTGCTCCACATCGTGTGATACTATACAAAACATGTATGCGATAGAATTACGATGAACAAATGTGATTACATCAGTATTTGTACAGTTACACTTACATTTGTTTCCCATGTGGGCTGTATGGCTGGAATAATAATGAAAGTGAAATTACTTACTGCACACAGCATAATTAATGGCAGCATATGCTGTACACATACACATCACTGCATAATGTTGATACCAGTACTGAACTCCAACTCATGCATATATGTACCAACTTGTCAGAGATCACACACCACTTGGACTAAGCATTATTGAACCACTCACGTTTTGGCAACTGTACTGCTCACTGGTTTTGATAATTATTAATTGCAGCCCAAATGTATCATCATGCATGAAATGCACATCAAGTCCCATTAACAAACTATTATGAACCAAAGTACGTGTATGTGTATATAAGAATACAGTGGTATTTATAGTTGATACTGTACATGTACTTGCACATGCATGCATATCATACTTTCATCTACACGATCCATGTTCTACGTTGAAATGAAAGTAACGTACTGAATATAGCGTAACGCTACAACTTTAATCGAAGCACTGTTGGTAATGGCAACAATAGTACCGAGAGTAAGCCTCCCTCTTTGTTTTTACATGTACACACCGAATTTGAAATGATTTGAACGCTCCTACATGACGTTATGAACCCACGGGATATCGGACTTCATAATTTCCACACTGTGCTTGTGCAAGACATTGAAAAATAAATTTTCTCATAGAGAAAAGTTTTGGTATGCATTAAGCATTGAAAATAGCAAATTCATAGCATTTATGGTTCAAAAGATATAGTGAAGTGAATTGGACATATAAATTCATAAGGGTCAAAACCTCGTGGCATGTTCCATATATTTGTTCATACTTTTGTATTCATATTTTGGAATGAGTGTAGTGATGTAGCTAATCTTTCTGCTCAGAATTGAGACAGAGACCTAAACAAAGACTGGAAGTGTTAATGGAATGTGACTTCTGCCCGGTGCTTCAGTGTCAAGATCTAAGACTCAACAGTACACAGTGTAAGCTGTTGGCGAGTACAACAACATATCAGATCAAGAACTCTAGAATAATACCGGATGATTCCTAGCATAATTATATAAAGAAATTTTCAATTCCATGGACTTGACTTTAATTGCCAAAAACTTTGTTTTATGTTCAGCAAATGTTGACATTATTTCGCTCATTATATGTAATGAGCTTAAGTAAAAATAATAATGCGCAAAAATATAACTGTAGCATTCACTCCAGCTGACACATCCATCCATCCGCCAGACCAATTACAAAAAGCTTCCGCCACCTTGCCATATATCATTGTTTGTTTTCAGAACATATCAACATCCAGCCACTTTTTGGACTGCTCTCTGCAGAGACTACTCAGTACTGTACGTAACAATGTACCTGACAGTCAAATGAGCTAAATGTCGTGGCTACACTGTGCATCCTAGAAAATCTACATATAAATAATACGTACATACAGTGTATAAGTACAACACAAATGTGTATCATTGTTATTAAAACTACACTGCACAAAATCAAACCAACAGTTCAGTTCTAACTATGCACTATATGTCATTCCCTCTCTGAAATGGCCCTAACCACTGATCTCACTAGGGATATATTGAGATGGCTTCTATGATGTTGTTTTGGGATTGGCCTGCATGGCTGATGGCAAGCTAAGAGGCTTGGCCGGAGAGTTTCTCCTACTGAAATGGGACTACCATGTGGGGGGGGGGGGGTCTCCACGTCCTTCCTTATTTTTGTTACCCTTCATCAGCCTGACTCCTTCCAAAATAGCTGACACGGACATAGGGACCTTTCCACAATCCAAGATGTTCACGACATGCACCCTTACACGAGAAGCACCGATGTGGGCTGAGTGGAAGGGCCTGAAGAGCCGTTATAATCGCGACGTACATGTAGCGCTGATCGAGGTGTTCAGCATTAAAGTGAGTGACGCTCTAATATGGTGACACTGTGTGTCTTTCCAATGCCATTATAAATACATTATCTGGCATATCCAAGTATAGCGGCGGCAAAGATGATTGCATATCAACGCTCTAAAATAGTTTTGCTACCTAAAGGCGATACACCTTGCGATCACTCGTGATGATGGTTAAGAGAGGTAACATTATATAATACTATGATACACAGGATCCATCCTCGTGACCGAGTTACCATAAAACGCCAAATCATATCAAAACACAGTGACTATGTAAGCAGAGATAATATATAGAGGGATTGGAAGCGGAGGCATTTAACACTAATTAACGCGGGATATCCGAGGAAAGGAAACGAAGCCATACACATGTACATGTACGGAGTAACTTTTTTGTAACTGCCACTTCAACTAAACACACTCAGAGCAACAAAAAAAAAGGGTGCGTGAGGGGAGGGGGAAGGGGGATCAGTTCAGTTTTTCCTAAGGGCTTTAGATTTCTGTGTTGTCTTCTTTTGGGTGATTTTGTATTCTTCCACCCATGCACCAGCCAATGAAAACCCCCGCACTGTTATCCACAGGTCTACTACCATCTCCAAGATGGTAGTAGCAACATCATCAGACCGATTTGCTGTCAATATAGACCAGTAGAAAAGGACATTCTCATCTTCCTTCAACTGAGATCGTGCATCTCCAAGTTCTTGACCTGCTTTAACACATCTTCGAATAGACTGCTCCATAGAAAGAAAGAGCTCAAAGGTCATGTTGTTTATGTGGATGAGACTGCCACGATCTACTGCACGGATCCAATCAGCTGATGAGCCAGGATCATCATCATCACACATAGAAAGGTCATCAAGACAGAGGAGAAGATCTTTCTTATTTGAATGGTGAGATTTGGCTACTTTCTTCTTCAGCGCCTGTGGTACATACCCAGCAGTATATCGAATTGCGTTATATTCAAGATGTGTTAAATCATCTGAACCATGACTGCTTTCTGCTGTAGTGTTTGAACAATACTTTGTTTTGACCAATTCCTTAAACATGGAATGACCAACAAATTGTATGAAAATTGATGAGATTGTAAGACAGCCAGCTTGGAGCAAAAATGTTTTCCACACACACAGGAATGCTTCTGATGTGCGCAATGAATGGTAGTATCCAAGAAGCTGACACTTTTGCCTATTTTAAAAACACATGTAAAGTGCAAGCATGTTCAGGAGCACCAGTATTTGTGCAACATACCACTGCTGATGTGTAAAGATGATGACCCTATCTTCCATAGTTCCACCAAGCCAGAATCTGGGCTACCTCTACAAAACCTTGCCGCACCCAAAAACTCCATAAGTTTAAAGGCATCATCTACTACTTTGACAGGGTATGGCAAGTTGAACAAAACAGGAGAATTACTGGGGTTCAATGTCTTTGATGAAATTGTAGTAGTCCATTCCAGTGACGCATTGAAAGCTATTGACAAAGTGACACTTGGACGACAGACTTCTTGCAGCCCTACTTTGCACAAACACAACGGTGTCATGGAGGCTATAACCCACTGTGGTGGCAGTTTAAGAATGCTCAGTCGGTGTGAGAGCAAATTCATAGATGTCACTAGGCCATTGATATGGGCAATGACACAGTAAGCTGAGAGACAGGCTGATCAAAATGACCAGAATGCTGCAGAGCATTTGACAAGGAAGGTGAACAATAAACACCTGGATGCAGCTGCACAGAAACAGCAGCACGTGAAATGGAGACAGTGAGGACTTTAGGTTTCTGTCTTTCCAGACTCTTCTTTCTTCGGCCTAACCTTAGTTTTCTCCTGCTCATGTCTGCTAAAAGCATCAGGACAATAAGTAAATCACTTTAGTCAGTAATGGACATGTACCCCCCCCCGCCCACCCTGGCCCAGTGCACGTAGAATATTAATTTGTGATATAGATAGCGGCAAAATTTGTAGCAAGAAGACGCACCCCAAAATTACAAGAACCTCACTAAGACACACTTTAGGCCTTGTACTATTAGGAAAAAAATACTGCGATTTCTTTGCTCTTTAACTTACAAAGATACTGTCCCGTAATCGTAAAGGGTCAAAACCCATGGAAGTCCACTTAGGACTGTTCCTTAGGATTAAAAAACATCTTAAAACACAATACGAACGCAGTTAATCATTTCTAGCACAAATGCAAGACCCTAACGTCACTATGCAAAGAGCTAACCCCAACGAAAGAAAAAAATCATACTTTTTCTACTTTGACACCGTAAAACCGTCGCGGCAAAGCTGAATTACCGCATAAACTATATTTATAGTTTCAACTAGATTCACTGGGCCATCGATTTGTAGCATCAGCTGAATATTACGGCATACCTGTAAGGAGATTCAAGCGAAAGTTCGACAGTGACTTCCCAAAAATCCACCCCTTTTCACAAGTTCGGAGGTGCGATTATCACTACCCTCGGATGTCCCGCGCAGAGGTATAGCGCACGTGATTCGCTTCCAATCCCTCTATATATTATCTCTGATGTAAGTGACCACTACTTGTCTAAAGACATACAATAAAATTCGTACCTAATCGCGTTACCAGGGCAGTTGTTGTTTCAGTTGGAATCACCTGTGGTTGGACCAGAGATTGGACTTGCTATTCGTCCCCCGCAATCTGTAAACGAATATGCCACACCCTTCTCCAAATATTGATGAGGCTTATTACGGTACATGTAATGAGATGCAAGTAGTGCACTACAGCATCAATCAGGGAATAATTAACTTTTTAAATTTTAATAAAATAGTTCCCCCCCCCCCCCCCCCCCCCCCCCCCCCCCCCCCCAAAAAAAAAAGACATCACATTTACAAGTTAAAATATTTTTACATCCACCTGTATTTACGCCTTTGCGAGTACGCGTTCTGGCATATACATGTATTAAATATACAGGTCAGCATGGAGGAGGTGTTGACATCCCGATCCATCAAAAGGTGCTGTCCAATAAGAATGATAACCATCTGTTCAATATACTCTATAAGCAATTATGATATCTGCCGCAGATAGAGCACGCCTTCTCTCTGTCTCCTCCCCTCATGCTGCATCTTGGGTGTCAGTCATTCCCTCGGAGGGGCTAGGCCTTCATCTCCAGCCTTCAGAGTTCCAGGTGGCCATCAAGTGGTGGCTGCCCTAGACACCTCAGTAATGTAGCTCAATTTGCCTTCTGTGTCCTGGGAGAGTACTTGATCCCCTTGGCCATCATGCACTCACCTGCATATGTGGTGGAGATTTAGTAACTCGCCACAATAAAGTACGTGACACCCCTGCTGAAACCTGTTGCAGGGCCCATCTGAGTGTCTGAGTGGAGGCAGGAACCTTACCAAAGACCACAGCCACAATCGCCCTGCAGATATCCTAGTACCCAACTGGTCTTTGGGCAGAGATCATTATCTGCTTTGAGTAAGCTAGCAGCCTCTTGCGTCACCGCAAAATTAACCCTTGACCAGCGCCAATTAATTTCATGACGAATGACGTTGCGCTGAGGGTTTTAAAATAATAGACATGTTGAGCGTACAAATGCTAGCGGGCCTTTCTCGAACGCGACGCGTCCGATGGTGCTTATTTTTTCCTCATGAGACGAGAAGTGTTTGTTCTAAACGATCTGTGTCATTTGAGCACTTATTTTCACAACCTTGACGAACTTTGAGTGTGCGTATTTGGAATAGTGAAGCGACGCTCACTCTCGAAGGAGCCCTGACGCCTCAGTTATGTAGGGTACGTGTTCACACTAGCATTGGGATGTAATTACACGCATTCACTTTTAGTTTTTTATGGCTGATCGACCACATCGATTCTATAGGCAGCTGGAAAGCTTGATGGTTCCTCAAGCTTCCAGCTGCTAATTCGAAATACTGAATCTAAATCACCGCTATTACAGGTATAGATGAAAGGGATCAATGTAATTCCATGCCACAATGATGCAACTCGCTACACGAGTACCATGTTGCTACCTTTCACCACAACCAAGTTCCCCTCTTGTACCACAACCATATTCCCCTCTTGTACCACAACCGTGTTCCCCTCTTGTACCACAACCATGTTCCCCTCTTGTGGATGTTCCCCTCTTGTACCACACCCATGTTCCCCTCTTGTACCACAACCATGTTCTCCTCTTGTACCACAACCAAGTTCCCCTCTTGTACCACAACCATGTTCCCCTCTTGTACCACAACCGTGTTCCCCTCTTGTACCACAACCATGTTCCCCTCTTGTGCCACAACCATGTTCCCCTCTTGTACCACGACCAAGTTCCCCTCTTGTACCACAACCATGTTCCCCTCTTGTACCACATCCACATGTACCACACCCATGTTCCTCTCTTGTACCACACCCATGTTCCTCCCTTGTACCACACCCATGTTCCCCTCTTGTACCACACCCACGTTCCCCTCTTGTGCCACAACCATGTTCCCCTCTTGTGCCACAACCATGTTCCCCTCTTGTATCACAACCATGTTCCCCTCTTGTACCACAACCATGTTCCCCTCTTGTACCACGACCATGTTCCCCTCTTGTACCACGACCAAGTTCCCCTCTTGTACCACAACCATGTTCCCCTTATGTACCACAACCGTGTTCCCCTCTTGTACCACAACCATGTTCCCCTCTTGTCCACAACCATGTTCCCCTCTTGTACCACACCCATGTTCTTCTCTTGTACCACAACCATGTTACCCACTTGTACCACAACCAAGTTCCCCTCTTGTACCACAACCATGTTACCCTCTTGTACCACAAGCATGTTCCCTTCTTGTGCCACAACCATGTTCCCCTCTTGTACCACACCCATGTTACCCTCTTGTACCACACCCATGTTCCCCTCTTGTGCCACAACCATGTTCCCGTCTTGTGCCAAAACCATATTCCTCTCTTGAACCACAACCATGTTCCCCTCTTGTACCACAACCATGTTCCTACTTGTACCACAACCATGTTCCCCTCTTGTACCACACCCATGTTCCCCTCTTGTACCACAACCATGTTCCCATCTTGTACCACAACCATGTTCCTACTTGTACCACAACCATGTTCCCCTCTTGTACCACATCCACTTGTACCACACCCATGTTCCCCTCTTGTGCCACAACCATGTTCCCCTCTTGTGCCAAAACCATATTCCCCTCTTGAACCACAACCATGTTCCCCTCTTGTACCACAACCATGTTCCTACTTGTACCACAACCATGTTCCCCTCTT
Organism: Ephydatia muelleri; assembly: GCA_013339895.1. Lineage (NCBI taxonomy): Eukaryota > Metazoa > Porifera > Demospongiae > Spongillida > Spongillidae > Ephydatia > Ephydatia muelleri. Next base: position 6,952,024 of record JABACO010000002.1, on the reverse strand, counting down.
GTACCACAACCATGTTCCCCTCTTGTACCACACCCATGTTCCCCTCTTGTACCACAAACCATGTTCCCCTCTTGTACCACACCCATGTTCCCCTCTTGTACCACAACTTATTCCTATCTTGTACCACAACCATGTTCCCCTCTTGTACCACGACCATGTTCCCCTCTTGTGCAACAACCATGTTCCCATCATGTACCACATCCTCTTGTACCACACCCATGTTCCCCTCTTGTACCACACCCATGTTCCCCTCTTGTACCACACCCATGTTCCCCTCTTGTACCACACCCTTGTTCCCCTCTTGTACCACACCCATGTTCCCCACTTGTACCACACCCATGTTCCCCTCTTGTACCACACCCATGTTCCCCTCTTGTACCACACCCATGTTCCCCTCTTGTACCACAACCTTGTTCCCCCTGCCACCACACCCATGTTCCCCTCTTGTACCACAACCATGTTCCCCCTGCCACCACAACCATGTTCCCCTCTTGTGCCACAACCATGTTCCCCCTGCCACCACACCCATGTTCCCCTCTTGTACCACAACCATGTTCCCCCTGCCAACACAACCATGTTCCCCTCTTGTCCACAACCATGTTCTCCTCTTGTGCCACAACCATGTTCCCCTCTTGTGCCACAACCATGTTCCCCTCTAGTACCACACCCATGTTCCCCTCCCATGTTCCCATCTTGTGCCACACCCATGTTCCGCTCTTGTACCACACCCATGTTCCTCTCTAGTACCACACCCATGTTCCCCTCCCATGTTCCCATCTTGTACCACACCCATGTTCCGCTCTTGTACCACACCCATGTTCCCCTCTTGTACCACAACCATGTTCCCCTCTTGTACCATACCCATGGTCCCCTCTTGTGCCACAACCATGTTCCAATCTGGTACCACAACCATGTTCCCCACTTGTGCCACAACCATGTTCCCCTCTTGTACCGCAACCATGTTCCCCTCTTGTGACACAACCATGTTCCCCTCTTGTACCACACCCATGTTCCCCTCTTGTACCACACCCATGTTCCCCTCTTGTACCACACCCATGTTCCCCTTCTGTACCACACCCATGTTCCCCTCTTGTACCACACCCATGTTCCCCTCTTGTACCACACCCATGTTCCCCTTCTGTACCACACCCATGTTCCCCTCTTGTACCACACCCATGTTCCCCTCTTGTACCACAACCATATTCCCCCTGCCACCACAACCATGTTCCCCTCTTGTACCACAACCATGTTCCCCCTGCCACCACAACCATGTTCCCTTCTTGTACAACCATGTTCCCCTCTTTGCCAAACCATGTTCCCATCTGGTACCACACCCATGTTCCCCTCTTGTACCACAACTATGTTCCCCCTGCCACCACAACCATGTTCCCCTCTTGTACCACACCCGTATTCCCCTGCCATGTTCCCACATTGTACCACACCCATGTTCCGTCTTGTACCAAAACCATGTTCCCCTCGTGTACCACACCAATGTTTTCCTCTTGTACCAAAACCATGTTCCCCTCTTGTACCACACCAATGTTTCTCTCTTGTGCCACAACCTTGTTCCCATCTGGTACCACAAGCATGTTCCCTTCTTGTGCCACAACCATGTTCCCCTCTTGTGCCACAACCTTGTTCCCCTCTTGTACCACAACCATGTTCCCCTCTTGTACCACACCCATGTTCCCCTCTTGTACTACAACCATGTTCCCCTCTTGTGCCACAACCATGTTCCCATCTGGTACCACACCCATGTTCCCCTCTTGTACCACAACTATGTTCCCCCTGCCACCACAACCATGTTCCCCTCTTGTACCACAACCATGTTCCCCTCTTGTACCACAACCATGTTCCCATCTTATACCACAAACAACCATGTTCCCATCTTGTACCACACCCATGTTCCAATCTTGTACCACAAACAATCATGTTCCCATCTTGTACCACAAACAACCATGTTCCCATCTTGTACCACACCCATGTTCCCCTCTTGTACCACACCCATGTTCCCCTCTTGTACCATAACCACTTTCCCGTCTTGTACCACAACCATGTTCCCCTCTTGTGCCACAACCATGTTCCCCTCTTGTGCCACAACCTTGTTCCCATCTGGTACCACAAGCATGTTCCCTTCTTGTGCCACAACCATGTTCCCCTCTTGTGCCACAACCTTGTTCCCCTCTTGTACCACAACCATGTTCCCCTCTTGTACCACACCCATGTTCCCCTCTTGTACCACAACCATTTTCCCCTCATGTACCACACCCATGTTCCCCTCTTGTACCACACCGATATACCCTCTTGTTCCACAACCATGTTCCCCTCTTGTTCCACAACCATATTCCCCTCTTGTACCACAACCATGTTCCCCTCTTGTACCACAACCATGTTCCCCTCTTGTGCCACAACCATGTTCCCCTCTTGTACCACAACCATGTTCCCCTCTTGTACCACAACCATGTTCCCATCTTGTACCACAAACAATCATGTTTTCATCTTGTACCACAAACAACCATGTTCCCATCTTGTACCACACCCATGTTCCGCTCTTGTACCAAAACCATGTTCCCCTCTTGTACCACACCATGTTCCCCTCTTGTACCATAACCACTTTCCCGTCTTGTACACAACCATGTTCCCCTCTTGTGCCACAACCATGTTCCCCTCTTGTACCACAACCATGTTCCCCTCATGTACCACACCCATGTTCCCCTCTTGTACCACACCCATATACCCCTCTTGTACCACAACCATGTTCCCCTCTTGTGCCACAACCATGTTCCCCCTGCTACCTCAACCGGTCCCCTCTTGTACCACACCCATGTTCCCCTCTTGTACCACAACCATGTTTCACCTCTTGTGCCACAACCATGTTCCCCTCTTGTACCACAACCATGTTCCCCTCTGGTACCACAAACATGTTCCCATCTTGTACCACAACAATCATGTTTTCATATCTTGTACCACAAACAACCATGTTCCCATCTTGTACCACACCCATGTTCCGCTCTTGTACCAAAACATGTTCCCCTCTTGTACCACACCCATGTTCCGCTCTTGTACCATAACCACTTTCCCGTCTTGTACTACAACCATGTTCCCTCTTGTGCCACAACCATGTTCCCCTCTTGTACCACAACCATTCCTCTTGTACCACACCATGTTCCCTCTTGTACCACACCATTACCCCTCTTGTACCACAACCATGTTCCCCTCTTGTGCCACAACCATGTTCCCCCTGCTACCCAACCATGTTCCCCTCTTGTACCACACCCATGTTCCCCTCTTGTACCACAACCATGTTCCCCTCTTGTGCCACAACCATGTTCCCTCTTGTGCACAACCATGTTCCCCTCTTGTACCACACCCATGTTCCCCTCTTATAGCACAACCATGTTCCCCTCTTGTGCCACTACCATGTTCTTCTCTTGTACCACAACCATGTTCCCATCTGGTACCACAACCATGTTCCCCTCTTGTACCACAACCATGTTCCCCTCTTGTATGTTTGATACATCACAAATGTAAAGGGTGGTTTCAAAATGAACATTATCTCTTCGCACCCTTAGTATGTCCGCAACATAGTCAAGTACCTATTGTATTGCACCTTGTATATATCAATGCAATGCATATGTGCTGGCTAATAACTATAGTTGATACTTGCTGAAATATATATATATGAAATAATAGCAATAGATTGTGCCAGACACACAGTGGCAGCAAGCTCAACGTAGTCCTAAGCTGGGTGGGCTCGGCCTGCGTTCTCTATCTCTTCACTCGTGTGCCGCCTTCATCTCTTCTGCGGCATCTTTAGAAATGGGGAACCCTGACAACACTCACTTACAGCAGGCCATTCTTCGCTTCAATGCCCGGGTCTCTCCACAGGACTCCATCACCATGGAATCAGTGCTCAATTCTCCTCCCCAGCAGAAGTCGCTGTCTCAAAAGCTGGATTCTTTCGCATTCCATTCTCTGCTGTCTTCAGCTTCCCTGGTGAACAAGGCTCAGTTTCTTCTCATGCCAGTTCTTGGATTACTGCCATCCCTTCTAAGTTTGAAACTGCACCTTGACTCAGCAGAGTACCAAACGGCCATTAGGTGGTGGCTTGGTCTCAACACATCAGTGGCCTCTTTTGCCAGAGTTGGTTCTCGAATCCTCTGGGTCATCATGCTGCCTCTTGTAGACATGGTGGGGATGTGGTCACCTGACACAATCGCCTGTGCGACATCTTTGTTGAGTTCTGTCGCCAAGCACACCTTTCTGTGAGAGTGGAAGCTGGTTTTGGGCTCTCTAGGGTTCAGAGAAACACTCGCCCAGCTGATGTTCTTGTTCAGGATTGGGTCAGAGGGTCTCCAGCAGCTATTGATATAACCGTCACCTCTCCTTTAACTCCAGCCATGTCGAGGGATGCTAGCACATCAGCAGGGTCAGCAGCCTATGCAGCAGAATGCAGAAAGCATGAAGCCAACGACACGAAGTGCCATGCAGGAGCTCGGATGGACATGCATTCCTCTAGCTGTGGAGACTTATGGACACTGGGGGAAAGAGGCTCAGGCTGTTTTTTTCCCGTCTTGCCTCGTTTATAGCCATCCATCGAGATAGTCCCAAATCCAGTGTCCTAAATGAAATCTATAGTCGTCTCAACATGTCCAAGGTGAGGTCTGTAGCTAGATCCATCTTAGTGAGGGGGTCTGCAGCATAGGACTCATGCGAGTAATGATAGGTCGAAATTGTAGTGCATACAGTGTATGTAATAATAATAATAATGTGCTTTTTATTGTATCTTGTATTCCTGTATTCTCTTGTATCTGAATAATACATCAATAATAAAATAATAATAATAATAATACTTTTGTGTTTGTGTATTTCCTGTAATGTTGTTATCTTTAATTATTGAAATGATTTATGATAAACTCTTCCTGAACACACGTTCATAGACCCATCATCGAGTCCCCTTCTCCAGTGACTCCACTTCACCCGTGAGCTAGTCTCATATACCCAGACCCGACTGACGTAAGCATTGTCGCATAATGTATATTATAAATTATGCGATAATGCTTACGTCAGTCGGGTCTGGGTACGAGACTACCCGTGAGCCCTCAAACACAAACTGGATGCCGTTATGATGGCCAAGGTTAGACGTGCCCTACCGCACATATTTGAGAGTAGGGATTTCCCCATTTGGTGCTGCTAATCGCTTCAAAAAATGTTGTACATGTACCTCTTTTTTTTTTTTAATTAGGAAAAAAACATTTTGATTGAACTATAATTTATTGCTATTAATAGAATTCGGCCCCTTTCATCGCCGCTACGCAAGCGTAGCGGTGATGTAATCCACCCGCAGCTGCGATGTATTGGGTCTGGGCACGAGACTACCCTTTCACGAAGGCGTACGAAATCGTTAATCGTGGATTTGCTGACATTAAATATCGCGCTCGATGCCATGTGAGTGTAACGTTGAGCGAGTAGCGTTTTATACAGACGCCTTTCTGATTGGCATTCTTTTGTACCGTAAATACACTCTCTTCGCGCAGCAACACTGAGCACGTGGCGATATATTGCATCGCAGTTCTCTGCGACAATGTTTTGAAGTTGTTTCGCATCTAATAAAAACTGCTTCGCAAAATGCGATGCGATATCGGTTAAATTATTCCCTGCTGATGAGTTCTTATTGCATTGCGTATACATGTGCATTACTCACGTTAATGTGACTTTTAGTCAGTGATGCCGCGGTCAGCTATTATCGATCCGGTCGCGTTCACGGCTAACCGTACCGGATCCACACGGTCACGTTGGCGGACGAACAGTGACCGTGTTTTACCAATACGGTCACGGTGGCGGTTTGACGGTTGGCCGCCTGGATTCAAGCCGGTCCCGGTCGATATCCGGTCCAAACTAACAGCACGAATTAAATTTGATAACCATCTGATTCTAGTGTATATTTAACGTTACTCTTTCCACTCAGCCAGCATCCATCCGCCATCTTATGCGGTCAGCTTTAGCATACCCTTTCAGAGTGAGCACTGGACACCGGAATGGGTCAATCAGTATTTTAGCAATGCGAAGGAAGTTTATAATAGCTTCATGGTCGCTCCACCATTGCATGGCGTCATTAACGCGCCAGTTAAGCATATAGCGCTTCAACTCGTCTTCCATGCTCCCTCGCGCTCCTGTGTGCCACCCCAAGGATCTCTTTGGTAGCAGTACATGGCTGCAGCAGAATGCATGATGTAGTTGAAATTCGCACTTGTAATGCCAAAATGTTGACTTACGTCAAAGCCAATGATCCAGTGCAAATATATTGTGATTGGGAACAGCATCTCCCTAGATGAAACTTCTGCAGAATCTGCACAATCAATTACAAGTGTTCTTCAGGTCGATCAGACACCTTTCCGCGGCAGGACTTAAGCCAAACCCAGCCGGCATTGGCTCAGAAGTCAGAACTCGGGAGGAAACGATAGTGCACTAGAAAGCCAAAGGCAATGCATGAATTAAAAGGCGTCAGTCCCGCGTCACTCACAGAACTAAAATCCACGCAGCAAATGAAATCCAAGCAACAAAATCGAATCCACAAAATCCATTAATTTTATTCGAATAAACAGTGATATTACTCATGTATTCTATAGATAGTGTAAATAAAAATATATCATTCTTAACTACCCGGCAGGAAAGCGGTGTCAGAGTATGTCTTGTTATCGAATTGTCACTTCGGTGCATGATTGTGTCAATTCTCACAGGTTCCCAGTCCTAGGTTATCCAACAAAAATTTCTTTATGTCTGACCGGCAGTTGACCGTCAAAATTTTTGACGGTCCCACGGTTTTTGGCCTCTATAGGCTGACGGTTAAGTGGTTCGCAAACTAATTCAATTATTCACTTTTCCTGACGGTCACGGACGCGGTCAAGCCAACCGTATCGCCTAGTTTGACGGTTATGACGGTTGGCGGGCGAACCGCGGCATCACTGCTTTTAGTACATTAGTTCGGGTACGTCCTGGAAAACTACATGTAGTTGTATCAATAATGGCTACTGAGCACACAAGAATATTTAATCAATAGACCATCAAGAATAGCGTGCATAACAGAAAAAAGAACAGAGAGGTTGCTACGAGCTGTACACGTTCGTTAGTCATTGTAATGGTATCACATTCGAATCGAAATACTTAGTGTACGTGGGAGTGCCCGTGTCGATCATGAGCCAATGGATATGGAGCAAAAATCGATGTTGGCAGTAGATACAATTGGTCACTGATTTGTACATGTACGTGAGAATCTACAGTAGTTATGTTTATAATTACATGTATAATGTATGATTTTTGCAACATGATTATATATTTTCTTGCATGCAGTTATACCAGCTGTACTACCATCCATCTCATGTCGTAAAAATTTCATTATTAACAAATACATGAGAGTGTGCAGCGCTAGCGGGGTTATGTTTAGTTCAAAGACAGATAAACTGCTTAAATGCAGCTGTTAGCCTTTCAATGATTGTACTAAAACTAATTTTATTTTATTTTCAAAAGTAATATATTACACAAAAATGGGTACAAAGAAAGTGAATTAAACAGAAACTGAGGGAACCTTGGCTTCTGCAACAGCCAGATCAATTGCACTGATTCTGCATGCTCGCCTACCCCCATTCGTAAAATGAAATGTCAACGTAAATTGCGTGTCGTATAACGTACTGGGTGTTGCGACCAAGAATATCAATTATAATGCACTTCGATCATGCATTTTACATGCTGTTTACGAGAAGACAGTCTACATATGCATAATAATAATTTGTGATGAAAATATACTTCTTAAATTGGGACAGTTTCAGCTCATGTACGTGTATTATAAAATGTTATAAAAATGCATCGATCGCGTTTGAATCACTATAACGTCCCAACGGTTAATGCTATCGACTTTCTATTTTCAACACTTCATACTAGTCTACACCGTTTCACTACGGAGAAACATATTTTGGGGGCTTGCACCTGTTCCTTGCTGATGCTATGTATGTTCCTGTGTGTGTCTGTGCATGTGTCTGTGTGTCTGTCTGTGTGACTGTCTCATGTGTGTGTCTGCATGTGTGTGCATATGTGTGTCTGTGCGTGTCTGTGTGTGTCTGTGTGTGCTAGCGTGTATTTCTATATATGTGTGTGTGTGTGCATGTTTCTGTGTTTGTCAAATGTGTGTGTCTGTGTTTTGTGTGTCCATGTGTGTGAGTCTGTGTGTCCATGTGTGTGTATTTGTATGCGTCTGTGTGTGTGTCATGTGTGTGTCTGTGTGTGCGTTTGTGTGTGTGTGTTAGTGTGTCTGTGTGTGCATTTGTGTGTCGTGTGTGTATGTTGTGCCTGTGTGTGCCTGTGTGTGTCTGTGTGTGCGTTTGTGTGTGTGTGTTAGTGTGTCTGTGTGTGCATTTGTGTGTCGTGTGTGTATGTTGTGCCTGTGTGTGCCTGTGTGTGCCTGCATGTGTGTGCATGTGTGTGTTATGCAAGCTTGGTACACAAATTGAAATGCAATCAGTTGAAATGAATAGAATGCATGTCAATGTGATAATGTTTGTGAGTGAGAGTGTTTGTACCATCATCAGGTGTATTATTTGCCACATGTATAACTGGTGTGTGCAAGTACGCTGTACATGAGTGTGTGTATTGTGTATAAGAAAATACCCCATACGATAGTGTACAGGGCCAAGTACGCAACAATGCAAGTGTGTGCACAAGTGTAAGCCAGCATGAGTTCGTGTACTATATCTGAGCTGAAAGTTGTGTGAAATCGAAATCGTAGCTGAGTGGGCGTGGAATATGCATTAACTTTGCACAACTGTATCTCTGTGATGCATAGATTACAAACAAACGAACTGAACATGTCAATAGCAACAGGACCCCTGTACGTATGTACTGAATCTGAAGCGGTTTGAACACTGTTAGCTGAAGATGTGGCGGTTTTGAACCCCATGGGGTATCGGACCTCGTACGACAGACACAAATGACAGACATACACAGACACACACACAGATGCACAGACACACATGGACACACAAGCACACACGAAATATATAGACACTCACAAAATACACACACGCACACACAGATATACACACAACATGCACACAGTACATGCACAACACACAGGCACACAGATACACACACGACAGACACACAGACGCAGACACATACGGACACACAAAGACACACGCACACACACACACACACAAACACACACACACACACACACACACACACACACACAGGAAATACTTCTGTTTTTGAGTGCATGCTCCCTGGAATGATGAATATTGCTATCTATTATGTCTGTGTAAACTTACCACAGGCCCTGACCTACCACAATCAGCAGGGTAATTCATCCCCTGGCAGAAACATCGCCCTTCAAAACTTACTTGCGTGGTACATCCTTTTTCATCTAGAAGAGGCAGCACAGTGTCGTGTTGCACTGTACTAACTTGTATGCAGTAAATTAAATGACTACTCCTAGAAGATTATATATATAGCAAGGCACAGTACGTACTTTGTACTTATGGTGAGGAACAGCAATCTGTGTTCAGGAACACACAACATTGTGTTGATGGAAAAAGTAGGCCAGTGAGACCTGTGATGAAATCCCTCATCATTGTGCAGATTGTGGTAGGTCAGTAAGTTTACACAGACATATCCATTGCAAGCTAGTAATGATTTCATTATACTGTGAAAAGGCTGGATAAGCTTTGATGAGCACTTGTACAGAGTGCTAGATTAGTGTACTAAGGGAAGAGTACGTCTGCTTGCAACAATACAGAGGAATCACACAGAGATTGGTACAGAAATTGAGAATGAATCAGTGGCCTCTTAAGCTGTTCAATCGAATAGAGCAGTATTTTACATCCCAAATCCCGCCTCTCACAAAAATGAGCAGGATAAAGCCATGAAACTCTTAGCACATGCATGGTGCGAAAATTTTACATCCCCCAGTTCATGCTGGGAGTCTAACTTTCAGTGAATTTATTGCATGCATTTCTAGAGGTTCCTTTAAGATGCCTGGCAGGACAAAGGTCATCAAAATGATAGATGAGTTGTATGAGGATATGCATGATGTTCAAGTTGAAGGACAATCCAGTTCTGTTTCGCTCACAACAGATGCAGCAAAGATGCCAAATCGTGCATTTGGTGAAGGTGTAAAGTCATTTCAGTACTTCGAATTCGTATTTATTGGTTGCACCAAATCCTCCGCAATAAGATATTATAATACTTGTGTATACTGAATATGATTGCAGTTGACAAAACATAAAAATGTAATTAGGAATGAAGGATTAGTATGCACCATTTGACGTCAATAAAAAGTAATTGATTGAGTTTTCAATCAGAAGCCCGTCTAACATATTGCATGATGCTTAGGGGGCGTGGTCCGGCCTGATAGGCTAGACCCCTGGCCTGTCAGGCCGGCTGGCCTTCGGCAACCCTGGCAGACACACACAACGAAGATTCCAAAAAGGCAGAATGAGGACACTTTAGCAGACCATAGCCCAACAAATGCATTAGGTGTTTGCACAATACACAACGACGTTGAGTCCTTTCTAAAATATCCATGATTCCTAGCAATGGATGTGGAGTTGTAGGTGGCTCTCTCGCAGGTGGAGTCTACCGCATTGAGCACAAAATCCCCCTGGCGATTAGATGGGATGGCATGTCTACATCTGGACGTTCTTATGGATGGTATTGATTCCATAAGAAGTCTTTACTCAACTGCTGTGCAAGTTGTCATCAGACTGTGTACTACTGTACCGCGAATTAATTGTTATTACTCCTATAAATAGTTACCAGTAATACTCGAGTATCGCTTCGCATCAATCGATGCAACCAAGTTATTAAGTGAATAATTAATTGCAACAAAATCTAGGGTGCACCCTGGATTTTGTTGCAATTAATTATTCACTTAATAACTTGGTTGGTTTGGATTATGAACCGATGGCCATACAAATCGCTCCGATATAAATATTAATATATATAGTTAGGTTCGCCCAGATCCTACGACTTGAAGATGCTTATCGAAGAATGTGCGCGGAATATGCGGATCTGCATACGATATGGTCTCGCCCAGTGATTGATGCGAAGCGATACTCGAGTATTACTGGTAACTATTTATAGGAGTAATAACAATTAATTCGCGGTACAGTAGTACACAGTCTGATGACAACTTGCACAGCAGTTGAGTAAAGACTTCTTATGGAATCAATACCATCCATAAGAACGTCCAGATGTAGACGATGCCATCCCATCTAATCGCCAGGGGGATTTTGTGGTGTGCACGGCTGTTTGCGGCTGGACACTAGGGATGTAATTAGAACGATACCGTAAATGGATGTATAAACTAAAGCCGATCCTCATTATAAACATGCATCGCGCGAATCAAACAAACAACGTTATCCTGCCCATTTGAAGTCGAATGAGTGCAGAGAACCCTTCCACTATCTGTCTAGTCCTTATTATGCCATTTGCGCAATCCATACATAGCAATTCCTAAAAGCGCGCATCCTCTTTTTGCACTAATCATCACGCGTGACGTAGAAGGGGGTTCTACGGACGCCCTGCAAATTTTCAAAGAGGTTAGTATATAGCAACATGGAGAGAAATGAAATCACTATCTGAAAACATCAGTCTGCAATTGCCACTAGTTTTTTTCGCGCTACACTACGGCAGTGAGTCTTATGAATAATCTGTGCTTCGGTTGCATATAGGCTTGATGGATGACCACAGAGAGAAAGTTCAGCAGCACTGTAGAGTATGTGGGAGATTTCTAAAAGACAGAGGAGAGAAAAATAGACCATCATATGAGTGCAAAGTGTTTGCAAAGCATCTGCAGTGTCTTTGGGTTTGACATTACCCATAATGTCCCAGACATTCACCCTCTGTTCTTTTGTTACCGGTGCAAGCTAGTCATCGACAAGTCTCTACATGCTGAACACCATCTTTCTCCATACAAATCGTCAACGACAGTCTATGTATGGCAAGCCCATAATGAAGAATGTTGCAAGGTATTAATACATGTACACATGTATATGACCATGCAGCTAGCTTAAATCTCATATACACATATACATGCACATCCACCATCCAGATGTGCCATCCCAAAACAGGACCACTGAGAAAAACTAGACATCCCGGAGGTCGTTCCAAGGCCAATTCAATTATTGGCTACATTAAGGGAATTGCACCACCAAACTGCTTTCCGGATGCCCCACTAGCAAGCCAATTGAATACAGTAATGGAACAGCTTCTTTGTTCAGTCTGCCTGGATGTCTTGTGCCAACCACTAGAGCTCCCATGTAGAGCACTAGTGTGCACCATGTGCACTGTGCAGCTGTTCAGGGCATTTAACTGCAATGATGTTAAATGTCCCTACTGTTATTCTGAAACACCTGTAATCCCATCAGAATTAAAGCCAGCCCCGCCCTTAGTCCAGGCATTGCTAAGTAATGTAATGGTCCATTGCATTACTTGCACAAGGGACATGCGGGCTTGTGAGTACAATACACATGAGTGTAGTGTTTCACCTACACGAAGTCCTGACAAGATATTTTCAATGCCTACAAAAGGAACAGTAAGTTCAATTACTTGTGCTCAACAACTTGTACTATAATACATGAAACTTCTTGGGAGAACAAGGGGCCGAATCTATACATGCTAAGTTCAATACTTTACAAAGGCCATACCCGACAAGACACAAAGATTGATGTCTATAGTTAAAGAACACCTATTATCAATTGCACCACACAACGTTGCAGCCATCCCCCAGCCATGCAAAAGACAAAAACACGGTCCACCCTAAAACTATTCTATACGTGCTATAACCAGAGATAATATATATAGAATATATTATCTCTGCTATAACGTGCACCTCACATGAATGTTACTCTACCGCGTGAGTAATCGACAACTTTATTCCATTCTAGCAGCGTCAAAAAAACTAGTGGCAACAGAGACACAATGGAAATAGTAAGAACAACTTGTCGCCTTCAGTTTTCCGCTTTTTTTTCGGTCTCAAAATTTGCTCTTGGGGGAGAAAGAACCCGCCGTAGTGAAGACGTCCTTTGATATGTGCCCGCTTTCGAACGCAATAGCTAAAAGTATCGAAAAGCCTAAATCACGTGACTTAGGCTTTAAATAGAAAAGTAGTGCTACTATTGGTTTGTGTCTTTAAAATGGCGATTGTACTTGTTTTGTTCGTGCTTGCTCGAGTGCAAATTGGGGTCTAGGTTGTCAAGGTGTTGCTAGGGCATTACATAATTATTTCAATATTTTTGGGGAGGAGGCCTAATGTCCAAGATTTCAATGTAAGCAAACAGCCGTGGGTGTTCTCGAGCTCGGGTGTTCTAAAGGAATCTTATTCAGGAGTTCTGATGAGAACTTGAGCTAGATCAACCAATAATCAACCCATGTAATGTGCAGATCCATGTAGTACCAGGGGTGACATCTGTTAGTGGGAAAACTCACACTTTACATGACATAATTGACTTTTAATATTTCCGGCCGATCGAAAGGCAGTGTAAGCCCATACATATATAAGCTAATGCGTAGGAAAGTTGATGTGCAGAGGGGTGGGGCACGTAAATGGTATGTGTCTCATGATCAGTAGATCCACTGTTAGAAGATCTTGTGGATGCTAACATAAACAATTGCAGGTCCAGATCGTGCAACTGGACTGATGTCTGATGGCTCTGCTGCCTTTACTGTGATCACACTTTGCTTTTAATTATTGTCAGAAGTGAGATATAATTAAATAATCCTACCCTAGGACCTAGTTTGTAACGATAGACAATGGTCGAGGGGTTTAGTAGGTCAAATGAACTAAATTGCAGTTCTACTCATACGCGTATATCAAAAGACTGTACAATCAGACCAAAACAGAACCTTTAGCTTCATTTTAGTTGAATCCATCAACTAAATGGCTGAATACATTGAATACTATAAAATAAATATTTAATAATAATAAAAAGCACCAGCGTGTCATATTAAAAATGGCTTATTTGTGCCCAATATTGCAGCTGCAGAAAAACCTCAAGCTTGTGGATAGTATCTTATCATGAGATCATGATGTGTGTGTGTGTGTGTGTGTGTGTGTGTGTGTGTGTGTGTGTGTGTGTGTGTGATGTTTCATAATCCACATGTATTGACCAAGCAAGTTACTGTTTGGTGGTGTAGATAATTAAAATGAATTTCAAAGGACAGCATATATGCATAAAACATGTCAAACAAGTTTTAAGTAAGAAACAGTTCATTGTAGGTCCCACGTCAGACAGCACAGCAAGTTTCAGTTGCTGTTGGGTCAAAGTGACACAAAATCACATTTAGAGCAGACAGCAAATAAGGTCTGCTGGCCTATATGGAAAGAGAAGTGGAAGGAATATTAGAAATAGTGAGAAGGGGGGGTGGAGGAAGGAGACGAAGGGAGAGGAGATGGCAAGGAGGGGACCAGGGAAGATGGGTGGAGGGAGGAAAGCAGGAGGGAAGAAGGGATGAAGGGTGGGAACAAGTGAGGAGAGGAAACAAGGATGGAGGGAGGAGGTTGGAGGAAAATGGGGGAGAGGGGGGCGAAGGGCATACAGGAGGGAAGTAGGGAAAGTGGGGAGAGGTAGGGAGGAGTGGGAGAGGGAGGAGTGGGGAGAGGGTGGGAGGAGAGTGGGAAGAGGGAGGGAGGGGTGGGGTGAGGGAGGTAGGAGAAGGAAAAGTGGGGGAGAGGGAGGGAATTTAGTACTATTACGCAAGTGGGTAGGAATGGGTAAGAGAAGAGCGGAGACCGGAGGGGGAAATGGTGTGATCAGAAAAAACGGAGAGGTGGAAAGGATGAAATAGAGAAATTCTTTCAGACATTCACCTGAACAATAGGTCCTATTTGCTCTTTAAAAAGAGAAAGTAGCGAACATATACTGGAAAGAAAAAGCACACATAACTCTTTAGCGTTTACTACGCACCGTACGCCATGCTAGGTGCGGGCTCTAGAGCTATGATACAGACAAGTAGGGCCTAGTAATCGGCTGCATAGCACATTGGTACAAGTATACACTATTATATTAATACGAGGTGGAGTGAAAGCATAGGCCTACCTTGGCTTTGTGGAAAGAGTCTATTTGATCGATAGCTAACTAGCCAAAGCTAGAGGACACTACACCGGCCGGCCATGGCACCGCTCGATACATTTAACACATTGGTGAAGCTAGTACGGTACCTGGCTGTATGCATCGGATCCTCAGAGTCAGCTTAGCAGCAGCTGATCCCATATGACCAACTTTTGGCCTGCAAGATAGGCAGAATTAATAATTTATGAAGGAAATTACATGCACACATACATGTAGATCTGTAGTCACATACACAGTGGTGTAGAGAGTATGTTGACATCTTCTGCAGCGAGCAAGCAAATAGCATTGCCCCACATTCACATATCTTGCAGGCCCATAGCCAGTCGATTCTTTACACAGATGTCTGTACATATGTATACATTTAAGCAAACATACAATACAGGATCATTACAAAAAGCACCACCTTACTCCCAGGACATTGGGGATGTCATCTTGGTTCAAGGAGAAACACTCTTGCCTCTACCTGCAGTGTACATGTGTACAATTCAGTCAACAAGCAGGAATGCCCACATTCCAAATAGTGCCCACCTTACACCTGAATATTGCATTGCTGGCACTTTGGGAAACCATTCTCGTTGCAAGACAAACCCTCTGAAACAGAATACCTGTACCTGTGTACAATTATTGGTACAATACAGACACACAGAAGTCAAATACAAATGCAAGCCATAATACTGCTTAAAATTCATGGGCGTACGCAGCCTTTGGGGAAATGCGGGGAGGGGTCATACGCAAATGTTGTAAATACGAGTGGATTAATAGTACAAGTTTTAAGAGTGATGGTGACCTCGTTTTGAGGAGGAGCAGTTGTTTGAACCCATCGACCACGAAATTCACATTGGGGATCTCAATCTGGGCCTCTCACATGTGCCCAATCTATCACTGGCAATTGCACACACCTCATGTGCCCAAGGCAGGGAGGGAGCGCAGAGGGTATATGGGAAGAGAGAGGACACATGGGAGGATAGAGGACACATGGGAGGGGAGAGGGCACATGGGAGGGGAGGGAGGGAAGAAGACACATGGGAGGAGAGAGGACACATGGGAGGAGAGAAACACATGGGAGGGGAGGGGACACATGGGAGGGGAAGGGGACACATGGGAGGGGAGGGGACACATGGGAGGGGAGGGGACAAATGGGAGGGGAGGGGACACATGGGAGGGGAGGGGACACATGGGAGGGGAGGGGACACATGGGAGGGGAGGGGACACATGGAGGGGAGAGGACACATGGGAGGGGAGGGGACACATGGGAGGGGAGGGGACACATGGGAGGGGAGGGGACACATGGGAGGGGAGGGGACACATGGGAGGGGAGGGGACACATGGGAGGGGAGGGGACACATGGGAGGGGAGGGGACACATGGGAGGGGAGGGAGGGAAGAAGACACATGTATGGAAGGAGAGAGGACACACATGGGAGGAGAGAGGGCACATGGGAGAGAGAGGACACATGGGAGGAGAGAGGACACATGGGAGGAGAGAGGCATATGGAAGGAAAGAGGGCATATGGGAGGGGAGAGGCATATGGGAGGGGAGAGGGCTCCTCCATCTCCTCTTCTTCCTCATCATTGCCAAGTCCTCATGAGAACAATCTACCCATAGACATAGATCTGTCACCCCTAGGACCACCCCTCATTCTATCATATCCCTCTCCCCTAACTCTCATAAGACATTGCATACCCCTACACCTCCCATGTGCCCCACCTTCATGCACTCACTCGTAACATCTCACATTCTCCCTCTGCACAATTACAACTCTCTCTCCTCTGTACACAACTAGAAATCAAGGACAGTTAAGGATGAATTGAGTGTAGGGAATTTTTTTTACATCAGTCTCGCTTTTAATTTCATTTCAGAAGCTGTTTACCTTTATATCTCCTGCCTCTCAGCCCACTTGTCTACAATGATTGTCTTTCCAATGTTCTCTCCATGCCCAAACTTTGTCAGCTGATGAATTCCAACTACTACATATCTTATATGTATTCTCTTGCCTAAGTGCACCCATTGGATCACAAGCCAGATGCACTCTAAATAAAGGTCACCATTTATAGAATAGAGCACATGTACATACAAAAATTAATACCACAATATATGTGGCAAGCGAACTAGTATGCAAGATATACGCACTGGCAAAACTAAAACACGCACCAACACATGTGCTTGTATACTATCTGAGCTACGTGCAATAATAACCCGCAATAACCGGCTTACCGTTTCTACACACAGCGCGAATCCAGTTAGTCACCATAGGTTGGGCAAATCGGTTAGCTCCTCTTCACAAGATTGCAGACTACTTTCCGCTCCGCTTAATTTTAATATTAGTTCAGAGATGACGTTATAGATCTATTGCGTCTGCAAACGCCCCCTAATTACTCTGTTACAAATTCGACATGATATTATCATATCCATACGATCGCAGGTCTTGTTTTGGCTGTCTAGTTACCGGTACACACTTTGGATAATAGCGTAGTAGGCCATACGGTCTCGGCGTGCATGTA
>JABACO010000002.1:6902685-6934301 GCA_013339895.1 Ephydatia muelleri | reverse complement strand
GTACAAGAGAAGAACATGGGTGTGGTACAAGAGGGGACATGGTTGTGGACAAGAGGGGAACATGGTTGTGGTACAAGAGGGGAACAGGGTTGTGGTACATAAGGGGAACATGGTTGTGGTACAAGAGGGGAACTTGGTCGTGGTACAAGAGGGGAACATGGTCGTGGTACAAGAGGGGAACATGGTTGTGGTACAAAAGGGGAACATGGTTGTGATACAAGAGGGGAACATGGTTGTGGCACAAGAGGGGAACATGGTTGTGGCACAAGAGGGGAACGTGGGTGTGGTACAAGAGGGGAACATGGGTGTGGTACAAGAGAGGAACATGGGTGTGGTACAAGAGAGGAACATGGGTGTGGTACATGTGGATGTGGTACAAGAGGGGAACATGGTTGTGGTACAAGAGGGGAACTTGGTCATGGTACAAGAGGGGAACATGGTTGTGGCACAAGAGGGGAACATGTTTGTGGTACAAGAGGGGAACACGGTTGTGGTACAAGAGGGGAACATGGTTGTGGTACAAGAGGGGAACTTGGTTGTGGTACAAGAGGAGAACATGGTTGTGGTACAAGAGGGGAACATGGGTGTGGTACAAGAGGGGAACATCCACAAGAGGGGAACATGGTTGTGGTACAAGAGGGGAACACGGTTGTGGTACAAGAGGGGAACATGGTTGTGGTACAAGAGGGGAACTTGGTTGTGGTGAAAGGTAGCAACATGGTACTCGTGTAGCGAGTTGCATCATTGTGGCATGGAATTACATTGATCCCTTTCATCTATACCTGTAATAGCGGTGATTTAGATTCAGTATTTCGAATTAGCAGCTGGAAGCTTGAGGAACCATCAAGCTTTTCAGCTGCCTATAGAATCGATGTGGTCGATCAGCCATAAAAAACTAAAAGTGAATGCGTGTAATTACATCCCAATGCTAGTGTGAACACGTACCCTACATAACTGAGGCGTCAGGGCTCCTTCGAGAGTGAGCGTCGCTTCACTATTCCAAATACGCACACTCAAAGTTCGTCAAGGTTGTGAAAATACGCCAAGTGCTCAAATGACACAGATCGTTTAGAACAACACTTCTCGTCTCATGAGGAAAAAATAAGCACCATCGGACGCGTCGCGTTCGAGAAAGGCCCGCTAGCATTTGTAAGCTCAACATGTCTATTATTTTAAAACCCTCAGCGCAACGTCATTCGTCATGAAATTAATTGGCGCTGGTCAAGGGTTGGTGACGCTAGCTTACTCAAAGCAGAGATGATCTCTGCCCAAAGACCAGTTGGGTACTAGGATATCTGCAGGGCGATTGTGGCTGTGGTCTTTGGTAAGGTTCCTGCCTCCACTCAGACACTCAGATGGGCCCTGCAACAGGTTTCAGCAGGGGTGGTCACGTACTTTATTGTGGCGAGTTACTAAATCTCCACCACATATGCAGGTGAGTGCATGATGGCCAAGGGGATCAAGTACTCTCCCAGGACACAGAAGGCAAATTGAGCTACATTTCTGAGGTGTCTAGGGCAGCCACCACTTGATGGCCACCTGGAACTCTGAAGGCTGGAGATGAAGGCCTAGCCCCTCCGAGGGAATGACTGACACCCAAGATGCAGCATGAGGGGAGGAGACAGAGAGAAGGCGTGCTCTATCTGCGGCAGATATCATAATTGCTTATAGAGTATATTGAACAGATGGTTATCATTCTTATTGGACAGCACCTTTTGATGGATACGGGATGTCAACACCTCCTCCATGCTGACCTGTATATTTAATACATGTATATGCCAGAACGCGTACTCGCAAAGGCGTAAATACAGGTGGATGTAAAAATATTTTAACTTGTAAATGTGATGGTGGCCACGTTTTTTCTTTTCTTTTTTTGGGGGGGGAGGGGGGGGAACTATTTTATTAAAATTTAAAAAGTTAATTATTCCCTGATTGATGCTGTAGTGCACTACTTTGCATCTCATTACATGTACCGTATAAGCCTCATCAATATTTGGAGAAGGGTGCGGCATATTCGTTTACGGGACGAATAGCAAGTCCCATCTCTGGTCCAACCACAGGTGATTCCAACTGAAACAACAACTGCCCTGGTAACGCGATTAGGTACGAATTTTATTGTATGTCTTTAGACAAGTAGTGGTCACTTACATAGTCACTGTGTGTTGATATGATTTGGCGTTTTATGGTAACTCGGTCACGAGGATGGATCCTGTGTATCATAGTATTATATAATGTTACCTCATCATCACGAGTGATCGCAAGGTGTATCGCCTTTAGGTAGCAAAACTATTTTAGAGCGTTGATATGCAATCATCTTTGCCGCCGCTATACTTGGATATGCCAGATAATGTATTTATAATGGCATTGGAAAGACACACAGTGTCACCATATTAGAGCGTCACTCACTTTAATGCTGAACACCTCGATCAGCGCTACATGTACGTCGCGATAATAACGGCTCTTCAGGCCCTTCCACTCAGCCCACATCGGTGCTTCTCGTGTAAGGGTGCATGTCGTGAACATCTTGGATTGTGGAAAGGTCCCTATGTTCGTGTCAGCTATTTTGGAAGGAGTCAGGCTGATGAAGGGTAACAAATATAAGGAAGGACGTGGAGACCCCCCCCCCACATGGTAGTCCCATTTCAGTAGGAGAAACTCTCCGGCCAAGCCTCTTAGCTTGCCATCAGCCATGCAGGCCAATCCCAAAACAACATCATAGAAGCCATCTCAATATATCCCTAGTGAGATCAGTGGTTAGGGCCATTTCAGAGAGGGAATGACATATAGTGCATAGTTAGAACTGAACTGTTGGTTTGATTTTGTGCAGTGTAGTTTTAATAACAATGATACACATTTGTGTTGTACTTATACACTGTATGTATGTATTATTTATATGTAGATTTTCTAGGATGCACAGTGTAGCCACGACATTTAGCTCATTTGACTGTCAGGTACATTGTTACGTACAGTACTGAGTAGTCTCTGCAGAGAGCAGTCCAAAAAGTGGCTGGATGTTGATATGTTCTGAAAACAAACAATGATGTATGGCAAGGTGGCGGAAGCTTTTTGTAATTGGTCTGGCGGATGGATGGATGTGTCAGCTGGATTGAATGCTACAGTTATATTTTTGCGCATTATTATTTTTACTTAAGCTCATTACATATAATGACCGAAATATTGTCAACATTTGCTGAACATAAAACAAAGTTTTGGGCAATTAAAGTCAAGTCCATGGAATTGAAAATTTCTTTATATAATTATGCTAGGAATCATCCGGTATTATTCTAGAGTTCTTGATCTGATATGTTGTTGTACTCGCCAACAGCTTACACTGTGTACTGTTGAGTCTTAGATCTTGACACTGAAGCACCGTGCAGAAGTCACATTCCATGAACACTTCCGGTCTTTGTTTAGGTCTCTGTCTCAATTCTGAGCAGAAAGATTAGCTACATCACTACACTCATTCCAAAATATGAATACAAAAGTATGAACAAATATATGGAACATGCCACGAGGTTTTGACCCTTATGAATTTATATGTCCAATTCACTTCACTATCTTTCGAACCATAAATGCTATGAATTTGCTATTTTCAATGCTTAGTACATACCAAAACTTTTCTCTATGAGAAAATTTATTTTTCAATGTCTTGCACAAGCACAGTTTCGAAATTATGAAGTCCGATATCCCGTGGGTTCAAAACATCATGTAGGAGCGTTCAAATCATTTCAAATTCGGTGTGTACATGTATGTGTGGCTATTGACTTGTTTTGTTTGTTAATGTTTAGCATTCCATTACGGAGATACCGCTGTGCAAAGTTAATGCTCGTTTCTTTATTTGTCTGCATCTTGAAAACAAAGAGGGAGGCTTACTCTCGGTACTATTGTTGGTATTACCAACAGTGCTTCGATTAAAGTTGTAGCGTTACGCTATATTCAGTACGTTACTTTCATTTCAACGTAGAACATGGATCGTGTAGATGAAAGTATGATATGCATGCATGTGCAAGTACATGTACAGTATCAACTATAAATACCACTGTATTCTTATATACACATACACGTACTTTGGTTCATAATAGTTTGTTAATGGGACTTGATGTGCATTTCATGCATGATGATACATTTGGGCTGCAATTAATAATTATCAAAACCAGTGAGCAGTACAGTTGCCAAAACGTGAGTGGTTCAATAATGCTTAGTCCAAGTGGTGTGTGATCTCTGACAAGTTGGTACATATATGCATGAGTTGGAGTTCAGTACTGGTATCAACATTATGCAGTGATGTGTATGTGTACAGCATATGCTGCCATTAATTATGCTGTGTGCAGTAAGTAATTTCACTTTCATTATTATTCCAGCCATACAGCCCACATGGGAAACAAATGTAAGTGTAACTGTACAAATACTGATGTAATCACATTTGTTCATCGTAATTCTATCGCATACATGTTTTGTATAGTATCACACGATGTGGAGCAATTTAAGATGTTTTTGGCAACTTCATATGAACTTGTACCAGTAGCAGAAGACCAGTGGCCACCTGTCCAATTTAAGGAGTACATTAAACTGGCTACAGTGGTGAAAGTAGAAGATTTTATGAAAGAAGATGAGTGTACCAAAGCTATGATAAATGGAAATCTTGAGTTTATTAAGAGAACGAAACACACAATTGAAATGGAAAAGGTCAGTTGATATTTTGTACATTCACAATGCCATACTCATTCAATGTGCAGATTGGCAGGTTTGAAGATGGTACATTGGCTAGCTGCATCATTGTGGAAGGGATTCCTGGTGTTGGCAAGTCCACCTTAGCCTGGCAGCTGGGACGACGTTGGGGAAAGAAGGAAATCCTTCAACACTTCCAGCTGGTTATTGTGCTGCGTTTGAGGGATGAGAGGGTGCAGAAGGCACACACCATATCAGAGCTTTTCTGTCATCCAGATCCAGACATACAGCAGTCAGTTAGCAAGTGGATGGCCAGTACTCTGGGGGAGAACGTGTTGCTGATTCTGGATGGATATGATGAACTGTCTTCAGAACTTCAAATTGGAGATCAGTCAATATTTGCTCGTATCATAAAAGGGAAGGAACTTCCTAAACTGACTATACTTGTGACTAGTCGTCCTTCAGCCAACAGGAACCTTTATCAGTTGTGTAGGATTCGAGCAAAGTGTCAGTACATTGAAGTTGTTGGATTCAGTGAGAAGGAGATCCGAGAATATGTTGAGCATGCCTTCAAGCACAACTTACAACTGAAGGAAAGGTTCAAGCCATACATTGAACATCGTCCTCACATCCACAGTTTGATGTATATTCCCATCAACTGTGCCATTGTTGTAGAGCTATTTAAAGAGTACAAAGGAAAACCCCCACAGACTCTGACTGAGGTATACACTGCACTAACCAACACACTTCTGCAACGTCATGAACAGAAGACCAAAGAGAAGACTCCAGCAGGAATGACCCATACAGGTAAGCTTTTGTGGATTAAAAAAATGTACATGCAGTTGTTGATTGACTGTAGAAGCATGATTTCATCCTTTTACAACTTCTAACAATTGAAGTCATGTTTTCAAAATACAGTAATGACTTGTTGTTACCTGATTTAAAGAGTTTTTAATGTCTCATTAGTGATTTATTACTATAACTTACATGTATCCTTCACGATTGTTATGAATAAGGATATATTATTACTCTACGATGTGCATATTATTACAATGAATTTTTTTCTGTAACACTTCTGATTGCAACATATTCATGTTTGATAATGTACTCCTGTTTTCAAATTCAGTTGATTCATTGAAGAACCACTACAGTGATCTGGTGGGCACTATTCAGGATCCTGCTGGTCTGGCCGGTTCACTGTACTCCAAAGGATTAATCTCTCAGACTGTGAGGGATGAGATACAACAGAGAGACCTGATCACAAAGAGGAAGAATGAAATCCTCATCAATGCAGTGGAGGCTCAGGTGACCACAGACCCTTCAATGTTCCAGGTGTTCATGGAGGTATTGAAAGAGGAACCATCTCTCTCCACCATTGTGGAAAGGATGTGTGTTTTAGGTGAGTGTGTTTGTGGAATGATTGCAGCTTTGATTAGACTCAGGGGTTCTTTACATACAGATAACCTGTACATGTACATGTATGTAAAGTGATGTGTGTTTCATGCAGGATATTAAATTGACTGTTAATGAAATTAGCACATACATGTAGTATATGTACAGTACATGTACATGTGTATTGCCAATTCCTGTAATGTGGTCCATCTTAACATTGACATACACATACATGTATTGTTCCTGTATAATTTCGTAATCAGCATATTGCATTCATGCATGGATATGGTAGATGTACATGTATCAAATACTTGGTGTGTTGTGAACTGCATCCTTCGTTTAGTTAGATATACATGTACCAGTACTGAACATGTGGCTTTGTATTTACCTACACACGTGATGTGTTGAGTTGGTCTTGGCATAAGCCAGGATATTTACAGTCTGTGCAGAATGATGCATGTAACAAGCCATATGTAGTCACAGTAGTGAAAAAAGAAACCTCAAGAGGGATGGAAAAAAATTTCCGGCCAATGAGTGGGGGCGGGGGGGGGGGGGCAGTGGGGATGGCAGGGGGGAGGTGTTACACCAACTCCAGGAAGGCAGGTTTGGAGCCCCAGCAAGTTGTATCATAAATTGAATCGTACTAAGGTTACATGTACAGGTACACTGTAGTTATTGAAGTTTAAGCCTTAAATAAGTTTCACATGTGGTAAATTAAACCAGCTGTTCTATAGTAAAACCAGAATTGCATTTTGGGCCTGATCTGATTGCATGTACATGTATATTGTATTGCAATGTACTGTATTTGAGTATTCTTCTTGTCAATATGATACATGTACATGTGCATCGGATGAAGAAAGTAGGTTGTTTTTTAAGTGATGTGTAGCAATAATTTAAACCATAATAATTTATTACTAAATCTGCCGGTCTGGTTGCTTTGGCCCAATAATTTCTACAGTAGTAGTTCCTTTTTTTGTTTGTTTCAACTCCTTTGTGTTTAATGCTCTAAGTTCATTTTGCTTGGAACATAATTTGTAGTACTTTTGTATGAAATATAAGTTCTCTTCAAACTGTTAAGCTTACTATCAAATATTAGTTCAATTGTTTCAAATGTAGCTATTGGCTGTTTCACTTTATTTGCTCAAAGGAGGACAGAGGACGCACATAGCAGCATGATATGAATAGCTCAGTATCAGTGTTACAATGGATTCTATAACTCCCTTTCAAATGCTCTACATATAATTATGAGCACCTAACTGATTATGTCACCCCCCCCACACACACACACATGCATGTACTGTACATGGTGGGATGCACTCTTTATGTCAAACTAGTAATGTAGTAACTGCCACTGCATTTTGATGGGTATTTTATGTTTATATGATATGATCCATTGATATGATCCTACCAATCAAACTATAAGCTACAGAGTAGCTGTCTAGCAGTAGCACAAAGGGCATTTACATCTAGAGCTGCTCTTAACTTATCTTTCAGATCATCCACTTCTCTTCCTTGGTACTCAAATTTTATCTTCACTCCCAACCCCACAATCTGCATTACAAAATACCAACATGGGATGGCAGATGTCACAAGTACAGACTTTGATTCCCTTCACACCACCAACCCATGTCCCATTGGTTGACTGAACACATCACCTGCCAACCTTGCACTACACAAAAGCCCATCATCCTAATAAACTATGGCTTTACAAAAAAGGAAATTGCTCACCTTAGGTTAACATTTTATTAATTATCTGCAGACAGATATTCTAAATGTATGCTCCCAATGTATGCCATTGCTCTGGTCAAACAGATAGCACCTTGCCTTCCCTCAAATCTAGGAACCAAATATGGAAGTACTCCATTTCTCAGAGCAAATAATTATTTTTAAGTATGGTCATGGTTCTGATTCCATTTATAGAGTGATGGTAACAAATGTTAAAATGGTGAGACGTCCATACTAGGATATGTGAGATGATGTGTATGTACTTCCGTCACAGGTGGGACATCATCAAAGATGACATGTTTTGAAGGTCGATCATCTACCACACTCTCCCAGTTACAGTGTGTGGCAAGGCTAGCCTACCAGGGCACATTAATTGACCAACTAATATTCTGTGGTGTGCAAGATAACATTGAATCCTTAGGTATGCCAGTTGAATATTATTGATGAATTTCTTAATTACTAAATGAATCAACTTTTTAGATACTGTAATAGGATGTGATAGAACTATTTGTGTCAACCATAATACATATGACTATTTTAGTAAAATGGAATGTCAATAAGTTGTTGATGTCGGACGACAGTGTCGTCCCATCAGACCTCAATGGTCTCCAATGATGTGTTTATCATGATGTTCCTACTTCATTCTTTATATCCATCAGGTCTCCTCCAGAAGGTACCACAACTGTACTCGACAGGTTCCCATAAAGCTTCATACAATTTTATACACAAGACTCTCCAGGAGTTCCTCACTGCATGGTATGTTTCATCTCTACCAACATCAGAACAGAGGATCTTTTTGAAAGATTCCTTAACCAAACCTAACATGGCTATGACTGTACGGTTCATGGCGGGCCTTACCAAGTTCCAGACATCATCAGAGAATATGGCAGACATTGCCATTTCATTGGAGACTACTGACAAACAGAGATTAGTAGAAAACCTGCATTGGATGTTTGAAACCCAGAACCCCACCTTCATTCAGAGGCTGATGGGAAATAAGGAGCAAACTCTCAACTTGTCATTCGATCACTTCAATCCATTTGATCTATATGCACTTGGGTACTGCATCGCCAACAGCTCCACACTGTGGTCTGTGGATTTGAGATATTGTCATTTGACTGATGAGTGTATGAGAATGCTGTTCTTGGTGGAAGATGGAAAAGCCTTTCACTACATCACAAGCTTGAATTTATCATGGAATGGAGGATGTGTAACAACTTCGACATCCCTATTAGGTAAGTCCTGTTATGTTCTTATTGATGTGTACTATTTACTGTACACAGGCCCTGGAACCTGTATGTATGTAGCTGAATCATTGTTGAAATAATTCTGCATGAGTAACTCTCATTTGTCCCTAAGCCCCTCTAACTCTGATGTGGATCATTACAAGTGGGAATAAGTGGTTTGAGTGCAATGTGAACAGAGCAGCATACATGGAAGGGGAAGGAACATATAGTATTATCTTTCCCTACATCCAAGGTGTCTCCATCAGGTATTTATCTGACCCATCTATTACCCATCCACTGACCACCCATTAAGTTTGGGCTACCCACTTGTGAAAATGGTATTATAATGGCTCCATCCACCACCAGTGCATACATATTTGAAATTTCATATGACTCATAAAAGTGTTCATTCAGCAAATAATCTCTGTCATTGTACTGTCATAACAAAAATCATCATATGATATAAATAGCTTATGATGAAATAATGCATAATAATACATGTCATTTGATTCCAATGATGCTGCAAATTTCATCCAAAGGATAAACTTATTCTGTTAATAATCATCCCATACATGTAAGTACTGCTAAAATCATCCCATGATTATTATGGTATGGCTAAATTTGGCTGCAAAATTTTGTTCTACTGTATGTGGATATGAATATTGGATATCGGCACAGAGTATATGCTTTATGTACATGTATTAGCTGCCCTTTTACTCTACCTAAAGTGGTATGACCTTAACATACTTAGAATTACAGGGCATGGCTGGATTATATTTACATCTTAACAATTTCAAAATGATTCTCACTCTTGGTGATAAAAATGGTGTATAATGAAGTTAGTGAGCAGCAAATGGATTTATGCAGGCTCATCTGCAATCGATCGAAAAACAATTTACATCACCTCTGATTTTTTGTACTGCAATCTTTGATGTCTGTTTGAGATGAATATGGCTTCCAAATACACCTCTTCTCTTGGCAGTCCTGCACACAGTCAATCATATCCACTTTCCCTTCATGCACTACTGTAAAACATGGGTAGGGCACTGCTCATTTGATAGTATCACAAGACAAATTTCTTGTGTCTTATACCCTCTGGCGGAAGCTATCCAGATCTTATGCAAGCAATATGAGAAAGTATGTCTTTCTAGTACTCGCAGTGGCTTGATTGAAATGCTACTAGATTTGCACCATTGCCTAACCAGTTCAGCTGCCTGGTTAGAGAAACGATTACTTGGAGTCTGCTTTTGCAATTTTCCTGTGCACAAGGCAAGAAGATTCCTTTAAGTTGATCATTTCCATCAAACTCTTCATTCTCTTCCGAGCTTCGTAATACAGATTGTAGACACCAATGCACCATAAACGGAGCAGGTGTTAGGAAAATGCTGTTCACTAAGTGTCACCACATTGGACATCATCACCTTTCTCACACAACCTCCATAGCTCTCACTATAAGGTCCAACATCACTCTTAATGGTTTGGTCATCTGGCTCCACATTACTGGGTGTGGGTAAGCTGTCACTAGCATCATTTCTGATGTTGGGTGGGTCATCACTCTCAGTGTCTCTGGTGGTGGTGTATCACCAGCCATCACTTTACTGGAAGTAAGCAGTTCCTCAAGCAAAGCATTACCATGGGGTGATTCTAAAAGGGTGGTGATACATCTAAAATGACCTTTAATACACTGTACATGTTACATGTATATGTACATGTAGCCCAAATTATTGCACCTATATACATGTAGCTGATCAGTTGATATGTATATATATGGAATGTTCTATATGAAAATGGGTCTTGTGGATTTTATTTTATAACATAAAATTTAAATCGATATATCTTCCGAAATATTAACACTATCGGGTTCCTATTTTTAACGCAACATACCACACCAGTACTATACATGTATGTGTAAATCCATTTTGGTGTCTTACACATGCGCGGGATACCGACGTTACAAGGTCCGATACCCAGTACAGTTCATAACGGCCACATCTTCAGGTAGGAGTGTCCAAATCGGTTCAAAGTAGGTACCTACATGTATGTAGAAGGGTCCTACCGCTATTGATTTGTAATTTTTGCTTTATCCATTATACAGATACAAGTGTGCAAAGTAATTACATATTTCCATTGCGTTACGCGCCATTAACGTATTACGAGGATTCTTGAAGCCAGTCCTAATACGTTAATGGCGCGTAACGCCCGGGGAAATATGCAATTACTTTGCAATTTTAAATCTCAAATATAGAATTTTAAAATTTCCCAAAAGGTATTGAGTTTGCTTATTATTAGACACTGAACAGTGTTTGTGTATATATGATGCATGTATGTATGGTACATGTACGTGCTTTGTATAATCCACAAATACAAAAATATGTATTCTTGAAGAGTTGAGTGGAATACAATCACAGCCACATGTATGATTATTGAACAGAGACATGGGGTGCACATGCATGACTTCATTGCCCTATCAGGTCATTCTAAATACATGTACTTCTAAGTGTATGACCAAAGGGGTTGCTAAAAATTATTTTTAAAACTTGTAAAAGTTCCAAACACAAGTGTGAAAAAGATTTAATTTTGTTGATCAAATGTCTTGTGCAGTACTCTTGCTAAACCTTGCTATTATTTTCTACCAACATCCATCCAGTCTACATATCATCAACCCATTTTATCTACTGTATGAAGCATACTCAATGTTCACGCATTTATGTCAGTTGTTGGGAAGGTTTAACATATGCTTAACAATTTGGCAGGGACATCGATCTAATCTATTTCATCCAGAAAATGTTAGCATGACTAATCTTACTGAGAGGTGTTTAAACCCTCCCCGCAAGGATGCATAAAATGTTTCATGGCAAGAAATTAGACAACTGCAATTGGTTGTGCCAATATTAATCATTGACTTTTAACCTCTCATTCCCCCTAACTGTAAATCTCTGCAGACATCACTACTTGTGATTCATTGCCCAACTTTAGATATAGTATTCAGTCACAAAATGACAGAGCAAAGTTATGTACATGTATATGACAAAGGGCAATTCATCTGGACCCCTCCCCCTGCCCTGTTCGTCCCCACGTTTTGCAATTTCGCAACTGAAATCACACTTTAATTAGTTAACAGTTCCCTTATAAATAAGCACACACAAACCCTTTACATGTACATGCATGTAGCTTGTATAATACATGCACACACCTCTTCTACTGGAGTCATCACTCTGATAGAATAACACTGTTTACTTAACATTTAACAATAGCACACACCAACACTGTCCACACAATGACCATAGCTACATGTATGTTAGACACACACCTTCACATAGCACACATTGTTTCAATGCCTGACCCTCACATGCGTCATGGTCTAGTCATCACATTAAGTCTCAACATTGTGGACATTGCATATGTCATGTCAGAGTGTGTGTCTCTCTTCACACAGGTATGATGTTGAAGGGAAATACTACTCTTAAGGAACTGGACCTTAGGGAATGTGGACTAGAACCAGAGGGATTAGAAGAAATCATGAAAGGTGTTGAAGTCAATACCATGTTGGAAACCCTCGGCCTTTGGGAGAATATCATTGATAACAAGAGAGCATCATGCCTTGGTAAGAATGACATCATTCTTTGAGGTTTTGAATTAATGTCCATATGAAAGAGCTATACATTGTATCGCTCTCTGACTATTTTAGTCTACTGTAATTATATTGAAAACACATCAGTGTGTAACTATAGTGTTTCAGTGTGTATCTGTACAGTGTGCATAATGAAATTGAACTCTAAGCTAAAACTACTGCAAAACTGCTAATTTTATATTAGCTATTGAAAATTCTGTTTATGGCTGAGAAGAATATCATGACATGAACATTGAATTACAAGGATATAGATTTGACATCAAGTTAGCATGCACAAATTACATAATGTGGTTATTGTACAGATTGCAAAGCACTTAAAAAAATTTCCCCAAACTTATTCAGTATCCAACATAGAGTTTGCTATTGTTACACACTGAACGATGTCTGTGTATATGTATGACGCATGTATGTATAGTATGTACTTTGTATCATCTACGAATAAGAGAATGAGTTTTCTTTAAGAGTTGAGTAGAAAACAATCACATCCACATGTACTGTATGTTTCTTGAACAGAGGCATGGGGTGCACATGCACACATCTGCTTTGTTCAAAAATGATCAACTTCATTTTGCACACTTGCATTAAAAAGGTTTGATTGTATGTATGTACATGTACATGTACATGTATGTGCATGTAAACTAATGTATGTACTGTATAGCTGTATGTGCAGTGAATGCAAGTGTTAGCGTTAGTGTGTTGACATTTGCTCCACTTTCTGATTGGAGAATTGTACCAGAAATAACTTTTGATAGGATGTAGATCAAACTCTGCTATATTGAAACTAAGATTCTGGGTTCGGTCAAATTTGTTTACATCATGTAAATAATCAAGCTAATGAAATGTAATTTAAAAAATCAACCACTTTTCAAGTTGAATCAATTTACTCATGTATTTTGAAAATCCAAAACGAATTTTTAGTAATTTTTAAACCACGAAAAACTGAAAATCAAGTAAAATTACTTTGCATGTGCAGTGAATGCTCGTGCGCAAATTGAGTCGTGGTAGATACCTCTCATTCCCAAGCCCATCCATGCCTTTGGAGCCCCACCCCCATGAGCTAAGACGTGATCACGTGGTGCCGAGTCCAACCTCCGGTCCTTGCTGTCACACGTTTCATTAATTTTCGTCGGCCTGGGTGTCTAGATCGAGCTTTCGCTGGCAGTGTGTTTGGCACTTTGATTTTGATCGCAGAGAACGTAGCCCTGCACACTTACATCTCACGACATCTCACTTTGCGTACTAGCCGTAGCATGCAATACGACCGATTAAACACCAACAAAATAACGATGCATGGGTCATACATATCAATCGCGCGTCTAGATGGCCCGCACTAGGTTATAGCATTACAAGTATGACATTCTAAATTTTGTCACTTGTAGTTTTGATCTGTCGGAGCTAACAAACTGGCCAGTTCGATCGCATTAGCGATCGAAAGTTACATGCTGCGATGTCGATCAAGACCCAACTGGGCCTTATACTGTTGTATCGATTCTGAGTATCGAAAATATCAGCTATTTGTGAGATATCTGTGTTTTAAGAGCTTGATTAAGTACATGTAGCTGCTAAAGACCTTTTTTGAGCCAGTAGTACGACGATGAATTGGTTAATCAGAGGTTAGCAAAAGAAATCCTTTTCATGCGTGTCTCATATGGTGGTTTTCATCTTGGTGTAGCTCTGTGGCCATTTGTACAGTGGGGATAAATGAGTCTCTGTGTGGTTATGTGTATTACTGTGTGAATGTACAGTATGTGTGTGTGTGTGTGTGTATTAAACTGCGTGTGGTTAAAATCCACTCTGCTATTCAAAGGTCTTGACCATTCTTCCCTAGTTTGACCCATCCATTGCCATGCACTAGATGAGTGTTGTGTCCTGTGTGTATCTATATGAGTGTGCATGTGTGTGTCTATGTGAGTGTCTCTTTGTGTGTCGGTGTGTACATGTACTACTGTGTCAGTATGTCTGTGAGTGCGTTTGTGTGTTGTGTGTGGTAAAAATCCATATGTGTGCGCGTGTGTTTCTGTGTCTGGCTGTGATGTGTGTCTGTGTGAGTGCCTTTGTGTGTATTGTGTGTTACCCTATGGTACCCTGTGCATGTGTGCATTAACTTGTGTGTGGTAAAAATCGATGTGTCTGCTGTGTGTCTGTGTTTGTGTGTCACTTTTTGTCTGTGGGTCAGTTTGTGTGTGTGCATGTCTGTGTGTGAGTTTGTGTGTGTGCCTGTGAATGTCTGTGTGTGTGAGTTTGTGTGCATGTCAGTGTGTGTCTGTGTGTGTTGTCTTTGTGTATGTGTTTGTGTGTGTATCTGTGTGTGTATCTGTGTGTGCATTTGCATGCTTTCTGTATGTGTGTTACCCTGTGCGTGTGTGTATTAATCTGTGTGTGATAGTAATCCACTCTACAATCCAAAGGTCTGGACCATTCCTCTATGCAATACCCTAGTCTACCCATCCATTGCCATACACACTAGATGAGTGTCCCGTGTTTCTTTCTGTGTTTCTTTCTGTGTGGGTCTGTATGTGCGTCTGTATGTGTGTCTTTGTGTGTCTCTGTGTGTGTGCATTTGCATGCTTTCTGTATCGTGTTACCCTGTGTTACCCAGTACATGTGTGTGATAAAAATTGACCCTACCTTCCAAAGGTCACGTCTATTGCTCTATAGATACAATTCCCTAGTTTCACCCCACTCTACTCATCTATTGCCATGCACACTAGATGAGTGTTTTGTCTTGTGTGTGTATCTATGTGAGTGTGCATGTGTGTGTTTGTATATGTGTCTGTGTGTCTGTGTGCGTGCATTTGTATGCTTTCTGTATGTGTGTGTTACCCTGTGCATGTGTGTATTAATCTGTGTGTGATAATAATTCACTCTACAATCCAAAGGTCTCGACATTCCTCTATGCAATTCCTTGGTTTGTGAACAGGTGTATGAGAAATACACCATCTCCAGTAATAGCATTAAGTTAACAAAACATAGCAAACTTTAAAGGCCTGTAGAGTAATGGTTCTGTATACTGGAAACCTGTAAGCAGATAAAGGAATCACCACACAATGAATTTCAATTACCTACAAAGAGTAGTTAACACAATTCATCTGAGGGAGGGTGGGCTTAACATACCCTAAATGGTCATACACCCAAGCACAAACCACACACACACACACACACACACACACACACCATACACACACACACACACACACACACCATGCACAAACGCACGCCCACCCCATACACACACCTCATATACATGTACACAACATACACACACACCCATACACACACACCATACACACACACCATACACACACACCATACACACACACCATACACACACACACACGCCCACCCCATACACACACCCATACACACACCATACACACCCCAAATACTCACACACACACACACACACACACACACACACACACTCACACACATAAACACACTCCATACACACACATCTCATACACACACCTCATTCATGCCCTTGCACACACACCCTACATACCCATACACACACCCACACACACACACACACACACACACATGGACACTTATGAATGGTAAATATTTTAAAATCCATGCAAATGTTAAAATAGGCTGACACCATGTCAATGAAGAAGTCTGAAACATGGGCATGGAATTGGATGGTTTTGCTAAATTACAACAGATGCTGATGCCATGCGAGAATGGTACCCAACTGCACCCTAAACTGTTATATGGACATGTGTATAAAATATCAGCTATTTGTGAGATATCTATGTTAAGAGCTTGATTAAGTACATGTAGCTACTGAAGACTCTTTTGAGCCGGTATGTCAGTTGGTTGATTGGAGGTTTAATAGCAAAAGATGTCCTATTCCATGTATGTCCCATAATGATATGGTGGCTTTCATCTTGGTGTAATGAGTCTCTATTTGTGTTGTTATGTGTATTTGTGTGTGTGTGTGTGTGCATATGTGTATGTGTGTATGTGTGTATGCAATTCCCCACTTTGACCCCACTCTACCCATCGATTGTCATGCACGCTTGATTGATAGACGAGTGTCCACATGTTTCTTTCTGTGTGTGGTCCGTGTCAGTGTGTGTGTGTGCTTGTCCGTGTGGTGTCTATGTGCGTCCGTCCGTGTGTTTCTGTCTGTGTATGAACCTGCGTGTGGTAAACATCCACTCTAGGATACAACTTAGGTCCATCCATAGCCATGCACTCTTGATTGAGTCTCTCTCTCTCTCTCTCCCATTATTCTTCGTCTGATCTCTCTCTCTCTCCTCTCCGAGTCTAGCTCGAGGCTATTCTCTCTCTCTCTATCTCGCATCTATCTCCTAGAGCTCATCTCTCTATCACCTTAGCTCTCTCTCTCTCTACGCTCTCTCTCTCTCCTCTCTCTCTTTCTCCTCTCTATCTCTCCCCTCTTCTCTTCTCTCTCGCCTCTACTCTCTCTCTCTCTCTCTCTTCATATCAGCAAAGCCCCATTCCATTGGTATGCACAATTAATCATGTACATGTGCTAAAGACCTTGTGTTCTAGGTCATTTTGTGCCTGTTGTAATTTAGCTAAAGCTATCCAATTCCATGTCCCATGATTCAGTCGTCTTCATCATGCTGTCAACCTATTTAAAGATTTGCATGGATTTTAAATTATTTGTCACAGTAGAGTGATTCATGTGTGTGTGTGTGTGTACATGTATGTGCGTGTGCAGATGTATGGTGTGTGTATGGGGTGTGTGTGTGTGTGTGTGTGTGTGTGTGTGTGTGTGTGTGTGTGTGTGTGTGTGTGTGTGTGTGTGTGGTGTGTGTGTGTGTGTGTTGGTTTGTGCTTGGGTGTATTATGGTTATGTTAAGCCCACCCTCCTTCAGATGAATTGTGTTAACTACTCTTTGTAGGTAATTGAAATTCATTGTGTGGTGATTCCTTTATCTGCTTACAGGTTTCCAGTATACAGAACCATTACTTTACAGGCTTTTCAAGTTAGGGTATATGTTTTGTTGCATGTCTTAACTTAATGCTATCACTGGAGATGATGTGTTTCCCAACACCTGTCCACAAACCAAGGAATTGTATAGAGGAATGGTCCAGACCTTTGGATTGTAGAGTGGATTATTATCACACACAGATTAATACACACATGCACAGACACATACAGAAAGCATACACATGCACACACACAGACACACAGACAGAAACAAATACACACACAGACTGAAACAAACACACACACACACACTCATGCACACTCACATAGATACACACACACACATGACACAACACTCATCTATAGCTGTAGAAATACACATAACCACATACACATAATACACTCATTCTTCCCACTATACAAATGGCCACAGATCTACACCAAGATGAAAGCCACCATACATGTATGGGACACGCATGAATAGGACATCTTTTGTTAACCTCTGATTAACCAACTGATCGATGTACTATACTGGCTCACAAAGGGTCTTTAGCAGCTACATGTACGTGATCAAGCTCTTAAAGGACTAGCTGATATTTTACACACTCGGCATCCATACAACAGTTTACGGCCCAGTCGGGTCTTGATCGACCATCCCAGCATGTAACTTACGATCGCTCATTGCGATCGAGCTGGTCAGTTCGTTAGCTCGATCGATCCAAGAGAGCTCATGATCATGCATGTAGCAATGAGCGTGTCTTTGCGTCCGTACATTTGCACTAACATACATTTGCATTAAAACTGCATGGCACGTAATGAGAGTCATTGCCATAACTCGATCACCTAAAAGTTTGCGCAGTGTATTTTGTTTATCCCAAGCAGCTGTTGCGCTATTTGGTGCGCATCCTATTCTGCATTATTTGGCTATACATATAATCGGTCGTATTGCACGCTACGGCTAGTCTGAACGTGCATGAATGCACGCTAAGTGAGATGCTGTGAGATGTACATGTCAGTGTGCAGGGTTGTTCTCTGCGATCAAAATCAAAGTGCCACACACACTGCCAATGAAATCTCGATCTAGACGCCCAAAGACAGGCGAAAAGCAGGAAGGGAGGTTGGGCTCGACACCACGTGATGATTGGTGAAATTACTTTGCTCTGGCATTCTGTTTCATGAGGGTTACTTTCTCTACTTCTACCTGTTCAGTAACTGCATGCTCCAGCTTGCTGTGCCGCAATCGCTGAGAGCAAACGAATCTGGGCAGGTTGCATCCCACACTGGAATTTGGCCACTTCTATGTGACTATTGAGACACCATTAGGTAGCTTTCTATCTGAGCAAAACACTCTATTACAGTCTAGCTATTTATGGATAATGGAATAATTAATTGCTTGTGGATTTTACCCACAGTTGTACAAATCATTACTTTTGTCGAACGCGTGGTGTACCTTGATGATCACTGATCTGATGGTACTCTGGCTTGAACTGCCTGGAAATAGTCTTGCATTTAATTGTGAGAGATAGAAGGTGCCAGCATTTTCGACGAGATGCTGCAGGGTTTAGCGGAAGACCACAGGAAGCGTGATTAATATTGAAGGCGAAAGAGTGCGGAGGGAAGCCGAGGTCGTTGAAAAGAGGCGGCGCGGACGTCGCAAGAGAATCCGAAATGGCATGAAGGTTTGAGGAGGAACGAAGAAGTCGCAGAGAGGAGAGGGAGGCGATGAGGAACCAAATGGAGCAAGTAGCAAATATGGTGGGACGCGCGATCCATCATCGCGGTAGGAGCGAAGACTCCTACTGCGAAGTGGGTATCAAATTTGTCGCTCTGAGGGATAGCGAAGACATTGAAGCGTACTTAGGGACGTTTGAACGAATAATGGTGGCACACAAGATCGTGCGAAGTCTATGGCCTGAGTGGAAGGGCGCAGCTGGCGTTTTTAGCATTACCGATCACGGACGGACTCGGCAAACTATGATGCCATCAAAGGTGCGATCGATCCTGACGCGCTATGGTTTGAATGAGGAGGCGTACCGGAATGGAGCTCGGAAGGTGCGTGAGACCCATTGGGAGTTAGCGTACGTTTGCTGGATCTACTGTCAAAGTGGCTGCGTGCGTATACAATGAACAGAGGATGACATTCAGCAAGTGTTCGGCATGGAGTAACTGCTGAATTGTCTCACACCAGAGAAGCAGCTGTGGTTGTTGGAGCGGAAGACAAAGGTGCGTGAAGGCGGGTGAGATGCTGGATACGTACGAACAGGCTCGACATAAGAAAGGCGGCCCGGTGAAGCAGAGGCAGGTTGTCAAAAGTTGAGACCTAGTGAGAAAGTCCACACCTGTAAGGAGGCTGGTAGGGGTCTGAGGTGTTACTATGGAGGACGCTTCAGGAATTGTGGAAAGTTCCAAAAGACAGAAAATGGAGATACGTTTGGTTCAGGGCCGGCGGAACCGGGTGGGCTGGGTGGGCTATAGCCCTACCAGATTTGGCTGTCGACGCCATTTATAACTATTAATATTAATGTTATATACATTAATAGTTTTTAAAATTATCGTTCATTGCGCAGCAGCTGGTACGTATTCAATGGCTACATTCGAAGCTAAATTACTCGTTGTATCAGACACCCACCTCAACCCGCAGGTTTTAAATTCCCGCGAAGGGAGATAGGAAAACAGCACCGTAGCTTCCAGCCGATCTGGTTTTCGAAGTGGAAATGGTTACATTACAGCGACAAGGTATTCTGTCATACTTGCG
The DNA here is from genome assembly GCA_013339895.1 of Ephydatia muelleri. Classification (NCBI taxonomy): domain Eukaryota; kingdom Metazoa; phylum Porifera; class Demospongiae; order Spongillida; family Spongillidae; genus Ephydatia; species Ephydatia muelleri. The sequence goes on along the minus strand of JABACO010000002.1, from coordinate 6,913,998 downwards.
TTAAGGCTGTCAGAGATTTCAAAATGAGTTCAACGAGGAAGCCTTTCTGACTAGAGGGTACAATAACTGGAAGACAGCTACTGATGCGTTTCGTAAACACGAATCAATTAAGCGATTGCCATGCACAGTCGGTAGAGAAATTGTATACTCTACCGTCCACTACAAAAGACATCGGCGAAACTCTCTCCACTCTTCATGCTCAAGAAAAGCTTCAGAATCGCCAGTGCTTGTTGAAGGTTTTTTCTGCCCTTCGTTTTTTGTCCAGGCAGTGTTGTGCAATAAGGAGTGATGCCGATGAGAATGATAGTAATTTCGTGCAGCTTTTGAAGTTATGTGGAGAAAGTGATATAAAATTGCAAGTAAAAGGAAGAGACAAGTATTTATGCCACGAGGCTCAGAATGAAATGCTTAAAATCATGGCATTGAAGGTGCTTAAAGATATAGGCCTTTGCCTCCATAAGTCCCCATTTTACACCATTATGGCGGATGAAACGACCGATATAACCAACAAAGAGCAAGTTACTCTCGTTTTACGATGGATGGATGATTCTAACTTTGAAGTACACGAGGGATTTATTGGTCTATACGAAGTGGAGTCCATTACTTCGGACAGTATTGTTTCTGTCGTAAAGGACACCTTGATTCGATTGAATTTATCACTGTCTAAGGCACGAGGGCAGTGTTACGACGGGGCAAGCAATATGAGTGGTATCTGAAATGGAGTAGCTACTCAGCTATGCAAGGAGGAACCAAGAGCCGTATACACTCACTGCTATGGCCATGCATTGAACCTCGCTGTTTCGGATGCTATCAAAGGTTCAAAAGTTATGAAATCATGTCTTGATACTGCTTACGAAATCACTAAGTTAATTGATTTATGCGTAGATATTAATAATCAGTAACGATTAATATTAATTAACCTATTGAATATTAATCAGCCCAACCAGTTTCTATAGCCTTCCGCCGGGCCTGTGGTTCCGGTGAGATGTCTCAGATATTGTGTTGGACACATGAGCGGGGAGAACGCTGGTGTCTGGTGCCCAAGAAGTGACTGTTGGGAAGGAATGTGATGGTGGAGTGTGTACATGAGATACAGTATCCCATCTGTTAGCCAGAGTCGAGGTCATTGTGGACGGAGGTTGCTACTGGTTGGAGCAGCAGCCGTTAAATAGCTCCCAATGTCAGTGATGTTAGTGCCGGAGCTGGTAAAGATCGGTCCGACAGTGCTAGGTCCCATGAAGAGTTGGGCGATGACAGCAACTACGAGAGCTCAGACGAAGAAGAGACGAGAAGATACGCGTACTGAACATAAAGAAGCAGAGTGGTGCAAGCGTCAAGCCTGTGGTGGAACAGTTGGATAGTGAGGTTGCATTTGATAACGGAGTGCAACCCAAGAGTAGGTTGGACAAGGTGGCGGTGCAAGACGAAGCTGAGGGCTTGAAGACACCAGAGGAGCGGTTGCAGACTCCTCCCAACAGAGGGGGAGAAGGTGTTCAATGTATATCAACATTGGCAACCACTCGTGGAAGGAGGAGGGGCCTGTCGATTGAAATCCCGTTGGCTGGGCACATGGTGAAGAAACAGACAGTGCAGTGAGTGCAGCAGCGGTTCTACTGGCTGTCAGTTTATCGTGATGTGGCAGAGTGGTGCAAGTGCTGTGCGATATGCCAGAAGTGTGCGAAGGAGGAGAAGGGATACGCACCCTTATGCCTTACCCTTAAAGATGGGGACCAGGTGCTGATATTACTACCAACCAGTACTAGCAAGTTGATGGTGAGTTGGTAGGGTCTCGTATGGAATAACCAAAAAGGTTACTCCAGTCACCTATGAGGTCAACATGCATGACAAGAGGAAGAAGAGGATATTCCATGTGAACATGCTGAATGATTGGAATATGCCAACAACGGTGTGCCTGTGGACAGAAGAATTGAATGAGGAAGGCGAAGAGGAGATTCCGTAGTGGGAGAGGAACAAGGAGAATGGGGAGATGAAAGTAGGAAAGATGGTTGGAATCGACCGGGATGGAGCAATGCATATATCTTGGTCATATGGTGGGGAATGGAACTGTGAGACCAGAAAACTCAACTAGAGGCACTGAAGGGTTTCCCGATTACAAGGACAAAAATGGCAGTGAGGGAATTTCTCAGCTTGTCTGGCTATTACCGGAGGTTCATATCAAATTTTGCGGAGACAGCAGTGCCATTGTCAGATCTCACCAGGAAGACAGCAGCTAAGGAGGACCAGTGGAATGCAGAGTGTGGAAATCGTTGCTGTGTGGGTAACCAGTGCTGAAATGCCCAGATTTTGAGAGACCCTTTGTATTGCAGACAGATGCTTCAGATCGAGGAGTAGGAGCTGTCGAGTCAAATGTATGAGGGGGAGGACCATCCAGTGGCATATTTCAGCTGGAATCTGTTGCCAAGAGAAGAGAAATACTCAGTCGTGGAAGAGGAGTGCCTGGTGATACAGTTAGCGAGCAGTACAAGTGTTCAAAGTGTACGAGACCATTCAGGTCACTAGAATGGTTGGATTGCCTCAAGGACAGCAACAATGGACTAATGCGGTGGAGTCTGGCACTGCAGCCATTTCAGTTCACAGTGTAGTATCGCACAGGAAAGTTGGGTGTTGGACATGAAGGGTGGTGGAGTCATGGATCAAGGTTGACCCTGAGATAAATGGAGTCTAAGGAGGGCAGACCCATAAAAGGGTAGGAATCCCGAGGGCGGACTGATGAAAGGGTGGCAGACCTGTAAAAAGGTGACAGTGAACCCTTTGGTATACGCTGGATCCACGCCATTCATGTAAGGGCTAAAGCATATAAAAGGAACTCTTAAAATAACATTCAGAAAGGAAAGAGTTGTGTAGATTTGCAGTGGATGTTGATGTTACATGGAGTACATGCAGTGAGTGTGTATTCTTAAAATATCAATATCGGTCTTCATTGTTAGTGTGTGCAAGCTTAGCTGTGGCGAAGTGGGTTCATAACAACACTATTTGATAATAGTTATTGTACAGACATTAGTTATATTTTTAAATGTTTCTTGAAACATTTCAGTATCTAACAAAGAGTTTGCAATTATTACACACTGAACAGTGTATGTGTTCTGCGTTCTACTCAGGCATTGATGATGTGTAGGATAGATGGTTAGTGTTAAAAAAACTGCCAAGGTTTAGCAAGAGTTCTTGTGCTTCATTTTTCCATTGCTCAACTACAGCTTTACTAGATACAATATTCAGTCTTAAAACTCTGTCAACAAAGCAATAGTGAAACAGAACATCACAATGTATTCTCACACCATGTATATCACCTCTTATGCTTGGTAGGTGTTGTATAAATCCCTTCACTGTAAATCAATGCACTATGCTAAATATAGTATTACACTGTAAAAATGCACATACAATGTACCTCTTCTTTCCAGGATTCATCACTCTGATATAACTCAGTTTACTTATAATCTTTAACAATAGTACACACCTACACACAAGGACTATAGCTATGTTAGACACACACCTTCACCGAGCACACATTGATTCAATACCTGACCCTCATGTGTGTGTCATGGTCCAATCATCACTTTCATTCTCAGCATTGTGACATTACTTTGTACACATGTCATGTCAGAGTGTTTGTCTCTCTTCACACAGGTATGATGTTGAAGGGAAATACTACTCTTAAGAGACTGGACCTTAGGGAATGTGGACTAGAACCAGAGGGATTAGAAGAAGTGATGAAAGGTGTTGAAGTCAATACCAAGTTGGAAAAACTGAGCCTGTCGAGGAATATCATTGATAACAAGAGAGCATCATGCCTTGGTAAGGATGACATCATTCGATGAGCATCATGCCTTGTGGGTGTGTACATGTGTGGAGTGGCAAGGGATTGTGGGTGTGTACATGTGTGGAGTGTCATGGAATTGTGGGTGTGTACATGTGTGGAGTGGAAAGAGATTGTGGGTGTGTACATGTGTGGAGTGGCAAGGGATTGTGGGTGTGTACATGTGTGGAGTGGAAAGAGATTGTGGGTGTGTACATGTGTGGAGTGGAAAGGGATTGTGGGTGTGTACATGTGTGGAGTGGCAAGGGATTGTGGGTGTGTACATGTGTCAGTTGAGCGAGAACTAAAAAGATTGGGTATTATTTGCAAGGTGACTCACAGCACTTGGGTGCAAGGACACCTACACACCTACACACAAGGACCATAGCCATTGTTAGACACACACCTTCACCTAGCACACATTGATTCAATACCTGACCCTCATGTGTGTCATGGTCTAATCATCACTTTCATTCTCAGCATTGTGACATTACTTCGTACACATGTCATGTCAGAGTGTTTGTGTCTCTCTTCACACAGGTATGATGTTGAAGGGAAATACTACTCTTAAGGAACTGTACCTTAGGGAATGTGGACTAGAACCAGAGGGATTAGAAGTAGTGATGAAAGGTGTTGAAGTCAATACCAAGTTGGAAACCCTCGACCTTTCGGAGAATATCATTGATAACAAGAGAGCATCATGCCTTGGTAAGAATGACATCAATGTTTTTTATGTCCATATGAAAGAGCATTACATCATGTCGCTATTTTAGTGTAATGTTATTTTATTGAAAACACATGTGTGTGTTTTAGTGTGTATCTGTACAGTGTGCATAATGAAACTGAACTCTAAACCAAAGCTGCTAATTTATATTAAACTCTGTTTATGGCTGAGTAGAATATAATTACATGAAAATATGAATTACAATGTTGTGAATTTGACATGAAGCTAGCATGCACAAATTTGATAATGGTTATTGCAAAGTACATTTATCATATTTAATTGAAATATTTGTCAATAAATGAATTTAGTATCTAATATAGAGTTTGCTATCATTACACACTGAATACTATATATGTAGGATGCATGTATGTATAGTAGGTGCTCTTTATAATCTACGAATAAGGGAATGAATTTTCTTGAAGAGTTGAGTAGAAAACAATCACATCCAAATGTACTGTATGTTTATTGAACAGAGGCATGGGGTGCACATGCACACATCTGTATTGTTCAAAAATGCAACTCCATTTTGCACACTTTAGTCACTGACAAAATTGAGCTGTGTGTATGTACATGTATGTGTGTGTGTAAACTAATATATGTACTATATGTATGTATGTATGCATGTGTGTATGCAAAAATTGATGCATGTCACTAGAAATCGATAATAGGGCACTCATTTTTCAAAATACTAGTGCCCTATTATTGATTTCTTGTGACCTGCAAATCTGTTTTTTGCAGTGTATGTCACTATATTGAGATACCATTAAGTCACTCTATTGAAAAGGCTAGCTAACTATTTATAGTTGAGAAAATAATATTTAATGAAATGCTTGTGGATTTTAGATCGATCGTTGCTTTTGTTCAACGCATGGTACCTCGAAGATGGTGTTCTGGCTAGAAGTAGTCCTGCACTTAATCATGTTCACTTTAGAGCTAGGAGCCAGCACAGTTTTACGAATCAACCTATCTACATGTGAGCTCCATGGTACCAGTAGCAATATACCATTGAGTATAGGAGAACAGGCGACCATGGTAATGCAGATGTTCTTAGCCACCTTCCAGTGGGACCAGACATCAGCTTTGATGAGGACGAAGACGTTGCAGATGTGGATACAGTCTGCACAATCAAGACGGTCAGTCTTCAGCAAGACCCCACAGACCCTGGAACTATGGCTAAGGAGTCGGCCAAGGATCCAGTTATTGCCAATGTAATGCGTTTCACACGAGAAGGCTAGCCACCTAAGGACAGTTCAATAGAGGATTTTAGGAAGGTGGTAAGATCGCTCTCCATAGCCCACAGGTGTCTTCTGTAGGGGTCCAGAGTCATCATTCCCTCCATCCTGAGGCCCCAGGTTCTGCAGCTCCTTCATTTGGGGCATTTTGGGATTCAGCGGATGAAGCAGCTGGCACGCACGGCAGTGTACCTGCCAAGAATAGATGCTGACATCATGGACCTCTGCCATTGATGCACTGCCAGTGCAGAACATCAGAACAAACCACCCAAGCTGGCCAACCATCCTTGGATGCTACCAGAGAAGCCATGGAGCGGAGTGCATGTGGACCATGCAATCATCTTCCTGGGGTGTAACTGGCTGGTCCTCATTGATGCATACTCCAAGTATCCCAGCATCCATCCGACTACTTCAACCTCCACCAAATCCACAACAGAGCTGCTAGAACAAGATTTGCTCATTTGGTTATCCACACACTATTGTATCTGATAATGCCACCACATTCTGTTCAGAGGAGTTTCAGTCATGGTGTCGAGAGAGGGAAATCACCTACCTCACTGGTGCACCAATGATATCATCCTGCCACCAACGGGGCAGCCGAACGTCTGCTGCAGACCTTCAAACAGGCTCTTTTGAAGTCCTCACTACCTCCACGAGCAGCCCTTCAGGAGTTCCTGATGCAATACCGCCGAACACCACTGGTCGGCAGATCAGGACCAAGATTGATGTTGTACTCCCTTCCCCAGTGCATATTGCACGGGAAAGCAGGCCCAAGCAGCTACTACATCTCAGGAATGTGAGCTTCCCAATAAAGTGGTAGTCACCTACAATGTAGGCTCACCATGTTATGCCCTTTATTATGGCCCCAGGCGAGAGAAGGATCCCAGATGGGTACCGGCTGTAGTCACGACAATGTTTGGCAATCGCAGTGTCAACGTACGGGTTGTTCCCCGAGGAGGCACTTGGCGTCGCCATGTTGAGCAGCTGTGTCCTCGCTATGTGGACCAGGAGGATACAGACCCAGGCCGTCCAAATTCAAACAATGGAGCCAGTGGTGTCTTTGCAGGAGGCAACCCTGTTGGCAGATGGTGCACCTACTCCAGCAATGGCTCAAATGCCAGTTCCGGTGCCGCCACCTGTTAAGAAGGCTCAAAACCCACGTCTACCCACAGGGAATGAGTACAGCACCCACAATCCTCGGAGGTCATCCAGGCGACCCATTTCTAGGAAGCCGGAGGTTTGCGCCTGAAGAGGAACATCAAGGCTGACAGGGACGTGTTGTGGTGAACAGCACCACATTAGGCAAACACACATACACAGGGAGTGTGTTAATTAGAATTAGCCTCATGTTCAGCTTTTGTGGTAGTTTTTGTCTTGTGAGTTTATTTGGTTGAGTGTTATAGTTGCCATCCATTCTATTCGTTTGAGATCCTGTTTCCCTAAAAACACGACAGGATGGATGGTCATTGCACTCATGGACAGATTTGGGTCCTAAACTATGCACATTTGGACCAGGCTTACCGGACTTCTACATGTACATATACAAAAGTGGAGTTTGAAATTTGTTGTCAAAGATCAAATGTTGTCTGAAGCTTACACCTCCCATCTCCTGTGAGGTAAAAAACAAAAGCAAGTAACACCTGATATGGAATGCTCAAGTTCCTAATATTCAAGCATTATATGAGTTATTTACACAAACCCTTCCTGTGTATTCACATATTTAGTTACCCTGCATACAGAACACTTGTGCTGTCTATTTCCAGTTTCACTTTATTTAGATACTAAGAAGCAATATTTAAACCTTCTGTGTGTAAGCAGCACATGTGTGTGTACATGTGTGCTCATGAATAAACATGAGCACACATAATGTACATTTAGTGCATTACAATATGAGGATGTGCACATATATTGTCTCTCCATCCATATATCACATATACATATGAAGCATCCACACCATCCATTAACACCGATGTGTGACTTGTAATGTCACTTTTTATCATCCTGTTTTGTTGTGCACATTGTGTATGTATGCAATGTTAGTATTATTGGTAATACTTATCTGTGCAGCACATGCACTCAAGCACAACACAACACTGTCTGTGCTGTGGCTGCAGGAGTGTGGTCTAAAGGATGAAGCCATATGTGAGCTCTGTGGTGGACTAAAGTGGTGCAGACTGAAGATACTGGTCCTTAATGGCAATCCGTTTGGAGACCAAGGAGCCAAAGGTCTAGCGGATGTTCTCAAAGACCACCCAACATTGGAGGCGCTGTGGGTGTGGGGATGTGAAGAGATGTCAGATGATGGTGTGCAGCATCTGATGGATGCTATGATGTCTAATACAAGAGTGAAAAAGCTGGTGACTGCCTAGCAAGTATAATGGACTTACAGTACCAAAGGAGCTGGTGGGTAGAATTGCAATTTAGTTGACTGTAGTAAGTAGTTTGTATGTAACAATGCATAGAATGATGTCATCTATTGATTACATGTGAGAGAAGCAAATGGGGTGGGGCACAGATGAGAGGGGTGGAGCTAATAGCAAGTAGCACCAGATCTCTATGGTGACCAAGTGCACATACTCAAGGACATCACTGTTGTTGACACATCAATGTCTTCCATGAATGATTGTGTCTGACTTGGGACATATGTGCATGTGTGGTGGTGCGGATGGAGGATGGGGAGGAGGGAGAGATCTGAACTCTACTTTGATATCATGTGATGTAAATATAGTCTTATTGAAATGTGTCCTTCACACCAATTTAGAGCCTAAAGTGTGTCACCTGCTCTGGCACATTTGTAATCTGAAGTGTTGTACAGGCAACATCTGAAGCAGGGGCTGTTGTAGCTTTTAGCAGTAGGCCAAGTACAAAAGATGTTGAGAAAAACACATTCTTTCTACCCCATTGCTGTTGAGACATCAGGTGCAGATGGTTGTAACATCTTGTTGGATTTGGCCTGTGGAATCACATCCAAGAGCCAAAGTGAAAGGCCTAACGAGAAAGTTGTTAGTATATAGGATTGACCAATGGTGGTGTAAAAAGCACGGAAACAAGAGTGACAGAAATTTGACTGGAAAATTGAAATAGGCCTATATTTAGCCCAGGCATGTACTGTTATAACGTTTGTGTGCTAAATATAGGCCTATTTCAATTTTCCAGTCAAATTTCTGTCACTCTTGCTTCCGTGCTTTTTACACCACCATTGGTCAATCCTATATACCAACAACTTTCTCGTTAGAGAATGTTTTTATTTACTTGTTTCATCAATTTTTTCCTCTGTCATAGTAGCGCGTCTTTATATGTTTTCACAAATTCATTTTAATTTTCGAAGGGAGGGAGGTTAAAAATTTTAATAATTGAAGTCATAAGTATATGAGTTTTTAATGTACTGTACGGTTCCCCTGGCTTGTCCTCTTCCTCTCCCCCAGCCTCGTCTCTGACCTCGGCAGCCTGGTTCAGGCCATGAGAGCCATGCGGGTGGTGGTGGCAGCGGCCAGGGTGGCAGCAGGCAAAGTGGTGGTGGGGGCACTGGTGCCAATACTGGTGCCGGTGGTGGGGCTGGTGCAAGTAGCGGTGCTCCTGGTGCTTCTGCTGGCAGCAGCGGGGGGCAGTGCTGCAACTGCTGCTTCTGCTGTTGGCAGTGGGGGCAGCTGTGTTGCTGCTGCTGGTGGCGGTGAGGGCAGCTCTGCTGCTGCTGGCGGTGGACAGTAGGGGGGCAGCTCTGCATCTGACAGAGAGTATAGAAACAAAGTGCAAGGATTTAGTTGTTAACATCACCAATTGGTCTATGACTTCACAGATAAGGGGGAGTGGTTGTGTGTGCATGTGTGTGTGCATGCGTGTGTGTGTGTGTGTGTGTGTGTGTGTGTTGCCAGCTGTGCTAAAATTCTATTGGTCCAATTTTTTCTATTCACCTGATTGGTCTGCATAAACTCATGAGCCCCCAAAGGTCGTTGATGCTCCAAATTAAAAGGTGTTAACAATGTTTACATGGGAAAGACCTCCCCTCAAATGATAAATGGACATTTGGAACAGTGACTTTGTCCTCAACACTAATGCTACTTCTTCACTAGTGAGCTTACCGACACTCATTTGTACATTTCCATTTCAAGGGGTGCATGGTATCCTTATCTCTGTCCCCTATCTCCTCTGTCACTACACACCTACCATTCAGGTCTACTGGAATGGCCCCAAGTTGCTTTGTGCAAGTGTACGAATTAATAAAAAAGTAAGGTTCAGAGCCAGCAGTACGATACCAATGCCCAACTAAAATATCTAATTTCAATGCATTAACTTCCCGGATAGTTTTTAGCAATGACCCTGCTTTTACAACCTTTTGAGCTTGCAATGGATGAGACTTAACGAAAGGCATCATTTACTTCACTTACATGTAGAAGCTCACTATCCCTACGAATAGCTTTTTCAAGACCACCATTATACTCCATTAGTGCATGAGATTTGGGTTCATACAAGGAGTAGAGAAGGATATGGTTGCAGTAATTTTCAGTGCTCAACCCTAGCAAATGCAATTAAATTCATACACAGTTGCAGGTTTGTGTAGATCAGATTAAGGATGACACCCCAAATTCAATAGACAGGAGAAAGGACAACAGTTGGGTCACCATGACATGCGAAGTGAATGGTTTTGTGCAGATCCCTTACATGCGTGCTGTACACATGTTGCATGCACATCTTCCTATAGCTTTTTAATGCTAGTGCAATACAACATGCCATGACATACCTTTGGGTGGTATAGTGTAGTTCTGTGACCCCTGCGATACCGCTTCCTCTCGGCAGCACGTTTAGCCAATCGGACAGCGGGGTCATTCCAATACCGATTCCTTTCAGATGCCTTAATGGCAGCTGAATTGTCCTCGTATTTCTGCCTTTTAGCAGCGCGGTTCTCCTCGACGTCCTCTTGATATCGCTGCCTTTTAGCAGCGCGGTTCTCCTCGACGTCCTCTTGATATCGCTGCCTTTTAGCAGCACGGTTCTCCTCGAGGTCCTCTTGATACCGCTGCCGATTAGCAGATTGCTTAGATTCAATATCTGCGTTGTAGCTGTCGCGTACAGAGGCCTTCTTCTTTTCGGGATCGGCCTTGTAGCTGTCGCGTACAGAGGCCTTCTTCTTTTCGGGATCGGCCTTGTAGCTGTCGCGTACAGAGGCCTTCTTCTTTTCGGGAAGCTGTCGCGTACAGAGGCCTTCTTCTTTTCGGGATCGGCCTTGTAGCTGTCGCGTACAGAGGCCTTCTTCTTTTCGGGATCGGCCTTGTAGCTGTCGCATACAGAGGCCTTCTTTTCGGGATCGGCCTAGTAGCGCGCTCGATCGGGCTTTAGCCTTGTTTTCTTGTGATAAAATATCGTCTTGCTTTTGAAGGTATTCCGCTCGTTGCTTAGATCTCTTCTTTCAATTACGCGAAGGCATTTAACTTCACTAGCCAAAGTATCGATTAACAGGAACACCAAATAAATTTCGTGCAGGTACTATTTATACTGCATGCTGTAAAATAACTTCTGCAATAACTTCATATCCTATATAGAACTGG